>CM056573.1:14275500-14938500 GCA_029721435.1 Gymnothorax reevesii
CTACATATCGTGGTTGCTAAACTCAGTGCCACACCTATCTTGTTGATGACATCAATAATATTCATTCTGGATGGGATCTGACCTAAGAGTGACGTGATTACTGGGTAGTGATAGTTTTTTTTTTTTTTTTTTTGCTCTAGGCAGATAAATAAATTGCTGACTCATAGAAAGGGGGCATGTCGGATTTCAGAAGGAAGGGCAAATTTAGTCTTAATCTCCTGTGGAGTGTGGAGCTCTGTGGAGTCATGACATTTATTTGCCTCTGTAGTTTACAACTTTGAAACAGGAGGTGACATGACTGAGGTAATCAATTATCTGTTAGTCTTTTTCATTTTGCCTTATCCCAAAGCAAATAGTCAGGTGCTTAAATACAAAAAGTTATTCACAATCCCATTTTGCACATTCACTGTCTCCCGTCGCCTCTGGCGAAAGGCAGACATAGAAATGCACCCCATCCGTGCGTGCATGTGTCCGTCTGTCTGTCCGTCCGTCCGAAAAGTGGAGTTAACAGGATAACTCGAACAAATGGATTATAGACCTCATGTTCTGCATATAAAAAATTAGATTATGAACCAGTTTCCTATTTAATATCAGTGACCTTGACCTATTTGACCTCACAGTTAGCAGGTCAAATATTGGTACTTCACATTTTTTTTCGAACTTGATTTACAAGCTCAAATTTGTTCACTGTGGTGTTTTGCATCATTCTCTTTAACCTGATGGTCACATTTCATGGATCCAGTTCCTAACCATCTATTTGCAAAATATCCACTTTCACGTTGAACAGAATTGACCTCCTTTAAGGTCACAGGGTGCATATTTATTTTGGAAACGGGAGACCTGCGCCTCGCGGCCAGCTTGTCTTATTATATTTAATTATTTTGTTTATGTTCATTCAAATAGGGTGAACAGAGTAGGAATTGGAGCATTTTTTTACAAGTATATTTGAGCTCAGCCCTTTATTCAGGGACCAAAAATGATTGGACAATTGGCTGCTCTGCTGTTTCATAGCCAGCTTTATATATTCCTTCATTATTATAATTTTTTTTTTCAACATTGTTTATTGAATTCCTTCATTATTTAATTCACGAGTAAGCAGATAAGAGTTGATTTCAAGTGTGGCATTTGCACATAGAATCTGTTGCCAATATTTCTCATTAAAGTCCACATTGCTGTCTATGGTAGTGAAACGAGCAAACATTCTGCTGAAAAACTAAGATAAATTCATCAGGAGAGTTCTTAAACGGTAAGTGTGGGTGAATCAATAATGTGTAGCATTATTAAAGAAGAAGATGCACTGGTGAGCTCTCAGCCTGGCTGCTTTGTGTGGAATTAGGCTCTGCAGTCCTCTCCACTCATCGGTTTGGTCATAAGTAGGTCAGTGGAGAGTGCCAGTTTGCACTGAAGCACTGCACTTGGAACAGAAGATCTCCATGGTGCTGCAGCTCCTGGGTCAGTGGGCAGATGCAGAGATGAATTCTGAAAGAATCCGCACATGCATGCTGTCAAATGATTGCAAGCACGCATACACGCCACTAGTGATGTGCATGTGCTCTCAGAGCCACACAGGATTCCTTTGATTTGGGGAGGGGTTGGGGGGAGTAGCGAACTGGGGTCCGGGGTAATCTGACATGTTTCCTTTCCATGGCTGACTGAGTTGGCGATGAGTAATGACAGACATCTGTGAGCTCTCAATGGGACTGAAGAACACTCAGGAGTAAACTGTTAATCGGAACAGAAAAACTGAGAGTCCTAAGTGTCTCCTATTAGCTTTCATGACTGAAAGTGTCAGCTGTCTGATGACCATGCATGACACATTGTATTGCACCTTGTTCAAATTTTTTAAACCACATTTTTAGTCCTAAATTGCCCCCCACCCGACTTTTTTTTTTTTTGGAGTAAATTCTTGGTTTGAATGGCCAGTATGGATGTATTTTTGCCAATTGAATGAAGTTGAACAGTCTGAACATTAAAAACATCTTCATGCCGTCTGCCATAAAATACAAGAGAAATGAATTTATGCTACTTTTACATGACAGTGATTTTGCAAAAAACGTGAAAGATTTTCCTTCATGCTGTCAAAAAGGTTTGTGTCTTTATGACCGTGTAGTGAGAACCAATAGTCTTTCAAATGGACTTGCAAAATGATTGATAAGGGTGTGGTATGCATTCCAGGCCAGTAGGTGACGGGATAACTTTGATACAAAGCTTCTCTAACGCTACAGAAGAACACCATGAGCCTGCACACAAAAGCTTTCAGAGGCACCATACATCTCAATAGCTTGACATTGTTGTCTTCTAGTGAGGGTCTGAATCTTAACAGCCACTTAGCGCAGGAGTTAACCTGTCTTCCGCAGAGAAGTGTTTTTCCCTCTATTAGGAAAATCCCCCTTACAGTAGCAATTTGCCAAGGTGCAAGGGCATCTTGCTTTTAAATGACATCGGAAATGACACAGGTTTATTTTGTGTTTGTTTGTTTTGTGTCTGCCTCAGTTGAAGTGGGTTGCACTAACGTTATTTGCACATACCTTCATTTCACACGTATAGTAGCAAGCTAGCTACAAATCTGCATTAAAACCGTGGCAATGAATGGTCCTTTTTTCATGTAGCTCGCCAGCTGGCTACTGTAGACGTCAAATTATGCTGACTGGGTAGAAATAATTTAGCCGTAACCCGCCCTCACTAGCCACACTCTCTAAACAATCCTGAGTTTACAAGCGGCAATTCAGTTTTGTTGCATCATATTCAATTAATATGCAGAAAGACACCACATCGCTGGGTCCTGTACAATCCAGAAAGATTGTCCATTGCTTGTTTTTAATGAATATTTGATAATATGTAAATTCTACAATGAGAGGTGGAATTCAGAGGATTTTTTTTCTTTGACTAATTAATCAGATTATCGGTGGTATTTCAATCTAACACAATAGTCTGGTTATGTCCCTGTCTGCTTCTCATTATCACTTCCTAATCAATAGAGGCTGCATATTGGTTTTGATTCGTCAGTTGGCTGAATAAATTGCTTGATTATTATTTGGGCTAAGTACTCGGGAATAGATTTAAAGTAGGCTAATTATGCCGAGGTGGTGAAGGCTGTCCATTCTAATCGGTTATTTGCTGATTTCAAAACACAGCTTTCCTCCCAGAAACATTTCCAATGGCCTCTACTGTTTGATTGTTTAATGACGCATCACGTATCGGTCATAGAGAAGGTAAAAAGCAAGCACGCCTGTCTGCCCAATGGCAGCAGTTACTTGTATTGCACTGAAAAATTATATTGATGAATTTAATCGCCCAGCCCTGTTGCTATAACATACCAACTTTTCCAGATGGGGGTGCATAGACATTCAAGCTATGCTTACATTCTCCTTATCTACTTGTGCCCTTTGTCCCCTTAGCCTGGTAGTACATTTGCATATAAGTTATATATTTGTTCTCCTTTGGTAACAGTTTTAGCCAGAATAAAAAGTTTAGAAAAATGGGTTGCCTGGAAAAACAGCAGGAAACCCTGAGCTGAAATACCTGTTGGCATTTCTGCCATCAATTGTTTCATTGTACTTTTCCAAAGCGGGTTCATCATTTAATCATCACTTGAGAGTTCCCTCAGTCATTGGGCTATTTACTGGCTTACCGCTCTCTTATACTGGCTCAGGTATAGCATTATAGCCTTAGACATTCACATACTCTGTGATGAGATGGCTGCATTAAGATGCCTGTGTTTATATTCATATGTTAGGCCAGGGCTCCCCAAATTACTTTCCTCGGGGGCTGAAAACCGCTGGTTTTCCACCCTTCCTTTGACTGGGAGTTGGGGGTGATGGTAGTCCGGCCTAGTGGTGGTACTAAATGCTCACTTGTCGCCAAGAAGAATAGAAAATTAGGGATAAATCGGGATTATGTTTTGAGGGCCAGATTTGGGTAGCCTTGTGTTAGAGTATTACCCCAACTAAGACCTCCACTCTTTACCGTCCAGCCCCTCTCCATCAAAAGAGGTTTGGCTCCCTGAATTTAAATTATTCATCCCCACATACAAGAACATCAATCTAATCTTCTCTGCTTCAAGTATGAGTAACAGACATCAGGAGGATGTCGCCGAGAAATGCCCTCGGGCTGGTTCTAAAAACAGGGCTGCTCTTATTTGGGTGAATGAACTCATTTGAGCTGAACTTAATGAATCACAAACCTAATTATAATGGTTGAATAACTCAGCAGAGTTGAGGCAAAAAATAACTTGATGAGAAAAGGCAGGTTATAAAAGGAGCAACCGCTGTGCTTGTCCTGGTTTAGTTTGATGAGCATTTTAATGATGGGAATTTGCTGTCTTTTGTTGCTGTGACTGAATGTCATAAATGTGTCCTGGAACCCTGTGGTTTGGAAACAGATTGTAGAGGCCTACAAGCATACAACCTGCATAAGCTATTTTATAGATACATACATATAGATGCTGTTCTTCACAGTCAATAAAATACAGTTGAAGTCTGAATTGTATGTGCACCATTGCTAAATACATTTGAACAATTTTTCAATTTAATTCTAATTAACATTTTCTGTTTTAGGTCACTTAGCATCTCTACTTGAAGAATGTGAAATGTGAGAATAATTAGAGAATTATATATTTCAGGTTTTATTTTGTTCATTACATGCCCAGTGCATCAGTAGTTTACCTACACTGAGTATTTGATAGCATTGCCTTTAAAATGTTCATCTTGGGTCAAATGTTGAATTACCTACCACAAGCCTCTCATTATAGGTTGATGGAATTTCTGCCCATTCCTCCTGACTGAGCCAGTGTAACTGAGTCAGGTTCCTCCTGACTGAGCCAGTGTAACTGAGTCAGGTTCCTCCTGACTGAGTGAGGTTACGCCTCCTTGCTCTCTCACGTGCTTTTTCAGGTCTGCACACAGGAGCCATGGGTTTAGCAGTCTTTTGAAGGGGAGCTTTTGAAATTTTAGACAGGTTTACACTAGCATGAGTTTTTAAGTTAGTGTTGTAATTTTACCTGTCCAAACCCAGATAAATTTAAAAATGTTCCTTGAAAAGATGGGTAAACCTGAGTAAAACTTTGGATTGAAGTCAGGGCTCGGTGATGACACTCCAGTACTTCAGCCATGTTTGGTCTGCTTTGGGTCAGTGTCCATTTGTAATGCATAAGTGGGTAATACATTTTTCTTACTTTAATTTACTGTTTACTCAGCGCAACAAAGCATTAGGAAGGAACCTCTATATTTGACTGCCGATGGTTGTTCTTATCATTGGGAAACTTTTTAATCAAGAAAAATGATAGAAAACCAGCCAAGACTAGCCGACTTATTTGTTCTTGTCTTACCCTAATGAGGAAAACTGGCTACACCTATTGGTGCTGTGTGTTTTAGGAGTTGACATAATCAGACCTACCAAAGAAAACAGTCTCGCTGTAACAAAAGTTTGTCAGATGTCTACCTTTTTCAAATAACCAGCAACATGATATTGAAAACATGTCACATTCCTGCAGAACTTTGCACCACAACACTTTGAAGTCGATACATTTTCACCAGAGCCAAACTCATAAATCACATGGCCTGAAACATAACTGGGAGACAAACCCAGTATCGACAAGCTTATACGCGGAAGTGCGCATGCGCAGTTCGTTCGTCTCTGGGTTTGTTTGAGGCCGGGCGATTTTATGAGTTTGGTTCTAGTGAAAATGTATCTCCTTTAAAGTGTTGTGGTGCAAAGATTTGCAGGAATGTGACATTTTCAATATCGTGTTGCTGGTCATTTGAAAAAGGTAGACATTTGACAAGCTTTTGTTACAGCTTGGCCATTTTCTTTCGTAGGCCTGATTATGTCAATTTGAATAAATAATTGAAAACAAATCATTTATTTCAAGGAATGTGCCTTCTCAATTTTCAGTTGTCCAGCTGCTACTGAAACAATACTCGTGATAAAGATATGTTTTGTTGATGAGGGATGAATACAAATGGGTCAAACTAAGCAGCCCCTCTCCTTTGCAACTGACTGCAATGGGGACACAGTTCTTTACTGGCCAGTATTTGAAAAACAGTCCACCGTTTTCATTTGCATGTATGCAAGAAATAGTGACAGCATAAGAAGCAGGTTATTTGCTTTGTGAATTTTTTTGACCAGGGAAATGCAGACAAAAAACATAATAATAATGACATACTTTGTGCTTACTGCTGTTGCTGCTACATTTTACCACCAGAGAGAACTGTCTTGAAGTGTCGCAGTGACGACCGTAATCAGTTTACTTAGGCTAGACAGGCAGAAAGATGGCGGATAGCAATCATTGTCAAGGTCTGTGTTGTGTGAGTAAAATCCAGCAATGTGGAATAAAATAACTCTGGCATCACTGAAGAACACAGTGGGGTTTTGTTTGCCTTTGCCTTATCTCCTGGCACATACCTTCACGGCTCTTATTGGTGGGTACGAGAGGAAATGAGCCAAGAGTCCCTGCACACGATGGTTCTGCCCACAGAGACTATTGACTATGATTTGCCCCTCTAGTTTTCTTTTGTCATAAGTGGGTTGCATTGTGCCTGGAAATGCATCGTATTCGAACTGCAACTCGGTTGTTTTTTTTTTCTGCTTTGCTAGAGGCAAATTTTGCAGGCCCAGGATTTTTCTATGCCTTTTTGTTGTCGCTTGGTATTTTTGGGCTGTGTCTCTGATATATAATGAACAGTGCTGTCAAGGCCTTCAGTGTTATCATTTATATTTTTTTTAATTCCATAATGTTTATTTCTCTGTCAGAGTTCATTGGATCTCATCATTTACGCAATCAGCGGAATTGATAATCAGAATAATTTAACCATTGGGCATTTGGAGATACCTCTATGCACAATGTTGTCCATCTCAAAAGACATTTATGGCCTTTTGCCCAGTTTGGTGATTTTGTGCTCTGAAATCAAGCTGTTTGTGTCACGATGGGTTGAACTGTGCATCAGGTGTTAAGTGAATGCATACAGCTGGTGCAGTGCCAGTTTTGTGTTTTCAGACCTCATTTGTGTTTTGACTCTCCTGGACCACCCTTTAACATAAGCGTTGTCACTCTGTGGCAGTTTCATGGGACTGAATCCCAGCCTGCTGAGTTTTTGGAAAATAAAAACATATCTCTCACATCATTTTCCTTCTCTTATTTAGCACTCTTGGCCCAACAAACTAAAGGGCGCTTATTAGATCATGTGGGCAGCATTGGTGATTGCGTTAATACTTTTTTTTTTTTTATGTCCAATATGCTATGGATACATTTAATATAATAACTTTGCTAATCTGCCAATATTTATGAATGTGCATTTGCTTGTAAAATTTAAATTATGAATTTTTTTTATTTGCCATTCAATGTAACAAAAAACAAACTTTTTTTTTGTTTACAGGCTTTGGCATCCCATCGGGCATACCTGTTAACTGCACGGATTCCCAGCAAGGTATGAAATCTCCTCCGCCCAACACAAAAGTTGATTGCTGTCAATGGGTTTGCTCTTCAGCAAGGCTGCCCAGAAGCTGTGGATAAAATAACTTTAACAGACTGGTTTGTTAAATTTAATTTGACGTTATCGTAAATCCTAATCAAGGTTGTGCTGCTTGCCAAAGTTTTAGGAGGTCAAGGAGCTGCAAATTTGCCATAGGAAATGAATCCGCATACCTTTGTGTTTCTGTGGCCGTATTTTATACATTTGTGAGCACTCCTGGTTAGAAAAACCTAGTGAAATTATCAGTGGCAAGGGTCTCGCAACTGGCCAAAAAACTTACGGATTCAGGCTGCCGGATGGCTCACTTGGTAAAGCATTGTGTTGAGAAACAGAAGTGACCGTCGCGGCGCGGGTTTGATCCCCGCCTCGTACCAACCAGCAGTGGTCGGCAGCTGTTTTCAGAAGTAGCGTGCAATTGGCCAGTGCGCTACAGGGATGCGAATTGGGAAGGGTCTGCTGGGAAGGGTTATGTAGATTAGAGTTACCCTAGGCACCTCCTTTTGGCCAGACGGGCGCTCCTATGGAAGATTTTGAGCTTGTGTAGGTTTGGGTATCCTCCGCCCTCGTTCTGAGCTTGCGAAATCTCAACCGGTGAATGTATAAGAAGCAGTGGCTAACGGGCGCTTGCTTCTGAGGAGAGCTGCAAGCTGTGTACGCTCTCCCGAGTTGGCAACAGGGGGCCGTGCATGCAAAAAAGCCTAAGTACTTGTACATAGTTCCCTAATTGGATATTCCAGATTTGGGTGGGATTGGAGATGCCAAAAGAAAAAATAAATAAAATTTATGGATTCTGAACCTTTCCTAAGCGAAAAAAAAAGAAACTTGATTTTGACAGTTCAAATAACACTAGTAGCTAGTGTTTGAAGATTTTCACTGCTCTTGATCACCGCAAATGAGGGTCAAACTCAATGTCTCCCAAAACAGACACGTATGCTAGGTTTTTCCAGATTATAGGAGAGCAGTGTGCCCTCTTTTAGTGCTTTAATAAGTGTAACGGTCTTGTCACTGGGAGAAATTACTCAAAAAGCAGTGCATACTGCAGCAGTGTGGAGTGGTGGGGAGATGGTCTCCTATATTATGCAAAAGTCTGAATGTGAGTCACCTTTTCCCCGGATAAACGGCAGCTGCAGGGAATAGCACCCAGGGTGCACATTAGTTAAGCTGGGCTGCAGTGGGAGTCATGCTGTGCCGCAGGACTTCTGCCTACCTGAATTAGCACTGCTGTGTGTGCGCTTGTCAAACTGTTTCTGTTGCTTCATTTGAGCTGGACGTGAACAGATTGTAACGGTTTGTAGCATTTAATTGGTTCTCTATACCCAGCTTTGAAATGGAGAAATACAATCGAAGATTCTAAGAAAAAAATGTAACGTGTATATAATGATGTGTGTGCTGGAGCGAGTGTGAGAGTGAATTTGTGAATGAGAGAGAGTGTGTGAGAGCATGAGTGTGAGTGATTGATAGTGAGTGAGAATGAGAGGATAGTGAATGAGTGACAGTGTAAGGGTGAGTGTGAAATTGTGAGTGAGTGAGCGTGACCATGAGTCTTTGATAATGAGTGTGTGACTGAGTGGCAGAGTAAGGGAGAGTGTGAGATTGGGAACGAATTTGTTAGAGCAACAAAGTGAGAGAATGCGCAAAGAAGAGAGTGAGAGCATTTAAGTGAGTGTAAGTGCAAATGAGAGAGAGAGAGGGAGGCTTTACTGCCACGTGTTGCCATTTGACAGATGTGTTGCTGGTGCTTTTGCATACACTTTCTGGAATACCAATCCAGATGTCCAGTTATAAAGTGTATGCCTGTTTAAATTATTGATAACTGGCTTTAAAAAATGAAGTCCAGCGGAAAAGCGTACTCCCAATCTAATTGAATCCTTGAGTTTCCAAAGGGCCCAACTCTAAGGAAGACTGTTTTCCACCAAAAGGATTTTTTTTTAACCCATATAGTAGTACCCATATACAAAACCCAAAACCAGTGAAGTTGGCACGTTATGTAAATCGTAAAAACAGAATACAATGATTTGCAAATCCTTTTCAACTTATATTCAATGAATACACTGCAAAGACAAGATGTTTAATGTTCAAACTGAGAAACTTTTTTTTTTTTTTGCAAATAATCATTAACTTAGAATTTAAAGGCAGCAACACATTGCAAAAAAGTTGGCACAGGGGCCTTTTTACCACTGTGTTACATCGCCTTTCCTTTTAACGACACTCAGTAAACGTTTGGGAACTGAGGAGACCAATTTTTGAAGCTTTTCAGGTGGAACTCTTTCCCATTCTTGCTTGATGTACAGCTTAAATTGTTCAACAGTCCGGGGTCTCCGTTGTCGTATTTTACGCTTCATAATGCGCCGCACATTTTCAATGGGAGACTGGTCTGGACTACAGGCAGGCCAGTCTAGTACCCGCACTCTTTTACTACGGAGCCATGCTGTTGTAACACGTGCGGAATGTGGCTTGGCATCGTCTTGCTGAAATAAGCAGGGGCGTCCATGAAAAAGACGTTGCTTGGATGGCAACATATGTTGCTCCAAAACCTGTATGTACCTTTCAGCATTAATGGTGCCTTCACATATGTGTAAGTTGCCCATGCCTTGGGCACTAATACACCCCCATACCATCACAGATGCTGGCTTTTGAACTTTGCGCCTATAACAGTCCGGATGGTTCTTTTCCTCTTTAGTCCGGAGGACACGACGTCCACAGTTTCCAAAAACAATTTGAAATGTGGACTCGTCAGACCACAGAACACTTTTCCACTTTGCATCAGTCCATCTTAGATGAGCTTGGGCCCAGCGAAGCCGGCGGCGTTTCAGGCTTTCGCTTTGCATTGTAGAGTTTTAACTTGCACTTGCAGATGTAGCGACGAACTGTAGTTACTGACAGTGGTTTTCTGAAGTGTTTACACTCTGATGTCGGTTTTTGATGCAGTATCGCCTGAGGGATCGAAGGTCATGGGCATTCAATGTTGGTTTTCGGCCTTGTCGCTTACGTGCAGTGATTTCTCCAGATTCTCTGAACCTTTTGACAATATGACGGACCGTAGATGAAATCCCTAAATTTCTTGCAATAGCTCGTTGAGGAATGTTGTTTTTAAACTGTTCGACAATCAGCTCACGCATTTGTTCACTAAGTGGTGACCGTCGCCTCATCCTTGTTTGTGAATGACTGAGCATTTCAGGGAAGCTGCTTTTATACCCAATCATGGCACCCACCTGTTCCCAATTAGCCCGTTCACCTGTGGGATGTTCCAAATAAGTGTTTGATGAGCATTCCTCAACTCTTTCAGTCTTTCGTGCCAACTTCACTGGTTTTGGGTTTGTATTTCTACTTTATTAAGGGGGTGAGTGGCTGAAATTACGAGACAGTTACCTTCTTTGTTATAAGATATGCAAACCTTTCAGTCACTGGAGTTGGGCCCTTTGGAAACTCAATGATTCAATTAAGTCTTGACAACGGAGAGATACGAAAAACATTTAAAATAGTAGGGGAGGATATTTTTAATTCAGAGCTGCTATTATCTCTCCCAGTCATGTGAGTATTCCTGGAATCTATTTTCAGGATTATAACTTATTGATTTCCTCTCTTCCCCTCCCTCAGGTTGAACAGTCCTTCAATTATTTGGAAATCCAAGGAATCACATGTAACAAGCCAACGCAGGTAATGAATCATGCAAGTGTGGAAATTTCTGGATCTGTTCAACCACAGGAAATTCAGCCATTTCTCTCCGTACAAGTTGCAACCTCTACTAGTGGATAGTCAATAATAATACTCTTAGAACCCCTAATTAGAAAAAGTATTTTAAATTAAAACAGAAAGCTTGTAAATAATTTTCAACCTGTATGCCATCGAAAACAATATAACAGCGCATAATTTCATGCTTCACTCAGTTTTTTTATTATTCAAAATAGACACTGATTTCAGTTTTGATTCTTGTAACCCTAACCCGTATTAAGGATCCACATGAATAAAGTGCGTCGGGAAGAACACACACACACACACACACACACACACACACACACACACACACACACACACACAAAAAACAGAAGTATATCCCCTAAATTCTGTGCAGCTGCTGCATGTAAACATGAGGACCTGGGTTTCTTTCTCTGGGTTTTTTTAGTGAATGCTAAGGACTAGGGGGACTTTCCCAGGGCCATCAGGATTCAACCTTCAAAATCCTGGAAGGTCTATCCCCGGTTTTCTTTGGAAAATCATGTAATGTAAATGCTTCCAGATTACGTGTGAGCAATGATATGTGTAAACCTGATCTTCGGTTTGACTGGGATGTTGAGGAAATTCATGTGCGCTCAGGCAGTGTCATCGAGTGGAAATTGATGGGGCAGCTTGAAAGAAGCGGTCTATCCAAGCCAATTAGGAGGCCCTAAATGTGCACTTTACTTTCATTCAAATTTACGACTGTGGTGTCCTTAACAGTTTACTGTCTGAATGCCAATGACTTCAGTGCCTCTGCATCTGGATTTAAAGGGTATTGTGTTAAAAGTACTGAAGTCACATTTTCATTCACTGTGAGGTAAGGATCGGTAGACGTTTTTCTTGGTTACCAAAGTTGAGTTTCAAAATTGTCTCAAAGTGGACATATCGCCACTTAAGTACTTTTAACACTGGGGACTTCAATTGGAAGATTTTATGGATCTGATACATTTACAGTCCGTAATTTCTCACAGTAGACATTTTTTGACTGGAGTACTTTTAACATAGCATAACATAACATGAGTGGCGAGAACAGGCCGTTCAGCCCAACTCGGCTCGCCAGTTTCTTTTTGCTGTTGTGAATATATTGCTTCAGATACTCAATGACTCAATGGTATCTAGCTTTAAGTCAAGTCTGTTCTTGAAAATTCCCAAGGTTTCTGCCTCAACAATATAGTCAGAAAAGCTATTCCTCATCGAAATTACTCTTTGGTTGAAAAAATATTTCCTAATATCCGTGCTAAATTTACCCTTGGTCAACTTCCATTTGTGACCCAGAGTTCTACTAACAAAACTTGGCCAAAGGAATCCTAAATGATTCACTTTGTTAATCCATTTAACATATTTTAAGACCTCATCAGATCACCCCTTAGTCTCTTTTTCATAAGACTAAAGAGATTAAGGATCTTCAGCCTCTTCTCAACTTTCATCTTTTATACCCGGAATTAGCTTAGTCACTCTTCTCTGAACTTTCTGTAGAGCCTCTATATCTTTCTTAAATTATGGTCTCCAGAACTGTACACAATACTCCAGCTGTGGTCTGAGGAATGTTTGGTACAAGAGAAGTATGACCTCCTTGAATTTGTACTCAATACTTTTGGCAATGTATCCCAGCATCCAATTGCCTTTTTTAACTGCTCCGGCACAATGGCTTGAACCTGTGAAGTTTTGGTCAACAATCACTCCCAGATCTTTTTTAACAATGGGGACTTCAAATGGAAAATATTATGGATCCGTTACATTTACAGACTGTAATTTCTCATTGGAGACATTTTTTTGACCTGAGTTTAATTTAGCACCAGGGTCCTCATATCTAGCTAGGAAGCATGATTCACTGGTCGTGTGCTTCTCGCAGCTGGCTGTGGAGTGGGACCGAGGCCTGATGTCCTTAAAGCTATCGTCCCTCGAGGAAGTGAATGAGGTGGTGGCCCACATTGGGAGCTGTCTGCAGAGAATATGTCCTGGTTTGCCCCCCACGTACGTCCTGTTAGTCTGCGCTCTTCCATTATCCCCATCTTTTCATTTCTCTCTCTCTCTCTCTTTTGCATTCTCTCACTTTCTCTATTATTTTCATTTATTTTACGTCATTAGTATTTATGCTACCTGACATTTTCCTGTCAATAATTGATGAAGCACTCCTGTGCAGCCTTCGGTAATTGAGGCTCTCCTTGCTACAGCTGTGTAAATGAATAGTATGTTTTATTCAGGTTTTTTGGCAACTTGGGACACTAAGTGGTTGTTATTGTTGAGAGCAACTATAAAATGGAAAGCTCTAAAATGTGTGACCACATTGTTTATACTAGTTATTGGTAGCTAATGTGTGATACTGGAATCTGTTTATTAGAATATATTGTTCCAATAGTGACAGCGATTCGAATGTGAAGCACTTTCTGCTCTCCAAAGATGTCTCATCCAAAGGATAATTCATCGTGAACAATAATCCTGGCTCAGCCATGTCAGCCAAACATTAGTTTAAATCACCATTTCATGGCCTTGATTTCAGGTTGTCTCCTTAAATTACGGAACGCTGCTGAGGGACCTGAGTGTTACTAAAAATTGACTCCATCACCTAGTGCTGTCATTTTCCTCTGTAATGGAATGTATTACGAATAGTGTTATCAAACACGATAAAACATTGTGACATTACAGCTTTTCTAGATACCTGGGAATTCCAAAAGTTGTTTTATGTACAGAAACTTCTGAAAAATTTGTTGTTAGCTTTTGAGTGAGATAGTGCAGTTGTTACTGCACACTGACGAACCTGTGTTTAAAGGGTACTTAGTTTCATAAGTAGGCGATTCTCTAATTGGTGTGTTTATAGACCTGCTGAGCATTTTTATTTTTTCATGAAGGGTTAGGGAAGAACATTAAAAGGCAACTTTACTGTACAAATTTACGGGTGACTTCATGTATACTGCTTTTAGGAGTGCTTTGTCTGGACATGATGTTCAATCTTGCGCTTGTTTACTCATTTTAATGTTATAATCCTCGAAAACACTGCTCCCATTTCACCTCGGTTTGTCATTCCTTATTATATCACTGCTTGTGATATAAGTGAGGGCTTGTGGGTGAAATGTCCACCCTAAAGAGTAGGAACACCTGCTGCTCACCTTTATTCACTACCGCCTCTGTCATCACTTGGTAATGTACTGTCAAGTAGTCTGTAACATGAATTGGACCTTTGTGGACAAAGCTTACTGTTCTGCCATCAGCCTGCCTTGATTTCAAACCTATTTGAGTCACTTCTACTGTCTGGTCTTACATTGATGCACATTGATAAAGCCACTATAGTAGACAGTCTTTTAATTTACACCTGTCTACCTGAGAAAATGAAATGGCTTTATGTCTGCGCATAATGCTTATCCCTTAAAGTACTAATCACTGCTGTAGTCACGTAAGGTGCAAAAGAACACATTAAAAACAAAATAATTAGATTATCTTCCAGTAATGACAATATAGAATGTACTGCATGTTATAATAGAACTGTGCTTGATCAGAGATGCTGAGCTTTTTTTCTATTTTGAATTCGGCAGATATTAATGGTCTAATATCTGAGGTGTACGGTTAAAATGATCACTCCTCATGCCTGACAATGGGGTTATAACTGTACTCACGTTTATCTATTTAATATTACTTTTTGATGTTTTTTTTTCTTGAGAACTACTAGTATATTTTTTGTATGTCTATCTACTGTGTCATATTGTCTTGCTCTCTTGTATTTTTGACATTGTACTGTAATAGTGCAAAGAAATTATATATAGAGAGATATACAAAGCAAAATTTCAAATTTCAGCTCTCTCAAACTCAGCAATTTTCTTAGTTTTTAGTTGGCAAATTAGTTGACAGTGACCTGTAGAAGGGTTCGCTGGTACCTGTCAGTCCTTCTGAAGGTCATTTGTCAACTAAATAATGAAAGATTAACTTTTGGAGGGATAGGGTGAGTAAAAATTTAGCAGTTTAAGGGTTAAATATAGTTTGGGCTGATCTGTTTTGACCAGTTTCTTAATTTGATTTGCAATGTCTCAGTCAGTGAGATGACATAAGTGAGTTTTGCTGTGTGTGGGAGTATTGTTTTGTGGCATCTGTGTGAGGACTTGTCAACGACTGATTTTTACTGAATGTTTAACCCTGTAAGGAAAGTGATGAAGAAGTTGGCCATGGATCCCCCCGAGCGGATCTCAGTCCTACAGTCATTATGGGAGAACCAGAACGTAGCAGAACCGGGACCCTGTGGTAAGTTACCTCCTCTCCGTGAGGCTGAACTCCTCCTCAGATTTGAGTTCACCTGGACCAGTTAGTCATTGGATGAGAAGTGTAAATTGTTTGGGCAGAAAGAAGAGGCGGCCTGTGAAAGTGGCTTTGTGCTCGTGTTAAGCGGAGAATACTCAAAACTGACCTCTTGAGCACTGACACAGTTGAGCACCATCTGGTCTATTCGAATCATCGGTTGTAGTCGACCGTGGCAAGGTGTTGGGATCCCGTCAACAGCCAATTTAACAATTATTATCGAGCACTAATCAGTTGGTCAAGCCAATTGAACTGCTTTAGAATATTGGTGGGAGTGAAGAGTTTTTTTTGGGGTGCGTTACTTAAGTAGAAGAGAACAAAAACAATTTGGGGGAACTGGTATGCTTTGATTTGGCACCAATTCAGATTTAAAAAAGAAAACTTAATGCTGCAGAACTATTTTCTGGAAATAAAAGGTCCAGTTGCATCGGTTTACTTATTTTTATTTCTAAAGCAGTTATAACATTGATATGTTTTGTAAACAAAAACGTAAATTGTAGTAAAATGAAATAACCTTTTATTTTGATTACAGCTCCAAATCCGAAAAGGTTGGGACAGTATGTTGAATTAATATTCAACCTGAAAGCAGTGATTAAAAAATAATTTGACCTGTATTACATTACAGCACATTATGTAATATTTCAACACATGAATTTTACTGATTTTTCAAAGTGATCACATTGCAGTTTTGATTGTTGCATCATATATAATATTTCAAGATGGTAAAGCAAAGTATTTACCTCAGTGTAATGTTTACATTCCTTTTCACCATAATTTATAAATGTTTAGGACACAAAGGACACAAAGTGATGAAGTGTGTTAGGTGTCATTTGTCCCGGTCTTTCAGCAAACATGTCTTCAGATGTGCTGCGGCATGATGTCTCTGTTTTTTGCATTTCAGAATCAGCCGTATGTCTTCTGTTGGGGGCAGGATGGGACAGAATAGTGCAGCGTCTGCGCCCTTTTCTTATGCAGCCATGCCTTTGTAATGCATGCAGAAAGCGGTTTTGTGCTCTCCTGTTGAAATATGCATGGGTTTCTCGGGAAAAGATGTAGTTTATAAAGCAGCTTGTGCTTCTCCAAAATCTCAGTGCACTTTTCAGAATTAATGGTGCTTTCACAGAATTGCAAGTTGCCCTTGCCAAATGCACTGACACAAGGCTATACCGTGACTGATCAAAGCTTAAATGAATTTGTTCCTGGTGACAGTCTGGATGGTCCTTTTCTTCCATGATCCAGCGTACACAGCAAGTGACTGACACATTGATTTGTCTGGCCATGATGCACATTTACACTGTATGGTGGTCCATTACAGATGCCTCCAAGCCCGGAGAAATGGATGGTGCTTCTGGACACTGTTAACAGTAGGCTTCCTTTATGCACAGTAAAATTTTAAATGGCATTTGTGGATGTTACATATTACAGTCTTTCACAAAGGTTGGCCGAAGTAGTCCTGAGCCCATGTGATCGTCAGTCACAGATAATTGGCAGTTCTTAAAGTGCTGCCAGCGATGGGATCGGAGATCGCAGTTATTCAACTCAGGCTTGTGACCTTGCTATCTATGCACAGAAATTCCTTGAATCTTTCAGTTATTTGATTTACTATACAGGGCAAAATTTCTCAATTATTTCTTACCTTTCTTTGCGGAACAATGTTTTTAAACCTGTCCATGATTTTCTTATGCACTTTTGGGAAATTGAAGATCTTCAGCCCATCTTTTCTCCTGAAGGACGAGGCCTTTCCTAGATGCCGCATTTGTACCAAATCATGACTAGAATCATGTGCTGATTCTTACATCCTTACTTGTTCTAAAATCCTCCTGTCCCAACTTTCTTGAAATCTATTTCTTGCAGGTCTGAATGGCTGAAATGGATTTATATTTACAAATAATTTAGTCAGTTCAACTTCATTATGCCCCTGCCCTCCAAAGAGGAAAAGGGGCATTATGTCGACACCATGTCCATCTGTTAACTTTTCGTTTCCGTGTGATAACTATAGAATCCCTCGTCGGATTGATGCCATTTCTTAATGGCATATTGGGAGTGGCTAGAGGAAGGTTCCTTTCGAAAACCAGCGTCGTGCGATATCTAATATGGCCGCCGCAGCAGCCATCTCAATGTGCCCTTGATCAGCATACAGGCGGGGGCATCTGCCAGGCTCTGCGTTGCTCTTGTTTTATCTTGTCTTCATACTGCCTGCAATGAAATACATATCAGGGTAAATTTAGAAATCACTGCTTTCTATTTTCATGTGCACATTTTTTTACCATCCCAGTTTTTCAGAGTAGGAGTTGTAATATGTATTAGTTATTCATCATCCCTACCCTGTCGTCTCACAATACTGCAATCACTGAATTGTGTTCATATTTGCTCAAAATTACTGGTCATTAGGCTTAGCTCAGCAACTTGAAGACATGGACATATTCACACCCTGTGGTTGTAACTTCTGCTGATTGGCTTGCTAGCAGGAGTATTTTTTTGTTTTTGTTTTGTTTGTTTTTTCTTTTTTTTTGCAAATTGAAATGTAATTCTTTTCCCTTTTATTGGAATTGGAAATAATACTTATTTCAAGTCTGAACGTTCTGGAAAATTTTCACCAGATTGGAGTCATTTTTTAATTTAATGGTGTCAGCCTTTTTTGTGTGTTGATTTGGGCCAGTTAACATTTATCCATTGGAGCTCTGTGGTTTTGTTTACTTCCTACTTTGTGCAGTCCCAGTCTTAAAAATGTCAATTTGCTTTGGCTTTTGCAAAGAATGCAAATATTTTTAAATGAGGAGTACATCATCAGAGCATTGTGTACATATCATTGGAGAAGTGGAACAGATTGACCATGACTCCTGCTGAGGAGTCCCAGAGGCTGACCATCGGGTGTCTCATATGTTTCCTGCTTTAGAGAGAGTTAGGGGATGTTTGTTAGTGAGAGATGAGCCAAAATTGACTGGAATTGAGTCTCACTGAATGAAGTGACTGAGCATGCATTTTAACTTGTGAGTGAGAAGTGCAGTGCTGTGAAAAAAGTATTTACCCCTTCTTGATTTCTTTTAATTCTGCTTGTTTGTCGTATTGAATTTTTTCCTGAGCATCCAAATAATCTGATTAAACCCAAAATTCAGTGTTTAATTATAGCTGCTGCGCAGCAATGGTTAGGGCAGGGCAATTTTAGGCAAAACTGGGCAATTCTGAGCAACAAGCAGAGTGTAGGAACATGAAAAAACATGGCATTCTAATGTGCTGTTTGCATCAGTTGTGGCTTGAATTCACAATTTCTGATTCAAGAGGCTATGAAAGACTATAAGAGACTCTATCTCACTGAGAAAATTAGCAAGAGACAACTCTGCAGTATATATGTTCAAAATTTCTAGCTCATTCAGGGTTGTCAACTTTAACACATACGGCCTGAGCTTAAGTGGCATATTCATGTTCCCATGCTGTATGTCAGCAATTATTCAATCAGTGCGTTTGTAAGAGGTTATCAGGCGGAATAGCAGACCTTGTGTATGGAGGTTTATCAGTTTCACATGCGCAGTGGATTTCATCTCTAGTTACAAATCAACTATGACTCCCGACTTCTCGCACTTTTCGTTACTCAGGGGTTGAAAGCAATGGAATTGCATAAAAATGCTTCAAATGGTCTTATTTCATTTAAACAATTTGAACAATAGTGAAACACACGCATTGCCTTGTTTGATGCTGACCACGACACGGGAACGTGAATGAAGCACTAAATCTCACGCCACATGCGTGAGAGTTGACAGCCCTGCTCATTATAGGAATTCTACAGCTGCAATGACAGCGTGTAAAGGCAGATTTCAAACGGCTATCAAAAATTCAGTCATTAAGACAAATTTCCGAAAATACACAAATTGCATCTAGACAGCATGGAGATGTTGGTAATTTGTTTTTAACAATGATTCATTGGCTCCATAAGAGAGAAACTGATGTTTAAAAATGCCATTTTTGCATTGACTCCAAAAAAAGAGAAAAAATTCAAAATGCTGTAAAAAAAAATTCAGTTTTTGAGATAAAATTCTGATTTTCCTCGCTTCATCTACCATGACTCCGAAATTTTGTTGTTTTTTTTTTGCTCTTAACGATCACTGAAAATGTATTTAGCAAGAATTTGCAAGTATATGTTTACAGTACTGTTTACAGTCAGACATTTTGATGCACTGTAGGCTCTATTTTTGATCAATCAAAAACCTGTGTGGATCGTTTGTGTAGGACAGTCTGAAAATTCTCTTTAGTAAGTTTGGTGTCAATTGAGGACAAATTATGGGAGGAGATGGGTCTAATAAGTTTTACAGTTTTCTCAAAAAAAACTGTGATGGACTTCATAATTTGCAGTGTGTTTAAATGTGCAAAAGTTTATTCAGTATTGGGACTACATTTTGGTGAAAGTCACAAATCTGTAGCACAAGGTTGATTTGTTGTGAATTTTTTAAATTTTGAAATTTAGAGGCTTGCTGTAGCGCCGCCATCTGGACTATTTTTTTGCAGCTGAGACAATCTGGCAAGGGACTGGACCTTTGTGCAAACTTAAGTGATTTTTCGCACCTGGGAAGTAGGATTTCCTTGGAAGAAGAAGAAGAAGAAGAAGAAAGAAGAACATTCAGGATAACAATAGGGTCCTGGCAGCTTAGGCTCTAAAAAAAAAACAGCCCTAAAATTGCACTTTGTCTCGTTTCCAGGACAGAACTCAAAGACTATGCCACTTAGAAACTTCAAATTCAGTATGCAACTTACCCTTGTGTTGTAGTTGTGCCTTTTGGGGGTTTCAGTTCCATTCTGCCCAAAATTTTTCTTTCTACACCAAAAACAGCCCGACAATTGGACTTTTTCCCTTTTCTACAGCAGAATTCAAAAACTCTGCCACAAATCACGAATTATGTGGAACTGGTGGGATATGTCATCCTCTGATGACTCGTTTACATTAGTGCTTTTCAGAGCGGGCTGCTGTGAAGTGTTTTTATGAATGTATTTTGATAATGCATCATCATTCTTTACAAATTCGTTGTGGAAACAGCTGTGGTTACTAACATTAATGGCCATAATAAGGTTTCCGAATAATTTCCAAACAATTTAAAATTTTTTTTTTTTTTAGTTTGTAAATAGGTTGCATTTCAGACAAATGTCATATAAACAAATGGCTGTACGTTAGGACCTTTGGCCTGAGAAGGCCTGGATCAAGTACATGCTTAATTCCCCTTCTCCTATGGACAGAAATATGAGGAATACTGAGTTCACAATTGGGGTCATTGCCATGTTATTTTAATTTGACCTAATTTACAAAATCCTTTCCTATCCAGACCTCAAGAGAAATTTAAGGGCTTTTCGGCTCTGATGAGAGATCTGTTGGTGGCCATGGTGTTGATAAGCCTGTTTTGTGTCCTGTTTTTTTAGGCGGCTTCTCCCAGCTGTACATGTGCGTGTGTGACTGGATGGGCTTACCCTACCGAGAGGAAGTGCAGTGGGTCAGTATAATCTCTGAATATTATTACTGCTCGTGCTGTGCGCACAACAGTTGTTGTGGATACACCCCATTAACTGCAACATGCAATGTCTTCTTATCACAAACCCCTTATGGCTTTTCCTATAAGAGAAGGAATGGCTGACACGCATTGTAGCAGTTGGCATAGGATTCAGTTGTTGTTGTTTTTTGTCTAATGTGAGAAAGAGTCAGAATGAAAATCCTCACGTCTCCCTCTTGAGCTGGAGACAAAGGAGTCAAAATATTTATCAAAGGAGATACAACTCATAATCTGACAATATTGCTGGAGAGCACAATGTGGAAGAGAAAATATTGTTTAATAAGTGGTTGATAAGGCCACTGAGGATTTTTGTAATTGTATGACGCTCAGAGATTTAAAAAAATTCTTAAATGTTATATCACACACACACTCTTTGTGGTGTGCCATTGCTGGCTATTTCAGCTGACTTCTTCTCGCTCAGCATGAGTATGCATAGGTTTCTCATGTTTTGGGTGGTGATATTTTTCTATGGAAATCAGACAGGATTGCTCTTAGGACCCTGATCGACTGCAGCTCTCCAAAATATGTGCTGTAATTTTACATGTTTGGGGTGGCCTATTCAAGATCATTTTATGGGCCCCGAAATAGCTGGTTGCCACTGCGCCACTGCTCCTAAAACCGGGTTTCCTCCAAAGCAAGTGATATGAACCATGAATTCTTGAATGTACATCTTAATGAGCAGAGTGTTAGTTTCCTATAGTGCCGAGCAGTCAGTCCAGTGTGTAAATTTGGTTATTTGGATAGAGGTCTGCAGTTTGAATTCCTTCCCCTGGGCATCAGTGCTAATGATGTTCAGTCCAGAAGGGGTGATGGCTCTTGAGTGAAGTGTCTAAATATGTAAATATTTACAAAGTTAAGCAGGAAAGATTTCCCTGGTTTCGGCATGTCAGCAAAAATAGACAACGTAGTTTGAAATGAGTTACCACATCCTGAAATTGCAAATCGGTCATGCTGGTCATGTAGACTGAAATTATTTTTTTTAAAGATGGTCTTTGAGTTAGCATTTTTTTCATGGTTCTTGGTTCTTGGTTCTTGGTTTCTTGCGGTTAACATTTTAAGAAACATGCAGTTTTTGATTGGTTTTTAAGACCTCTTGGGTTAATTCAGCATTAGTGTGTTTATTTCCCCAGTCCTTTAATATTTGCTGTTGTTGGCCATGACCATGGGTTCCATCCTTCACTGTTTTATTCATAATAATGCATTGTATTTAATGTGCATTTCTCTCTTTTAAAGGATGTGGACACAATCTATTTGACACAGGACACACGGGAATTGAATCTGCAGGATTTCAGTCACCTTGAAAACAGGCAAGTCCGTAAATTTTCCACTTATCAAACAAGCCACTCTGTCTTTATCCCAGGCAAAGCTGATTAGCCTATTCTTTTGATTTGATAATGATTTGATAATTACTTATTCAATATTCTGTCTTTTGAAACAAAGCTGAGACATTTATTGATTCAGTGAAGGATCTTAATTCTTGGGCATGCTTTCATCATGAAGTAAATTCTACTGGATGTACATTCTTCCAAAACTGTTCTACTCGATTAAAGACTGATCAGGACTTCTGTCAGGTGAAGCAGATTAGCTGCTGCATCACCCAGAGGAGGGGGTTTGTTGCTGTGAAGGTATTTCCTGTCGCTTTGTGGTGACTTTGGCTGATTGGCCTGCATATTGGCCTGCGACTATTGCTAATTGTATACATGTTTTTCAGAGGCCAAACTCCAACATGCAGCTGACTTTTACAGGATTAATGTAATTGGTCTACAACTTCAGTTTGTAGGGATTTAATTTTCTAAAGACATAATTCTGATTTAATTTCCCATTGCAATTGTGTTTATTTTTTACCTCTCAGAGATTTGGTTGCCATCATAGCTGTTTTAGAGTACAACCAGTGGTTCACAAAGCTTTCTACAAAGGACTACAAATTGGTGAGTACACTTGCTCAAATATTTGTCTTCTCTTTGCAGAGCTCACGAACAATTTTATCAAAGTTTAATGGGATGAAACTACTTTCTGTTTACAATAACTTGGTCAGTTAGTGAGCTCTATGTCTGCAAGTATCGGAAATACAGACTCTCGGTTTTCAGTTGCCTCAAAGACGCATTGAATGGACTAGTCTATATATGATAACTTTTTAGCAAATTTTGCATTGTACTGGCCTGAATTCAAAAGGCAGTGCAAAAATATTGTGAAAATATTGTGAGTGCAAGAATTTTGAGGGTTAACTTCAACTGGAACATTTTTTTAAAATAAAAGCCAGCTAGAGTCTCTTGGTGTCTTTGGATTTTTGTAGGGTAAATATTGTCTCCTTGCAACTAGTTGTCGAGCAAGGCTGTGTGAGGAGAGCAGGCCTCACTGATAGGCCTGTTAGGAATGTTAGAGCGAATGTGTTTGTGACGTAGAAAACAGCTGGAATGTTACACTGTGCATGAATATGATCTAATTTGCAGTTATATCAGCATTGTGCCCAGATGAGCAGAAATCTACATCGAATGCATAACAGCCACGTATTTAAGTCATGTAGAAAGGAAACGCTCCATTTTTGCGGTCGACAGTAGCTGCATAAAGACACGCCTCTCGGCTTCGATTCTTGCGCCCAAGTGACTAGTGTATTTTTAGGCTACAAGTCTATTATTTGGGGTGTGGGCGCTTCAAGTAAGCCATTGCTAAGGCTTTTTAATTAACCATTCGTATGCTTGTATTTATTTTCTATTCTAAGCACAAAAAATCAAGTAATATTTCAGTTTCCATATCAAAATCTTCATGAGAAATAGTGTTCCACTATTTCAGTGCATAGTGATCATTTTATATTTTTCATCACTAAGTAACTGCCATGCTCCTCCTGCGCACAAAAGTAGTGCATAACCTTGACGTTCAGAGTTCTCAGCCACACGTTAGTTTCTTTTTGGCTATTTTAGCTCTCAAAGACCGAGATTGGTGAGATTGCACTCAGTTTAGCGCGTTCAGCTTGTTGATATATTTCAGGTCCTTTTAGGTTTTGCAGTTTTACCATGTTAGCTTTAATACCATTTTGTTGTTTCTTGGATTTGTCTTTTTAAATTGCCATAATATCATCTTTGCAGTCTTGTCTCATTTATAAATGAAACCTCTATCACTCACACTGTTTCCATCTCTGAACCCATCAGAAACTACACCCCATTGCTGCCCAAAAATGTCACTTAATTCTTCTATTGTTATTTATTCAACTTCATATATTTAATAAAACGTCACGTATTCGTGGCTTGATTCATGCAAATTTTGCATGTGATTGGTGAATATTGTAGGCTACATGGTGTAAACCTTAATGAAAAGTTGCTGTCTCCTTGAATTTCACATTACATTGTGAAGTGGGCAGTCAACAATTGCGCTGCGCTTATCAGCCAGCACAATCATTTATGAACATGAATTTAGTGGACATTTGCTCAACTACGCTTTCAAAACATTGCTTAATCGCAACTAGATCACGAGGGAATATGCAACTGGTTTACATTGAAACACTTGACTAGCACATATGAGTTGACGTGCGCTTGCGTCTCTCTTGCGCAACGAGCCCGCTCCGGATTAGGGGTAAGTCTTGGACTTGGCACTTTAATATTGTATTGTTTTGCAGTATTGATCTGCTTTGCATTTTGAAATAATTTTATTTTACTTTATATTGTGTGGCATTGTGCTCTGCTGTTGCATATTTCTTTGAATCATGTGGCATTCTGCTTTACTGCTTTCTGGTGCTTTGTCGTTAGCATTGTTGGTAATTGTAGTGTCATAATAAGTTTATCATAAGTATTTGCTAATGTGTACACTGCTTTGGCTGGATATTAATGGAAACCTCAATCTTTTCGTAGTCTGTTTGTTTCTGATGACACTAACCCCAAAAATATTTTGTGCTACCAGACTTCGGACTTGTTTAGGCATAGCCAGAGTAGAGATCCCTCAAGGCTGGCTTTTGTTTGCCATCACATTCTGTGGGGCTTACAAGTTGTGAGTCTTGCCAGGCACAGTTATTCTGTCCTGGACCTGAGTAACCACGGCTTATTCAGCCTTGTGTCTCGACTACTGTATTGGCCATTGACATTGTGAGGCTCGCGACCAGGGGACAAACATGCAGTCGAAAACAATGGACAGATTGTCCGCTGTAGGAGTGTTCCGTGTCTTGAATTCCTCATTCAGCTCCCCCGCACCCAGAATGCTTTTGTCTCAGAAAAGCTTAGTTTTGCATGCTGTCCTGAGGCGAACAAGCAAAAACAATAATACACGATGATGCATTCTTCTCCAAGTGAACAAAGCCCTTTTTTATGGGCGCCTTGGATGTGAGAGACTAAATCAGAAATAAGAATTTATATCTGTGTTTATAATTTTTAGTTCACTGTATTCGTTTATACTTTGGCCTGTGATAGTACTTATTTTGCACTATGAATAACTTTTATGAAGGACTAAGCCTAAAGCCTTAACTTGGTAAGAGGGTGCAGACCACTGCAACCTGCCTGGCCATTTAGGCACAGCGCCTACCCTCCACCGCACGGAATGTCAGTATTATTGGTTCTGCATCAACAAGAATATTTTCCAAATCACCAACAACTATAATCAATTCTACATTAGTTCAGATTCTGTTTAATGTTGAAGTTTTATGAAAATCTGTTCATTACATAAGGGACAATCAGTTTATTCAGGTATAAATTAACTTGATTCCGGGTCGAGAATCCAGAATATGTCCCAAATCATTTCCCAAATTGGACAAACTCAGCCTTGGACTATCACTCAACATTTAACCAAATTTTTTGCCAATCCGTTCATAACTTTTTGAGTTATCCTATTGACAGACAGAGAAACAGACAAACACAGGTGAAAACATAACCTTCTTGAAGGAGGTAATTACAAAGTCTTTCCAATCTTTGTGTGAGACGTCTGTCTATTTTAAACACTTATTTTCCCTCAATGCAACTCTGTGTGGCTCAAACATCTCTGACCGCTGTCATGGGTAGATCATGGGTATATTGCTATGCCGGAAAGCACCTTGGGGGCAAGAAAAGCTCAGGTTTGTGCTGTTATGGGGGGGGGGGACAATCACTAGCATAAATTTCTAAATTTGGGAGGAGGAAATTCTCGTTTTTTTAGATCTAGCACCTTCGCTGTTGAGAGAGCAGGTAATCGTGCACATATCAGTTAGGTTCTTTTTTAGCTAAATTGTGGTCACGGTATGTATTACCGTATTGCTATTTTAATGCAGTTGAAAGCAATTGTGTTTGAACAAGCTCCACCCTGGTCATAAGTCATGTCCTATTGATGTTTATTGATGTTTTTCTTATTAAATTTCTTATCATTTCATTAGCTTATTTAATGTCTTATTTCACAGTCAGTCATTCTCCTAACTGTTACACAAGGAATGAAGCAAATAAATTTGCTCATTATATCAAGTTTTCAATGTCACCTGGAGTGGCTTTTAGGGAGCGCTGACTACAGCCAAGTCCATTGGGTCCACTCTACTATGCTAAGAAATCGGCAAACATCGCCATTGTATTTCTGCTATTAGGTACGATTACTACCATAAACTGGATTACAAGATATATGGCCTTTTTTCTATCTTGGTGGTCAGATGCCGCATCTTTCAGTGTCGACAGAAGTGAAAAATTATTTATCAGGCGCGTGACTCGGATCCACTCCAGAATTTAATAGGGTTTTCCTTGGTCCATGCTACACCCCTCCTCCAAGTTTCATGAAAATAATGTGAGTACTTATTCCTTAATCTTGCTAAGTAACCAGCTAACCAATGCAATCGCTCATAGAACAATATTTGCAAAAACTGCAAAACGCAAGCCAAGACTGAGGATATATAAATCGTCAACGGTTATTTCCGATGACCCCTAATTGTTTGTGAATTTCAAATCAAACATCTTTCTGTTTGTAGGACCAAATATTTGCCCTACTGCATTTATGGGTTAGGGTTGGTTGAAATGGAAGTTTTCTCCAATTAATGAAATGGAAGATTTTTCAAAGTGAAAATATGTGCCTTCATAAGAATTAGGGATTTTCATTGCCATGGAAACAGTCTGTGTTGAAATGGCTTGTCTGATTTTTATGAGAATTGGTTTTTAAATAAGAAGCTGGTTTGTAAATATTATCCTCAAAATTTGACCTTGAATTTTTACATTTTGACATCAGTTTTCAATTGGAAGTTGTCAACATTGGTAAAAATGATCCATTACCGCTTGAAAAGGCCAACGTGCTTGATTGACTAGGTGTTGGTTCCATGTCTCTAGCTTATCTTGTTCAGAAGATATTGATCAAACTGTGATTTTTCACCTTTTGGATGAGCTAGCTAACCTTGACCTTTGACCTAAATAAACAAAAATCCAGGAGTTGGCAGATAAATTCATGCTGAATGAACTGGTGTTCAGGAGAACTTATGTCTCCGGATGTATATTGATATATTCGATCATGACATTTGGCGAAATATGCCCCATCATAAGAGAGAGGGAATTTTGTCGCCATAGAAACGGCCATAGTGTCAAAATGGCTTGCCTGTACACAAAAAATTAAATTTTTTTCACCTTGACCATCTGAACGTTCACCCTTCAAAAGTACCAGAAGTTGATGTCATTGGTCAATTTTGATTCCCTCTTTCCAGTGGACACAATTTGTAAAGGAATATTCTGGCATTGGTCCTACTGGATATTCTGAAATATTCTTCTAAGTGAAATATTGGCCAAAATTTGTTTTTGATCTTTTCAACGACCTTGATCTTTGAAGATTACCTTCCAAAACTGAACTACCTCTTCCTTGGACATATGGCTCCTTTTCTTGAGAAGCGAAGGTTTGTACCTCAAGAAACGTGGACAATAGAGTGAGCACAAACACACAGGCAGACTGACCAACAGACAGACAGACAAACATGGCGATCAACATGCTTGCAAAAATTAGGGTTTTAACAAGTAACAAACACAACTGATCACATAACCTTTTCAGCAGGGGCAGATATTAGTTGCATATTTTTTCTCATGAGTACCTAAATGCTCCATATCATAATGAGTGGCCACTGTAATGTAAATTGGGCAATGACATCTAATTTGATAATGATTAATAAAAACTGGGCAGTGGCCAATTCACCAGAAATTGCAGTCAGTTTGATGTTAGTGTGTCTAATTGTATATAATACATGTATTGCCTTTCAATTTAAAATGCATGCAAATCTACATGCAAACATGCAAATCTAGTGACACCTGAGAAATTGTCAAGAATTATTGAATCAAAATATTTGCAAGAGTTCCTTCATCTTTGCCTGGTGAGGTGACGAAATTGCTTATTTGACTGAAGAAATATCTTATTTTGATATTTAAATAATGTGTTTATGTCTTTTACCTTATATTATTTTTTTTTTTTTATTATTATTTGGCATCTCCAATCCCACCCGAATCTGGAATGCCCAATCCGAGAACTATCTAGAAGTCTTGCTCATATGCAACCCCTTGTTGCTAGCTCAGGAGAGAGAGACCTTCGCAGCTCTCCTCTGAAGTGCGCGCCCATCAGCCCCTGCATCGTCTACACTCGTCGGTAGAAACTATCCCAAGTTCAGAACGACGAGGACACCCGAACATGAACAAGCTTAGAATCTCACTGATGAGCGCCCGGCTGGCCAATAGGAAGCGCTTGAGCAACGAACAAGGCTACAATTTTGAATTTCCCTTCCTGGCAGTCCCCTTGCAATTTGCATCCCCACAGCGCCTTAAAATGCCTTTTAGCACATGTATGATCCTAGAGTTTCACAGGGCAGGACCATTTCTTTTACACTGGACATGATAGCCATAGCTGGTCAGGGTTTCGTCTGAATTGTGCAAGGGCACAGACTGACGTGCTTATACGCTGTGTGAGTGTTTGCATGCATATTTTATGTAAGTGTGAGAGAGTCTGTTGCTTTTGTTCTAGAGTCTGATCATTTCCAAATGCAATTATGTATGGTCTATGTAGAAGTGTGTGCGCTGCTATATGCATATTCATCTGGGTAGGTGTGCATTTATATGCTTTATGTGTGACTACACTGCGTTTGCAGTCCGCAGATGTCAGTGACCAGATCCTGCGTGTGGTTTCTCGATCCTCTCGGCTTGAAGAGCTTGTTCTGGACAATGCTGGGCTGAAAACGTAAGAGCGGCCATTGCATCTAATGGCTAAGTGCCGTGTGGCTGGTCCCTATCAAGGACTGACATTTTATCGCTCTCTATAAAATGATGATTAACCTCTCAAACCGAGGTTGAAAGTCAGATAAGAAAACTTCCATTCCAGTTTACCAGTATCTTTTGCCCCATTGCTTTTAGCTTGGACCTGGTCAGATTAATTTTCATGGTGGCTTTCTACTCTGAGACAGACAGTGTTATGGACAACCACATTAATCAGTCACAGACAGAACTAAATTTTGAAACTGTTATTTTGCCCAATCATGCACAAATTACAAATTATGTTATGATGCATTTGTGTATATATGTATAAAGCTGAAGCAAATTGATAGGTTTTGCTTCAGTTGATATGTAGTAATGTAGTAATGTAGTCTTAACATTTTCTGTTCTGTTTCAGTGATTTTGCACAGAAGTTGGCCAATGCACTTTCCCACAATCCATCCTCAGGACTACACACTATAAACCTTGCCAACAACCAGATAGAAGACAGAGGTACTCTGTTTCCTCTGATTTTAGTCCTTGTCTGACTTTATTACTTTTTTGCTCGTGACCAGCTGGTAGTAGCTGGGATACTAGGGAAGAGTGAGTTTATCTGTGATTCTGGTGACGTTGTCCTTTCAAAATGAAAAGAAATACAAACACTATTTCATGTTGATGACTTAGATGCACAAAATATGCGTTATTATTATTATTATTATTATTATTACTGTTTAATAACTACTGTTTATTACAGTATATGCCCATCATCAGAAATGATGTGTGTGCTATGTTAGAGCACTTTCCATGAGTCTTTTCGGCCATGAAGTTTTTCTGTGAGCACTGATGTCTTTTTTTCTTCTCTGCATACAGGTATTGCCTGTGTTGGTGTGCAGTTAGCGAAACTCAGAAAAGGGATCAAGCATTTGAACTTTTCAAAAACCTCATTATCACCCAAAGGTAATCACACGGACTCACTATAATTGGAGCCTTTAATCTTCGAGCATAACTTGCATGTTGTACCAAGTTAAGCGAAGTGCTCACTATGTTTCCCCTCCCACAGGGAGAGGGGAGGCGTATTGTTTTAGGCTTGGTCCCCTTTCACATAACTCCAAAATTGTTTGCATGATCTGAACGAAACTTTGCAAACTTACTACTCAGGTCCTGAAGTGGTGCCTTTTGGTATGTGCCTGTCTGTAAGGCCGTCTGTCCGTCCGTCGAGATGTGTTCAATTTTTGTCCGGAGCATAACTCCTAAACAGTTTGCATGATCTTCACAAAATTTTGCATACATATCACTCAGGTCCTGCAGTCATGCTTTTTGGTATTTTCCTGTCTGTCTGTCCATCTGTCTGTCCGTCCAATGTTTTAGGCAGGGAAGAGGGCTGTTAGTTGTGTGCCTGACTCTGATTCTAGTTAGTTGTGTGCCTGATCATCCAGCTGCTAAAGCCTGTGACACAGGCTGTGTCACTGTGAATAACCTCTCCAGACAAACACCTTCTCATGAATACACATGCGGGTTCTCATGCATACACACTTCATCAGAACAGCTGTAGCATCCTTCAGTCCTTGCTGGTTTGCATTGTTCATGGTCAATTCTCTACCCCGATAAGCGGTGTAATAGTATTGTCAAAAACCGTAACGTTTAGCTACAGAACATATAATTTGACTGCCTGTTCCTGATGTGCAGGTTTCTCAAGAGTATGGACTCTATCTGGGGCTGGATGGTGAAACGAAAGGCGTCGTTATCTTCATGTATAGTGCCTTTGCTGTTAAAATCGCATGTAGTAGTGTGCATATTAGGGCAGTTCCATCTTGAATAGAGGTGTGGTCATGGTAACTACTGGTATATTCTCTGTGCAGTTCAAGTATATGGAGATTCCATTGATCAGGGATCTTGATGCTGCCACCAGCGAGACAAAGATTTTCTTGTAATCACCCTTGAACCAACAAATCTTCTCTTATCTGTTTGAAATTTGGTACGGACCTTTGCAATGATGAGGGTAAAAAAGCAATTTTGGGGAAAAAGAAGGAATCACCTAATCATTAGTAATATTCATTTATGCTTCAATAACAGATAAAGCATGACAGCGGTCAGTGACCAGGTTAAATTAAATGTTGCTGTATGTGAACACAACATTCAAAGTTTTCCCTCCTCTACGGCTCAACCACACCAGAAGTGCTGGTCTTGTGACCATAATTCAAGCAAGGCTCCTAACTAAGTCATCCAATACAAACCCTTGATAACTAGTGCAAACAAAATCATAGCAAGAGGTGAAAATTTCTCCATATTATGGTTCTTGATTGATGCTGTATTTGACAACTTTGCCATACAAAAAATGCACTGCCAACAGTAATGTTAGCTATTTTCAGTTAGGCAGTATAATTACCTGCTCATTACAAATTTTTAATGTTAGCCCTGAGCCTACCTCAATTGCGATTGCCGCAACTGACGTACTGTATGCTTGATTGAAAATTATTCAAGCTGAAGTCAAACTTATCTCTACATACTGTACCTCAAGGGTTATTTTCTCAATGTGTAAAGTTATTTGCGTTGGTTAATAGTAGGACTTAGTGTGTACACACACCACTTGCATGCAAAGTCACACAGCTAGCCAGCCAGCTAGCTACTATTTTTGGAATGCAACATTTGTTATAAAGGAAAAGCAGAAATTTTAGCAAGCTAAATAAGCTAACTGCCGACACTTCCCTTTCCGTCTGAAAACAGGCCAATTATGCATTGCTCTTAATCCACACCTACTCCTGTAGCATTTGCCAGAGGCTGACTCAAAGCTGATCCGTGATTTACTTTGATTTTACTGCAAGGCGTTTCGCCTCACTATATTTCCTTCTTTCTGCACTTTCAGTCACTTTTGTAGCTTCTTCTTGGGAACTTGGGTTGCCTGCGTGCTGTTATTGGCTGGGGGCTACACACCCACTGCCCAAAGGTTGACTCCCTGGAATGTTCTATGCAAAGTAAAATAACAAAATGCTGGCAGACAGTAGGGGTCTCGAGATAGACACTCGTACACATCTCTACTGGGTTAAAGCAGTTTCAATGGTATGCAATGTGGAAATTAGGTTCTCTCAGGAATGTGAAACCAGGTTGCATAATAGTCCTCCCATCAAACAAATGCCTCTCCAGTACCAATATTTGGTGCACCAATGGCGACAGCAGACCACTTAGGAAATGGTATTAAAACTGGTATTGAATTGGTTTTTGAGTTGGTTCAACTGTCACTGCTCCACATTGGAGTGCTAATCGACAAGAACACCCCATGGTTTGTGCAATATGTTCACGGGGGCACACAAATATCTGAATGCTTCTGCAAATGAGGGAGCTATCACGTAAAAATAGTAGCATTCTCAAACACTGGGCTCAGTATAACTCCCCATGTACATTTCTCATTTCAGGGGTGAATGGACTTTCACAGTCACTGAGTGCCAATCAAACCATCGCCAGTACCCTTACACATCTCGACCTCTCAGGGAACATTCTACGCGGAGATGACCTTACGGTATGCACCACACTCTGCACGAAGCCACATGCTCATGTCAGCTGTGAATAAAGCTGTGTAATTACCTTTGCCTTGTCCAAATGAAGTCTTCATTTATAATTTTGCCTATCTTCTGTGGGACGTGGTCATAATAATGTGACTCAAAGCGTGTACTTCGTGATGAAGTGAGGGTACACATACACGGGATTTTATTTATTATTTTATTTTATTTATTTTTTTACAATTCATCCTTGCAGAGCTTGTCAGAATTGTTGATAAGACCTAAGGTGTTAGAGGGGATTTAACCTCTGGAGACAGAAATGGCCATTTGCGGCACAGAGATCCATTTCAGTGTGGATTTTTTGATTTCCAGAAACCTTCAAAAGTTTGAATATGCAACTGTTTTTCAAGCAATGAATTATTCTGTATAACTAGAAGGCACTCGGGGAGCACATTATCTCTACCTTATTGAAATTTATTCACAGAGTAATAATCATTGAATATGTTAGTCTTGACAGTGCTGTCTTGACTGAAATGTAATCACCTCCTCCTTTGTACTATATCTATCAACACACAAAATTTCATTAACATCCATCCATTTACTTCTTGACATATCCTGTTAACTGACGAACGAACCAACTGACAGACAAACATCTGCAAAAACACATTACCTCCTGACAGAGGTGTAAAAAAAAAAAAGACATTAACACCTTTTATTGAATCTTTTTTTTATTTTGATTTAGAAAAGTAATCAATCCATTGAACTACCTACCATTTGCAATAATAATTGCATAGCATTCTTAATTATCTTTTTTTCAACAATGGCACAGATGAGCGTACACTACAGCATGGATGAAAAAGTTATATTTGACAGTGTGTGTGATGCTTTTTGTCTGTGCTTTCCTTTTTTGTGGTCAAAAGTACTGTGGAGCCCATTATTAAAGAGCTCAAATTTGTTCTTATCTGACTACTACACTCTCATCAGGTCATGACTCGATGCACGGTTTCTTCAAGCAACCCTTGCAAAGAGTTTATTGATATTATTGGTTTATTGGTATAGCTGTTTCTGAGACTTTGCAATTCGTCTGATCTTTGGACCATGATCCCTTGGTTTATTATTGCTTCCATAACCGTGTTCCCCACCATCACTGGCGAAAATATGATCTTGCATGCTCTTTTTGGCAAGATTGCCAGCATTCTAGATGCATTATACCTTCTATTTACCTATTTATTTGTTTATTGCCCTTGCAGTATTGTCTCTCGTGTTCATTGTTCAGTCTGATACATTATTAATGATATACTATAGCTAACCAACAACTGTATCATGCTCATAATTTACAAATAAAGCTGTTTTACATGTAAGGTTAACTTTCATTTAAAAATAAATTATCTCAGGTGCTCAGTGACATTACCTTGACTTTGTGTATGGAGCCGCCATGTAAAATGGTCATGTTTACATCCCCGCATAGCTGGGGGAGGCTGCACAGCTATCGACCTCTATCAGAGCCAAGTTCCTCCGATGTCATTAGTTAGTAAAACATCTTATCGGTGCCGATGAATCGGTAAACCTCTAATTTAAATGCAGTGTATTAGGGATGTGCTCTTTTAAAGGGCAGTGTAAATTACTAGATGATACTTTTGTCGGTGATACTGGTAATAATTGCGTTATTATGCTCATGGTCGAGGTCCCGCCCATTGCCTTTTCTAAAAGGCGCTGACCGTTTAGGACAGGGGTCCTCAAATCTGGACCTCGAAATCCAAATCCAGCCCAGGTTTTCTGTTATCCCAGGCAAGCAAATGAACAGTTAGTGCCTCTGTTTGGCCAGACTGTGTTAACACCTGACTCCCAGGTAATGGGAGGGTGGAAAACCAGCAGTCCTCGGCCCTCGTAGGGTGCGATTTGAGGACCAGGGGTTTAGGATCTGTGGGAAGTATCCTCCATTTGTGCTTCTCTGAGAATTTGCGTAGTTTACCCTCTTAACCGAGAGGACCAGTCTGCTACACAATCTCTCCCGCAGAGTGTCTTTGGCTGACTGCCCTGTGTGAAGTCTGTGCTTGGCTGCTCCTTCTAAAATGACAATAAAAACAAAAGTGGTTGCTTGGAAACCCCTCCTCTCTTTGTCTGTTCTCTCTCCTTTTCTCGCAGACGGTGATTCCCCTCGTGAAATTGCCAGTTAGGGCTTCCCCACTTAATGTTTTTAATTACGAGAAAATAAACTTCTCTTTTAGGGGCAAGAATCCCACAGTCGCAGTGTGTCCCCCGGGCGCGCTCCATCTGCCGACAGCCTAATTCACACTAATGTCAGCACCCATAATGCGGCACTGATTGCTCTCGCAGTGCAATGTAGCATTGACACCTGAGTCTGGCACGTTTCTCTTTGTTTGAAAATCTGAATAATTGTCACTCTGCTCTGGTGTGAATTTGCCTACTGCTGTGGCGGGAGACTGGTTCACCAGCTGCCATTACATCTAGCTATACAATGAAGTAAATGATTCTTGTCTAGATCACTCAATAGAAGTTTAGATGGGTTTAGTTTGCATGAATTTATATCCAGAGTATTGTAATTTGTGAGATCTGCTCGTCTCGTGGCGATTCACAGATTTGCCTCGAAGTCCTCACAGGCTTATCTCATGCAGTGTAATGACCTCAGTCCACTGAAATATTGTCGTTTGCATTCCAAGCCACCTGGCATGGTAACACATTGTAGAGAATGACCCATTTTAAATCTGTACAAAACCCCATCTCTGAAAAAGCTAAGATGGGATGAAAAATGCAAGTTTAAAAAAGCAGTGATTGCCCCCTTGTCTGATTGGACTGTATTTCATTGACCATAACTATTGAACTCTTTGTCGTAGTGAGTTTAGGGTGGGTTTATTTGAACTGAGGAATGGGTCACTTGTTGATTGATGAAGCCACGCCCCCTGTCCTGATTGGCTTTTCCTCCCTCCTTTGCAGCTATTGATCTGTGTGTCATAAAGAGTAGGGGATTTGGGTTGTTGGACTCAGGAAAGAGTAACATGTTAATTGACAAAGCCCAGCCCCTTGAACTGGTTGTTGTAGAGTTAGAGATTGGGGTGTTTGAAATGTTAGCATCATTCTTATGATAACAGGTCAACTTTGCCAAGCCATTTAAACATTTATTTATTAATTTATTTATTTATTTATTTTAACAAACTTTACTTTTTAAATTCATTAGCATTTTTCATAAAACACATTTTTGTACATATGCAATGATCACAATGTCCAATTTTTGATGCCAATGAATGTTTATTGGCGATATTGGTCGCCATTATACAAAAATTAATGTGTATTTTCTTCTAATGAATAGTAAAAGGTGGATTAAATATTAATATAGCGGATGCATATGCTGTGGTTGCCCTACCTATCATCCCGGTCTTTTAAAAAGTTCCATTCTATTTTGTTGCATTACAAGCATAATCAGACCATTATTAGGCAAATCTTCTTTCACGCTAGATTGGTACGGTTTGTTTCAGTCCTCCATGTTTATTTGCTCTGGTATCGGTTGTGAGATTCCATAGAGATAGAAGAATGTAATAGATCGTACCAATCTAAAGTGAAAGCATCATAACCATGTTCGGAATGTGTTTTTAATATCTCTATTCAATCTCGCAACCGAGATACCTGGGCCCACAGTCTCATACAGCTCTTGGCAGCCCAGCCATAAACTAGGTTGCACCTAGTCTTGTTCATATTGTGCCAGCATTTTCCAAAATGAGGTTGCATTTAATGAGCAACATTTATGTAGTGCCGCATAGACCTGTCTTGACTTGTGGATATCTTTGTAGAATCTGTACCATTTCTTGGGCCAGCCGAACAGCCTGACTACTCTGGACCTGTCCAACACCGACTGTTCATTGGACCTGGTGAGTGAACAGATGGTCCGATGCGGCAGTTCTACCCTGCCCTACCACTCTATCTACCTGTCTCTTTATTCATTGTGAAATCTGTAAGTGTGTTGATGCAGGCAGTCTGTACCGAGTTAGTGGGAGATTTTTTTATGGTTGGTGTGAATGGCCAGTTGATATGACTCGTTCTGTCTTCCAGGTTTGCTCTGCTCTGCTCCGGGGCTCAGTCCAGCACCTGGCAGTTCTAAACATGTCGAAGAGCCTTTTCTCACACAGGTGAGGAAAAGCCAGGCTGATCTAGATTATGGTGTTAATGGAATTCATCTGTCTTAGTATTTGTGAGATTTTATCAGCAGCCATTTTTCATTTGGCCAAAGAAAGGGAGTTCATAGGATTTAGGCGAGACGGTGGTTTCATTGATAATATATTGTTTTGACACTGAGTGATTATTATTTGTTTATTTATTTATCTTTGTCGAAGGCAACATGCAGGGATAAGCTCCATTCCTCTGATAGGGTCCGGACCATGTTTTTGCAATCCCTGGCCAGTTTCTCAGATTATTTTGTCCAGGGTGTGGGATGGGTACAGTTGGTTTGAGGTCGGCATTCATTGGTCTCTGCTCATCTCCAATCATTGATCGGGCACCCATGGACTTTGGTAAAGCCTCACATGAAATGCATTCCTAGCAGTTGGATGGGTCTGTCAAGATGCCGGCAGCTCCCTTGTTAGTTTCCCAGAGGTCTGCTGGTTTCACCTGCTTTTGGGTTAGAAGTGGATGTGGACCAGGTAGATGAGTTTCACACTGTGATCATTGATATTTGCCAAAATGGCATACATATTCCATCAGGAATGTACTTATATGTAGTTCAAGGAAAAGAGGAAAATTAAAAAAAAAAAAAAAAAAGTATTTATATTTGTGTGCATATAATTTGGATTTGTGTATCGTTTAACACCAGGAAAGGTAAAGAGGTCACTCCGTCCTTCAAGCATTTCTTCAGCTCTGCCATGGCTCTGAGCAGTATTAACATATCTGGAACAAAGATCCCACCGGAGGGCCTGAAGTAAGCCCTCAAGTGTTCTTTATTTAGCACCTTATTCCTGCAACAATTATCAACCTTTACCTTTTTCAACTTTATATGAGCTAATTTACCCTCTTTGTTAATTAATCCCTCAGAGCAATGTTACTGGGTCTTGCCAGCAATCCCAACCTGAAAGACGTCTCTCTGGATCTAAGCTGTTGTGAGGTAGTGATGACCACTTATAAATCTTAAATCTTTACTGTTTCTTCTTTTTATTTGAGCTGGAGCTGTGGGAAAAATGTTTTAGTGATACTGGAGGATCGCCTGTGATGGACTAATATTCCATCTTGGAAAATATTAACCCGACTGTGCAGATTTAGACGCCGACGTCCATAAATTCTGAAATTGAATTGCAAAATAATTCAGTAACTGAATTTCTCAAAAGGAATAAGCAGGTATAGGATATGAATGAATGAATGAATTTCTCAAATGTCTCGCTTCACTGGAATAATTATCTATAGTATAATTATATATAGTATTCAGCTCTGTCCGTACATACGTCTGTCCGTATGTCCCAAACATTGTCAGCGCGATATCTCAAGATATCAACCTATTTCAATTCTTTTTGGCACCAACCTTTCACTGGGAATGCGCAGACACCAGACGGTTTTGGTGACCTAACGGTGGGGGATATAGTCACTTTAGTGAAAAACTCTTGTTTTCCATTGATATTTGTGCCACAGAAACAAGTTATAAAGCCTTAAATAGGCTCATAAACAACAGGAAAAATTGGTGTTATTAGTATTTTGGGCAAAGGGGTCAATGTGGCAATATCTGTTCATCATTGCGTTCAAGACTTGCCTCCACTGAGCTTCTCCATCATGGTGAAAAATCTTGACGCCTTTTTTATCAGAGGTGATGAGGGCGGAGGAGTATGATCATTGTGTTTCGTCTCATTCTGCTTGATCAGTATGTGTCGAGACCAGCACCTGTGAGTCGCCCACAGTGTACGCCCTGGCGTATAATCCACGTCAGTTCTGGGAAATCCCAATCGTTACAAAGCCCTGTGGGGCAAAAAGAGCCACATGTTAATCTGCCCTTTCTGTTCGCAAATGCATGTGCACGGTTTATGAAACGTGCTCTCGACTCATAAACCACACTCTCTGATTCATAATCCACGCTTAATGTTTTGTAATTTATGCCCACGCTTATGCAATGTCTGCCCATGGATTTTAATCCAAATCTTGATTTTAATTACAAATCCATGTGTTTACAAGCCTCAGACAGGGATTTAGAAATTTAGAGTATACATTATGAATCGGAGAGCTGGGCTTATAAAGTGTGCACATGAATTTGTAAACCTAGCCGGGATTTGCGCACGGCTCTTTTTTTTCCCAGCTGACCTCCGTAGATCCTAAAAAGCTGCAGGGTCAAGTACTTCATTAGTGTTGCGTATGGCCTGTTTGTCTTGGGGTTATAACTCAGAGGCAGGAGATAAAGTATGCGTTATTACAACCTGCAAGCATTTCGAGCTGCCATCTGGATATGATTTCAAATGGCAAAATTTGGGCTGTTGAATTTTGCATGAGCTACCCGCTCGGAATCCTGGTATATGATAGGCTCCTCTGTCATGCTTAGTGGTAAAATAACTTATTGCAATTGTTGTGTTATTAGGCTTAATTCATTCAGTATAGGGATGTTAAATAGTTAATGCACTTGGTTAATTGGATGGTGTGGTTAAGATGCCATCATTTGACTCCTGAGGACCAGAGTCACTGCCTGAGGAGGGAATGCAGTGAAACAAATGAAGAGACCATTAATGACCTACTGATATGCTCCCTGACTTTTTGATTCTATTGGTCCCCAGTGAGTTGTAATAGGATCTCCTTTAGACATTAAGGTGCTTCTTGTTGCTGGTAGCATGCATAGCAGCTATGACAGTATCGGAGTGTGATTAAACCAGTCCAGGATGTTTCGATTTCATCCCAGTTCAAGTTAAGAATCAGAGGAAGGAGCTGATGATAAACACATTAGCCCGAGGGTACTATATTGAAGGATAGGACACGCACTAGTGTAGTCTGACATTAATTTTTCACATTGCCGTAATTATACACAGCTGTCTACCACAGCAGAATTGCTAAATTTGTTGGAGCAAAGCATTGTAGTTATTTCTTATGGTATCTCGCATATCACTCCTTTCAAAAGGCCCATAAATGCATGTGGTGCCCCGACTCAAAAATTCCTGCATCATGGATCATTAGGTTAGAACACTGACCATAAAAAATTAAATTTGCATTGCTAACAACATCACACCATCTGCTCTCAAGTTCTTAAACTGAACAATTCTGGAACTGCCCGGATAACAAGTATTCCCACCTGGATTCGGACTGAATCTTGCCCAATTCCGACAAATTTATCGCAGATGTTGCTTGCTATCTGGGTTGAAATCGATGTATTGCTTACTTTTTTCATGGCTTTGACAAATTGAACCACCAGTGCCATTTGGTGTTTATCTTAAACTTACTGCTAGTTGGTTGTGACCTGGCTGCCAGCACTGGCTGCCTGCTATTTTGTGGATGACTGCTTCCTGTAACCTGATGTGTTAATTTCTCCCCTGTCGCTCTCATAAGCTTGGCCACTGTGTGAGTATTGCTCCTGATAACTCCCTACAGTCTCTGCCCTCTGCTGTTTACCATTCAGTTGAGCTGTCACAACCGTGTTTTCACATCATTATAAACGGTATTGTGTATGATGTTTTAGGTCTTCTATTTTCTGTAGTAATTTTGAAAATATGAAGAAATGGTTTTTCTTTACCTGATCACATTATATTTTCATTTCAAATATACTTAATCAAATTTAAATAATTTTATAAAATCAATAGTTTTGCTGTTTCTTTGTTTCATCTCTATTGCGCTAATTTGTTTGGTACATGTACTGCCTGAAGTTGAATTTGTATGTGTATTACGATGACTGTCTACGAAAGGCATAGTTCATTGTGCATTCGGTCGGTTTAGAGGGGAACAGGGAAATCTGTCACGGCGGCTCCTGGCAGCAACAGATTGTTTCATTTAGTTCTTGCAATCAGTGAATGAAAGTAATTAGAATTTTCATTTGAATTCTACTTTTTTTCTCCGTTTTTCCTGATACATACTTGATGTGCAGTGAATGATGTGGACTACCAGATGTGCAATGGCCAATATCACTCGGCTCATAAATTTTTTTTTTTTTTTTTTTTTGGTTTGAAGAAAATACTTCTTGTAACTCAACTTAAGTAACTTGAGCAATTTGTTTTTGGTAGGCTAAAATGTTTCTTCCAATGAATATCTTGATGTAATATCAATTCTTGATGCAACAACACTCTATACTCTGCTTAAAGTTACCTAATTTGTTTTTTAAATATGCTACGCATAGCAAAAATTGACATTGCTAATGCTCATCTCACAATTGAATTGTCACAATACAATACATATGTCATTCAGCGCCATACTGTTTAAAGCCATTGAATGGCATATAACTATTTCAGGCATCTCATTCTTTATTTTTTAAATGACTCAGGAAGAGTCTTTCTCATTACTGGGTGACCTCACCACAGCGTCGTCACCTTCTCTAAAATCTTTGTTTGCTCATTTCTTACTGGTGGCAAAAACAGATTTTACTCAACTGTAGTGACAAACTGAAATTATTCTTACCACATTGGTTCAGTGTAGAGAATGTTCTCCCAAAGGAAACCTCACTGCTGCTGTAATATCTAACAATTATTTCATATCTGGAGTGCCCATTCCCTTCTACAATTCCTGTATACTGTCAGTTGTTCCTCAAATTGAAGCACTGATTGCTAAAACCCCACAAGTCAAGTCAAATGTGACTTATGGGGTTTTAGTAATAGGTGCTTCAATTTTATGCAGAGCTACCCCCTGCCCCTATTTAGTTGGGCTGTTTCAGCGACTATTATAACAACCATTTGTTGCTGCTTTAGTGTAGCACTTTGCCTGTTGAGACATTAGCACAATGCTTGGCAGGAGACCCTGTTTATACTGTGCTGTTTGTGAAGAATTATCATTAGTATTGCATTGATTAGCAATTTTGTTTATTTTTCACCTCTGTCACATCACCCTCTGATCTGGTTTGCAGTTAAGATCTGGCGGCTCGCAGGCCTTAGAGGGGTGCATTGCTGAGATCCCCAACGTATCCAGCTTGGACATATCTGACAATGGTGAGGGAATTAGTGTGAATATCTCTTATGATCTCTAAAGAGTGTCCCAGAACTATACTGCAACTTAATTTGAATATGCTAGCAAAATTAGGTTTGCAATAACATTGGGTGTACTTCCAGAAAATGTTTGAATCCAGAACTGTCAGCTTGTTAACGTATTGGTTGCCATGGTCTCTAAGTTAAAGAAATACGGTGAACCTTGATGTTATGTCTTTTTCTTTTTACTTGTTTTGACCACTTGATAGGCCATCTGATTTCAGTTACTTTGTTCCTAATCTTACTGTTTTGACAAGCTGTGGCCGTGTATTAGTTCATAGTAGTGGTCTGCTGTTCCGAGACAGTTACCATCATGGAGGTTTTCACTCCAACTAATGCAAAGCATGCCTCATGCCCCAGTTGGAGATCTTGTTGTACTGCTAATTAGCCAAATAAGATGTGTTGACTTAGGGTTGGAGTAAAAACCTCCAAGATGGTAGCTCTCCAGGAACAGGGCTGGTGACCTCTATTCTAAAGAAAGGCCTGATTTGCTGTTTCTGGATATAGCCATGATGAAATATTTGGTGCTGTTAAGTGTTCCTTTGTGTGAAAAATGATAATTTCCTGCTGTAAAGGTACTATAAATGTGGAAAAATAGGGATTCTGTAAGCTGTCATGATATTCTTCGATTTGCATTTTTTGCCTTTATTGATCTTTTTCATGAACTGATTTCATGGGTGGGATGTAATTTAATGCTATAGATTTGTTACCCAAAATAGTAATTCAATAAAAGGTGTATTCATCTCCATGTAATGGCTTTGTTCCACAATGCACCATGAACAAACATTTTCAAAATAAAATTTACATCCCAGAACATTTGCTGCTTTGCTGAGTAAAGTGAGACATTGGTGATAATATTTTTTCGGCATTTGTGTCATGATTGAATGCGGCTGTTTCTGTCCTGGTGAAGGTTTGGACTCGGACTTGACGACATTACTGGTGTGGCTCTCCAGAAACCGATCTATCCGGCATCTTTCCTTGGGGAAGAACTTCAACAACATTAAATCCAAGTAAGTATGTGGTCAGGAGCCAGACAGCTGCTTCCTGAGCTGTGATAAGAAGTTTGTCGGAGAATTTTCTGGGTAATATTTTTCAGCTTTTCCTTTCCCTTGTTTTGGCCAAATCCTTGCATGTGCTCTTGGATTGGGAAGAAGATTTGTATAAGAGCTATCAAAAAAGTATTTTGTTTCATTGTTGGAACCTGTTGTATAGTAGTTTGTACATTATTTTTGTCTTTGTTTCATCCAGGAATCTAGCGCCCGTCTTGGACAACCTTGTGCACATGATACAGGATGAAGAATCTGTAAGTCCACCCCATCTCGTCTCAGATAAATCTCATTGTCATGGAGCACTTGCCTGCTTTTGAGGAAAAATACCTCACTATTCGTTGTGGACAATAACAGAAAACAGAAACAGAAAATATAGGACAACTGTAATGAATTCCTGCTAAAGCAGGTTTTACCATGGAAATATTGCCCTCTGTTTCACTTAGTGGCCTCATTTTGCAAAACACTTGTTCCTGATCTGGCTCCATCAGAAATGTTTACCATTCCTCTATTTCAGGGAGAATTGTTGACATTACTGGCGTTCCGTGTATGTGTCAGTATATTATCTCCTGTAATGTAACCATCAACTTGCATCCTTTGGGTTTAAATTCCAGCTCATGCGCAGGACTCATTGCTACAAAGCCAATGCTTGTCATTGTTGCCACAGTAGAAGCTGTGTTGGATCGCACTGGCCCTGAGCCATACTAGTCAGGCTAACGACAATGAAATGATTTCCGTATTAATGTGCTCTCTCTGTCTGATAGGATAAATAATGTGCTTTCTGTTTATCTGAGAGTGCAGGTTGAACTGGTACCAGGGCTTCTCTGGCAGCCATCCCAGAGACAAGTGCTCATTCAGTTGCTTTGCTTTTTGTCACATTTCATTTTCTTTGTATTTAAGCACTTTTGTAAAATTCTGTGTTTTAAATTCTGTGAGTTTGACACCTGACAAACTTCTTTAATGCCTCTAAAGGGAAGTTAAGAGTCACATATTGGATTTCTGTAATCTTACTGGATTTAGTCTGTCAACAGCCTCTTATGACCGCATTTCTGATGCAAGATCAGAGTCTGTCTGGAAACTGACCGTTTGTTTATTATACGTCTTGTTTATTATACATTGTGAAGGTGGATATTGGATGCAGGTCCATCCTGCCCCAATGGGGACAAGATTTCTCTGAAACTATAATGCCTATATGTGAAATTTTGTATGCTTAATAAGCTACTCATGATCTGTGTTGAGTTCGAAAATGGAGGTTGAAGCATATATATGTGTGTGTGTGTGTGTGTGTGTGTGTGTGTGTGTATATATAGTTGTATTGTTAAGAGTGCTTCTAAGTAGGTGGATGCTCTTAACAGCTCATCATTATCCATCTAATCAGACTCATGGGGCCATTCCATTATGGGCTTGACTAATGAAACTTTATCACTGCAAAGAAGAATGTATATATCAAGCTTGGAAGACTTCGAAGGCCGAACACATTCACCTTTACGGGAAAAAGTAGGCCGCTGTGAAAACGTGGTCCTATTCAACATTCCTGACAGGGGTAGCACCAACAAATTTACTGCCTTATACCCCTGTACTCTAAGCCTGCCAAACTGGTTTAGTTTTTTTTTTTTTTTTCATTTGGAGGGTATAGTTTCTGGTTTCACTTGTGAGAAAATTGCTGTCACAGTTTCTGATCTCTTATTCAAGGCAAAGAGTGGAAATTCATGGCCAAATTTACTTTGCTGCATTGCACTATGACAGGCTGCTTCCTTAAGAGGTTTAATGAAAAACTATGTTGTCACCAGAAAGCTGCTTTGTCAGAGAGTAATAAAACAGCAGTGATATAATTCTCTTGTTGTAGGAAAAAAAATCCCAAACTGGCTTTCTTACTGCCAAGAGGCATAATGCAATATTGAAAAAGACATTTTTTTCAGGCTAGAAGATTAGCGAGGTCAATTACACAGAAAATGAGGCAAATCCTCATTATGCCTTGGTGCGCATGTGCAAGCGAGGTATGCAGTAGTTCGTTTGTGTCTCATTCAGTCATTCATTCATTCAGTCATTCTGTCTGTTACTGGTATAGCCGCTACGCGGGTCAAAATCAAGTCCTAGAATATGGCTCTATGGGTTAAATGCCATGATCTCTTGGATTTAAATTTGCCCGATTTTTGAGATAGTTTTTTCTAGTTATAGCACTATTTGATTACCACGATGGCTGCTGTGAATGATCAAGACTTCAACGAAGAAAAAGCTATAAACGCTTTACAACTTGTGAGTTCGATTAATATCACAGCAATGGCTACTGCTGATGGCAAAACTTGACAAATGGAGCGTAATGCCAACAGTGATTCATGTAGACACACATTGCGCACTGTGTTAAATACAGCACTGCGTGGATTTCCGAACTTACTGCTGTATGAACTTTATAAAACATCACACATCTGCGTTGCAGTGCAGAAGTGACTATCTCGTCGCGGGTTCGAGCCCCGGTCATACCAACCCGCAGCGGTCGGCAACTTTTTCAGAGTAGCGCGCAATTGGCCATCGCGCTACGGGGTTTCAAATTGGGAAGGGACTGCCGGGAAAGGGAAATAAATAAACAGCTTTGTTCGTTGCTCAAGCGCCTCCTGTTGGCATGACGGGCGCTCGTCAGGAAGGTTCAAAGTCTGTTCATGTCCGAGTATCCTCCGCCCTCGTTCTGAACTTGCGAAGATTCAACCAATGAGTGTATAAGAAGCAGTGGCTGACGGGCACATGCTTCGGAGGAGCGCCGTGAACTGACTTCACTATCCTGCGTTGGCAGCAAGGGGTCGCAAACGAGTAAGCTTTGTACATAGTTCACCAATTGGGCATTCCAGATTTGGGTGGGATTGGAGATGCCAAATTTATAAAAAAAATGTCACACATGATTTCCCCCCAAACAGTAACAGTGTGCAAATAAACAGTGCTTTCAGTTATTGCTGGGCTTCTTAAAGCCTAACAACCGCAGTCTCACTAAGCGTTCCTACGAAGCTGCTTACTAACTCATTATGTCAACCGAGGCTTTCCCGACCTAGTTATTTGCGTGTTCACATAACGGAGACAGCATTTATAGGATATGACCAATCGTCTACCTACAGCAGAGCAGCATATTTGACGAATGAAGAGCAAATTATCATATTACAAAAATGTGAGGAATACAGGATCATACAGATCACAGACAATGCTCAAGACAATTGGACACCCACCACCAGCTTGTTCCCACTGAGTCAGAATTGCACTAATTATTGGTCAGTGTTAAATAGACCCTGAATAGTGTGAAAGGTGTTTCCCTCCATAACTATACATTAATATTCATCAGACTACCACTGGAGGGTAAATACTTGAGCTTGTCAAGCACAGATGCACAGCTAAGGCACTCTAACATTTCCACACCCAATTTTATAGCTTCATTAAGGGATATACTTGTCCCTGCTGTAAGCACCAAGGCATCAGGACCTTCAGTGATTTCATTCAATTTGGGTACCGCTTTGATTTTTATTGAAATGCTTTGTTTTACGCATAATGACAACAGCGACGATTTCTGATCTGAATGTGGTTTGTCCTTAATATTGTTATTAATTTTTCCCATCCCATTTGTTATATGGGATTTTCTGAGTCGAGACCCCTGCAGAAACAAGGTTTTGACACCCATGATTTCTGATGTTGCTGAAACTCTTTCAGATTGTGTACACTGATTAACACGATGTTCTTTCTTTCTTTATTTATTTTTTTTGTGAAAATGTTTATTGTTTCATAAATAATAGTTAATTTGTACCGGCCAGGTCAGCAATTTTTTAGACTGTTATTTTTTTTTTTTTTTATTGAAGTGTGAAGGTCACAATTGGTTCGACGTCAGACTAGTGCTTCATGACGCATGAAAATGACATTTTTCGTTTTGAGTGACGTTGGCACTGAAAAGTCAGTGTTTCTCCTGTTAAATAAACATATTGATTGCATTGAGATCTTTGCGTGTCATTTATAACATACACATAAATGGTGTCACAGAAACTTTTGTTGCTGAGTATATATAGATCTGAACTTGTGAAATTAATTTCTGCATGTTTGATTCATTCCTCTCATCAAGAATTATGATGGTTATTTTTGCCTGTCAGGAGAATTAAATCTCCAGATTCATCCCATTATTATGACCATTAGCATTGCAAGACCTGCATTGTCCACTAGAGGTGCCCTGCTCACAGCAAAGTCAAATGAGATGGGTACTATGTATTAATTTCTGTTACTAATAGTCTTGGTAATTACTGTATTTCAATGCATAATAATATTGAGCTTCCATCTGTGTATTCACTGTTATGAATGCCTTACTCCCGTAAAGTGAAATGTTAGCGATGAGGGGAAAATTGTCCTTAGAGTCATGTGTATATTTACTACAGTCCTACACAGTGAAATGATTCTGCATTATGGTAGTTATCTGCATGGTTTTAATGACTTATTATATTTTTGTGTCATGTCATCCTATGCTCAGTTGTTATTACAGCGAAAGGTAGCCATTTTGATCTAAGATTAGATCATTTTTTGTAAAGCTGAAATGGTTTCTGCATTTTCTCCCATCTCTAAATGCTCGAAAAGTATTGGTGTCCTACACTTTTGAATTGAAGACCTGGTGATAATAAAAGTACTCAGGCTTTTATGCAGGCTATACCTTTCTTTCTTGTTGATTGTAATCTGCCTGGATTCCATTCCCTCTTTTGTGTTTAGTGGGCATCTTGGTCTCCTGATATCTTTGGACCGGATTTCTGCTGTTTCCAGTAATTTTTTTTACTCTGAACATATCTGTAAAGGAAGGAATGGTTTACAAGAATAGTCCCCTCAGGATGGACATCCTCAGAGACTGGAGCTGGGTTGAAGAGGAATGAGTGGAGTTGATGACATAAGACTCAACAAATGAACTACAGAAAGTTCATGATTGCTCAACAGTGCAAGTTTTCATGGTTGACCGAGATCCAGAATATGATGGGGGGCAAACAAATCCCTGGTTTTAAAGTATTTAAGAAGGGTATCTAACCATAGGTGTAAAATTAAAGAGAGGAATCATGTAAATGATAAAACTTGGTATTATATTCAGAACACGTTCCTGCTGTGAGAAAAACATGACTGGGTTTTATTCAGAAATAAGGCCCTGATATATTGGTGCTCTGTGCAATAGCTTGTTGAGTGAGTCCAAATTTGAAATTTCTCCTATCCAGCCCCTGACCTCCCTCTCTCTGGCGGACTCCAAGCTGAAGAGCGACCTGACCATTGTCCTGAATGCCTTGGGCAGCAATACCTCACTGACCAGAGTGGACATCAGTGGAAATGGGATGGGCGATATGGGGGCTAAGATGCTTGCCAAAGCCTTGCAGATCAACAGTAAGCTCAGGTAAATGAGTCCTGTGCCTTCCTGTGCTCTATTCTAATGGTATAGTAGTCATTTTACCTCTGCCGAGGCGATTATGTTTTTGTTTGTTTGTTCGTTCCTTTGCCGGATTACTCAAAGTTATGAAAGTATTTTGATGAGATTCTGTGGAGTAGTCGGAGATGGAACAAGGAATAATGCATTACATTTTGGTGGAATTTTTTAAAGGATTCTTTGCCATTGTGGGATAGGCTTGGCAGAGGTTTGCAATCTTCAAGTACTTCTAGGTTTGATATTATGACTGTTTCTTGTCAATATCTGCGCTTTGTAACAGAACGGTCATTTGGGACAAAAACAACATCAGTCCGCAAGGCCTACAGGACGTTGCCGCCGCTCTGGAGAAGTGAGTTTTTCTTTTGTTTGTGTGTCTGTCTGCTTGGCTTTGTTTTGATTTTGCTCATGTGGGCGATGAATTGTACGCATCTGTTCTGGGGTGTAGCAGTACAACACAATTCAGGCTGCCAGGGGCTTTCATGAGCTGTCTGAAGAGTGGGATGAACTTTTCTTTGAATGGGGCTCCTACCTCAACTGGAATAGGGTGTGAGTAACGTGGATGAAAGCTTTCCCGCGAAAAAGACGTAGCTCCTGGACATAGAATTACAGGAGGAGTCATAGCCGGAGAAAGAGGCCGGAGGGTGAAGGAGTAGGAAAGGAGATTAACAAATAGTGTGGTAATGTAATGCCTCCACCTCCTGTGGGAGGGATATGTGAGTCATCTCTGGTTTTATGGTTAAGGATTATACACAAAAAAATCCTACATGCAAAAAACCTGAGATCTAGGTGCTAGACTGATATTATCAAAATGAAGAAAAATAAGAAAAAAGTCACTAGGATTGCATGGCACCCATAAAATTGAAATTAATGTTCACTTACAAGCCCGTCCTCAGACATCTGTTGAAAGGTGATTATATTGTAAGGGGGTTATAGTGAGCATGTTGACCAGTGGTTGCTAACCACGGTCCTTGAGAGTTCTAGCGTCTGCTGATTTTTGTTCTTGCTCAGAATTTATTTGATTAATGAAAGCCCTTGATTACACAATTAACTCATGTGACCCGGTTTCTTTTCCAAAAATGGCTTATAAAAACAAAAACCTGCAAGCTCTGTGGCTCTCCAGGTCTGTGGTTGACCATTCTTGATGTAGACCAAGGTCCATGGGTTTTCAAGTGAAAGCAAAGAGTTTTCAGGTACCAATCATCTACATGGTCTTTTCTTTCTTCAAATAGGTGCCTGAAGCCTTGGTTTTGGTTTTGAGTTGCAATCGAGCCTCTGAAAAAAGTAATTGTACCTTGAGGCATATTTTTGTTGATAGTCACTTGTACATCACCATGTCACTTCTATTTCTATTGCCTGGTAGAGGTGGACATAATATACTGGTACCCTCTGATGGGGTGATGTGACCTCTCTTTACTTGCTTTTTGTGAGAATTTATTTTTGCGTCTCATACAAGGTGTGCACGATCACATTGTGTTGCAATTAAGTTTTCCGAGCCTACCATCCACATTTTAAACAAAGGCATTCAGTCCAACAGGATGAAGTTTTAGTTCTATTAACTGGCTTACGTTACATTACAGGCCTTTGGCAGTTGCTCTTTTAGAAGGACCAAGAGTTCTGAAAATCCTGGAAGATGGTGGCAGTTCAAGTGCCAGTGGCAGCCACAAAACTTGGATTATGTTGCGATTTGCCACATATAGTCAGAAATCATAAAGGGCATATCAGCTGCTAAGGTTCCGGGGGTGAGAGAGAGGTATAGCCTGAGGAGATTAATCCCACAGTGGAGGCAACCAGTCTAGATTTGATGATGAAGGGAACTTTGTTTTTGATTTGATTTCTTTCTTTTTTTAACAGAAATTTCACAATTCGCTTTATGCCAATCCCAATTATTGATGCTTCGCAAGCTCTGAAGGCCAGCCCAGAGAAGACTGAGGATGCACTGCTGAAGGTGGGCAGGAGATCACAGAGGTTCTCATTGCTATGAGATTGAGCTCTATCTGCTTTGATGGAAGCATGACAAACCCGTTAGACACATTTTAAAATCTGACAAGGGCAGGGTCACTGTACCATAGTTTTAACTTCCCTAATCTGGATTTTTTTTCCCCCAACAAATGTTAAATACCGGATACTAACTAAATACTTGCATAAACACTGGAACTCCTAAAATATTGAGAAACAACCTTTTATAAATGAAATTTCCAATGTTCTGTCAAGCATGACTGAAAGTGACTTCCTCTATGTAGTATGTACGATTAAGCTTCTTTTTTCAATTTATGTCAGATTGAGAATTACCTGTTTCGGAACCACAAGACCCGTAAATACGTCCAGGAGCAGGCCTACCGGCTCCAGCAAGGCATTGTCACGACAACCACGCAACAGGTGAGTCTTCAATCTATGTTTGCTTTCTAAAGACTGCATATTTCCTCAATGTAAAATGACAGATGGCCAAGAGTGATGCTCTGTGAGCGTTGGAGTGATTGCTGCCAAATGTACTGTTATGCGGGTCAAGTCCTGACTGTAAGGATACTATTACTGAATATGTGTATACCACAATCATAAAACGGCTTCTTGATGTTGGTTTTTGTTTGTGTACAATAATGCAAGTGCTTGTAATGTAGTATGGAATGAGCTGTGTGCCAGTAACTGTGCCAACTTTGCGGCATTAGGGTACTGTGCAGGCTCCATTTCAGATCATCCACTTAGGCATCCTGATGGTGTCACTTCTGGGACATTTGTTGCTCCTACGATTTGTACATATTTGGGGATGTGTGTTTGTAGAAATTAATATGCAAAATGCTTGCAAAATGCTATTTTTTTTCTGACCTCCTGTAATCCATATGTTTGTTCGCTCCTGCCCGTGCAGATGATTGATCGGATCTGCGTCAAAGTTCAGGACCACCTCAATTCTCTGAGGTATTCAGAGACCGACACTATTTTGGAGGATGTGAAAATGGCTGAAAACTTCATGAAGGATGCCAGGAACTCCAAAACGGTGAGAGGACGACTCCTTACTCCACAAACAATGTATGTGCTGTGCCGTCAGCACACACCTGAGTGTTTGGATGATCTTTTGGCCAGGTTTCAAATCCGGACCTTGGCACCAAACTAGTGTTGTAATGAGTTGTGAGGGTAAGCTGGGATCACGGCATCTGGATTTGCTCCAGTGATACCCGTTGGTCAAATGGATGTCCTAAACTGTCATGGTTAGCGACAAATTGACCATCTTCCTCCAACTATCGTCTGCATGAGTCTGATTTGCAAAATGTGGTGTGATGAGACATGAAAGTTGGTTTTGTAGGCATATGCTTGACTCAGCTGGACTGAATTAGTAGTAGTTGTTGGAGCAGTTTTACTAGGATGTTACACATTTCAGCATTTCAAACAGGAGGAGAATTGAATTAGCAAATGTGTCTGGATTCGTCTTGCGTTACCCGTCTTCACATAATGCACTTTTGATTGTACATGTTGTTTGTAGATTATTGATGAAAATGAAGTAATTGTTAATCTGTATTATATGACTATTGTAGAATAAGGAATCTTAATCCTTGCAGCCTATGCTCTATTAGACTGTCCAAGCTTTAGGTGGTGTATTGGAAATTCAGCTGTTTGTTTAAGGCAAACAGGGAAATTTTCTGACTCTCAGGGTGGTGTACTTTCATTTACCTTGTTTGATCTATTCTCTAATTTTTTTTTTGTCTATTCTCATGAAACTTGCGGAGGGATTATTTCTCTAATATTGCACACACAGGTTCCCTCAGGCATACAGTTCTGCTCTGTTTGATCGTTGTCCTCATTTTCATGTTCAAAATGGCTGTTGGGCAGTTTAGAAGAATTCCTACTTGACTCAAAATGTTCACTTCATCCGCATTATTTTCTAGTGCACATTCTAGTATGCTAAGAAAGTACTATGTCAGAGGATTTAAAGCTAGAATGAAGCAAATGAGAATTTGAAATATTAATGCAAGCACAAATATTTGTAATTTAGCAACTGTTCAATGCAACCTGTATGGTGTTTATTTCATGAACCAAATGAATCTGATTCTGTTGCTACTTTGTGCGGTTGAGAAAAGTTGCCAGTGTTCAGTGATTGGCGGCAAATTCCGTTCCCGATCGCGTTTAATTTTTAGGTCACCTGCCGAAAGGCGTGACCTATTGCGATCCCCTTTTGTCCGTCGTCGTCCGTAAACCTTTTCCTTGTGAACAAAATAACTTAAGTATTTATGAACCAATTTTGATGAGACTTTGTATACAGGCTTATATCCATAAGATCTTGGACGAGTTCGAAAACCAGAGTGATTCTATCATATTTGATGAAGTTATTGCCCTTTGTTGTATTGTATCATCATAAGCCACATTGTGAACACAACAACTACTGTCTTGCATTTACTTTTTTATACCTAGATACGGAATGGAAACCAGTTATCTTTATAGATGGCAGTGTCTTGAGGTGCTTTATAAAAATTGTGAATTTCATGACCCCCAGGCTCCATGTATGCCCCTGGGGAGGGGGTCTGGTTTACTAAAGGTTATATAGGAAAATGATACTTTTGGGTATATTCCGTTTAATTTCTACTGGAAATCATTCACACTTGATTAACATTACAACAATGAGATGATGATATGATATTTTTGACAGTTTCCCTTACCCAGGGGCTAAGGGGCAGGGCCCAAGGGTCAAAGTGGCCTGAGAAATCTTCTTTGCTTAAAGAAAATAGCCACAAGTTATACAAATACAATTTAGAATACTCTATTGCTTTTGATACTGGTTTCCATTAATCTGATCCCTGGGGTCAAAATTAGGGCCACGCCTAATGGCCAAGGTTTAACATTGGATATACTATACTCAGGTGACCGTTAAGGCCCATGGGCCTCTTGTTTCTTTTAGCAAAGAAAGAATGGGAATTTATACCATAATAGGCTTCTTCAGTGTGCTTAAGTATGGCACAAATGAGTGACGAATTAAAGGAAAACCTATTTAAACCAACAATAAACATAAGTCTCATCATCCTGTTTTGCCATCAATGGCATTTTGGTTAAGGCCCACTGCAAATCAATACAAAGTTATTCTGAGTGATCTCCTATCATAGGATGAAACACTTCTTTCCCGATGTCAGCGGGCTCTGCTAGAATGTCATTGGGCTGAAGGGGTCACATTAGTTTAATGAATATTAAAATGATATGAGTCATACGATGTGGCCCTCACAGTCACCGACTCTCAACTCGATGGAATATCTATGCAAGATTTTGGATCGGTGTATCAGTGATACCATAATTAAGACTCTGAATGAGGGAGGGCCTTTTTGCATGATTGGTGTTTTATTCCTATTGCAGAGTAATGATACTTCTAGAATCAGTGTCAAAGCACATTGAAGCTGTTCTGGCTGCTCATGGTGAAGTCCAACACCTTGCTGAACTTCTTTGTTGGTTTTTCCATTAATTTGTCACAGGATATATTCTGCAATGTTCATTCCCTCTGAAGTTGGTTGAGTGAAGCTTTCTGAATCTTCAGCAGTGGATGAAGCTAATATGAAATCACAAGTGCCAGCTCATTTGGACCAATCAGATGAATCCATCCTCATCCTCAGGAACATGGTGCCTTTACTAATGTTAGGGGGTCACGAAACTTCCGCAGTGGATTACTAGTGCTTTGGCTAATTTTTTTATTTCTTGAGTTTTAGAGGTGAAAGATGAGTGGTGCATTTCTACAGCTGTTCTGACCGCTATCTACTCTCGTCTCCCCCACATATAGCTCCTGCCCAACCTTTACCACCTGAGAGCAGCCTCTTTGGAAAACTCGTCCACAAGCCCCATACAAGAAAAGCTGGAATCCATGGTTGGAGAGGTGACCAAGGTGATGGACGAACAACTACAGGTAAAAAGTGATGAAAAAGTGCAAGCTCACTGGGCCCAAGTTACCAGCATTCCCACCGCTGAAGACATAGGAATATCTGAATTTAGATACAGAGAACTTTAGTATGTCAAAGCTATTTATTTTACTAGCTTGTGGCAAATACTGTATCTGAATGGCTGAGACACAAATTAGCATGCTTGTATCACACCCATATACTGTAGAATGCGGGTACTTGGCCATCAGGACTAATGACATCGAGGCAATTGAATCGGGTATGATTATTACTGTCCCCACCAGTCTTATGCTGTAAGACTAGACGCTAGCTGAACTCAAGTCACTGCTATGGTGTGAGCTCCCTCTGTGATCTTGAGTGGACTGCCCCATTATTATTACCAATTACTGTTCTTGATTTCGATTGTTCTTTTTAGTGCCCTTATCATTTTTACTGCCTCTTCATGACCCGGAATGGCCCCAGTTGCCAAATTGAATAGCGTGTAGCTGTAGATCGTTAATGTCATTAATGTCTTTTCTCAGCCCAAGTTCCTATCGTCTTTTATTGAGGGAGTAATTACCTCAAGGAGTGGGATGAAAGTATGCTGAGGGCGGTTGTGTTGAGAGGAAGTTCTTTCTTTTAGACCTTTTAAAGCACACGCTTGAGTGTTGAGTGTCTTTGCAAAAACGCTGTTTTCTCAAGGTAATAGGTTTTTCCTTGAATCTCGCTCTGTGACCAACAGCTGTGTAAATATTATTGTTGACTCCGAAAGACAATTGGCTCAAAAGGCAGGAGTAATTATTTTGGAATGGTTCAAGTCTGGGTCATCGACTAAATATCCCAAATGTTGGGACACCAAAGATGGTGGGGTTGAAGTAACTGGATTTATTTTATTTGTGGTTCAACTCTGGGTCATAGCTCATCGTTTTATTTTACAATGTTTACATTATTTGACCAATGTACTTTCTATTTATTTGTCTTTTTTTCCCTCAAAAAGCACAATGACCTGCTTCAAAAAGACCACTGAAATATACTTGTTTCTCATATTCTAATAGTATGACGCAGAAATGGGCTGGACATACAAAAATGATTGCAGCATGATTGAAAGGAGCTGACAATACTCTTCCTACACTTGGGAGGACATTTTAGTTTTAATTGAATGTATTTGCCAGATAAAATTTTTTTTTCTTTGATTTATTACACACTGACAGCAGTGAAATTACATGGGAATGGAGGAATGATTGCACTTTTATGGATCACCAGGACGCTTTTAATAAAGTCTGTTCTCTCCTTTGAAATGGAGTTAGTATTGGGCTCTGTCTGTGGGTGGGAATTTCCCTTGAGCTGTTGGCTGAATTAGTGCACAGTACACATCGACCGCGCACGTGGGAGGGGGAAACCGCGACCGCTTGCCTGCTCCCATGAAATCTGTGCGCTTGTTATTCTGTATAAGGAAGGGAAGCACTTTTATTTCATCTCAGATCTTTAAATCTTCTGGGGAATAAGAATAAACTGGGCTGTACAGTGGTTGCATGTCTTGTGTAAGAAAAATCCCAAATATCAGACTCTCCTTTCAGCTCCTCTCACGGGGTTTCTCTTGGGTTAAGGTCAGGCGACTGGGATATGGCTATGACAGAACCTTAATTCTGTGGACAGAGAACCATTTTTATGTTGATTTTAGGGCATGTTTAGGATTATTGATCTGTTGGGAGATCTAACTCCAGCCCAGTTTAAGCTTTCTGGTAGAGGGAAGACAGATTTTCATTTGATCTCTGCTGTAACTTGGTGGAATTCATGATTCCATCAATCCTAACAAGTTGCCTTGGGCCTTTGGAAGAAAAGCAGCCTCAAAGCATTAAAGGTCCACCTCCATACTTACTACTTTTATTTTTCTTTTCTGAATTGCTATTTTTGTTTTATCGCCTAACTCACTACTGGGGATTTGAGCCAAAGAGCTCTATTTTGGTCCATCAGACCATAAAGCCTGGTCCCACTGGAAATTCCAGTACTGCTCGGCAAACTGTCAACACAGGTTTTTTTTTTCTTCTGTTGACAACAGGGGATTTTTTTTTCTGGAAGCCCTCCCAATCGTTTGATAGCTGTGTCGATGCTCTCTAATCATACTTTTGGGGATCCCAAGACGTAATTGTTTTTGCAATACTCCAAATATGATTCTCTGTTTTTCATTTATTATAGAATTCATAATGGGCATACATCTTTCTTTCTTTCAATGATTTTCAACATTGTCATATGCCTTTAACTTCTTAATTATTGTCTTTGTTGTCACAGTGGTTATTTTCCACTTGTTGACTTTTTTTCTTAAAGCTTTTTTTCTCCACTTCTGAAACTTTTGTAATAACTTTCTGTTCAACTTTCATCATTGCTGTATTCTTCTATGTGGATATACAGCTGTGGGAATCTGCCCCCTGGGTCGCCTCATGTCACCTTTATGCCCCTGGGAAACAGGAAGTGACCGTTTATTTTTTTTTTCCAGATCATTATGAGAACTTAAGTTAAAATAAAGATGGGAATTTACACCAATTTCTCTGCGAAAATTCTCCTGTGGTGCCAATGACTGGGATATGTTTTTTTGCGAAAGTATTTATTTTAAGATCAGGATAGTTTTTTCTTGCAATAATTTTCTTTAAACTCTGTGTTTTGTCGTAGACTTTATCATAGACTTCAGCTGATATTACCAAGGGTGGCAATATTGGCGGCGGTCAATGTATATTACATGTATAGTAGTTTGCCATTGTAAGAAAACTGTAGACTGTAATATAGCACACTAATATCAACATACACGCAAAAGCACAGAGCAGTCTTCTCTGTTTTAATCACCCTATCCCACAAATTGCCTAAATGGATTATCTTTAATCTTTTAAAACTTCTGTTCACTCACTTATTCATTGAACGAATCAACCGCAAATTGAGCAAAGTAAATGGGAAGGGGGTGAGAGCAATTGTCGAGCAGAGGAGGATGATTTTGAAGACCTTAACTTTGCTTAGTTCACCATGCAATTTGCCTGAATGTGTTTGCTTGATTATTACATTTGGCCATTGTGTGCAAATCTTGTTCAATTATTAAATAAAAGATGTTTAAAATTTGCGGCGCAGATTTGCCTGAATGTGCTTGCCCAGTCTTCGGTGCATTTGTCCATTGCTTGCAATGCAAAAATTATTTCTCGCTCACATTCACGTTTGATGCGCTTCACACAATGTTTCTTCTTCACGTATATTTTTAGATGCTTAAAAACCAGGGCCATCATAACATGATTTTATTTTAGAGCAGTGATTCCCAAAGTGTGGGCCGCGACCCCCTGGTGGGCCGAGGTGGTACTGCAGGTGGGCCGTGTGAGGTCTAACGTTAATGATTAACGCCCTTGTGTCCGCTAGATGGCTTTGATGATCGCTCCCATCTGGGCGTTAAAGGAAAGCTACCTCGTGGCGCTTCGCCTGAAATTTTTTGGCTGGACCAATCAGCAGGCAGCTTTGGTGTTGATGTAATTTCCTTCTTCAAAAGCCAATGCATGCGTCTACATTGGGCTCGTAGATTACACGAATAGAAAGTGTAATCACACTGAACACACGCAGAGTGCAAACGCATTGTTAGACACAGTGCACCTTTCACTTTGGCGAGGCTTTGGTGGGAATTCGATATAAGAGGAATAGGGAAATTTATGTTGAATGAATCCAGTAGTTGGCGGTAATACACCAACAGGTCTGTCAACCGCCATAAAACCAAAAAAAAGAAGAAGAAGAAGCCTCCCACTCATAACGAGGCCGCGCGAAGCACTTTGAGAGCTTTCGCATACAGGCGTTAGTATAGCGACAGTCAGTCAGTGAGGAGCGCAAAATAACGACTGTATCATACAGGTTATGAGAGGTCATTAAAAATATGATTAATTTTGGCAAATATGATTTTTTAATTTTTTTTATTGTAAAATATTAATTGCACGATTTTAAAAAATATTTAGAAGTAACAGCCTATTGAGTGTTATTGACCTCACAATATTTTAGGAATCTTATATAGTTTATGACCGGAACGTAGCTTTCTGGTCATCATGACTGAGGGTCATAATCGGAGGAGCACGTACTGTGTTCGATAATTAATTCTGTCTTGTATGTACACCACAGATTAAAAGTTTGGGCTTCCTTTATCCCCCTGCTTTCATTTCAATCCTGAATCTTTATAATAATAATAATAATAATAATAAATAAAAAACAACGACAACAATAATTGTTGTTGTTTTTTATTTATTTTATTTATTTTATTTTCTTAACAACAACAACAATTAAAGCACCTATTACTAAAACCCCATAAGTCACATTTGACTTGACTTGTGGGGTTTTAGTAATCAGTGCTTCAATTATTGTTGCTCTTAATTAAGTGTTCTGAGAATGCATAATTTCGTCTTTGTACTGTTTATAGGACAAAGGTGGGCCGCGGACATTTTTTAGATTTTCAAGTGGGCCCTGATTTGGAAAAGTTTGGGAACCCTTGTTTTAGAGAAATCTTTTTTAATAATACGTGAAAGTTTTCTGACGAGTGGTGGAATTCAGAGGTCTGCAATTTATTCAGATTACTGACATTATTTCAATCTAGCACCATAGCCTGGTTCAGTTTGTCTGCTTCTCATTATCTCTTCTAAATCATTATTGGCTTGATTTTGGTTTTGATTGGTCAGTTGGCTGAATAAATGGCTTGATTAGAAGTTAGGCAAAGTACACAGGATTTTATGTGTGCTAATTATGCCAAGGTGACGGCAGCTCTCCAGCCTCGCTAGTAATTAGCGGACTTCAAATCGCACTGTTCTTTCCGGAAGCAAATCAAATGACCTCTGATGTTAGTTCACCTCTAAATTAAAGTTGTGTCGGATAGAAAAAGTTAATAATCAAGCTCATCTGTCTGCCTCATAGAGGAAGCGGGAATATCTCAGTCATTCAACAATCACAATGCAGGACAATGGACAGTCATGGTGCTGGCAGCCACACTGACGTCACGATTAGGGACGCCCCAAATGGATCGAGGGTGAATGTTTGTCTGCTGTGGTGAAAATGGCGTGGTCCACTAGTTTTGTAAAATCGCTCATAAAAATTTAAAGAAATCGCAAAAAAGAAAAAGTCATCGGAGCTTTTTTCATGATATATTGAAATAATATTATCCACTTTTCCCAGCTATGATAGTCCTCCTTTAAGCTGATTCCATCACAGTCAATCAAATGCAGCTCTCCAATGAAGTTGGTACAAAAACTGGAAGTTCTCCTTCTAAACTTGTTAGATGGTGCTAAATTTCAACGATGGCTTCTCTCACAATCTTTTTGCCAAACTGCCTCATGTACCACTGTAAACCCCCATGAAAGCTCGATACACTCTATGTAGTCATTGTAAATTCTACAGTTTTCCTTTAACTTCTTATTGGTAAGACGTGCGCACTCCTGTTTTGGCAGAGTTTGTTGGAATCGATGGTGGATACAGCTGAGGGGCTGTGCCCTCACGTGGTGAAGAGGCATAACCTGCGGCAAGATCTTATCAAGGCTAGCGGTGGCAAGATGGTCATTCCACGCTCTTTTGTAAAGGATACTCTGTTGCAGCAGGCTGGTATTGACATCATGAACAAGATCAGGTGACCGAACTCTCTCCGCTGGTGTGTTGAGTCAGCCTGTCTGATAACTAATGTTTGTCACGCTTATTGTTTTCAGATTGTCACTTTTGATTACCTGTCCCTACGCTTACTTTCCTCTGTACCTCTGTATTACTCTATACCTTTCCCCTCTCTCCCTCTGATTTTTTTTTTCTTAGTGAGGTAAAGCTCAACTTGGCGTCCTTTCTCTCAGACCGTGTCGTTGACGAGATATTGGAGGCTCTTTCAAGTTCCCAGCACACATTGGTGAGTGTCTCTCTTAACTATTCTCTCTGTCACTGTCTTTCTTACTCCTTACTGAGTACAGTCTACAGCAGGGGTGGCTAACCTTGGTCCTTCAGGGCCCCAGAATGTGCTTGTTTTTTGGTGTAACTGAACTTAATTTATCAGTTAAAGTGGTTGATTACACATTTAACACTCCTCACCTGGGTTCTTGGGTTCGAAGAGGGTAAGAACAAAAACTTTGAGGCCTCCTCGACCAAGTTGGCCACTGCTGGTATATAGTTAGCTCCTAGCATAATTAACTGTAAAAAAATAAAGATAAACTCTGGAAGGACCACTCCTCCTTTGAGCTTATAGCAGGACGATGTAGAGCATTTCAGTGATGGATTGAATCAAGCAGATTAAAGGAGTACTCCTCCCAAAATACAATTTGGACTCTTAACTGTTTAGGTTTTGAGAAAATAAAACCTCTCCAGACAGTTTTGCAAACCATGCTTTTTGTTCTGTAAGCTGCTAAGTTTAGCCATTTTGCATTTTATATTCAAATAGGTGGCCTCCAGTCCCCATGTCATATCTTATCTTTAAAAACATGAATGTGGCATTCTAAGCAAATGAACCACATAACAAACCATTTACACACACGCTTATTTACCTGTCTGCTCTTTATAATGTTCTTTAGAACAAGTTTCAAAATTAACAGAAACTCTCTATTTTACTTACCAAAGCCTCAGCCTGAGCTCCAGCCAGATTTGCATTTGCACAAATATTCTGCTCCGGTGGTCATAATGTTTTTTTCTCATCGATGTTCATTTTTTTCTGGCTGTCAGCGGACATGTAAAAACTCACTGTGTAAAACCTGTCTGGTGGACTGCTAACAGTCACTCCTATGGGCTGCTGATAGTCCACTAGACCCTTGCTCTCCGAGCAGCACACAGTGTGAATTCATCCCATATGCAAATACAACCACTGCGTGGCCAAGCCTAAAACAATATCAGAAAACTCCTCATGTATATCTGAAATGCCAGTCTTGTTGCTAGCTAGGACCATAGATTAGGTATTTTCTATTTACACATCTATGGCCCATGGCTGGAACTGTGAGCTAATAAGCTAGCTTAATGTTAGCCATTAGTAATTAGCAGCCGCTGCGCAGCCCAAAAAAAAAGTAGCCTTGCCTTTATGGTCAGCCGATCAGCTTCTCTATGATGCTGTCGCTTCTTTTGTGCGCTTTTTTTTTACCATTGTGTCTTATCAGCCCAAAAATATCATTGTTAACTCACCCAAAGCTAATTCCCTGCAAAGGGTGTTCAAAGCAAATGGCCCGTTTATCTTTTGTTGTTCAAATGGTCATGAGTCAACTATTTGTGACGTACATCAACCACCAGTGCACAGTGTCATTTTAATGGTGGAGAATTATCCATAAAGAAGTTACCTGTGTTTGTTTTTCATTAAATATGATTGCAATATGTCCCACTTGAGGTTTGAGTCTGGTTGGCCTCCACCGCTCCGTGCGCTGTTGCAATCCGTTTTTTTTTGGAGGCAATCTTAAAATCGGACCACTTTTTTAACCTATATGTAAAGCATTTGGATTGTCAAATATGTAGGCAATATAACATGAAATATCCTGGATCTATAAATTGAATTTATTCAGGCCGATGTTATTCACGCTTTTACGTGTGGCTAATGCTACATTTTTTTCTTGACCACACTTGTAAGTGCGCAAGTTGATGACCATTCCAGTGCCGCTTAGAAAGTACCGCTTAAAATAAGTTTGGCCAAGAAAAAAATTTTAGCTTTGGACATACTCAAAATAAGTGTAGGCAATGGAGAAATGTGCATCATGGCCACAATAATAAGTGCGTCTAACAAGGATTTTCGTAATTTAAGTGCATCCAAGCTCAAAAATTAAGTGCGAATAGTCACTTAGATTTATTAATGAATTAAATCAAACCTCTGCTGCACTCCGGTTTTCCACCCCAATGGTGTTCACTACTGCAGCAGCAATAGTTTTCCAAACTGCAGCCTACTGGGCTCCCTTTATGCCACTCTTTAGACTTCCAAATAAAATAATTTTGTTTTCCTCCATCTATCGTCGGCCTGCTGATAAAACCTCCTATCTTTAAAATGATAAACTTTACAGGAGAGGAAAAAAAAAAAGTTTAATTTTGCTTGGAAGAATGCAGTTGAGCTGTGTTCGGCTAGGATGACTATTTTTCCTTCAAGAATGTATCCAATCAATAAAATTTTGTATTTTGCAATGTTTATGGTATCATCGTGGACATACAAGTTTTTGCTTCTCATCAAATTGTAGATACGAGGTTATCAGCAGGCCGACGATATTTCCTCCTCAGTTAAGTCCTGTCATCTTTGCCGTCTTTTGAGAGTCCATGTCGTAAAGTGGGCAGGACTATGCCTCCCGGGGCATTAATTTGTAGGGGCGTGTTATGTAAATTACAATGGTTTCTGCCGCCAGATTTATCAAGGCCATGGCAGTTCTACACCGAAATCTGCGATGTACACACTTTTAGTAAATCAGACGTGATACCTGGCGAACGATGATATTTACACCAGAATCTACACCAGATCCTACGCAAGTTTGATAAATGAGGGCCATTGAAACTACACTGAGCTGCATTTTAATAAGCTTTTCAGTGCTTTTAATAAGCGCTGAATCATTTATAAAAGTATGTGCTAATTCAGTGAGATATCGTCTCCAACAATTTTGAGCTGTTCACATTGGCTGTGTTGGTCCCACCCACCCTGAACCCTCAGGCTGAGCATTTGGCCAGGAAAGGGCACCCCTTGCTCCGTCAGGAGTCCCAGGAGGCCGATGCCCTGGAGGAGAGGACCCCGAAGAGGGCTGCTTTGGAGCCAACGGATGAGAGAGTGGAGGACCCAGAGGCATGCATGGTACGCTATCCCTTCCCCACGAGAGGCTCCTCTTCTGTGCTACGGTTAGATGCTCTAGGTTCTGAGTGTCCAGCACTTTATGGTAGAGACGTAACATAGTCCTCATCTTGCTTTGCATGGTCTCAAACAATCACACATCTCCTCTGGGGGATTCTGGAGGCTTCTGAGTATGGGAATGAGACATCTCTGCTCGTCATGGCAAAACTGAACTGCTTTAGGTTTTGACTCTCTGGTTGGCTGAAGGAATTCACAGCTCTTTTATTTTCACCTCCTTAACCAGTTATGCTGGTACAGTGACATGGTGTGAAAGCCTGTAAACATTTCTGAAGCATTTTCAGTGCATTTAGAGATCCAGTTTTAAAGTTGTTTTGCTAATTTGTTTCAGGTTTCTCCAGTGTGATTGATCACTGTTGCACATTAGCAGCAGTTAGGGTAAACGCATTACTTTTCATAATCATTTCTGTATTTGTACAGTCGACATAAGAATAAAAGGCTAATAACAAAGTTTAAATAAAAAATTGAAAACCTGCTATTTTATAAGTGTTCATGCTGTTATTTTTCTAGCAGAATCTACTCTTCTTTTCTCCATTCTCTAATTGCTCTTCTATATGCCATGTCCCATCCATGCTTTTGATTGGGACTGTCCTATCAAGTGAAATGGCTTTCAAACAGGTGCACAAATATTTTGATGCTGACAGCATTACTTCTATTATATGTTTGAGATGTACCTATGTGATGAATGTTAGTTGTCTTTGGTTCATGGTCTGTCCCTCATTAAACAATGTCAGTGCGGACTTACCGCTGCTGACTGAAAGCACCGAAGAACTGCAGCTTCAGAGCTGAAAAGTCACTTTTCCAGCCATTACAACTTGGCCCTGGTCAAAGTCGCTCTGGTCCCTTTTTTCCCCCACATCTGACACGTTTGCAAGAACCAACTGCTCACTGACCGTCCAAGGGGTTTTTTTTCTCCCCTTCATCAACCCTCATCCTATTTCGCCAAACCACTACGACTCCCCGGGACAAGCGTACCCTGGCTTGTTATTCTTTCGACTTGTGTGATGACTATCCCTTGCTTCCTTTTCTGTTTTCATTCCCACTGTCAATCACAAAATGCCTTTGCTGTTGGGAGACAAGGCAGCTTGTATTCTATATGCCCATTCTGCTGTTGCATGCTCCAGGCCGACCAGAAAATGACTGTAGAGAATGACAAGACCATCGAATTTTGACCAGCGAGACTGAGCCAGTTGTTCTCTCACCCATGCGGACTTCTGTTCATAGCTGTTAATGGAATGGCTGGGCTTTGAGCACCTGACCACAGGGCTCCCTAAAAAATATATATTTTTTAACATCTGTGATAATAGACTATGGTATATGTAGAAACTCCCACTTGGTATCGTTTTATTTGGCGTATTACACTGGATTTTTCCTTTTTTCTCCTCTTTAGTGTGATTTGGAATTTCTCACATGATTTACATAGGAAACGCGTGCCCCTCCTCATTCTCAAGCCTTGCCCCTCCCACTGTGACTCCTTGAACATATAATGACAGCTGCTTGGCAGACCACAATGGGTTCAACCTGCTCTCGCATTCTTGTGTGAATTCTGTATCAAAGCATGCTCATAAATGCATCAAGTCATTGTTGCCTTTATTTTCATCAGACATCTCAAGTGTCCCGAAACTCTGGAAGTCTTCTGGATTTCGGCTTGAGCTGCTTGCCCTCGAAAGGGCCGAATCTCCCGGAAATTCATGGTAGAATCTCCAAGGTATCATGGCCAGCCAGCTAACGGCACACAACTTAATTTAGTAGACTAATAACTGTCAACTAACATTACCAGTTGCTCGTCAGCCACTTGCTTATCTCTCGCAAACCCAGCTAATGACCACTGTAATGGCTAATCCCTGCCACACCATGACTCCGCCCCTGCTCATTTTCTGTCTTCTATTGGCCAAGTGTTTTTTACATCTTGCATATAAATAAAAAAGGACCCTGATCTTAAAGGACCGTAAAGTTTTGATAATAATGATGACTGGTAGGTAAACAATTTATTGCACAGGACGGCACACGGGTTGCTGATACATTACAGTATGGACTGAGGTTGTATTACGGTGTTTCCAAGGTCAAAATCCTGCATAGAAGCCCATGTCCTCAAGACATATTTTAGAGGTCAGCTGGTTCTTTGCCTCTGCATCATGAATTAAAAGTCCTCAACGATCACTTGTTTACCTGATGGATTATTCCTCGCATTTGTCAAGGATGATGCAAGTTTTCGAGTTACAGTGAAGTGCTATTTTCAAAAAATGCAAGTCAGTTCTATGGGATGTGGTTATTGCTCGGCTCTTCGCTTGGAAACGCTGCCCGTTATCAGTGCCAAAAAATGAATAAGGCATACTTCAAATTTGGTGTATTGAGTGGAAATTGTTTCTTTTATTAGTCTATCAGACACAGTGTCTTTTTCTTAAGACAATGAATGGAATGAGCCCTTTGTAATCGTCGTGTTTTATGACTAGTTATGTTTTTTTTTTGCTTTTAGTTTGTCTCGGTTACTGGACTGATTTAAATGGTCTACCACAAATCCATCCTTAATCTTCCTAGAGGTGCTTTAGTTCAAATGGCATTTATTTCTCTGACTTCAAATTTGACATCAAGATATGTGATGTCAGAAGTGTTGGATTCTCTTTTTGGTGAGTGAAGTAGTCTGGTGGTTACTTATCAACCAACCTATTCCGCACTCTCCCAATGGTAGTTCTGCTTTTCATGCATGCTTTTTTTTTATTTTTTATTTTATTTATTTATTTTTTTACACCTTGTAGTTGTCTCAGCAAGATAAAGTGCTACTTTTGTGGCTCTCTGTTCTGCAGCTCTCTTGCAATGACCGGTCAAGTTCATATTCATATGAAGATCGGGCTCTGAATTCTGTTGACCCCTCCCATCCCACCTAGTCCGGTGTCACCTTGTGCTTTTTGATTTTGCTGGTTTGTTGCAGTCAAGCTCACTAACCTGATAAGAGACGGCACACTGATTTATTTCATTGCGCATACACCTATCACAATGTATATGAATCTCAGAGGATTTATGTTTTTCAGCAATGAGTTGATGTAATGCTGCACACCTGTCTCTGGTTCACTACGTGGCATCCCAGTAGGTTGTTTTCTCTTTGTCTGGAAAACCCCAATTTTGATGAAAGGAATGCTACACACCTTAATGTGTTTGCCTTCAAGATACCCCAGCTTTTGAGAATGATCATGTGAGCTTTTCTCCTGATGTAGCAAGCTTTGGGGCAAGTGTTTTTATGAGGTGTATAATTTTTAGAGATTCAGGCCCCAGTTTCACTGTCATATGCAATACCTGCAAGTGTTATTACAACTTCAATCGGAGCAGCTCTTCTTTCATGCCTGCGAGTGCTCTGTGGTAGCCGTACTCCGGCGTGTTAATTCAAACGCTGTTCAAGAAAGTTGGAAAGTAACACAAGTAACTGACTGACTTCATATGTTTTTTTTTTTATTTTTTATTTGCCTTTATTCTGTGGACAATCATTATTTTATTAATTTTGTTTATAAAATTGGACAACAGTTATGTTTGAAATCTCATACTTTTTTACTACATGCTGCATAGCGCGTCAGTATATATTGGATACTACACAGTCACATGACCACTAACCTTGTAGAATTTCCTGGGGCTCAGTAGCATATTACCATTGAATGCACTGCCCTCTGGAATTATGTACAACACACAGACAGCTCTGGCTGCACGCTGTGAAATTTGGCCAGTGTTGGATGTCATTTTTAGCTCGCTGGGACGAATGTCCGGAGAGCTATTGTCGTACCCCCGGCGTCCGCGTCTGCGTCCGCGTGCAGAAAAACTTTAACCCTGCCCCCCGGCGAGCTTTTTTGTCTTTCTGACAACTCTTGTTGTATCTTTCAGCATAATGGTGAATTTTATGTTGATGGGCTTCTGTTTATTCCTTGCTACTGTAACAGCAATCATAAACTGAGCTGTAAGTACTGGCGATTCCTAACACTGCCAGTATCTCCGCTGCCTGTCTCTGCTCTCTGTCTTTACTTTGCCATGTTAGCTGCCTCAGCAAATGGTGCATACCGATTTGCTTCTCTCAGTTTTGCTCTCTTCAGTTTATCTGTGGTAAGATGCAATGAAAGATGAAATTCTGTAATTAAAAGAATTATGATTAGATTGTGTGTGGATCTTCAGAATCATCCAGTGGCATACAAGGCCAGGGTAACTGCTATTTTACCTTCAACCAGGAGAAAATTCAGATCTCTTTGATGACAGATGTACACTGACCTACTGAGGTTCATCCGGACTTTTTGTCAGTTCAAGGACCATTTTTCTGTTTTTTCAACCTGACCTCCATGTATTCAAGTTTGGGAGATGGTTTAAAAAATGTTTGCAGCTTTTGCCCATTTTCTGTGTTTCTCTGGGAATCGGCTACAAAATCTGTTCTACCTCCCCCTACAGTGTCATCATTTGATGTATTCAATTACATAGCTTGTAGTTCTCCTTTGCCGTGAACTATTTCTGAAATGGCACCCAAGATGAGAGTTCAGGGGATGTTATGGACAAGGATACATTTTACTGAAGACTAGCGAGATATTGTGCCTTCTATAAGATTACTGATGGTTTTTATTCCACCGGTATGGAATACCGTGGGATATAGTCATGGCCGTGTCCGTCTGTTCGTCTGTAATCATTCTCATTTCCGGAGCAGAACTCAAAAACGATGCCACTTACAAACTTCACATTTGCTATGGAACTTACTCTTATGGTGTGGTTGTGCCTTTTGGGGGTTTCAGTTCCATGCTGCCCATAATTTAGGAAATTTTCACCAAAAACAGCTATAAAATTGGTCTTTGTCTCGTTTCCGGGACAGAACTGAAAAACTATGCCACTTAGAAACTTCAAATTCGGTATGGTACAACTATGCTGTAGTTGTGCCTTTTGGGGGTTTCAGTTGCCTTCTGCCCAAAATTTTTCATTTCTATACCAAAAACAGCCCAAAAATTGGACCCTTTTCTACAGCAGAATTCAAAAACTCTGCCACAAATCACGAATTATGTGGAACCAGTGGGATATGTCATCTTCTAATGACTCTTGTATTAGTTTGCAGTTGTTGCAGACTGGAGCAAGCTTGGCAGTGGACGATTTTGCCAGCCGTATCTGGGATATAACCCTATCCTGTTTTGACACAGTTTGCTTAATTTTTGTCTTGTAATGTTAACGTTAGCTTACAGTTGTAAAATGAATTTGCTGGAGTTGGCTAGCTCGAGAGAAATTTTGCCAGTCATGAGTTTGGTTGCACCACATTTTTTGGTCGCTGGGTTGACATCAGAAAATCGATACCTGACGCGCTTACTTACCTATAACTCCTTTGGTCGTCCTCTCTCCTCCAGTGGGGTTTCAAAGGTGAAGCGAGCCTTTACTTGAGTGAAGGAGTTCAGTTTTTGCTTGGGTCAAAAAATAGATGGTATGGCTGCCTTGTTCAGAATTTGTATTGCAGGACAAACTGATTTCTCCAATTGGAGATCTCCCCGTAGTTCTCAAGACGGAAATGCTTGCTGCGAACTCTTCTGAATGAAATGATCTTTTAGGAGGCTTCATGCCATTGAAATCATGCTTTAAATGTGAATTTAAAAAGTTGTTGCTTCCCCTGCCAATTCTAATTGTCACAAATGCTGTGTGTGGGGTGACATCAGTTGAGCATGATCTATGACTCTGCACAGTCAGTGTTACATGTTGTGGATGAACTGTGTCACACGGGAGCTAATCAGCACAGTGAGATGCCCACACATTACCCCAAACATTTTGCCTCACTCAAAGATTTTTGTAGTGGATTTGAGAGAGACTGACAGGCAGAAAAGGAGGCATTTTACCTCTCTTCAACTGTGAATTCCATATTTTTATTCACTTTTCTTTGTTACGATGAAAACAGTTTCTGATAATTGCAGTGTACTCACAATCGCAGTGTAAAATCACTCGCTAAATATGGACAGTGTCTCCTTTAACAGCGGTTACAGGTCTCTAATGCCTCTGTATTTACATTCAAATATTTAGTATGAGTTGTCCTGAACCGTTGGATGATTTGATGAGGTGTGAGGACATAAAAATGCTTGTTTTACTGTTCAATATTTTCTAAGAGAAATGTCATCATTGTTTGCTATGTCGCTGCGTATCTGTCTGTGGTTCTGAGTCATGTCATGGCCTCCATGGTCCACCACCACTGCTCCCAGTCAGGGGAGTCCTCCATCCTTGTCACTCTGGGAGAAATGTGCCGCATCATGTCTTCTCTCCGTCTTCCTCTCCTGCTCTTTGTCCTTTACTTTTGCTTTCTTTTTCCCTCCCTCCCTCCTCCTCCTCTTCCTCTGTGGCACATTTGCCTCTTGGAGACCCTGTGCTGCACCAGCGTAAGTAATGCTTGCCTCTGCATTGTGGCTTTGCCTGCTTTTGCTGAAGCACAGAGTCTAATGCTGTGCAAACAGACCCCCCCCCATCCCTAAATGTCACGCACTCTTGCACAATTAAATCTGGGAGCCCAGCGAGGAAGTTGGCCAACCGTTCACTCTAGTTCCTGGCAGCCACTGCAAGGATTTCGGAACTCTGTGTTCCCACTGCTGGTTCATTAAGTTGTAACGTGCTTTTGAAAATATTTTTGTAGCTTGCGAGAGGTTGTGCTGATCTGGTAATATTGGTGGGTGAGGTTCTGAAGGTGGTTGTTTTATGATTTCAGAGGTGATTTTCATTTTAAGTGTTTGCTACCACTTAGTTTTTCTGGTACAGTAGTGCTTCAGATTTTCATTAAAATTAACCCCCATCGACCATCAGAAGACACTGGGTGTAATAGCCACGCTTTCACTCTTGGCCACTGTGGACTAGAGCGGGGTTTGAAATTGATAACTCTTGGGCAAGATTCTTTTGCAGAAGACCTTTTACCATTGGATTCAGAGCAGTAAACATTGTTGCTTGGTAAAAAATAGGTTTGAAGTTGATATAAATGTGAAAGCATTCTTTACAGTTGTTGGTGATGCAGGGGAATTCATGAGCTGTAAGTTGTACTTCGTGGCACTAGCTGCATGTGCTGGATTTACCTTCAAGCCCTAGAAGGATATAATTGATTTAAGCTTATTTTATGAGTTATTTAATTGTTTTATTAGATTTAAAAACCTCTGTACTTTTTTCTGTAAAAATCTGGTCATACTTTCATTGTATTCTTGAGGCTCAGCACAATGGTATTAAATTGTATATGGTTGCCATTTTTTACTGTATTTTGTTTTTTGCAATGTTAATTTTCTTTAATAGTAGACAATTAATTTATTTTGTGTTCTAAGAAAGTAATTGTATAGGTTATAATTAAGCAGCACATGGAACGAATAGCCCACAAGGAAAGTGCTTGCAATGCGCAGCGCTGTTTTTGGTCATATTGCTTGTAGTTTGCTCTCTAAAAGGTTTGTTGTTTGATTGAAGCATAATTGATGTATCTTCCAGTAAAGGAGCTGTAATTGTCACTAATAACATCTAAAAACTGAGAAAGTGCACCTTTTTCTGAGAAATTCCTACAAGAACTTTGAATACACCAAGGTTTACTGAAGATTTGTAGCCAACTCTGTTAAACTCGGACAAATTTTACTGAGGTAGACAGAAACATTTTCAGATGTATGAAAAAACACGAATATTTGCCGAATTTCATGGGAACTTTGGAATGGTCAGTACTGTAGTTCCCTGCTGCGTCTGTGCTGCATACAGGAACTGGCAAAAGGCAGAAACACATGTTCAGTTTTCAGAATATATTCAATCTGCAAAAGCACTAATTTATAAACAAATCAGATACACAATGCAATTTTGAAGAGAGGGCACCTTGAGAGAAAGTGAACATCCAGGTTTTGTCCAAACTTAAGTAAACCAGACAGACTTCGGGATAACTCGGTTAAATATTTCCGAGGTTTACCGAGTTGGCCTCAAATCTTCAGTTAACCTCAGTGTATTCTGAGGTTTTGAAGGAATATCTCAAAAAAGTTTCACTTTCTCGGTTTTTAGATGCTACTAGTGTGTTGTGCACGTGGTGAGCACGCTGTGCAATTGGAACTTAGATTATTTTTCCAGGTTTCTTCATGATCTGAAGGTACCCAGTTGTCAGAAAGGGTACCTGTTCTCTCATCAAGATCCTGCAATTGCAAGCATTTTGCTCAAACTATTTCCGTTAAAAGAAACTGACTGCACCAAGTAAACAGAGGAACCCACCGAAATGGTAGGCCTATGGAAATGACCCAGAGTCTGGACTGGCTCTTGGGATATCTTCCTCCATCTTTGTGGTGTTGCTGTATGTTTTCTTGGTTGGATTGCAGAAGCAGACGTGCCATTCCCGTTGGTAGGCAGGCGTCAACTGCATGCATCATTGACTCTGAGGAGTTGATCCTAAGAGTGTAGGGAATGCATCGATATCTTTACTTTCGAGCCTTGTAGTGTAGATCTCATGAGTGTTTTTATTTCAGCTGAAGCTTATTAGAAGGCCTGTTTGTGTTTTCCAAGTTTGATGGGCAGACTGAAATGCCACGAAGCTGTAATGCCTCCCTTGTGTTTGTTCTGGTGATGGTGGCCATGGAACAATGGGTTATTGACACAATGTTATATGACAACATGCAATTTTCGGAAAGTGCGATCACTGTTGAAACAAATCTAGCTGTTTTCTCCTCTTAGTGGTTTGGTCAGGTGTGCAGTTGTTAATGACCCAAAATACTTTTGGATGTTGGAGGTGGGAGTAGAGGGTGATGTTGATGTCTATGCTGAAGCCACAGAACACATCACACTGAGCAGAATGAGTTCACAGCCTTGTTTATGCGCCTGTCTCTGCACAGTCTCCTGCTGCACCTGGTTGTTTGCTGCCTGCAAGCCCTGGGGGTTACTAATCACCACGATGTCACTGGCCTTTTTTTAGCTACTCAAATCAACTTTGCTGATTCGTACATTTCCACCGCAGATGACCCCCAAGTCGAAGAGGAAAAGTATTCACAGCAGAATGCTGAGGCCCGTGTCTCGAACGTTTGGTGAGTGTGAACCACAAATATACACTCTCACATATGCAAACATGCTCACAAACACGTACGTCAATGCAAATTTCCACTCTTACGCTAACACACGCTTTTGTGTACTTTATCAAGTCTGTCAGCCAAGCACAGAAAAATGTTATCAATGCTTCCTACCACATGCACTTGGGATCTTCCGCCCTCCATCTCTGTACAGGCCACACCTTGTGTTGCTTTTCTTTTGAGTTCTGCTATGTTTTTACCAGGAGTTATTCTGCCTTATAACATCAACTTTATGTATTCGACTATTCGACATTTATTATTATTACATTTCTTTATGTAGTCTTGCCAAATTAATTTAACCAAATATTTAATTTGGTTAATTTAAATATTACCTGATATCATGTGGTATACCTTGCAAACGTCAGTGGAGTTTGAAGCGCTGTCAGACTCACAGGCAGTTTAAATTAGTGGCATTCGCTGCTGAAATGGACTTTCAAAATGTGGCGTAAAATTGATCTCACAACAGTATTGCTTCCAGATGAATTTCCTGTTACTGAGAAAAGTAATTAACGATAGTAATCATCCAAAATATCTGTTTATTATGTTTTGATTAATTTTCTCAATAAACATGCAAATGAAAAAAGTGAAGACTTTTTAACCTGAACTAACATTCAAGTTAATTAAGTTAATGCAATTTGATGCTTTTGATGCTTTTGAACCAAAGGATTCCGCATTGGCTCTATTTTTTATTATATCATTATGTTCAATTAATTGTCTCCCACCGTACCTCTTACTTAACATAGGATATTGCTTTATACAGCCTTACACTTCCAAAGATACCACAGTCACTTCATCGTGTTTTTTTTTTTTTTTTTTTTTTAAATGACAATGAGCCTGATGATGGGTGTATTTTGAATTTGCTTATGCTGTTGTACACATGGTCCCAATTCATACAGAATTGAAGTTGTAGGATGTGGCTGCAGTAGCTGCTTATGCTGAGGAGGTTCTGTGTGGCCTCGACTGGTTCTCATTTCGTGTCCCTCAGGGATGGAGTTTGACTTGGACAGAGCTCTGGAGGATGTGCCCGTCCACAGGGACGACCTGACCGCTGCTCCGTCGAAGCAGGAGAAGAAGACCTCTGGGGGAATGGGAGAGCTGCCGTCAGCAGAAGGCAAGAAGCTCCAGCATTACACCAAGCTGCGGCCCAGAAGGAACAAGAAGATCCAGTCCAGCAAAGTCCCGGTACGTTCCCTCAGTGTCCACCCCCACCCCCCCTCACTCCAAGGGACTCTTCATAATATTTGCAGGGGTGCAGTTGCATTACAAATTTCTCCATATGTAGTGAATATAAAAGTACATCTCTTGTTATTTTCAGTTATGCAAACTAAATTGGAAGGGCGATGGTACAAATAAAATAATAACATTCAATATTACAATAAAAATGTTCATATTGTGATGGTTTTCAGTTTCCTCACATACAGAATTATAACTTCTGATGTACTGTAATTATAGCTGCTGCCTTTTTTCTATTGTATATTTGGCACTGCCTACTGTGGGCTTCAGAATTATTGGCACCTTTGACTGAAAATTCTATGGGCACTATGAGGAAAATAAATAATAAAATTTCAGCGATGAGCTCAAATGCTGTACGTTATTTTTGCTTCAATGGAACCAACCCACCTATTTCTTCATTTAATTAAAAATCAGTTTCCTCCAAGCTATCAGTAATTTTTATTTCATTTGACCGCAGCACCTTGTGATCAGATGATTGTGTTCGAGTGTGGCCTGATAAAATCAAAAACTGAACATTTTGGTCAGTAGTAGCGAAGGCATATTTTACGTTGGAATTATGACACATGTAATGACAGGCACCTCATACAAATGGTGAATATGATCGTGGATCAGTGGGGTTTTTGGGGGCTGTTTTCATTGCAGGGGTTGGGGGGCAGTGGTGAAGACTAAATTGATTCCTCCAAGCATGAGGCCATTTTGGCAGGCAGTCGGGCGGCCGCTGCCAGGAGGCTGGGACTTGGCTGTAGGTGAACTTTCCAGGGAGACAGTGACCCAACACACTCCACAAAACCCATGCAGAACCGGGTCTGGAAGAACAAAATCAATGTTCAACAACGGCTATCTCTGTCACCAGACCTCAATCTGATCAAATACTGGTGGACTGAAAGGAAAGAGGGTTTTTTTTTTTTTATTATTATTATTATTATTTGGCATCTCCAATCCCACCCAAATCTGGAATGCCCATTTGAGGAACCATGTTCAAGTCTTGCTGGTATGCAACCCTTGTTGCCCATTCAGGAGAGAGGGACTGTTCACGGCTCTCCTCTGAAGGATGTGCCCGTCAATACTGCTTCTTAACACCTACTGGTTTAATCCTTGCAAGTTAAAAACGGGGGCGGAAGATACCCGAACATGAACAAGCTTAGAATCTTCCTGACGAGCGCCCGGCTGGCCAACAGGTGGCGCTTGAGCCTTGATACCCGAACATGAGCGCTTGATACCCGAACATGAACAAGTTTAGAATCTTCCTGACGAGCGCCCGGCTAGCCAACAGGTGGCGCTTGAGCAACGAACAAAGCAGCCATTTTTATATTACCCTTCCTGGCAGGCCCTTCCCAATTTGCATCCCTGTAGCGCAATGGCCAATTTTGCGCTACTCTGAAAAAGCTGCTGACCAGTGCCGTTTGGTACGACTAGGGCTCGAACCTGCGCCGTGAATAGTCACTTCTGCTCAGCCAAAGGGGTGCTTTTAACCAAGTGAGCTATCCGGCCGCTACGAAAGGAAAGATAGTTAATCAGCACAAACCCAGCTATATGACTGATCTTGAAAGGATCTTCGCAGAGGAATGGTCCGAAATCCCTCCAAATGTGTGATTTAATCTTGTGAAACAGAATACATAAAGACTCCATGCAGTTAATATTAACAGAGATGCCTGCACTGGGGACTAAACTGGTGGTGCCTTTAATTGCGAAACCTCGATTTGGAGGAAAGAGATTTTTAATTGGATGTATAAATTATATTGATTGCTTCCATTAAAACCTTAAAATACTGTATTTTGATCATGTTGGCATTTTGAGTTTATTTTAACAAAAATGTTGTAAAGCTATTTGTTATTAATGGTATTTTTAGAATATTTCCTGCCAGGGGTGCCAATATTTCTGGAGCCCAATGTCATCTCATTTAAATTAGAGCCACTTGTAAGTCGTGTACATGTTTGGACCTTTCGCTCTGTATTTCAGCACATACCGAGTGCCATCTCACATGAGGGTGAACAGAACGGCATCATGGGAAGGGTAGATGAAGGAGTTGATGAATTCTTTTCCAAGAAAGTCTGCAAACTGGACACGAAGTAAGTATAGGAATCTTACTTGGTATGAGGGTTTGTGGTATGTTTTTGGACTGGGGAATTACGGGAAAAAAAAAAAAAACTTCATAGAATAGAAATGTAATTCAAAGTTTCTGGGTACACTCTTTTACGGACATCAACTTTCTGGCTCTTGGCCAGATTATGTATTCCATTCTTTGTCAAGGGACACAAATGTAAACCTCTCGCCTGCCAAAAATGATGTGATGTCACAAAGAGATGCATTTTGAGTGTTCTGTACCCTCATATACACCTGTGATTGGGTGGAGCTGCGTGTAAGAAAGCACATAGACTCCTCAGTTATTACATTATTATCCACGACAAATCTATGCCTGCAAGGTATTACACTCATTTTATACTGATGAGGCTACAGTTATTCTCAGTACTATCAGGATTCATTATTTATATTAATACCGTCAAACACACAAGTCCGTTTTCTTCGACTGGCGTAGCTTTTTTGGCACCCAGCCCCCGGAAAGATTATGCCCTTGACAAAAGATCTTGTTCTCCGGTACACCGAATCACGAATTTGACTGGGTGACCTGGGATGACTGGAAATAGAGGTAGTATTTATTTTGTGCCCATTTCCCTAGACCTAGTACGGGTGGGAAAATTCCCTGTATCATAGAATTAGTGTTTATGAACCAAAAATGGATTTATTAAAAATCTAGGAATTCGCTTTCTGGGAAATTATTTTTTAATATGGTGTACTTTGCAATATGCAGCATTTATCAACTTTTATGAGCCATGAAGTGCTCGGGGTGACATGACTCCATTTTGTTTATATTCTGAAGTTTTTGACGTGAGACAAGATATTTTTGTGAAATCAGTTTTCTAGCTGCTCGACGTTCGTTCGACTCTGTGTTCTCCCCTCTTGGTACGTCAGGCCTGTGTGATGTCATTCTGCCGTTCTTTGGTTTCCAGACGTCCATCACTCAAGAGCTCGGACTCCCAGGATGGAGAGAAGAAGCGCGACACTCGCAAGGGCGGTTTCCTCAACCTCATCAAGTGCCGGACGTTTAAGTCTGACAAGAGCCAGACGGCGAATTCCCAGGCGGTCGTGCCTGCCGCCACGGAAGAGCCCTCCTCCCCAAAGGGCTCGGTCAAGAACCCCACCCCCGAGCCGGTCAGGAGCAAAGAGACCAAACCCCTGCCCATCGACTACAGCAGCAGCTCCGACCGCTCGGAGGACCTGAAGACCCCCGACTCCATGGACGAGCTGTCGGAGGGCGATGGGAAGGGCAGCCCCCAGGGAGGCCGGCGTTACGGCGTACAGGTCATGGGCAGCGGAGTGCTCGCAGAGATGAAAGCCAAGAAGGAGAAGAAAGCAGCTGTTGCCCATAAGGTCAGTATTAGCCAGCCAAATGCCCCTCTCTGTACTAAAGAACCAATTAACCAGCTACACTCTTGCTGTAGTCTGTGCATTTACCTACCAGTCGGCTGAATTCATCCTCGGCTTTGGTCGTCAGCAACCCGGTGCCTGGAGATCTACCATTTTGTAAGTATTCAATGCAACCTTAATCTGCCGCACCTGACAGGCAAACATGATCTCCATCTGTGTCCTTTATAAAGGTTGGATTGACAGGACAGTAATAATAATGCATCAACTTTATATAGCGCTTTTCTGCTTTCTGGACACTCAAAGACGCTTTACAAGGATACATTATTCATTCACTCACACATTCATGCTCAGATGGTAGTGAACTACGTTTTTGTAGCCACAGCTGCCCTGGGGCAGACTGACGGAAGCGTGGCTGCCAGTATGCGCCCCCCTCCAACCACCACCAAACATTCACACTCAGCCATACCATATTCCTATATTGCATGTTTTGTGGGTGGGGGAAACCAGAGTACCCGGAGAAAACCCACGCAAACACAGGGAGAACATGCAAACTCCACACAGAAAGGCCCCATGCCGGATACGAACCCACAGCCTTCTTGCTGTGAGGCAGTAGTGCTAACCACTGTGCCACTGTGCCGCCAGGAGATCCCCAGTCCCCAGACCTTGCAGCAGTACAGATGGTAAACGGTGCCTTGAGGAAAAAACTTGTCAGTTTATTCTTTTGGCGTTTCAGACTTTTGTGGAATGATGTGCACTTGTCGCAAGAAGGAAAGTTTGTTTACAGTCTTACGTATGTGTTTGCATGGGGGTGTTGCGACTAAGATCATTCAGAATCTCCATTTGGGGATACAAATTGTGGGCGTAAGTTGATTACTTTCCATAAAGTGAAAATGGCTACCCATTGAAGGACTCAGGGTCAAAATATTATTTGGCCCTGAAAGTATAACCATATCAAACTGAAAATGTCAAATCCCAATTGAAGCTCTGATTACTAAAACCCCACAAGTCAAGTCAAGTGTGACGTATGGGGTTTTAGTTATAGGTGCTTCAATTATAAGACTTTGAATTAAACATTTAACTTTCCCTATGTAATATATGCAACTTTATTTCCTGGCTCTTTTCTGTATCACTAAATTTCATTTAATACCTGATCTCTCGCAGGATAGCTTACAGTAATTAAAAGTATTGATTTTAACGGTTAAGATGATTATAGCCTTTCTTGCATTGATTCATGAGTGTGTCCATTATTGTCTCTTAGAGTTCTTGCTGCTGCTGTAAACTGTTGAATGAACTAAGTTTGTGTTAAGAACATCTGCTAAGTGGATAGAGTAGAATATTTGTTTTTTTCGGGTTGTGGTGGAGTTTACCAGATAGTAGGAGGGAATGGGAGGATAAGCAAAGACAGGTTTCCTGTTTTAGATGACTTGGCTGCTTTTCAAGTCCGTGTATCCAGAAATGCTTGTGGAGAAAGAAGTACAAGCTGTTTTGGAACATCCACTTGAAGTGTCAAGTGGCGGGGGAAAGACCTAGCGTGCGTTTGTCTCATGCCTCAAAGCCACAAAAAGCTTTGTGAGATATTTTCTCTGGTCAACAGTTGGTTTACACTTTTTATTTTCTTCAATAACTGAGGGATGGAGGATGATGCCCTCTGAATATGTTATGCAATCAGTAATCCCTCTCCTTCCCTGTCACTGTTTTGACTGTATTACATTCAATGTACGGTGTTATACTGTATTTAACATAACATTACATGAGTGGCGCGACCAGGCCGTTCAGCACAACTAGGCTCACCAGTTAATTTTTACTATTGTGAATATATCACTTCAGACACTCAATGACTCAATGGTGTCTAGCTTTAAGTCAAGCCTGCTCTTGAAAATTCCCAAGGATTCTGCCTCGGCAATATGGTCAGGCAAGCTATTCCACATCGAAATTACTCTTTGGGTGAAAAAATATTTCCTAATATCAGTGCTAAATTTACCTTTGGCCAACTCCGTTTGCGACCCCGAGTTCTACACACCACACTTGGCCAAAGAAATCCTAGGTAGTTCACTTTGTTAATCCCTTTATCATATTTAAAGACCTCAATCAAATCACACCTAAGTCTCCTTTTCCCAAGACTAAAGAGATTAAGGATCTTCAGCCTCTTCTCATGGCTTTCATACAGCTTTCATTTGTGACAGTTATCAGCGCTAGATTTGGGGATGCACATTGGATCAGGATGTCCCTGTTCATATCCGGATCTGTTTCATTATGGGCTCTAAGGCTTCACTGAATCTACATCAACACACCTGTTCTGAGGTTTTTTTCCCTCCAACTATGGGCAGAGTCTGGAAATTGTGCGTGAGTGTGGCACCATCTAGTGACCGTAATGGTGATTGCTCAGCTATTTTTTGTGCGTGATTGATTGTATGAAGTCTGTGAAGTGAGAGTGATATTCTTTGACACTCGCACTGACCAATAAAATGTTGGAATACAACCTAATTTTTGAAAAATGTAGGATAGGAAAATGCAATTAAAAAAGAAAACGGTGATTTTTAAGTAATCCTTGACCTCTATTAAATTGAAAATGGTGCAATGAAAAGATATTTAATGTTCTTCTCTACTCTTTTGGTTATTTGGAGATAAACACCATCTTAATTTTATGGGTGCAACCTGCTTCAGAAGAGTTGGGACTGGGTTACATGCCTTGATATACGCATGTCTTCCGCTGCACAGGCTGGTCCAGTGACTAAATGTCTTCACTGGGCAGTGCTGTTTAAAGCAGTGTTTCGTACTCTGTGCGCTGTGCGAGCTTCCCAGGCGCGCCGCGAGAAAACCCACTTACTGTTTTTTTCCAGATAGCCTAATAATATAAAACGGCTGAACTTGCAGGATATAAAAATAACAATTCATGTCATCGTCAACCCTGATAGCAAACTCCTCCGCTCCGGATCTGGCCCGGCTCTGTGCCGACTCCAGCTGATCCAGCCCAGAGCCAGGCCAGATCCGGAGCGGAGGTGCTTGCTTTCTGGGAATTCATTCAACTCAGTTTATTGAAATGCCTATTTACAATTCCTTCTCGATATTTCCGCATCATGTCAACAATATTCATCTTGAATATTTGCCCATTTGCATTTGTGTATTTTCGATATTGATGTTAAGTGTGTGTTCTGTCAAAATGAAAATGAGTCTTTTAGTCATTTATGTTATGATTACATAGAAGCCTGAAATTTGGTCGGAAAGCTCGAGTGGTAGTCTCGTCATTCGGTCACGCTGTGGGGTAGGTAGCGCGTGCGGAACGCTACAATATCATAGCGGTGTGCCGTGCGATTTTTTTTTCATGGTAAACCGTGTGCAGCGAGAGAATAAAGTTTAGGAAACACTGGTTTAAAGGATCGAAGATCAGCGGCACTCAGGATTGATTTTCAACCTTATCCTGTAGGCATAGATTACACAGGATTTCCTGAGTCTTTTGATAATAATATGCACTGGGGAGAATGTTGCTTTATTGTTCTTAATGCTGATTTTAACCCTTAGAGCACTTGGCAACAGTAGTTGCCCAATGATGTAAGATATCAAAATCAGATGCTATTGAAAACCTATCATGTGGCAACTTGCTTAAAAGATCCCGCAGCTCCTGTTGGACTTCCTTGTAATACAAGGTGCACAGGAACTTCCATAATTCTAGGGAATTATGATGGTCTGGAGATAAAATCGATGCTGTGTGCTCAGATGCCAGAGGTCAGGAGCTCACCGAATGCCGTTCTCTTCCAGGTGCTGGAGTCTTCAAGTCAAGACAGACCAGACGGAGCTGAGACAGGTGGGTGGTACGAGTCCCTGCTCCTGATGGTTATGCAAGAACCGAGAGAAAACATTGCATTTATTCCCTGAGAAATTCATATTTTTATCTTATCATCTTTTGGTTCTTCCTGTGTATGAAAAACCGATTGTGAAACTATGACTAATTTCACTGTTGGATTTTATGAAATGTTTTATTATAGGTTTAACTGTAATTTCTGTGTTCATAAAGAAGCTGCTGTAGCTATTTTTAGTCGTTATATTTGGGATTTGTGTAATACATGAAAAAAAGGATACACTAGTATTTCACACCCCGTGTCAATTTCACTCATTTCAATTACTAATGTTATACCCACCCATCATAACTTTTGATTGTCCTATAATCGACCAAAATCACTCTACATCTGGCTTGGTGTATTCTTAGGTATCGACTCACCTGCAGTTCTGGTTAGATAGAATGTCTCTTGTGTTGCTGTCATGTGATCAGGGAAAGCTCCCCCTGCTCCGGCTGAGACCCGAGGTGCAGTGATCGTCAAAGCGGAGGTGGCCACAAACTCGTCAGAAAAGACCCTGCGGAACGACGGCAAGCCAGACACCGCAACCAGAGCCCTCGGCAAGCCCTCCAGCCTGTCCCCTCCTGGCTCCAAACCCCCTGTGCAGGGCAACAAGCCCCCTCTGGCAGCTCGGCCTACCATCCCACAGAAGCCCCGCACGGCCAGCACCAGCCGGAGTATTGGTGAGCTGGTTACGAAAATGGCCGCCTCAGTTTCAGTGGCTTCTAGTGCTCTTTTATGAAGCTTTAGGGCTGAGTTCTGACTTTGGGCCTCAACACTGGTGGTCTTCAGATGTGCCATTGGAAGTAGGTTTGGGTCGGCTGAATCCTCATTTATAAACCGGAAATTATGCTCAAATTGTTCTTGTTGACTTTGATGAGCTCATATTCATCATTAACCCAAATATGCCACGGTGGGCTGTTAAAATAACAATAACTTTGTCAATGTTCAAATTTTTATCGAATGAAAGTGTCCATTTTCCATCAGTGCTTGATTATGATAAAGAGCCATTTATTAGTCTTGATTAATCAGTAAATGAACTGCTAGGACTGCTTGACTTTTAACTAGCAAAGTATACAACAGCATATTGAGAGTAATTCTGTTCTAAACAATGAACTTACTGCCTGCATCAATGCCACGTATGTGATGTTACCTTGAAACTGAATAATTCATCCAGCGACTCTAATCGAACAAATATGATTTTGAGATGCTGTTCTGTTGAAGTCTGGGATGCAGGCAGTCCTTTTCCGTACAGGCTGTACAAAAACATGTTGCTTATATGCTGAGAGTACAATGCGGGCCCCTGTGATCTGCCGGTGAGTGCGTACTTTTTCCATGGAAACTGACATCGTACTTGATGTTCTTTCTCGTGAACAACTGTTCGCTGATGATTCATGTTTGTACCCAAAGCCTCTTTTTTGACCCGCTCGCAACACGGAAATCTCTTGAGATATTATCTGTCGTAAATAACAGCAGCTGTAAGAAAAAAATGAAGCTCAATAAAACACTACCTGTGTCTCAGTTCAGACTCTTGTACCGTTCTTAAAAAAGGACACTTGGCGTCTTCATATTGAAAAAATGTATTAACTGGTAGTGTTCTACAAATACGCAGATGATGTACAACATAAGTTCTGCAAGAATTGTGACATTTTGCAAAATGTAAATTAAAAAAACGAGGTGATTTGTAAATTGCCTTCCACCTACATTTAATGGAAAACAGCACAAAGAAAAAAATAATGTCTCCTCTCATCTGCTGCAGTGAGAGCTCACGTGCATTTTGGACTAGCAGAAGTGCTTTCCGGACGTCATCTCTTCCAGGGATGACCTGCTTGCTCCTCCTGAACTGTGCCATGCAACGTATTATACCGGTGTGACTTCTTTGTCACAGAGTGCGGATTCTGGCTACAGACTGGACCTCTGTGCCGTTGAAAATGTGGCATTATGCTGCTACGGAGACCCCGGACTGTTGAATAACTGAAGTAGTATATCGGGCAAGAATTGGAACAGATTCCTTTTTAGAAACGCCAGTATCTACCGGTGTTTGGTTAGTTCCCCGTCTCACAAAGGGTAGGTCAGGCAACTATTGATTTAGGCTGTGTTTCCACAGTCTAAAGAAATACTAGACCAGATGTGAAACTAAGTCATTGAGATTTATCAGTGTGCGCTGATTTACAAAGTTATCTCTAAAGCTCTGAGACTCCATCTAACTGAGTTAGAGCCATTATCTACAAATGGCGAAAACAGGAGCAATGGTTAACCCTCCTGGGAGTGGCCAGCCTGCTAAAAATTTTCTGTGCACATTGATGATTTATCAAGGAGTTTACCAAAGATCTCAGCCTAAAATCTAAAGAACTGCAGGCCATGCTTGCCTCTGTTAATATCAGTGTTTATGATTCCACAATCCGAAAATAGACTGGGCAAAAATGGCATCCTTGGGAGAGCTGCTGAGCAAAAACCGCTGCTGAACAGAAAATACATAAAGGTTCATCTCACATTTGCCAAAAAACAACTTGATCACCCCAAGACTTTTAGTATAATAGTACTCTGTGGACAGATGAGTCATAAGTGGAGCTTTGTGGAACATAGGTCCCATTATACCTGGCACTAAGCTAATGCAGTACTCCGCAATAAGAACCTCATGAACAGTCAAACACGATGATGGTAGTGTGATGCTCTGAGAATGATTTGCTGCTTCAGGACTTGGGATCTTGCCACAATTGTTAGGCCATGAATTCTGCTCTTTATAAGAGAATCTGCTCTCTATATAAAAATGGAGCTCAAGTGCAGTCGGGTTGTTCAGCCGGACAATGATCTAAAGCGCCCAGGCAAGTCCACATCTGAATGGCTCAAAAGAAACAAAATAAAGGTGGCCTGATGAGCATCTTGCATTTGACTGAGATGCTGCTGCGCAACCTTAAGCAGGCAGTTCATGCTTTAAAACCCTCCATTGTGGCTAAATTACAACTGTAGTAATAGGAGTGGGCCAATCCTCCTCCACAGTGATGTAAAAGACTCCTTGTCAGTTATCAAACGTTTTATTGCGGTTGTTAGGTTTAGGGTGGAAATTTTTTCGCATGGGTGATATAGGGTTTGAATAACTCTTTATCCTCAATAAATGAAAGGATCCCTTGAAGCTGCATTTTGTATTTACTCGCCTTGTCTTTGTCTTATATTGAAATTATTTGGATGATCAGAAATATTGATATGACAAATAAAACAAAATACAAGAAATTAAGGAGGTGGCAAATCTTGTCCCTGTCGTGGGCGGAGCTTCCTAACTTATTTAGGGGTCTATTTTCCCACAAGTGATAGGTTTAGTGATAAGTGCATAGACTAGTTGCTTCCTGTTATCCTATTTTGCCCAGGGTAATTGGTAATTTTCTGCTAACGTACTGCGCAACAGGGTGGAGAGGACAATCTGGAGGGCATTGTCCAATTTCTGAAGGGCAGTTCCCATTTAAATTTCAGGGCATTAGTGGGAGTGTCATTTAATTAAGGTTAGACCCAAAACTCAAATTTGTTCAATGGGTTTTATTTGATTTTACTCACTCAGTTTGAATGTAATTATTGTGGTGATGTAATTAGTGTCAAAGAATGCATGTCACAGATGTTCAATTCTAAATGTATGTTACAGCTAGTGCGGGGGGGTGCAAAAACATCTTTCTCCATTGGGGGGGGAGGATTGTTGCTCTAGCTATGATTTTGGAATCTGGAGGGGCACTTGGTCATTACAGAGTCTACTTGCTTGCCCTCCAAGAATTTCAATCTTCAATCTATAGTTTTCCCTTTACATTATATAAATTTAGTTCTGAAAAAGTTTGCGCATTATGGAAAATGTAAACAGTATCAGAAAGGGCTGATATTTAATGTCCATTCTCGCTCTACCTCTTATTTGAACCAAAATAATGACACAGTACATGTTCTAACGTGCATTTATTAGCGCATTGAAAACATACAATATAAGTACAGTAGAGTCCAAAAGAAGTTGCCACAGTGGAATGTGCACCACTGTGCAATATTACCATGCCCATAAAGCATTTGTGAACTTACGACACCAGTTGGTCAAGTCTAGCAAGCGTACTTTCCCCATTCCCTCATTATGCAAGCCTTTAGCCGCACAATTGTATGGGGTCTCCGTTGCAGTACATATTGCTTTATATGAAAGCCCCAGCTTCATATTATGCTCCAAAATTGGTACATACTGTATCTTCCTTCAGTAAAGGTGTCCTTGCAAGTGTGCAACTCACCCAAGCCATGTGCACTGACACACCCCATGACAGACTTTGGCTTTTGGTCCTGACACTGATGATAGCTTGGGTTGTCCTTGCTCTCTTTGAGCCAGTGAACACGGCAGCAGATTTTTCTCTAAAAATCGCTTGAATTGTTCACTCCTCGGGTCACAAAACATGCTGCCACTGTGCTACTGTCTATCTCAGATGACACCGAGCCTAGAAGCGTTGGCGGTACTTTTGGACAGTGTTGATGTTCAGCTTTGGCTTTGCATAGTAAAGCATGAAGTTGCATCAATGGATCCATCTTTGCTCAGCAGGGACTAGACATTTTTTTGAGGCTCCGTTTATGACATAAAATGATTGGCTCGTCTGATAAACATCCCGTTTCATATCGATTCATTTTTGCAAGTTTTTGGATCATCATTTGTCCTAAATGGCTCCAACGCCAACTTTTTCGGACTATGATGCAGTCATCATCAGATTTGAGATATTTTCAATAAACATTGGAATCTACAAGTTAAAGCATAAAATTATATTTTGTTTTAATGTTTAAAATATGGCAGAAGGAGAATGCACTTATAAAATCACTTTTGATTGTATTTGCATTTTTGAAGTTTCTTTGCACACTTTTTCAGAACTGTGGTTTACCATGCAGTGGGCTGAATGGCAGTTTTTGGATTCTTTCTTTGTGATCTTTGGTACAATTCTTCACACACGTATTCCGTTACGCACACTCTTAATAATGTAGTTTCTATGTTACCTGAAGAGTCTTTCATTCTATACTGGTGGCCTGTGACTCAAACTGTTGGGTTATGAAAGTGTTCACTTGCTTGTGCCGTCCTTTGTTCTTTTTGTTGACTCAATCTCTTGAGACTGATGACTGCTTTTTATCAGGGCCGCTTCTGGCTTTCACTTAGTGTGTGCATGTGTTTAAATTTACACAGACAAACCACTCACATTGACTGAGCACTTGGAGGTTGCAATAGCTCTTTTGTGTTTACTGCATGATGGGGAAAATCTGGCCCTTGTACATAAAGAACTTTAAATGTTTACAGTTGGAACAAACCATATTCACTTCGCTTGGAGATTAGTAGAAGTGTATCCACCCTGTTTTGCAGTACCGACCGAAAAAGTGTATGAAGTGTTTTTGTACAGATAGGCATTTTCCATGCAAGGTGCATTTGAATGATCATGGACTGGACTAGGATTGGACCAGTTGGCATTGCCAGGTATCTGTTTTAGAGCCTACAAATTATGGTAACAGTAACAGTGATGCTTACTTACGCTGTAGGAAGTTCAGTTTGTGCTGATGGGATGAGTGCCTAAAATTTAAAGCCCATTTTGTGCAGATGTTTACCTCAGGGTTACATTCTAAACATTTTATCAATGCAAGTGATTTAAAACATGCCATGCTATCTTACCATTGATTTTGATTGGTAGCTACTCAATACGGCTTCAGAGTTTTACATTTGTTTGATTAAAACTCGCGCCATAGTTTGCAGCTCACTGTGAAAGAGCACCCAATAGTCCCCCCCGCCCCCGTTGCGATTCTCTCCGACTAGATAAAAAATACAAAAAATTAAACATTTAATTGAATTATTACATCACTACTACCCATATTAATTTTAATCATTCTTGATTTCCTCTTTGCTTGTTCGCAGATCCTGCCACTGTTGAACCATTTCATCGACGATTTCTAAAATTCTAACTCGCTGATAGTCGTTGGGTAGCAGAATATTTCATGCCTGGTATACTGTATGGTTGTCCTCAATTGATTTTCGCTGCATGTAGTAATATGGGTGAAATAAAAACAGCTTCGCCAATAACGTTCCTCGTCCATATGACTCTCGCCCTTGTCCCATGATGGAAAAACTCCCGTCTCTCCCTTCCAGATGAAGGCTTTGACCTGCCGGGTGGGAAAATGTCGCCGAAAGCTCCACTGCAGCACCAGCCACTGAGGAGGGCGTCTTCGGAGAAGGAGAGGGACGGTCCCGGCAGCCCCCTGCCCACGGGCGTCGGGGGCAGAGTGTTAGCTCTGGAAGGTAGGCTAGCCACATCACCAGTGCAACTGGAGCTCTCGTTTGGGCAATTCACTCGACACAGATTGAAAGAAATTAACCAGTTAAATATAAATCTTTGTGACTTCAGGAAAAGGTTAAGTCAGTCCTTACTGTTCTACGTGGGATATGTGTTACATCCAAAAAAGTCAATGAAACCCAGTTATGGGTATTGACATTTTGTGCCATTTCTTGGCGGAGAAATGCGGCATTCAGCTTTGTGTCTGGCCGTTCTTCCTGCTTGTGTGGTGGAAGCCTCCAAATTTTAGAGGTTTATATTCGCCTGATTTGTTTTGTATCACTTTGCTTTGATTGATTTTGTGATCCTTTTGCATATCGAGGGTTTGGAGCACAATGTTGATGTGTCCAAATTTTGTGATTTTGAGATTTTTACCTGCTGTCACGCATTTCTATCAGCTAATTCTTGGAGCAAAATAATTTTATGTCCATGTGCCTCAGTTTTAAGCAGAATTCACGTTTTCATTTTGTGGTATGTCCAGCAAAATCTGCTTACATGAATTAAACAATGATATTTTGATGAATAAACATGAATAGTATGACAGAATCATCTGTCTTCCATTGCAGAACTTGCAGAATCTATCAACATCGTGTTATGTCACATCAAGTGCTAGAATTGTTGGAGCACAGAGGTGACGTCCATTTTTGGCCATGATGTCGCAGTAACACGCTTATGAAAACTTACCTGTTCAGTATACTTCTGAACCATGCAGTAAAAGAGTGACTGACATAAAAATGATGTAAATGATGTACCTGATTTAACAGAATATTTGCAAACCTAAAAATCAATTTTTCTCAAAACCTCTAAAATGGCCATACAATCATTGCACTCCAAACCCTCGATATATTTCCTTACAGGTTCATTTTATGTGTGTTCCCCCGGGTCAGTTCTCATCCTCTCCATCCATTCATGGGTGCTGTGTTTGTAATCATCCTGTTTCTCAAGCCTGCATTGATTCATCATTCTAGCAAATGCTGGACTCAAATTAATGACAATGCTTGTGAAATTTAAAGCGCGTAAAATTTTCTTCATTCCCAGTCAATTATTCCAGCAGCTTTTTTTTATAGTTCCTGCAGAGTATTATTATCGCTGCGCTTGAACATATAGGCATGACATTGCTTTGGTCAAAGCTTTGATTTGCTCTGCCCTTGTTCAGCCTACTTCACGTTATGCTTTAAGATTCAGCCGACTGGCCGTCCTGCTAGAATTTATATTTAAAGTTGCCTTAACCCTTTCCCTCCTAAGTCTTCCGAAGAAACTTGGTATCAAAATTTCCTTGTTGGGAACTAGTGACCATGAGTTTGAAGTCGTAGTAAGTACTGTATATATTTAAGACTCCAGATAGTTTTGCTTTAAAAATATTGGTCACTTGCCCAACCTGTTTGTAACCATGGTAACATAATGTCCTGTCAATCAAAAATATTATATTTTGATCTCCAAGGTAGGTTTCCAGTGGGAAAGCATTAAGAATTGTCTCAGTGTTCATGTTGTTGAATCTACCATTGAGATCCCCCCCAAAAATACTATTTTAATTCTCTGATACAACAATTAAAACAATTTAGCCACAGATCGACCATCTGTAAACTTTGTCACTGAGCCATCCTCATTTGAGAGACAGCATTTACATTACTTTCATCTGAATTAAAAGAAAAGGTTATTTTTCGCAAATGGCAATCCTTTGCTCAATAATTTGTCATTACAAAGGCTTGCAAAGGAGTGCAAAAATAAATCCGGCAGCTTCATCTGCAGCGGACTTTCTGTAGAAATCTATGAAATGAGAAAATTGTCCCTAGAGATTGAGATAACCTAGTCTTCAATGGACTGATTAAGGCTGACATATGCACAAAATATTGACTGTTTTTAGCTAATTCATTAGCAAATGAATTTTTTGGCTCAAATGGCTGTTGGCTTTTGTTGAGCTGTTTCAAGGGAAGCTGTAAAGTGCTGGTGATTTATTGGATTGCTGTAGCCATTAACGGAGGCTAAAGAGCAGACTCCCTTTCTCCAGTGGATTTCACGGGAGATGGTAGCCCCTTTGACTCTGATCCGGATCCAGACAAACCTGCAAATCACATGAGACTCAGAGCCGCTCGGCAGTTCTCCACGAATTCTGCAGATGAATCGGGCAAGCGGGACAGCTGGAGGTCCCTCCCCCAACCTGGTTAGACCAATCGTTTTCCACCTTTCAACTTTTAGTCTGTTCTATCTGGCTGGTCATAGCATAACTAGATTCACTATCGCAGCTTTCTGAATCTGAAGTTAATTTATATTTTTCTGTTGTTTGCAGTAGTAAATAAAGAAGGGTTGTGAAATTGAATAAATTTACATCCGTTCTTTTTTCCCCTAATATGTTTTTTCATTTTCACTTCACAAATCCATTCATCGCTGAAATCACTGTCAGTTTCTTCATTTGTTGTGGCTCAATAATTCAGCGAAGTAATTTAATTATCAACTGGTTTGGTGTCATTTGGCTGTATAATGGCTGTTTTTGTCATTTAAATATTTTTCTATTGTGTTTTACTTCAAAGTAAACTAATGTGGTTAAACTGCTTCATAATTGTCTTAACTTCCCTATAATTCTAGCTGTTTTCAATTCATTCATTTTTCCTACTGGAAATACTGCTTAAAAGCAGACCTATAAGGCATTATATTTCAAATTGTAGGCACTTTCTAAAGTAAGCAAACGATAAAATGAAAGTGTGTGAAGGATATCTTCTTAGATTATGGGCAAGCCTACATATTTCTCTACTGCCATACAATCGGAAAAATGCATAATGACATATATAGCCCATAATGCAAGTTTTCTGTTTCGTCTAATGGAAAACAGATTACTAAATGTTTTTTTTTTGAAAGATTGACTAGTCAGCGCAGCCCCCTGTTGCACATTCTGACTAACATTTTGTTTTCCTGTTTTAGCAGCAAGAACTACCTCCGCGTCAGATGGTGCACAGCGCCCCAGCCCAAAACGTCAAAACTCAGAGGACAATTGCTCCAAGACCAATGGCAAATCACCTGACAAAGAAGAGAGCAGGAGCAGGAAGTCCACTGATTCTGGAGAGGAAGTGGACAAAGACTTTATTTTTATATGAGGCAAAAAAAAATTAAAAACAAAAAGTGGCAAATAAACCTTGCCGATTTTGTTCTCACTTTGTTTAAAATCAGGTATAATAAAATCTGCACCTTCCACTTGTGTCTTCTGGAGGTCATTTTGGACCTAACGGAGCGAATAATGTATAATATTTTTTTGTTTTTATTAATGAGGTGGTCAGGTGAAGTAACCATATGACGTGTTATGCATTCAGAACACTGTGCTGTACCGTATGTCCTCCTTAAAACTAAATGCAAAAAAAGAGGCTGGAGTACTGTTATGATTTTTACAATTTGCCAATTTCACAACTATTCCAACAGAGTTCTTCCTATTAATCACGATGTTACTTGACTCCTGTTTCATGACATAGCCCATAGATTAACTGCATTTATTTGCTGTAACAAATAAATGCATAACATTGATGGTTCTCGCTCATTTGGTCTTTTTTTTTTTTTTTTTTTTTTGGTTGCTACTGCATGAAAGTCTTAAATTATGTCACCTTTCCTCAATTTTAGTTGTTAAACCGTAATGTTTGATATTTGTTTGTGTTTCTCTCTGTACTGACTGTGAAGTGTGATAAGATGATAAGGGAATCCCACAACATGTTATTGACATGATCCATCTGGGATGTGCTAAAATAAGGACTTGTCTTTAATGTAATTTGTTGACAGTTTTACACATGCACCTGTTGTCTTATAACATATTGTTTGTAGTCTGTTTAATAAAAGATTTTCATCAGTTTAGGTCATACTTTTCAATATTTAATGGGCAGTGGGCGGCCTGTTAATGGAGGGACATTTGCCACTTTATTATCTGGCAAATTAAACCTCTGACTTATTGTGTGCCTGTGTATAACAGTGTTGTATTCACTAAAAAGTTTCACATACCGTCTCATTCAGAATTATTGCTGCCCTTGATAAAAATGAAGAAAGCCAGTTGCGTAATAAAAAAAAAGAAACTTGTCCAAATGTTTATTTCAAAAATGGAAAGATTTGTTCTGTAGTTAATAACATTTAGTCATTCATATTTAAATGTTTTCATTTTTTTTATTGGAAAGAAATTGCATATATTATCATATTTTAATGTTTTTCAATACATAATTGTTTTTTTTAATGTCAACCATCGGTGTCCAAATTGTTGGCACTCATGGTTTAAAAACAATCTTGGCAAAGATAACTGCTGTGAGGCTTTTCCTTTAATGTCATCAAGGTTACAGAGCACATTTGGGGAGATTGTTGATCGTTCCATTAACATTGAAATTTTTAGGATCACTAATATCCTTGATATCCTTGGTTCGGCACTTACTGTCCAGTCCTCTTGAGTTCAGATCAGCCCCAGAGACTGAGATGGCCATCGCAGAACATGGCTGTTTTCAGTTAACCGTTTGTATGCAGATTTGGATGCACAACCCCAACTCTGAAAAGGTTTGCACATCATGGCAAATGCAACTAAGATCATAAAGACTTATGAAAAGTGTATTCACCTTCGACTATAACCACAGATCAGAGAAAAAAAAATTGACGGTATTTAAAATTAAAACTGAAAGCACTGATTTGTATATTATTTTTGGTCTGTGTTACATTGAAAATAAAAAGGCACATTTTTTAATGTTTCACTGCATGGACTTCATTGATTTTTTTCATAACTAACACATTTCCATTTTGATTCTTGCAACTTGTTCAAAAAAACCTGGACCGTTAAGTGTTTGCCACTTAGTTGCTATCCCTTTTCCTTTCCTCTTAAAAACACTTCATGAACACTTGGACTGAAGACACAAAGTGATTGTTTTTTCTGCAAATAACTGTTGGAGTGCAACAGTACAGGGTCTTTTACGTTTTGCATCTCAGAATGCGATACAGGTTTTCCATTGGCATCAAGTCAGGACTGCAGGCAGGCCAGTCCAGCACCCGCTTCTTATGTAGCCAGGCCTTTGTAATGCATGTAGAATGCAGTTTTGCATTGTGTTTCTGAAATATGCATGGCTGTCCCTGGAAAAGATGACATCTTGAAGCTTTTCTGCATTAATGGTGCCTTCAGTGAAGTGCAATTTACCCTAGCCAAAGGTACTAACTGGCAGCAGTCTGGTCCTTTACTTTTTTTAGTCCTGTCCTATTTAAAAAAAAAAAAAAAAAAGCTGAGATATTGATTGATCAAACCACAATATGTGTTCCACTGTGTGATGCTTCATCACAGATGCCTCAGACCACAGACGCTCACGGCATGTCTGGGCACTGTTAACACGAGGCTTTTCGACCCGGGGTAGGGGGGCAAAGTCGTCCGGCTGCTGCAGGACGAAGTGGCCAGGCAGGTGTGTATGGGTCATTCTGGACCTAGCTTTATGAGTTCAGGCCTATGTGCACCTCTGTGAGTGCACATACCTTTGTGAACACGTATTAAACACCTAAATTGTTTTGCAATTACACTATGCACACTAATTAAAAACAGCATTCATCTTTGGGCCTACTGTATCAAAATACAGATGCAGATCCTTGATGATGTCATTTCCTGCCGATGTTTGCTGCAGTTTTAACAGCATTTGAGTGTTACGTTTCTTATTGCACACTTAGTGCAATAAAGTGTTATTTTGTATACTGATAAACTGCTGAGCTAAATTAAACATTGATGCATAATGTCTTTTGTATTAGATGTTTGTCTTACTTTATTGGAGAACTTGATTGTGTTTTGCTCGTATTTGTTTTCAGTTCTTTTGTGTTGTGAAATGTGAAAACACTATCACTTCAGTAAATATTTATTCTGAAACCACAGGTGGCCTTAATTTTTTTATTTCGTCTCATGTTTCAAACTTTATCTGGCAAATTTCATATGGCAGATGGCAAATTCACAGGGAAAATTTGGTTGTGACCAGAAAGGTCTTTTGTTTGCTTTGTCAAAAAGGGGAAAAAAAACTTTTAAATTTAAATTATGATAATCCAAGGTGCATTAAAGCAGATGCTCACACATGTACCAACATTTTGCAAATAATGTGTCAGTGTAGTTAACAAATTAATTACTTTACTCGCTCTCTCTCCCTCCCTCCGTCTTGCTGTCCCTCAATGACCGTGTTTTTTCGAGTCAAAGCAAGTCGCACTTGTAATTTCAGCCACCAGATAGCAGTATAACCTACAAGGCTGTACCACGGCTCTCCAAATCTGGCGCTCCAATCCAAATCTAGTCCTGGTTTTCCTTCCTTCCTACCAGGCAATTAATAATAATAATAATAATAATAATAATAATGCATCAATTTTATATAGCGCTTTTCTGGACACTCAAAGACGCTTTACAAAGGAGGCATTATTCATTCACTCACACATTCACGCTCTGATGGTGGTAAACTACGTTTTTGTAGCCACAGCTGCCCTGGGGCAGACTGATTAAGTGAACAATTAATGGTGCTGATTGGCCAGATTGTCATCTCACCTGACTCTCCGGTAAAGGGAGGAAGGAAAAACCAGCAGTTCTGGGCCGTCAGTTCTTGGATCGTGATTTTAGGAGCCCTGCTGTACAAAAACCCAAACTGGGATTCTGAGCGATAGTACGTCAGTTCTTTAATAGGCTGTTTTCAGTTTGAGATGTCAGTTTGCTCAGTATTGGAATAGTTATTGTTTTGAATCTAAAAGTTCTTTATATGGACTTTATACTCAATTAGCAGTTTTGATTTGGTTATCTCGGTCAGAGCTGCCCAAATCTGGCCGTCGGATTGAAATCCAGCCCTGGTTTTCTCGACTTCGTGGAAATTAAGTAACAGATAATGCCACTGATTTGTCAGATTGTCTCACCTGACTCCCAGGTAAAGGGAGGGTAGAAAACCAGCAGCTCTCAGCCCTCAGAGGCCGTGATTTGGGCCGCCCCGTATCCAGGCCATGTACTGACCCAGTGCGCCAATTTACAACCATTTTATATTGCCTTCAGCCTTCATTGATTTAATCAATTTTAATAGATTTTGATGTCATTTCTAATATATTGAAGAGAGAAACCCTTGATGTCAGCATGAGCAGCATGAGAAATATTGTATTAATGATTCAATGGACCCAATCAAAGTTGTTGATTCGTTTAATTAAAAATCAGTTTCATCAATGTCAAGGTATCACAAATAATGGCCCCCTGAAATATGATTGTAAATTTAAACCAGGAATGAAATTATACTTTGATTAACTTTAATTTTGAAGAACTACAACTTCATTCCGAAACAGTTGGCAAATTGTTGAAAATACAAATAATTAAAAAAAAGAAGTGATTTGAAAAGTCCATTCATCCTTTACCACCACAGCAACACATTATTTGATGTTCTAACGTCATGTGTTAATTAGCAGTATGTGATGACTGCGAGTTACAATAGGTAGGTGGTGTTAAATCGTAAGTTCGGCTGTTTTTCAGGGTGGGGAAAAGGGGAGAAATCCAACAAAAAACAAACAAATGAATGAATAAATAAATAAAATGAAAATCCACACAGAAACGGTTCCAGAACAATAAAATCAGCGTTCTGCGATGCTCTACTCAGTCACCTGACCTCAATCCGATTGAAAACTTTGGGACTTAATTTAAGAGGACAGTTGATGAGCCAAATCCTCAAATGTGAATCATCTTGGAAGGATCTGCATTGACTTGCAGTCCAAAATCCGTCCGCATGTGTGTCATGACCTTATAAAGCAGCAACGAGGAAAAAACTTCATGCTGCATTTGACAAAAGAGGATGGGCTAAACACTAAATGAATTAGACAACTTAATTTTCATGATCGCTTGTTTAATAAATGAATGGTTTTGGTTGTTTCTCTTGGACCATTATTAAACTACAATACTTTTGCATCTTTATATTTTGAATGTACAGTTGAGGACAAAATTATTAGCCCCCACCCCCATGAAAATTGAAGTCTTCAAGATTTTCTCAAGTACTTTTTTAACAGACCTAGGAATTTTCAAAATGGCATTTCTGGTTTTTCTTTAGAAGGCACAAATTATTTATATTTGCACACCAAAAGTTATTCAAGAAAAAACTAAAATGACCAGGGACGTTATTATTAGCCCCCTTTAAGAAATGATCATTTATTAAGTCATTGCACAAACCGCTTTTGTGCAATGATGTGCATTTAACGTTACAGGTGATGTGCTTCAAGGTGAATTAGGTGATCAGGTGATATCACTCAACAATTAAGTTAAAACATGGTGTAAAAGCCTCAGTATGGGTCATTGAGCTGTCAGTTGAGAAAGCACCATGCCGAAAACTAAAGAAATCAGTTTGGACTTAAGAAAAAGAATTATTGATGCACACAAAGCAGGAGAAGGATATGCAAAGCTATCCGAGCGTTTCCGAGTGTCAAGAACTGGAGTGAGAAGTATAATCCAGAAATTCAAAGACAGCCACACAGTACAAAACAAGTCTGGCAGGGGTAGGACGGGAAAGATTTCAAAGGCCCTGGAAAGAAAACTAGAGAGAGATGTGTCTAAAGACCCCAGAACAACTGCCAAGACACTGGTGAATGACTTGGCCACGTCAGGAATCATAGTCTCTAAGAAGACAATCACCAGAGCTCTGCGCAGGAATGGACTGCGAGGTTGCAGATCAAAAAACTCCACTTTTGAAAAATAGACACCTTCAAGCCAGACTTAAGTATGCTCAGGACAACCTGGAGAGAGATTAAGCATACTGGAAGCTCTTTAGCCATTGAGACACTGCTTATGTTTGGAGAAAAAAGGGAGAGGCACATAACCCAAAGAACACCGTCTCCACAGTGAAACACGGTGGTGGGAGTATTATGCTGTGGGGATGCTTCAGTGCATCTGGACCTGGAAATCTTGTCAAGGTGGAAGGAATCCTGATTAAGGAAAGATATGTGGAGATTTTGAAAGAAAACCTTAAGCCAGGGGTGTCCAATCTTATCCAGAAAGGGCCGGTGTGGGTGCAGGTTTTTGTGCTGGCCAGCAGTGCCACAACTCCTGATTCCACTAATTATCTAATTCGGGGTTTCAATTAGGACCTTGGTGGGTAAAATCAGGTGTGCTAGTGTTGGGCTCTAACAAAAACCAGCACCAACACCGGCCCTTTCTGGACAAGATTGGACACCCCGGCCTTAAGCAGTCAGCATTAAAACTGGGTCTGGGTCGTTGCTTCATCTTAAATCCCATAGAAAATAAGTGGAGTGACCTAAAGAAGAACATCCATGCTAGAGGGCCATCAAATCTGGAGGAGCTTGAGAGATTTGCCTAAGAGGAATGGACTGGGATTCCCCAAGAGACGTGCCAGAGTCTTGTTGAAAACTACAGCAAATGACTGCAGGCTGTTATCCAGCAAAAAGGATACACAATTGACTATTAGGATCCGGTGGGCTAAGAATTTTGACTCTGGTAGTTTTTTTTTTTTTTTTGGAATATTTTTTTCTGTGTGCAAACTAAAATGTAAGCATCCAAAATAAAACTAGGATGTCTAAATAAAAAAAATTATAATAAAAAACGCTGTGTTAAAAATGTGTTGCTCTGTTTAACAGCACTTGGGGAAATACTTTTAAAACAATGACATTTTTGTAGGGCAGCTAATAATTTTATCCTCAACTGTATCTCTACAATATTTTTACTTGTGTGAAGTGGTTTTGCGTATTTTCAGTCAGCGGTGCCAATTAGTCTGAGCCCACTACTGTACCTACAGATGAATCGCCTTTTTTCTGGACTTAAATGGGCAAACAGTCTAACAACCCTACTGTTTTATACCTCGTGTTTACCGATTCGATATGGGCAGTCCGTTGTACGCAGGCGTCAGGGTTAAACATGACTTCTATATTTCGGAGGTGGGGTCGCTGATTGACTACTGAGCAAGTCCGTAAGCGCTGGGAGTCGAATTCTTCAGTTTTTTACCTGTCACCTGTTAGATGAAGACGGGGCTTCCTTGCGACTTTCTCTAATACTATTCCAATTTGTTCTTTTTTTTTACCATGGACAGCGCATTTAATAACCTGGACGCTGCAGGTTTCCTGCAAATCTGGCAGTTCTTTGATGCGGACGGTAAATTTGGATTGTTAAACAATATTTTTTTTTGATTGTGAAATGTTTGCTACGAGCGGGCTATCTGTTATTCAAGTTTGACATGTGCGTGCTTATATTGGTTTCAAGTTGAAAAGTGGTGGCAAGGTATGACAAAGTCATTGTTTTTTGCAGATAATGGCTATATTGAGGGGAAAGAACTTGATGACTTTTTTCGTCACATGTTGAAGAAATTGAATCCCAATGTAAGTAAATTATATTTTAATCTTTTAAATATGACTGCTTCGTTTTGAAAATTGTTTTTATTTTCATTCAATCAAAAAGCTAAAGTCTCCTGCCTGTCTCTGCTGACTGGCTGTCTTGTCGTGTTTGTAAATCATACGCCTCGTTTGCGTAATGGTCCGAGAGGAGGGGCGCAGCAAGATGCTTCACCTCGCCCGCAAAATAGGCTGTTGTCTTGCGGATTTAGAGAAGTTTAAAATGCATCCGAAAAAACGACACGTGTTGCTTTTTGCAGAGGTGAATCTTCCTCAGCTTGCAATTGCAGTTGCAAGGAAATTACCCATTTTGATGAAGACGTACTAAAAGCTTTCTTCGTCTAGGCTTTGATTGCCGTTTAGGCTTATTTAGGAATTGTATTTTTGCGCATCCATTTGGCTTTGCCCTGGCCCACGCCTAAGTATGTCTTTTCACACTTTCCTGTGAATCGATAACGTGCCATGCAGAGAGAGGTCTGTAGAGGGTTGGCCAAAAAGTGTTCCTGCCTCTTTGCCTTGGACCGGGTTGTATGATGTACAAGTCTGTCACTTCAGGAACGGCATAAGTGAAAGTGAAAAATAATATGCACAATTCTCTGGGTTGTGGGACGCTCACAGGATTTGCATTAAATGGTTGGGTAATAACCATAAGTTGTCTCAGGGAAAGTCTCCCGTGTGAATTTGACATACCTGCCTTGTTATGCACTAGTCAGTTGCATTTTATAACCTGGTTTCCTTTGGCTTTGCACATGTGGAAGGCCTTTCAGGGACACATTTTAGCCCACCTGTAGATTGGAAAACTTCTTCCGAACTTGTTTAGTTGAATCGAGGTTTTTTTGGAGGGAGACATGCATTTTTCATTCTCAGTTTTTCCAATGTAATTCTTATTAGTTGTGATTCAGTATGTATTAATATAATCGCAAATATAAGGGATTGTAGAAGAAAGGACTTATACATGCCATTCAATTTCAAGCAGTGCTCTGGAAAGGCTTGAGATGTGCAGGCTGCTACAGGCATGACATGTTTCAACAGTTATTCATCTATGTTCTACCTAACTACTGTAAAAGTTTTGCCAACTTGCATTTTAAGTAAGCTGTCAATAAATGACCATTGATTAGAAATCTCAGTTATAATTTGATGTCTTGGCTGTACAACTCAAACATTTCAAGTTGAACAGTTGACAGTGACACTGACTAATTCAGCTGGAATAAGTTCATAATATGATACAAGTGTCTATTAGGTTCCAATATCAAAAGGAACAGTTCAGATATAGGGCATGACTTCCTAAGAAACTGGGCAATATTGAGCAGGAGTGGTAATACTCACTTTCTTTAAGTGATTATTTCTCACCAACTATATACAACTGACCAACTTTCTTCACAATAAATATTAGAGAACTTATGACATAATAAATACTCCATCCTCATCAACTCTTGATACCATCTCAAAAAATTCACATGCTGTTTTTATCAGAAAATCTAGTAAAAATGTCTCAAGTCACAATGGATTGGCTCTGCTGTATCTCCATGCGCTGTAACATTTTATGTCGGTGCAGCCGCATTGTGTGGGAACTGAGGAAGTGCTTTGCTAATTCAGAACCAAAATGTGTCTAGTTCTTAGTACGTTATTGGTTAAAATATTTATTGATCAGCGTGCACTTAGGGGACCAGCTCTGCCTTTTTAACTTAAGTGATGTCTTTTGCAGTTTCAGCGGAATACTCTCTTTAAACGTATGTATAATGCCTTATATTTACTCTATAGACCGTAAGTCAGGCAAGATGACACAAATAAAAATGGTCTTTGCTGTGAGCAAATGTGGGATGTACCATTATCTGCATATATTCTGCAAACATACATACATACATACATACATACATACATTTTTGCTCATTTATTCAATGACTCTCTTTCTAATGTACAGTTACACCCAAGCTGATTCGCTTAGTGGTTTTACATCATCCTTGAGCATCTCAGTCTACTGGTTGCAGGGTCTGGTTGGGAGCTGTTTTCTTAAAGGCCTGCCAGCAGCATTGTCATGTGTTGAATCAGTAGGTAATCACCCTGAAAGCTTGCTGGACAGAAACTGAGGGATAAAAGAACAGGTCACTGTCACCAATACGGACAAAAGAGGAGGGGCGTAGCAATAGAATTCCCTGCCTTGTGGAAGGTTGTGGAGCGATAAAGAAAATGCACTGCAGTGTAGAATCAAGTGAAGATCCGTTGGTGCAGTGGCACTGTGGGTGGAGCCTCCATACATCATGAACTGGGGGGAGGGATGTCGATGTCCTATGCGGTGACTTATATAATGGCTGCAAAAGCATCATCTCTGCCTAATGATTCAGTGTGCTCTAGTGCCACAACTTAATGTCCATGGTAACCTCATACAACCAAGCAGACAGGATGAAGGTAAATTTGATGCTAAGGAGATGGGAGATTCAACGGTGGCGACTGGCGGAAAATATTGAGAGACAAGATTATTACGTCATTACATGCAGGTCCACTTGTTGTAATTTAATATTTGAAGGAATATGAACATAAATTTTTTTATTTGGTCTTTTAACTAAAAATACTTGCTAAAACTCTTAGGTTAACATCAATGTACAATTCATCCCAGGGTTTCTCTTCCGATATATGCGATTTTTATACTTCATCATTATTTTCGATTTGTCACTCTCTATTCTGTCAGGCTTCTGCCTAATCTGCCTCAGTGTTCTTTTCCTGCGTTACCCAGAATGGCTTTTGCCTAACCCCCCCTGTGAGAAAAGGGGCGTGGCATAGATATTTGCGGCAACATCACTAGCTTCTGCTTAGAGAAACAAAACCAGAGGTCATGGTCATTCCCCCAATCGCCAGTAAAGCCAGAAGACTTCCATTCTGGATGTACGGGGCTGACTGCATTGCAAAAATTGGTGTGTCCTCTTGCTAAATGATTTATTTCACTCTGTCGGGATATTGCAAAAAATTGATTTGCAGTGATTCTAGACAGAACCCCTTAGTTGTGCTTATGGGAATGAAGTCGCTATATGATGTTTATGTTTGCTGCCACAGCAAGGTGAAGACTACTTTCCTTTTCATCGCAGTGTCTGCTGCTGCGAAGTCACTTTGTGGCATTATGTCATCTATAGAAGTTCTTCTCAGCCACGCTGAAGTTAAAAACTGCAAATCGGTGAAATAGGACCTGGGATGTATTGTTTATTACAAATAAGCATGTTTTAAACATGTCAAAGTGTTTTAGGCCCTATTTTTATTTATTTAAATACATCCCTCCTCAGTAATGTCTGTGAAATGAGTGTGTGTATGTGAGTCCTTGTATTAGGAAGTCTGTGTGCATGTGACTGTTGACATGGCCATAGGTCAGCTTGCCGCAAGAATTTTCCTTATATAAAGGGTTTTGCACATTTCATAAGTGCTGCTCACGTCCGTCAGGACGACTTGTGTCCTGATGTGATACTATCATAAACATGGAGGTACAAATTTTGGTGTAGCTCTGAATTGATTTATTCCGAGCACTACAGTACTTACTCTAGCGTGCTCTACCCTGTCGAACAGGAAGAATGATGCATCTCCCCTGCTAAACGGGCAGAATACCCGAACCTTCAGCAGTGGATCATCTGGTTGCCAAAACCACTGACTCTGTATACAGCAGAGCTGCTGCTCCTGGGAGGACTGGATGATTAGACCAATATCCTCCTGCACAGGAGTAGATCATAAGCCGCAGTACTGTGAACTGTAAGCGCACCTGCTGATTCGTTATTTATCAAGACAACCGTGCAGATCACCTGCTGACTGCAGATGGAACACAAGTTGTTTTTCTGGATCAGGCATTGATCTTGTTTACATTTTGTGTGTGAAAAACAGATCAATGGTCACGAAATGTGCCTTCAAAAATGCATGCAGTTCATTTGTAACAGCTTTCAATTGTTATTAAAAAAAAAATTATGCTTTTGGTGTTTTAGTTCATTTTCTATATTTTTACCTCAGTTTACTTGTGGGGAATTTATTTTTTGTTCTCATTGCTTACTATACTATTTATATATATTTATATATATTATGTTTTTGGTCCGACCGCCGCTGCCGCGCCTCCCTACGTGTTAACGGGATAACTTCAGTAATATTTCAATTCGAAATTTCATGTTTTGCATATAAGTAAGTATCATAACGAGGAAGAACTGATTCAATTTTGGACAATTTACAATTTCTAGATTGGCCACCAAGGGCCAAAAATGGAAAAAAATCACTGTTTTTATCGTATCTCTGGAAATATTTCTCCGATTGACTTCAAATCAAGTGCAAATGAAAGGTCATCACCTGAGGATGTGTCCCACAATGACATTATACCTGTTTGGTTCAAAATTTTCACACAAGGCGGAGTTTTGTCACATAAAATTCACCATTTTTGCCATATCTTTGGAACCATTTGTCCAATTCACATGAAACTATGTGCACCTGCAAGGTCATGACCTCACAACGTGTCACATGATGACATCATATCTGTATGGTTCAATATTTTGCCACCAGGTAGCGCTTTGTGATGGAAAATTATCATTTTGGCCATATCTTCAGAACCATTTGTCCGATTGACCTGAAATTAAGTTCAAATGAAAGACTATTCAGGGTCTATTCAAGGATTGGGGAATTGGAGGATTGGGGGCGTTCGGGGATATACCCCAAGCTGTCAGAGGCGACGGCATAAGCCTAGTTTTTAATACATTTTCACCACAAAAAAACTATTAAGAAGTAATATATTGAGATCCTTTTTAGACAAAAGTGGCTGTGTTTAATCATCTCTGGACACCATCTTCATTAAACCATCCAGAAATATTCTGGATAATATTTGTCATTATGCTCAGAAAATGACTCCACATGGCATTAATGAATATTTGTTTCTGTCTTCCAAAACATTTAATGTGCATTAAGCAATATACAGTTGCTGGAACTACTTGGATTTCAAGTATTGAAATGCTGCCAAAAATGTGTCTCTGACAGAAGTGTAGGTTCTTTTTTTTTCTCCGAAGTAAAGAGATAATATAGCCAAGACATTGATAATATCACACATGTGTCCGATGTGAACTAGTCGCAGTAACAAAGTCAGCACAGCTCGAAAATGGGCCTAGCTGAGCCAGGAGTGATGAAGAAGAAGTTGGTGGACATTTATTTACTGCGCAGCATGGAGTTGAAGGATCAAGATTCGCTACTAAGACATTTATCTCAGCCCATCATGATGCTTGGCAAATACTGCCAGTCCTTGTGGAATAGAAGTGATTTTGGCAATGACGGCAACGGTCCTCCGTTCAAAGTTTCTCTGCTGCCTGGGTTTTGGGTAGAAGTACAGGTTTTGCGGACACTCACCGCTCACTTCCTACATCAGACCGTACTTGATTGATGGTCATCACTTAGTGGATGAAGATGCTCTGCACAAAAGAATCGCAGACTGATGGACAAAAGCAGTCTGTGCTGGCAGCCTGAGGCCATATAAACGATGTCTATGGATGATTTATATTATTGCATTTTATTCCTTTCAAACACAATCCTGAACCAGATCGGCATCCTTCAGACGACTTTCCCGGCAAGGGCACGATTTGCTGATTCATATCCAGCTGTACATCCACGACACGACTGACATGACCTTACGTCCACTTGTAGGAGAGACACTAAGCAAACTACAAACTACATTACTTGCATCCACTCAATTACAAAAACACTGGAACACACAAACTCCGCACACCAGCACCTTTCAGATGAGAAGTGAACGCGCAGCCCACTGCACAGAAAAGCTTCCAACTTCGAAAAGCTTAGCTATTCTATTTGAAGGATGTATGAAGAGTTTGTTTCCAAAATGCAATAAGGGCCAAAATAACTAAAATTTCAATAACACCATAGAGCAATAGCCCTGCACTTCTTAAACACCACTGTTTATAAATTCGTACTATAAGGTGTATTTTTTTTTTTTTTAATGGTTAAAGTTTGTGTTTTTCTATAAGCTGCAATAGTCGCCGACATAGAAAAAGCTGATGTACTCAAAATGAGTAAAATGGATATATTGCGTTTTGGAAACAAACTATTCGTATGTACATGCTGTATGTTACAGTCAGATTTTGAAATCAGTCGTGTCATGAAATGACTGGTTTCACAATCTGACTGTAACATATTCATCGTGAAATTTATTGGGGAAAATGACCCAGAAAAAGAACAGTAACTGTGGTGAGTTGTAACTGTGCCTGCTAACGAGGGCATGTTGTCTTTCGTCAGGCGTACTGCAGTGTCCGTACAAGCTTGTCAGACGACCAGGAGCCCCATCTACTATCACATCTTTCAGTTTTAATCCCTGTGCAGAGAATATTGTCCAGATGGCTGAAATTACAATGTAATGTGATGGATGACTCAATTATTTTGGTCTGGCTTTTGTCTCTGCTGGGCCACGGAGAGCAACTCTTGCAACATGGAAATTGTTTCTACCATCCCTTCCAGAATTGGAAAGGTGACATTTAGTCAAAATGAGCAAAAAAAAAAAAATGATGTGGAAAAAGATAGCTTTGCTTAACCTTATATTATTAAAAAATCAAATGTTTAATCAAATTAACATAATTGAAATAAACATTGAATTGTAATTGTGAAACAAATATTTTTCATAAAAATATGCGCACCACAATTATTTGCACCCCTTCATTTACTATCATGCTATGATCTTTCTCAGTGAGGTGCAAAAGTATTGGACACATGAATTTTTTTTTTTTTTTTTTTTTAGAATTAATATGCATCTAGAGGAGCAATAAACCTAAAATTTCCTTTAAAGGTTCTTTGCAAATGTGATAAAAATTAGATCACAGGGAGAATCTGTATTCTAAATTTGAGAAAGATCCATCTTGCATTACCATGTACTATGTACAATATACAAAGAGACTTTGTATCCATGGAGCAAAACCCCATCCCCATCAAGTTCCTCATTCATACTTGTGAAAAAAGCTTTCAAGGAATTCAGTGGGCAGAAGTCATTCAAATCTATAGCTAGGACCTTAATAGAGATATAATTTATTAACACTTTAACTGCCTTCAGCCTTGTGGTAGAGCACATTGAGTCAGTGAGTCCAGTTGAAGGACATGTTGGACTTAACCTTGTTGAACCATCTCTAACACACTGTTGGGCTATCTTATGCTGATACATTCCAATCAGTTTTGTTTAACACCTTTCAATAAAATACAGTGACTCAAAATGTGCTTTACTTGATGGCTGAGCGCCCACCCCGGTGGCTCATTGGTGTAAGCGGGCGCAGCCGCTTTATCCTTCCCATGGCAACCCGGGTTTGATTCCGGCTCGGGTCATTTGCTGCATGTCTTCCACTGTCTCTCTCCACTGTGTAACTATCAAATAAAAAAATAGAAAAAAAAATCTCAAAATAAGGAATCTTTACTTAAAGGCTGAGCTGGCAGTTGAAAGGTAGAGAGGGGATATTGTTCTCATATTGGGGATGAAGGGCTCCATCTTACATTGAGAAGGTGAAAGTGATCTTTGTCCTGCTAATCTTTATTCAAGGATGAGGTGACGGAAGCGAAGGTCCAACAGCTGAAACGGAAGTTCATGTCTGCGTATGATGTCACTGCAGACGGCCGCTTGCAGATCCAGGAGGTAATGTACCCTAAACCCTTCTTTTTAACTGGGGGGTTGTCCACTTTCGAGAGCTTTTCTGAAAATCTCTTGGCACGTTGTTTGGCCCTTATATTCAGTATTGGGGGAAAAAAAACATTATCATATATAAGTTTTTAAACTTATTCTGATAGACTTACCTGTCTGTGCCCCTGGACAACTGGCAACATTGTTGACTTTCATCAGTCTTTGCAACCATATGGCAAAAACCAAACCATATGGCAAGATTTAGCCAGTTTAAATTAATTAGAGCACTATATCTCTTCCCATTGCTTTTCTAAATTTCTGTGTGCTATCTGCTTTTGTATTCATTTTCCGACTAAAAGTGAGATTACAGTACTGTCTAATGGGTATGTTCATCCATTAAAAGATTGCTCAAAGCATGAGACCAGAATGTCCTGGAAGACCTTTTAATTGTGGAACGGAGATCCGGTCAATGCATTATGTTAAAGAGCCAGTCTGTTTCATGCTGAATATTGACAGCCAGAACACGTGCTCATGCTCAGTGTAAAAGCCTGTTTGGATGTGATCCGCTAATTGAGGTCAACAGAAAAATCAATGCACGTTTTAGTTGTGTGTTTAAAAAGCAGAAATGCTCTTAGCTGATCAAACTTGCTCATGGCTCTGAGTGTTCCAGAGAAGTACAGCCCAGCTCTGTGGTGGATAATTCATATTTTTTTCACTGGGAGGAGTAAGTATTAGCCTGTTTGGATTCAAATTTACTCTGATGCTAAGACTTTCGGTAACAAAATCAAGCTTTGAAAGACATATAAGAGCTTGTAACCTTTAGAAATTTTATTTCTTAGAATGTTAGTTTTATCTGATATAAATTTTTCAGTGATCAGTCATCAACATGGGAGTTATCTTCCAGCTGCTTAAACAATTTAACATTAAATTTTCTGCCTTTGTGGAACATTTCCATAATGCTAAGTGGAGTTATAGAAGAACTACCATATAACTCCTCTGCTCTGTTCATGCTTTAGGCCACACTGTCTACTGTATCTGCATCCACTGTTATAACTCAACTCTGGCACCTTTACTGTGATTATCCACTCATTGATGTGATTGTTGTCCTCAGTCCAACTCATTCCCTTAATGCCCTGCAAGGAATGTAATTAAGGAAAGTGCACTGATCTGGAGGGCTGCCCAGAATGGTTTTCCTAAAAGGCTGCCAACTTACAAGTGTCCCTACCTTTAAGTATTTCAGTAAACTTTGAAAAACAGGCAGTAATTTTACACTTGTTTCTTCACACAATTTTTTTTTTTGATTCACTGTGTTCTGTCATGTTTCAGCTGGCCAACATGATTCTTCCGGAAGAGGAGAACTTCCTACTGCTGTTTCGCAGGGAGGCTCCCCTAGACAGTAGCGTGGAGTTCATGAAGGTGGGATCTGCCACACTGTTCCCCATCGATGTAACCCATGTATTCTATCTGTGATGTTAAAATACCTCATTCGTGCGACCAATTATATTTTTATGATAAGAATATGCTTCTGTCCAGCCATCAACATTTACTGAGTCCCATAAAACGTCCTTCCTGTTTACTTAGCCAGATCAAAGCATTTACAGCCGACTTCAGTTATTTGTCCTCTTTGACTCATCAGTCATTAAATTCTGTTTATTGGGAGGCATTAATGTACCTCCTTCTCAGAGAAACTTTCATTCTTCTAACAGATCTGGAGGAAGTATGACAAGGACTGCAGTGGATACATATGTGCTGTGGAGCTGCAGGTGAGGTGAAATGATGACCCTCCATAATCATAGTCACGAGTTCCCCACCCCCAGTCGAGCATCTTGTGCTGGTTTCTCATTGGTCAGAGGATCAGGGCAGATTCACCATTCATCCTCATCCTTGCCGCAATCACACAGCCTTGTCAAATTATGCACAACTGTACAATGTGCATTATCCAAGCAGCCATGTCTCTACTCAATCTGCTCCAACTGCGTGGCTTAAGCTGAGCAGGTGTGGGCTTGGTTTGTACCTGGATGCGAGTCCATCTTGGAAAACCAAGTCGCTGCTGCAAGAGGTGCTGGTGGCCAGTAGGTGGCGATCTTTCCTCTGGTGGAATGATCCCCAATGCCCCGGTACAGCGGTGGGACACTGTACTGAAGGCGACGCTTTCTTTCAAATGAGACATTAAACTGAGGTCTTGACTCACTGTGGTCATTAAAGATCCTGTGATGCTCTTCGATAAGAGTAGGGGGTTTCCCGGTGTCATGGCTAAAGTCCCAACCTGGCTCTTTCGACCTGCCACCTAATCATCCCCTGATCTAATTGACTGTGCAATTTATTCCCTCCCTCCCCACCTCATCCCCCAGGGCTGCCGTGAAAAAGAGATTTCAATCTCAACGGGACTTCCCTGGTTGAATAAAAATAAAATAAAATTTTGAACATAAATTTCAGTTCAGTTGTCAAGGGGCTATTTGGAACTGTGCCATAGTCAGATTAAAGTGGACAGTGCAGGCACAGCTCCATTACGTCTCACTAAAAGCATTGCACATGGTGTCAGTTAACCCTTGATATCCTTGCCTTTTCACAACAAATCACAATGGCATTTGGTTGACACACTACAAATCGCCTGTAGCTTTTATAGCATTGATTATAGTTCAGCTCGATTATGGTATAACCGGTATTTTGTGGGTATGCAAAAAAAATACCCACACCCACCCAGCCCAGCACCCGGCTTGCTGTATTGTATTGAATCAGGATCTGTGCACCATGCTACCTACAGAAATGAGTGCCGAGGTATCTTGCAAATATAGTATCAAATGTTTATTGTGTCCACATGATATCGTTTGGGCATTTGAATAAACAGCTATGCTAATAATAATGCTAATTATTGACTGTAGTAGTTTAGATGTTCAGTCTAGCTTGCTAACAGACAGTTTGCAAATGTATAAAAGTATTTGTGTTCTGATAATAACGTAATTACAATGTCTAGTTATACCGAGATACGTCCTTTATCGAAAACAGATAATTATCATATGACCGTAATATGCTCAGATAGAATTTGGCGAAGCTTCCAGAGCTTCTGACACAGACTCTGATGTCAGGTACGGACCGGCGCAGCCCCGAGGGAGAAGACGAGCAACCAGAGATCGAGGCTGAGGGAGAGCTAGAGCGAGGGGGCGAGTTAGCAGCGCAAATGTAAAGGTGTTTGCAATGTTTGATACTCGGACTTAGCGTGTACATAAACTGCTTATACCTCCATGTCAAGCTACATAGCACGTCGCTAAATAAGCAGACTAACATCCTGTGTTTGACACGCACCTGTCCAACAGTAAGCAGGCCAACTCTGCGTCGCTATTCAGCCCCTGCCTCTCCCTCGGGTGAATACCGGGTGAAAGCCAAGCCGGTATTCACTCTTGTTTTGAGCGTAATTTGTCTGCTGCACGTTTCGTCTCCGTGTAAATTCTTTTTTGGCCGTGTCCGCCATTGCTTCGGCAGTGACTGCTCCAGTCGCTATGCTCTATGCAGGCCCACAGAGTGACGCCCTGAGCTCTCTCATTGGCTGGAGAGAACATACCGACTCTCCGCCCAGAAACTTCCACGTCCACGACAAAACAAAGTAAAACATAACCCGTTGCTGAATACCCCTCGGCCTGGACAAGAATTTCTGCCTCAAGGTGTACATGCGGACTAGGCCTAAGTAATTCAATCAATTAATTTCCCGAGTGCATTTCACAATGCGTTAAATTAGACTAGGTGCATCAATGCTCGAATGCTCCCAATCTTAGCCCTGTTTGATGTAAACACTACTGAAATAGAACTTTTCCAGCAATGAATGTGAAGTGGGCTTAAAGGTCTCGCCAAGCAGCATACGATGCAGATTTAATAGAGCTTCTGCAAGAGGGAAAGTTATTGAAATATACTCAGCGCCATTAAAAACCAACAGGTGAGGTATGTTCTGTATTTGCGGCATGGTGTGGTCAATAGCCTACATAAAGCCAACTAAAAAACAAAAGATGCTTCTGCATCAAGAAAATGGAACAGCTTGAGACACTGGAGAGAGAAAAAGAGCCTTTGGCATGTTACGGGCAGATCTCAGCCGCCGAGAGGTGGTGCGTCATTTGCACTGTCACTTCAACAATCAGTCGGCTGTCTATCTGAGAATGGAACACAGGCACTGTCACTGACTGACCCGCTTAGGGCAGCCACGAGTGACGATGACAGCTCAAGAGCGCCACATCTGGTTACAGCCTGTACGTGACAGATTCCGGGCAGCAACCAAAACTGATCATGAGATCAGGGGGCCGAGACGATTGGGGGTGAGCGCAAGTACCGTTTTATGCCATCTATTTGAGCAACACGTGTGCACACATCCCCTACTGAAAACCCATTTTTTGCCCATCAACTAAAGTAGGAACTCTTCACTTCTGTGAGCACCTGCCTCTGTGTATTTTGGCACTTTATTTCCCTGTGTCTGTCTGAAAATAAATCAGGGACTGTCGCTGACCGACCATGGTAAGGGCAGCCATGCGTAAATGGGCAAAACTGGGTTTTCTGTAGGGGCCGTGTGCATGCATGTGTTGCTCACATAGACTGCGTCAAATGGTACTTGCGCTCGCTCTCAATCGTCTCGGACCCCTCATCTCATGGTTGCTGTCCGGAATCTGTCACGTACAGGCTGTAACCAGATGTGGCGCTCTTGAGCTGTCATTGTCACTTGTGGCTACCCTAAGCGGGGTCAGTCAGTGACAGTGCCTGTGTTCCATTCTCATATATACAGCCGACTGACTGTTGAATGGTGACAGTGCAAATGACGCACCACCTCTTAGCGGCTCAGATCTGCCCATAACATGCCAAAGGCTCTTTTTCTCTCTCCTGTGCCACAAGCCGTTCCATTTTCTTGATGCAGTAGCATTTTTTGCTTTTTTGTTGGCTTTATGTTGGCTATTGGCCACACCAAAAAGAACAAGTCAAGTGTCACTGTACACATCACAAACAGCTCAAAGTTTGTTATTACTGAAGTGCTTGGCGTGTGCACGTGGTGCGCGTCCGGATTACAATACCACACGCGTTTCTTTATTTCCTCTCGTGCCTCACTGGAAAAGCAATAAAAATCAATTGATTCTTCAATTTGCTGTAAATACAGTACATACCTCACCTGTGAGTTTTTAATGGCGCTGAGTATATATGAGTCTGGACAGATGCTGGTCTAACATGAAGTAGCACTTTTTAAATATTACTATATATTTTTATGTATTTCTCATTTCTTTATCTTACCCAGAACTTCCTGAAGGACCTACTAATGAAGCACAAAAAGACCATACCTTCCAGCAAACTGGATGAGTACACCGATATCATGGTAAGAATCATCTTGTTGACGGACCCGTAATTTCTTTTCTGAATAAAAAGTTCTTTAGGATTGAAATACTGCAGATTCTTATCAATCTAATGGCAGGAGTTATCATGATAATGCAACAGGAACTTTTGGTCTCAAGGGAACAGATTACCTGACTGTTAGTACATTCACTCAGCGCTTTGTGAATGGGGAAATAATTGACAATGAGCCATCAGTTCCCTGTCCTACTGTCATGGCCAAAAGTTCTAGCAATGACAGAAATATTGTGTTTTGCAAACTTTATTGCTTCAGTTTTTGTTGTGGCGATTCACTGAGTTTCTATATAATTGTTTCTGATGAGGAGACTTGGCCAAGACAGGCTGCCACACACAGCTATTTCACAATATTTAAAACATTAAACAAAATACAACATTTAGAAGCAAATCTGCACAAAGTACAAAGCAGTAATGCACATAATGAATATCTGTCATATGAATTGCAGATTTTCTGATGACACACACTACAGTTTACAGAGACAATGACCGATGGTTTCACGTTTTAAGCCCTTTGTGACTGAACCAAAGGCGTCATTAAATTAATTCCGGCAATTTTAGGCCTTCTGGAAGGTGTTTCATGTAAAAAGGGCAGCAAATATTCTTTTTCCCAGCTAGCTCAAAGCAAACGCGTAGAATAATCAACTGCCATCTGTGATATAGGATGTGTGAAATCGTTCATTAGTGTGAACATGTCACATACAGTAGCTGAACAAAATGCGATGCAACGGACGGACGGACGGACGGAGACAATACCCCTCTGGCCGAGGGGTAAAAACTGGCAGCTAACGTAATGCATCTGTTTTATTGTTTGCATACACTATGCATTAAGCAATTGAAACAGACGTCAAATGCACCTTATTAAAACAGCCGCATATTTTTTAGTGATTTTGGACTTTTCTTATTTGATTATGATTAAATTGAGAAACTTTACCATTAATAAACTGACTCATTTAATTTCATATCACCAATGCCTGCATATATTGCATTTCAAAATGAGTATCTGGCATTCAGCTTTATTATTTGGAGGTGGTTGCTGAGTGTTATTCACTTCCTTATTCCTTATATGTACCACCATTTGTATTGGCAGTCCAGCTGTTCTACACTTTCATTACAATCGATTTTTTTTTTTTTATTGATCCATCATAATATATGTTTTGTGCATTTTCTAACAGATGAAAATGTTTGACAGAAATAAGGATGGACAGTTGGATCTGAATGATCTGGCAAGGTATGGTCGGAATAAGTTGGCCTAAAAAAATGCATCAACAATGTACAGAGTACGTGATTATCATGTAAGGCCACCTGCATGGTGTATGTGGCTGAAGTATTAATGCTGTGCTGCCCCTGATGAATGAAAGTATCATGCCTGTCCTGTGGCTTTGACTTATCCAAATCCGGCCCTCAAATCCAAATCCAGCCCTGGTTTTCGCTCTTTCCAGGCAATTAAGTAAACATTCATTGCCCCTGATTGGCCAGATTGTCATCCCACCTGACTCCCAGGTAAAGGGTGGGTGGGAAACCAGATGTTCTTCACCCTGTTGACAGTGATTTGGGGCGCCCTGAAAGAAGATCGTATCTGTAATTCTGTCTCCTCTGGTCATTCTGCCTCCTGGCATCGGTTTTGGCTGCTGTGAGGAAATATACCGCAGCAGACTGCTTGTACTGTAGAGCTCACATGAGATGGGCCCGCGCCTTCACTCACTTACAGAAGACATTGTGGTGAGGGTGTAGATCTGAATTTATAGTCAGGCTTTAGACTCTGGTCAGAGACATGATGTAACCGACATGTCCGTAAAATCTAGAAATCACAAGCGAGAAAAAAATCTCAATGCAACCATCTTAATTTATCTATTTGAGGTATCATTTTTGGTGATTTTTAGACTTATTAATGAGATTGAGTGAGCCAAGTGAAGCTTGTTAACTGGTGTACTTTTTGATCCATTGCCACTGATGATCCTTATTTATTTATTTCTTTATTTCAGCATTCTGGCCCTCCAAGATAACTTCCTGCTGCAGTTTAGACTGGATGTAAGTTTCTCTTTCTCTCTCATTCTGTTTCAGTCTGTCTCTCTCTCTGAGAGCAGAATAATCATTGTTCTCTCTAGCTAATCCTATTGCCTCTTCGTTTTTATTGCAGGCAGGCAGTCAAAAGGAGAGAAAACGAGACTTCGAAAAAATATTCTCATACTACGATGTTGTAAGTACTTTGGCAATTTTTGTGTCACAGTCTCTGCAGGTTATTCCTAAATCAGAAACAACATTAACTGTGAACTAAAATTATTCCTAAAGCTGCATGTGATCAAACGGGGGATTTGCCATGTTCTGGTGTGGTAACAAAGCTAATGCTGATCTTAATTACTTCAATATGTAATATTTACTTTAATTACATTTACTGTTCCCTCCTCATGTCGAAGCGCCCACCTTTCTCCTGTACCACACCGTCATTTCGCCCACTTATGACTGTAATTTCCAAACATGCTGCAAGTTAACATCAAAGCCAAAAAAATTATGCATCACATTTGTTTTCAAGTTGGCAGGGTATTCACAAAGACCTGTCACGGAAATGAGTGTACAATCACCGCAAGTCATTTAAAATGCTCTTCTTGGAGTCTGGAATGTTCTACACTGGTAGTAGTTTCTATGATCTGAACCCTCAGCTTCCCCTGCAATACACCAGTTAATTGTCAAATGAGACCAAGAAATCTATTATCTAGTTTATCCCAATATGACACAGGGGGGCTTGAGGTTATCCTCATATTCTAATCTTTTTTGTCAGGAGAAATATATATTTTAAGACTGTGAGCTTTTGCAAACCTATCTCACACTGGCATGGAATGATAACTGGTACGAAGAAACTGACTGCCTGTTTTTACCCAAATGCTGAGAACGGACAGAATTACCTCTGTTGCAGTAGCTAACAGCTAATGTAGTGCTGTGTATGCCTTCATGTTGCATCCCATTTTGCACGTTCAATGTTGTTCAAACCATAGAATGAGAGCTTTTTTTTCAGGCACAAAATGTGATTTGTGGGCAGGCCCACTCCCTAACCACATAATTGGCCTTGGCCTTTTTTTAATAAATGTTAATTTCATGCAGGCTGAGAACATACCAGCCTACCCACGCCAGGCTGCATTTTCCATGCAAGTTACTAATACATCTGGCCCTGGTGTTTTACTGACAGTTTTGCACTAAATATGCTTATTTTCTGACAGATCCAGTGTTTTTTTTTTTGTTTGTTTGTTTGTTTTTTTTTAATGAAAAATTAACATTTACTTTTTGCCATTTTGTTGACTAGCTGCGATCAGCACTGAACCACAAGTCTGAGAAATCTCAGACATGGGGTCAAAACATTCTCCCTCTTAGGGCCCTATTTTGACAACCTAAACCCAATTGATAAACACAAGAATGAGTGATATCATAGATTTGCCAAGCATTATTGGAACTATGATTAGAACGATGCTATGTCTATGCACTTTTATGTCATATTCGGTCATTTAAAGACAGTTCACACAATGAAAAGCTTCTGTTGCCCACAGTAAAAATAAGATTGTGGATTAGTGGCACTGTTTTGCTGCTTGTAGTTGAGGGATTTTTATGGTACACGGAATTCCAGAAGGATCCCAGGATATTTGTGTGCATGCGACAAGCAGCACGTTAGTCTTCCTAAAGGGATAGTTCACTTTTTTTGAAGTGGGGTTGTATGAGCTACAAATTGCCACTACTTACATTAGATGCAGTAGAAAGAGCTCTGATCTCCTCCAGGTAGCCGCACCAGTGCATAGTGCTGGATGGAAATTTCAGCGATACACTGTTTTGAATGGAAACACAGAAACTGCGTATTTTTGCGGCCTAAAAGAGGTCCTACCTGAAAATAATACACCATTTCAATTGTACATTTAATTCAATTGTATATTTAAAAAAATTACAGCACTTTAGCTGCTCTGAAAAAAAACACAATTGCTCTTGAACTAACCAACTGATGTATTCCTCCGCGAGGCGCATCGTAGTTCACTGCACGCTGTATTATTTACAAAGATTCTCCATTGTTAACATTAGCTAGCTAGATGGATGACTACATAATCTACAGAGTAACATAGTTTAATAAGCGATTGCACATTCGCTGCATAGCCAGAGTCTACGGTCGGTATCTTCAGAGTGGGTCCGTGTGTAAATGACACCGCCCCCACGGTACGCTGCATGAAGTTAAATGAATGGGCCCGCAACGAGGCAGCGATCAATTCATTGGTCAATACGGAACCTGGCATTCTATTGGACGGCGATTTTTGATAGAAACGTATCGCAGAAAAAATCCGAGTGCGAGCAGAAATGTTTCGAGCACGCAGAGGCGGGTTTGAGTGTGAGGAGAGAAAATCCAAGCGTGAGCGAGGACAATTTGAGTGCGAGAGTAGAATTTCGGGGAAGAATTTTGTACAATCTATGCACAAAACAAAATACCACGCTAATTTCGAGGAAAGATTTTGCACAGTCTACGCATGAAACGAAATACCACGCTCTTGAATAAAGATGGGGATTTACCTCCATAGAGAGAGAGAGACAGACACACAGACACAGACTACCTGCACTCTGCCAGACTGCCACTCGACTGTTTATGTGTGTGTGTGTGTGTGTGTGTGTGAGTGTGAGTGAGAGGGAGAGAGAGAGACTACATCTTTACCGTCAACATTTTAGCAAGCACACTCATGAGGTTTGTCCTGACGAAGAGCAGTTCTAGTTTCACCTTGCTTTTTGTTAATTCTTGGGAATTCTGCACTGGCCATGTTGGTCCCAGACTTGAAGCCTGATCAGAATTCCAAAGGGCAATACACAAGTGCAAACCTCGGAGCTTCAAAGATATTTAAATATTCTGCTCAGCTGTGGGGTCCAAAATGCCTCTAAAAGTAGAGTGGAGTGAAACCTCCAGCGCAAAATATTAATCAAAGGGGTGTTGATAATGGGATGTGCTGTAACGTGAACTTTTTAATTCAACTTGTCGTTCCATTTTAACACTACAATAAAAACAAAGTCTAAGGTGTGCTTATAAATTTGAACCCAGAATATAATTAATTGTATGTGATTAAACAATATTTTTTTGCAAATTTTCATGATGGATGCCAAAATGCTCACGTTGACTGTTATAGAAAGGGTGTTTTTATAGGAAATGTATACTCATACTTTGTAAAGAAATGTTTATATTTTGTTTTTATTTGTGTGTGCCCCTTTTGTTCCAGAATAAGACTGGGGCTCTCGAGGGCGCAGAAGTTGATGGCTTTGTGAAAGACATGATGGAACTAACCAGGGTAAGTTGCTTGCAAACCGTGGTAATTTGTAGTTGAATACTTCAAATGAAAGCATCTTTCATTTGCCCAATATTTTTGGTTAAATCTTCCAGTAAGTTCTTAAATATATTTTAAAGTGGCCCCAGCAAGCTGTTTTTTTCCCCCAAATTTGAATATTCTTGGATGTCAAAAGGTGAGGTTTATAAACTTTTTAGCAAAAATCTAAAGCTGTAAAGTTCCAAAGTTGTCATTTATCTCTCACATTTGCCCTGCATCGTGCAAGTGCATGTTTTCACCTTGTATGAGGATTGGCCGTTCACTTCATTGCCTTCTTCTCCTCAGCCTAGCATCTCCGGCGAAGACCTGGACAAGCTGCGTGTCATCCTTCTACGCCACTGTGACGCAAACAATGACGGGAAGATCCAGAAAAATGAGTTGGCTCTGTGTCTGGGGTTAAAGGGCAAACAATAATCTGCACTTGAATTTGAAACAGCCCTCTCTTAATGCTGAATTTGTAATTCCGTGGTGCCACCACAGCTAGGCAATGTGCTGTGCATGTGAATGTATAGCTTGTAGATCCCTGAGGAACTCAGTACAGGTGTCATCTCTGAGATAAGTCAACTTGCAAATATAATTGCAAAGACTTTGTTTGCTGCTGATACTAATGGATTGTTTTTTCTGTCAAAGACCGAATGATTGTGCAGTGTCATAGCTGAATTCTTTAAAATAATTAATGGAAATTAATGGAATGCTTTAATCATATTTAGGACGATGACTTTTTTTTAATGTTCAAACAAAAAGGAGCTGCATAAACTGGCAGTTTTTAGCTTGGTAAGTGTTGTTTATGCCTGCATCCATCATTGTTTTGATATAAGGTGATGAAATAAACATGACCAAGTGATATTGAAAGTGTTTTGTAATATATAATGAGTTTGGCCTGGAGAAGGGCTGCCTGGTGTCATGTTCTCCTCAAGTGGTGTTGGTGGGTGAAGTGAGCTCAATGATTCAGTCGATTCCAGAATATTCCAGAGGGTATCTGCGGAGGAGAAAGGAGCTCAGGAAATGCAGATTTGCTCTTGGTTAGAGCAGTTGGTCAGAAGGGTTTGTCTGGTTCCAGTATCTGTGATGATTCGAGCATTTGCATGACAACGCAGTTCTGCTGAAGGACCGTGGAGTGAATGTTGCCAATTGCTGGCAGTGCTTTTTTTTAGAATTTATGCCTTTTCACTCCAAAGGCAGAATGAAACAGAAAATGTGTCCTTTAAAAAATTCCCATCTACTTATGTTCTTGAGCCTATCCGCACTAAATCCAAAACTTTTGTATTTCGCTGCCGACAAGCATTCTGTGAACTCCCTTACTCTTTCTCACTTCATCTTTGGTGTGAAATGACCTGTAGAGAGAAGTAATAAGGAGTCTGATTTTTTACAAAGTCAATTTTGTAAAAACATTTAACAATTTTTACATTTTCAGTTTGCAAATAACCAGGCTAAAACCTGTGGAAAATTAAATGTGAAAAAAATATGTATTTTAAGAAAAATGTACTCCACATTTTCACACAGGATTCAAACGAAGGAAGACATTGTTTCTCTGAATTGGTGTTGCGTTGATTGAGTAACGGTTGATTGGTACATTAAGTCAGTTAATGGCCAGCAGTGAGAGTGTAGTTACGGTTTCACGGAGGTGTTTGAATGTGTGATGATGCAGTACTTAGTCAGGTTGACCTTTATTGTTTCTTGTCCAGAGTCTTGAAATTTCTTTATGGGGATTTATTGAGACCAAAGTCAATGTCTCTGAACTGTGTCTGTCCAAAAAGTGGATTCATTCGGTTTTAAAATGTGGTGCTCCATTTTGAACAGGATATTTACCCAGTGTTGGAACAGTGGACATGCTTGTTCGTGACATTCATACAAATATTTACTCCACTGAAAATTAACAGTTGGAGATAACACAAAAGTTATTTGAGAAAAGAATATGATTGTGCTAGCCAAGGATTTGGAAGGTAGCGTTTTGTAGTTTATAAATGGTTCTAAGCCTAGAAACAGCCAATATCAGCAGAAGAGTCAAACCGGAGGGTAATTATGAGAAACATCTGCCTGCCTAGAGAGGCAGAAAACAAACACCGTCAACACCAAATGCACTTTATGCTGTATTCGGCGTTGCTTCCGCGCACTTATAAAGCTGTTGCCAACGACATTTTATGGGTCTTAAGTGGATGTGAGCTTTCCTTTGTTAATTGTGCAGAAAGCATGTTAATATATCATTTGCGATAGAGGCTAGCCACTGGAACTACTTAGCAAGTCAGCCTTACTGTACCACATATTAACCCCTTAAAACATTCAGAGCCATATATTGGTCCATCAAATGTAGCTGCCATATTTAAACTTGAGCAACTTCAGGTCTATTTTAAATTTTTATGTGGATCCAAATATTTCCAATGATACAAAATATGTCCAGCTGAATTCAAGGAAGTTTGTAAAAAATGATGTAAAGATCTAGATATTTACCATTTGATGTAATGCTGTGGTCATAGAAACATGGCATCCTGGGTTTTAATATTTCTCTCACTATCTGTGTGATGTGACTTGCTGCGACCGGCAGATACAAAATATTTATGTGACATTGTTCTACAAAATGAAAGTAATGCCTTTTCTGACTTTGAACCAACTTAAGAGAAAACGTAAGTGAAAAATTTGAGCTTAAGGGGACTATTAACCTCTTTTGTTCATTACATTTTTTTCCAGCAATTATTGGGGGTGTAAACTACAGTAATACTGAATACTTAGGACATAGTTCAGGCAGTAGCTTGAATACGAAGTTATCTGCTATTGATTTCCCGTTGTTTCTCTTCTTGGCTTGTCTTTGGTTTTGGGGAGCCCTTGTCTTACTCTGTCATCCGAGAGCTCATATCTTTCCTTCCAATAACAAGGGAGTGAATCTTCCCTCCACACCTCATTAACCCTTAAATGCCTCCTGTGACAAATTTGTCACACGATTTTGGGGGTTGTCAAAACCACTGACCCCTCATAAATTTTACAACCTAATGCCCATAGTGACATATTTAGACTATCAATGCTGCCATCTGATGCAGAAAAGTGGAACTGACTCTACACTGGCTGCACCAGCTAACCTTTCCAATATGACCACCCCCATGGTGGAATCTACACAATAGAGCAGTGCCCATTCACCACTGGATAAAGTAGACAAACTGGTAAGCTAATGAAAAATCAGCTATGTCTAATACTTCAACTATATGTCCACTTCGAAAACAATGATGGACAAAAGTTCTCTTTATATCCTAGAAACTTAGAGTGACACATATTTCAAAAAATTAAAATCAGGTCAAAGGTTAGCAAAAATTAAAAATTGCTATTGGGTTGTTATCAGCCCGTCCCCAGGACATATTAACAGAATACATCGATTTTTATTTCAACTTTTACTATAGTTGGGCATTTAGGGGTTAAAATCTAAAAACACCCTGCTCACAATAGGCAAGCGAGTTAGAGTAGTAAGAGCAACAACAAAACTTTAAAGCTGTGTGCGCAAGAAACTATCGAAATTGCACCTAGCAGCTATTAGTGATGCTCGGGTCAGAGTTTGTTCTGACCTCATGACCGGCAAAAATATGTCTTTATCAACCACCCAAACCCAACAGAACTCGCAAACTGGAATTTTTTCTAGGAGCTGTGTCACTATCCCTGCACATGCTCGCAACATTGAACGAATGAATCCGCTCGACTGTCAAAATATACTTCCGTTCTTGCAAATTCGTCATCATTTTGCATTGTATTTATATTTTTTATTTACTCAGCCATTATGCTTTTTATATTAAGGAGTTTGCTATGGAAATTTATGGATTTTAGCACTTAAGCTGAAGAATATGAAGGATATAAACTGGTTTGACAGCCACAAGTAATCATGGAAGAAGCTGTTGTTCTTCTTCTATGACTAATGGCGATGGCAAACCAACTTATGCTCTGTTTTCTTCAGCCAAAGCGCTAAGTAGCAGTTCAAGAAGAAAGATCGTCAACTGTTTATAAAAAGTCAATTATGAAGATGCATAATTTTTTTCAAGCTTTGAATACAACTGACTTTACTTTGAGTGGCTGAACCAGGTTCATTTATTAAGATTCTGAATGCATTTCAGTGGAGGGGAATAAAATATTTCAGAGTCAATTTGTAATATAACCAGACAATTTTGTAGACGTGGAGCCAGGTAATACCAGACTCAGTCCAGCTCTTCCAGGTAAATGATTAAATGTTGGGGGCGGGGGGGAGGGAGCCCAGCTGTTATGCAGCATCCACTGTCTTTTTTCGTGATGACAGACACGTATCATGTATAATTCAATAACACCAACGTAACAAAAACTTGCTTTGTCTTTTTCAGCTCTTTCTGTTAGAGGTGCATTGAATATTATGTTTAAATAAGAATTGTAGGTGACAGGAGCGTTAGTCGGATAGAATGCTCTTCTCTGTTCCGTCAACATTACTCACAGCAGTACACTGCAAAATCAGCAACGACGAAAACAATTTCTTTGTGTTGCCTCCATACATCAACATCTTTTAATTAATTAAACCGCCTATTACTGTCTAAACTTATATTCTCACGTATCCCGCATGTAAATAACATAGTAATAGCCCTTTATTACATGCAGCACACCTAACATTTTCACCATCATACTGCATAAAGGTAATTCAATGTATGTAAATGTTTATCAAATTCGAATAAATATTTTTTTATTCTCCCATCTACAGCAATGGTGATAGTTTTGCCAGTTGCTCAGCTGTAATTACATATGCCCCCCCCCCCCCCCCCAGTGTGTTTTAGAGGGCATCTACCTGCAGCATCACCATTTTCTTTCACTGTCTTTTTTTCTGCGCTTCATTAACGAAATGGCTGGCAGATGCACACTACTGATGCCCAGCCATGGGGCATAAATGTATAACAGGCTCTGCAAATGGCAAACACAAGCGTGGTATGAAAATTCTGGCTGCCAGCCCATTAACAAACAGAACAAAGGATTGACCGATGAACATGACATCATGAAAGGACCGCAATAGCTTTAACACAACAGCAGTTAATTTAAGTGACATGGGAAGTATAACCTCATTTTCAAAAGAAGTAGGACAGTATATAAAATGCTGAAAAAAATAGAATAAGGTTATTTGTAATTTCTATCACCTACATTTAGAGGAAAACAGCACAAGAGAAAACATTTTAAGTTTCTCCTTATCGACCGCATTGATTTTGAAAATATTCTCAAAATCTGAATTTAATGGTTGCAATGCATCCCAAAAATATTAGTGAGTGAATGAAATAAATTCAGAAAAACACCTGCTTAGAATTGCCCATTGATGTACAGGTGAATAGGTAACAGGTGCTTCAAATATGATTGGGTATAAAATGAGCAGTTACAAAAGGCTTGGTCTTTTTTCCCTCCCAGATAGTCTGTTTGCCACTTTTCCGAAAGCTGTGTAAGCAAATTGTCAAATAATTTAACAACGTTTCTCAATGTATGATTTCATGTAACATCAGTATCTCTCCATCAACAGTCCATATTACAGTAAAAATATTCAGGGAATTCAGAGAAACCCAAGCAATATTGGCGTATAAAAGACATGGGTCAATACCAACCAATAATGGATGCGTGTGAACTTTGAGCCCTCAGACAGCATTGCATTGGGAACCAACATGCTCCTGTGATATGTCCTGTGACATAACCACATGGGCCCAAAAATCTATCAGATGACCTGTGCTGTGGCATGGTCAAATGCAGGTTAAGACTCTGTGCAAAGAGGAAGCCGTGTGTCAACATTATACAGAAAAACCACAGACTTCTCAGCCTGATGGGAAGGAGTGCTGTGGTCTGAGGTCAATCATTCATTTGTGTTTGGAAATAATGGATGTGATATTCCCAGGCCCAAGGAGCATAAGGTCCATCTATATTGTTATCAACGAGATATTTAAGATCCAGCATTTGTAAGGGTCGGGGCTGCATTAGTGAACTCAGCATGGGCAACTTGCACATCTGCGAAGGATGAATCGATTCAGAGGAGTAGGCTATTTCCACATTTTACAGCACATGCGCTCTAGACATCATCTTTTCCGGGGACGCCGCTGCTTGTTCCAGCAGGAAACCATCAAGCCAAACTAGGCACATGTTTACGACAGAGTAGCTTCATTGTCCCAGAGTGCAGACACTGCTTGCTGCCAAGAATAGTCTCCCATTATGTGCGTGTGGTGGATTATGAGTCACTAAGTCTGACAATAGAGACCCTGTCAACTGATTTAAGTCCTATATCAGACAAGAAGGGGAACAAATTCCGCTTTTGCAAACTCCTGCAATTAGCGTTTATCTCATCCCGTGTTTTTCTCAATTAGTTCTCGAAAACTCAGTGTTCGAACCACAGTGAAAAGCATGTGCATATCAATCAGTGGGGTGGATTTGTGGAAAGTTTGGAGCTGGAGCTCAAACAGAGTACAAATAAATTAGTTTCAAAGGATGTACAAAAAAATCTTACTTAAGAGAAATACGGACGAGGAAGTGTTTTAATTGGGAGTATCTTGTCAGATGTAAATAAAACCAGAAGAAATTGTATATTACGTTGTATATTATATGCATTTAGTATATATATATATATATATATATATATATATATATATATATATATATATATATATATATTATGTATTAATATGTATATTTCTTTTTTTTTTTTTATAAATTTGGCATCTCCAATGCCACCTGAATCTGGAATGCCCAATCCGAGAACTATGTACAAGGCTTGCTCGTATGCAACCCCCTTTTGCCAGCTCAGGAGAGAGAGATCGATTGCAACTCACTGCCGAAGCACACGCCTGTCAGCCCCTGCATCTTCACACTCATTGGTCGACACTGTCACAAATTCTGAATGAGGGCGGAGGATACCCGAACATGAGCAAGCTTAGAATCTCACAGATGAGTGCCCGGCCAACAGGAGGCATTTGAGCAACGAACGAGGCAATCATTTTAATTTCCCTTCCCGGCAATCCCTTCCAAATTCACACCCCCACAACACTTGAGTCAATTGTGCTCTGTTCTGAAGAAGCTGCAGACCACTGGTGGTTGGTACAACTGGGGATCGAACCCGCGCCGTAGTAGACACTACTGCTCCACGAATGCGGCGCCTTAACCAAGTGAGCTAACTTGGCAGCTCATATGTATATTTCTATATATGTATATATTATATTCCATATAATCTTGTGATGAAGAGTCAAAAAAGCGTAGGATTAAAAAAACTGTATACTTCTTCCTATTCCTTTTTTGAACAGGGCACACTATGATTTGTTCGTTTTTTCTTTTTGTTGTCTTTTTTCATTTGAATATATATATCGAAATGAACAGATATATTTTGTTTTTACACTTGTTCGAAGATAAATAATTCATTCACTCATCGCACCCTGGCTGTCTGCGTCAATTTCGGTTTTGTCGATTGATTCTTATTAATCAATTGACGTGTCATTACTTCACCCTCGTTCTGCGCGTTCCACAGCTCATCACCCTTACCTGTTCCTTGCTGTTACTCGTTGTCTTTGTGCATTTTAGTTCCTATCTTTGTCTTTTCCCATGCCGGATTGTTCGACGTACAATTGTCTATTGAGCTATTTTTTGGTGGTTTTACTTCATGTTTCCCTCCAGTATCAGTTCCTTCTACCCTGTGTTCATGATGGCTGTTTCTCTCATCATTTTTGTCCCTCATCAGAATCACCATTCCTCTTCTCTGTGTCTCAAACTTCCCCTGGATTGACTACGCTGAGTCAACTCTGGACCAGAGCTATGACCTCACTTTGCCCAACTGTCTGAACACTGTTTGCCGCTGCCTGACAATCCACCAGCCCACTGATCATGGCTAGCCTGCAGTCCGTTGCTCTATCCGCCATTGCCTGATCTCAGGCTGTTAACTCACTTAATAAAGCTCAATCCTCTTGTGAAATCAATCCGGCTTCTGGCTCCTATTGTCCGACATCCCCTGACAAGTGTTCTCAGTTCCAAAACAACTACTGAACGGTATTTAAAGGAGAGGCGATATTTCACAGATGTGAACATGCACCTGTCCTAACTTCATTGGAACGTGCTGCAGATATCTAATTTTTGAAGAAGCTATTATTTTCAAAAATAAAAAAGTTGAGGAATTATGTATTTGTTCTTTTTTTCCACATCCCTTGTGCGAATGCCTTTTGTGTCTCCTGCTAATTCAGCAACTTGCATGTCTATTAGAAGTATGTCTCCATTGATTGGTTTATGTCTGGCGTGCTTACCCACCCTTGGCTGGATCTCATTATGTGGTTATTCTCTAATGGCCATGTGATGGTATTTAAGCCCCCAGCTTTGCGTTGCAAGTTGCTGGATTGTAATTTGCTATTTGTGATTAGACCCAGTCAGTAGCGTTAGTAAAAACTCTTCATCATTCTCGAGTGCAACTTTAGTGGCAGTTGTTCCTGAGAGCCTTTATCGTAGCTTATTTAATTTGAAAAAGCTTCCAATCCTAATCCAGGGCTGTGACCGCGATCAAGTTAATCCAGATCGAGTCAGTTTGTCAGTCCAGTTTAATAGGAACAAGCTTCCAAGCCTAATCAGGGTCCAGGATTGGGACTGCATTTTTGTTAACCCTTACAAGTCTGTTCTACTGTCCACTTTGTTAGGAACAAGCTCCCTAACTGTCTACAGTCATCAGGATTGGAACCAAGTTCCCCTCAAGCTACTCCACCCGCCTGTAGGAAAATTTGGCGTTGGCGAAGTATGCACTCCACCGGGCCGATATCCCAGAAGCCACTGGCTGGGGTTTGACAGCTCAGCTTTGTCCACTACACCTGTACTGAACTGTGCCGTTCTTATCCAGGGCTCTTTCCCCATCTCTTCCTCAGGGGTTCCAGCCCCTAATTACAGCATAAGATGTCAATAACATTTTTTTTAATTGAATACAGGTTGAAATGGGTTTTCAAACTATTGCTTGCTGTTTTTAGTTATATTTTACACAATATCTACATTGTTCTGGGATTTGGGTATGGTAATTCTGTGCACAGTTGTCTATGACATTGGTAAAAGCAGATAGTGAACAATGTAAGAATAAATTGCAGAGGGAGTATATAATTAAATAATTAATACTCAACAATCAGAGTGTGTCTGCATGCTTCAAACCAGCCAAAGAGTTTTTAAATTATTTCACTAAATCCAAACAAATTATTCTATGCTGTAGTTGATCATTCGCCATCCGAGGTTGTTGGCTGCTCAGGTATTTTGAATCCCGCCTTAGTTTGTGATTTGAATTTTTTTTTGTGTGTGTGTGAGATCATCAGACACATAAAAAAAATTAAAAGAATTCCTTTCAAGCTGTGGCCATGAACCCTGACCCCAGTGAAATGCAGTCTAGCATGTCTTCACTCAAACCCTAGCAAAGCGCTCTACTTTCAAAAGCTGGACATCGAACCAAGCTGCTGATTATTGGAAACAAATTATTGCCAAATTTGTGAAGAAATGTCAAGTTAGCCAAACCTCTACAGTGATGATAATGATGGCCTGGAAGATGGTTGCGACTCAATGAATTTCTGTGAAAATAACCACATTACCTACTTAAGAAGGTAATTATAGACCCACGTTTAGATGCTCAGGTAATTTTCAATGATTTGTGGCAAGTATAATGTTAATAGGATGAGCAATTTATCATAGAGTCGGCTATGCTGGCAGAAAGTCCTGTGTGCTTTGTTGTTCTGTATATTAGTGTATATTTCGTCTCAGCATCTTTTGTAATACAGAGAATGGCCACAAGAGGTCCTCCAAAGATGTATAACGGTGAACTGTGTTTCAGAGCTGAACAGTTATACACATCTGATAACACTTAAAATTTCAAATATTTTTGATGCATCCAAAAATAGTAGGACTTTTTCCAAAAGGTGATTTCATCTCTCAATAATTTGAAACGCCCACAAATTAAAGCTAACAGTCAACAATTTAACCTCTGTCATAGTGTCCTTTCAACCTCAAACTGCTTGAGGTTTTGAGCCAAAATGAAAAATATGTTGCTTTTCAAAGAATTGTGGGGCTCACTGTCCTTTCAGTTGGAAATGAATTGAATATCAGGCATTTTCATGTAAAGTAATTCCATCAGTCAAACATCTTGTGAACTCTGTGTGGAAGCCATATGGAAAATTCTCAGAGGATTTCTCTCTCAAGATGCAGAACCCATTTGTCCTCTGGGGGATGTATTCTTTAAACTACACTTTTTAATATCATAATTAAACCACATTATGTGTTTGGGAGAATTATATAAAACTACTTTGGAAGCCATGACATTTAGAAGAAAGCTCTCTCATAATATCTTATTCCTGCTGCTTCCCTGCAGGGAAAAACTGTTGGCCTTAAACTTTTGCAATCCTTGTGTCTATGTTATTGTCTCCTCATCCTTTCAAGCAACCTGCACGTTTGGCTCCTTGTCTGGATCATAATGTAACTGTGGATGCAAATAAGGGTTGTGACTTTTTGAGCTGGTGAAAAAGTTTTGTGAACACGTACACTACCGCTCAAAAGTTTGGCATCACTTGCAAATTTCTTTGTTTTCCAAAGAAAAACACATTTTCATACATTCCACAAACATTTTTTTTCCATTTCACAAACGATTAAAATTTATCAGATGATTTTCAAAGAATGATCTACATTTTTGCATAGAGCCCTATTATCAGCAACTGTCAGTCCTCTGCATCAATCTCCTGGTATGGCTGCTAATCCAAGTTAAGCATTTTATAAGGCTAATTGATTATTAAAAACCCTTCTGCAAATGTGTTGCACAGCTGAAAACCGTTGAACTAATAAGGAGCGCAAAAGGGAACATGGCATTCTTGAGGTTGGTTTAGTACCTGAAGCATCAGCAGTTGTTCATTTGTTTACAGGCTCAAAATGTCAACTACTCCCTTCAGAGAGCAGCACAAACTGGCACTAACAAGGACAGAAAAAAGGAGTGGGAGGCCCCGATGCGCAACTGTGCAAGAAGACAAATATCTGAGAGTATGTAGTTAAAGACAAAGACGCCTCACACAGGTTGTCAACCAGCAGCTGCACTAAATAGTTCCTGCCAAACACCAGATTCAGTATCGACAGTGAAGGTGGGTTTTTTCGATGAAGGCAAAGTTTGAAGAACATATTCATCATTTTCCATTAAAATCCTTATTTTTAACTCAGACAATGTCAGCATGTTCTGTTCATTTGCTATATATCCTATTCAGACTAATTTCATGTGTGTTTCCATAGAAAATAAGAACATTTTCAAGTGATCCCAAACTTTTGAGCAGTATTGTATATAATCTGCAGTGTTGCGAATTGGGCAGAGGCGGAGCCAGTCGTAGGATTGAAGATGAGCCAACCAGGGCACGCTTACAATGAGGTGAAATGGAAGAAGGCTCAGTAAACATTCTGAACATAATTATTTGTTTATTGATAATTTTGCTTCCTGGTAGATCCACCAGGGAGGAAAACTGGAATTTATGGCAGGGGTGTCAAACTCCAGTCCTTGAGGCCCAGAGTGTCTGCAAACTTTAGTGCCCTCCCTTCAGTTAGCATTTGGCTTGAGAACAAGGTACCAGTACATGTGTACTCTTTAGCTAGTCGGTGATTTAAATTAATTATTTGTGTGGCAACAGAGCAAAAAGCAGCAGCCACTGCAACCCTCCAGGACCGGAGTTGACACACCTGATTAAAGGTAAGGGGTTGGCATAACCCCTTCGAGTCAGACTTTAGAGAGACAATCCAGCCCAGACTGAGGCAATACCAGCAACTTATACACACTGAACAATTAGTGGCCATAGCTGATTACACTAAGGAAATAACGAGACAGCCAATCAGTTTACAGGAATGACCTGCAAGACTAGGGGTGGGAATTGATAAGATTTTATCAGTATCAATGCCATTGTCGATTCTGCTTATCAATCCAATTCCTTATCAATTCCCCTAACGATTCCTGAGTAGTTTTTTGAGGGGGAAAAAAGTAGTTCTACAGTCTTATGCTGTTTATATTTGTGAAGCGGTTGTGAGACAAACGTTCAGAAGGAAGGCCTGTTTTTGTGACAGAACTAAAGGCAATTCTCTGGGCATTGTGGTGGATAGAGGAGGTAAAACCAAAGTTGTCATATGTTCAGACTCTACAGCTGCTCTTGATGGAAAGGAGTGGGAATTCAAAAGCTCGGCCAGATCTTATTTATGATATTTGCTTTGTATAGAATTGAGAGGGCTAGCAGTGAGGTCCAGTTTTGCTGGGTGCCAGGGCATGTTGGGGTTGACGGGAATGAAATTGTTGATTCAATAGCAAGGAAAACCTTAAAAAAGAAAAAATAGACATGCACATATCCTTGGGAAGAGTTGAATTGAGGGAAAAATCAAGGAAGGAGTTTTAAAGGAATGGCAGGGACTGTGGGAAAAAGAAACCGAGGGAGGCACTATTTCTCATTTCAACCACATGTTAAAAAAATAATAAGATCTGTTTTTACGGAAATAGGAAGGATTCTGTAAAAATTTGTAGACTGAGGATAGGCCACAGTAGGCTGAATTGGTACTTGCACATTGTGGGAGAATATGCTGATGGTTTGTGCTTGTGGGAACCCAGAAACAGTGAGGCATGTTTTTCTAGAATGTAGCATGTATAGATGTGACAGGGAATTTTTTTTTAATCCTAGCAGATTTAAGGGTTACTTTATTCTCCTTCTATTCCTTTTTTGGTCAGAGTGAGAACCAGTAAATGATAAAAGCAGTGGTGCAGCGCTTGATCCCAAGTACAGTAGAATATTATGGGCGGCACAAAAAGAACGTAGCAATCCGGAATCCTAATTTGTGGAGGGCAGTAATACGCCTAGTTGCGTCCAAACTGCCGGAAAATAAGAAGAAGAGACAAGCGTTGTATCCGTGAGGCAGTAGCATGCACTGAAAAAAATTTTTTGTTGAATGAACATAATTTTTTTAAGGTAAGTGATTGCACAAAATATTTTTATCTGAAGCTAAATATTTTTATTATGTTGACTATTTGAAATTACTTATATTTTTTAAGTGGAGTTAAATAACACACCTATTTCTATTAAAATATGCTTAATTAAAATATGGAACATTTACTAGGGGTCAAAATCACTTTTTTCAGTGTGAAGAACGCTGTACCCCGCTGGAATTTGCGGTGGTTGGCTCTGAATATCAGTGTCCCCTGGGTGCTTTGCTTAGCTCTTGACTTGTATGCACCTTAGCCAGGTTACATTAACGGTAGTATGGTCAGTGTAATGTGGGGAAAAAAAGCCACTAGATGGCAGTATTGACATTTTTTGTTAAGCCTAGTCTAGAGCGAGGTTTTGGGCATGTCCTGGGCATGCCTCAGAGGGGAAAGTCCCAGAGAATTAAAAAAAAGTCTGGAAGGTGGGAGTGGGCTGTAAAAGAGTATATAAGGAGAAAATTTGAGAGATTAAAGTGGTAGGAGAAATTGAAGGGTACATTTGACCAGACCTGTCACTTTTTTCAAGACCTGTGAAGCTCTTTTTGTGGATTTTTGCCTGTGTTGGAGCATTTTCATGTCCAAGGACAATCCAACAAAGAAGCCCAATCTCAGTTACCACAGGGACTGTAAATATCTCTTTTTTTTTTTTTGTTAATATTTCAATTTTGGTCAGTATTTGTTTTATTAAATCTGTTAAAGTTTTTCAATTTGTCTGTCATCCCTTGCTGTCTGATACGTCATAACAAATTTACGCCATAACACCAGCCAAGCAATGACATGGCACTACGTAAACTTACTGACAAACCTGACTGACCTTCATTTTCCTACCACACTCTTGCACAATCTGATCACAAGTATTATCACCCTATATTTTGACTTTGGTGAATGCTGAATTAATTGGTCACTGTAGCCGGAATACGTGGGCTCATCAGTGCTCAGCAGCAAGACTACTGAAATCTCTGAAATTGGGTTAAGAACTGTGCATGATAGCGATGAGCCCTCAGATTCCCAGGGGAAAGGGGCAGGAAAAAAGCATGAATAATCGCGATCGGAGATCTCTGAAATGCTTGGTCTCATCAAAAAACGTGGCGAGGTTACTGGCTATGGCGATCAGTACCATTTCTTTTTTTTTTTTTTGCAAATACCATGAATAACGAAAACTATTTTAGACCACCAAAGACGATCGAGTAGCTCAGTTGCTGAATGTTGATTATCTGAAATTGAAATGCAAGCAATTCAGTCCACACACCTGCAAGTCCTGGACACCACCCACTGAGACATGGAAAAAACAAACTCTAAACCTTGCAACCTCACTGTGGAGCCACCTCTTCTGAGAGGGAGGGGAATACATAGGTTTAGTACCATCTACTGTATTGAAAGTTGTAGTTTTGACACTTAACGTGTCTTCTCGCAGTTTGAATGCTATATAGCTTGACAAATGCGTTCTTATCACGAACTGAACATTATTTTCACACAAACGCCCCACTGCAGATTTTCTCACTGATGGAACAAAGTGAAATTATTTGAACATATATGATCTCCTGCACTTCCTCGTAAATAGCCTTTACTTTTTGCAGAACGATGTTAGTTTATGAGAAAGTCGGGTTTTATATTTGTTTGCAGATAGAAATGCATGCTGAGAATGTTCGGCTCGTCTGAAAGGTTTTGTCACAAGCTCCATATAGGCCTACATCCACTAGGCGTCATAGTTTCCTCAGTATCGTGACGGCATCCACTCAAACTATCTTTTTTTCCGAAGTTGCAGAGGGAAAACACGTAGGCCTACGTCAGACAGTACAAGCAATCGTTTTACCGTCGGAATTCGGGAACCTCATTTATTTAAAAAAAAGAAACAAACATATACTGAAAGACTTTATTCCTGCTTATATTATTTACTGTGTGATTTCAGACCCAACGATAGTTTAAGAACAAAAATAAATTGCTTTTAAAGAGTTGGTTTAATTGCACATTCAGTAGCAAGTGTTGGTCAAACAAGATCATTTATTCCGTTGTTACCAAAGCACCGAAATGCATTATCGTTGGGTCAGAAATTACACCGCTCATGCTAAAATATTCGACAGCACAAAAACTGAAAAATTTTCATGGTTAAGCCAATCTGCATGCAATGTTTACTTCATGAATCAAAATCAAGTTGAAATATTCCTTTTGTAGGCTACAGTCCTTTTAATTCTGCATGTTTTAATGTAAGGTATTTTTTTTACACTAATCTGAAATCCGCAAGGTTAGAGGCAAACACGTCTTTTTATGCATAGGCCCTGGCACCGTTAATGAACCACAGAAAGGCCACAGAAACCCATGCTGCGACATGTATGCTGCATGCGTGCATGCTGTTTCGAATGAACCGGCTGGCAAAACGCAAGGCAGACTACATTTTCGATTACTGGACACGACATTATCCTAAACCCCATTACGCACACGGAAAAAAATTCAAATTACATTCACAAAACATTTGTTGAAGACGGGCGATTTAAGTACATTTATTTCAGACTGTGTTTTAATTGAATGCAAAGGACTAAAATTAAACCAACATGATCAAGAATAAAGCACCTCAATATGTTTGCAATTTGAGTGAGCGAATAAGCGGGAGCGCGCTGGGCGAGCGTGAACGCGCGGTGGGTTTGACTCCCCTTGTTTCCCAGTCAGCTGCGCTGAATTGTTTATCTGAAGCCAAGTCTTGGGGGAGCTCCACTGGAATTTTTGTTTTTGTTTTGTTCGCTCCGTATAGAGTTAATGTTGAATTTGTATCGCGACCGTATTATGGTTCCAGAGCTGCTGACATTATGCATGTAAGGGAATCATGGAGCACATTCCAGCGTGCAGAAGAAAGTGGGTTTTAAATTTCATCGCTCAGTATTTATTTAGCTATGCCATTTAGCTCCAGGAAAACTGCACTGAGAGGAAAGCTCTAGTCTGGGCATTGCCTCATTGCTTGAAAAGAGAAGGTATTTTCTCTCACTGATGACACCGTTTTCAGAATATCTAACTTCTTTTGTCTGATCGCAAATATACAAGCAAAGGACTGGTCTGACTAAGTTATCGGTTGCTCACGTTAGTTTACAGACTAACGTCGGCTAGGTGGCTAGCTGTATGCTAATCAATCCAGGTTGCCTGGGAAAATGGAGGCGGTAATTGGAAGAGAATGCAGTGCGCTTGGTGGACTTTTTCAGACCGTGATCAGCGACATGAAGGTAAGGCCCAAGGATATTTGCTTTGAGATTTTGTCACAGTTCTTACGAAGAACAACGTTGCGCATTGATGCTGAAACACCGGGCTACCGTGCAGATACCCCTACATTGCTCACTGTTGCTGGGGATTAATTGGGTTGTCTTGATAACTTGAGGGAATCTAGTAGTGTAGATGACTGTATGACTAACTGTCAAGTGTCCAGCTTGCGGAGTTTCGTGGTGACTTTGAAAACGTATTTGCAGATGTCTGCCAATTTGCTCTCCCTGTATCTTGCGAGGCGTTCAAAGGAATGAAAAATATTGTCAGGAGGGTTTGACTTCGTATTTTCGCCCGGTAAGCGACTACATGATTGTCCTATATGACCAGTTTATGTGCTTGAGTCATCTGATTGTACAATCATCCATTGATCATTACCAGTAGCTCAGATCTTATGGGTAAAATAAGTCATGAAAACCTGCACCCACACAATATTTATTTTTGGATAAACTTGAACACATCTGCGCTCCATTGGCCCCGGTTTTGGATGTGAGTGTATGTCTCGCATAAAGCCGTAGTGTTTCCAAGCGCTGGGTAAGTTGGTAGAAGTTGCAGCATCTTGTTAATTTTCAGATTTCCAGATAAACTGACGACTTGTGAGATTTTTATTTTATTTTTTTTAATGAAAAATGTATGATGATACATGACCCCTTGTTTTTGGTGGAAGGGCTATTGGTAGGTGGATATTCTAAATTTCAAGGTCCCTATAGGGGGCCGCCAAGCCAATGTTGACATGGAGATAAAAAAAAAAATGTTGAAGTATGTATTATGATTGGTCATTATAAGTGAAAAACTCATTGTAATATATTGCTAAACTGTAAAAAAACGTAAATAATTATGTATATATGTATAATATATTGAAATAAATACATTGAAACTTATTAATACTATTGTTGTCATTCCGTGACAATTTGTCTCTTGTAATTCCGTGACATTGACTTTTTGAAATTTCTTGCCCATAAAGCAGGGTTAAAGTCAGTATTTGTTTCTATAATTGACAGTATTAACAAAAACACCTTAAATATGAACATATTGAAGTTTCATAACTTAACTATGATAGGAACATCACTTTCTGGATGGTTAAATAAAACATTTAAAAAAACCACGTCAATTTTGTGTAATTCCGTGACGGAGTAGTTTTTGCTTGTTTCTTCTATGAAAATTTCACTTAATAATATTACAGAACAAGTTAATACCTTCAATATCACATATCATACTTGATTTATCTTATTTAGTTGTAGAGTTACAACCCAAAATGTAATGGGACTGTAATTCCGTGACAGCTTGGCGGCCCCCTATACCAAAAGTTTTTTTTTCCCCCCCTTGGGTCTCTTGAAGGGTCAAATTCTTGAGGGCTTTTTTTAATAATTCAGTTTTTTATGAACACACAGAGATTCTGATGAAATTGTTACCTGATTGAACGAGAATGGAATGGCTAAACCACCCTTTTTTATCTGAATGCAAGGTATTCTTTTGTCCAATTCCGTGTATGAATGATGGCTTGGTAGACCTTTTTCTGCACTGTGAAAGGCGAATTCTCACTGAGTTCACAATGGAGAACCTCACAGGAAGGGGTTGTCAATGCATTTTTATCTCTTCTATGGATATCTTGTGAACTGGTGGCCAATCTACGTGGTGAACCTGTTTCTGGTTCCATTGTTTCATTGTTTTCACAATTCCCGAAGTTATGGAATGCTATCATTTGACCCCTTGGCGCCAAAAGCACTGCCTAGATCTACCAAAAAGTGAACATGTCATGTCAAAATTTCTATGTATGTTTTTCATAATTCCTGCACTTTCATCGACCTTTAGTGATTGTTACATCTGCATCAGAATCATAGAATATTGAAAAAAAAAAAACTTCTGTTAAGAACATTCCAGTTAAATTTGTGATCTTTCATCACAAGGCTTAATGTCAATGTTATCTGTTCTCAAATGATTTACTGAAATTTGAATGCGATTGCATAACATGAAATCAACATGATACGCATTTTTATTTTCAATTATCAATTTTTTACGGAAAAATAATTGGGATATGGATCAAATCACTGAAGGCTAACACACAATGTCTTGAAAACCAGCTTACGTTTAAATTCAAATTTGTAATGCTGGCCTTAAAAAAAATTAGGAGAAACATTGGCCAGGAATCCCTGGATTGCAACGTCTATCTTGTGGTCGGGTCATGCCTGCCGAGCTGAGAAATGCATAATTTCCTTCAAGCTGAAGCAAGTGAGATATTTTGAAACTGTATGAACAAAGCATGACATTACTTGTATGAACTACTTGTTCTTGTGTTTGCTTTGTGAATTCCTTAGGCTTTTAGGAATAAGACTTTCTATAAGCACTGCACTGTGGGCTTGAATGTTTGTTTTTTTTTAAGATTTTGGCACATTGCTATTAGTGGGTGATACATGACCCCTTGTTTTTGGTGGAAGGGCTATTGGTAGATGGACATTCTAAATTTTAAGGTCCCTATACCAAAAGTTTTTTTTTTTTTTTCCCCCCTTGGGCCTCTTGAAGGGTCAGATTTTTGAGGGCAAAATTAGGCTTTTTTAATAATTCAGTTCTGAAATTGAAATATTTTAATCCGTCAATGACTTCCCAGCTTAATTTTGATGGATATCGATCTGCGATGGAAGGAGTTCCGGAAGATTGCTTAATTTTGGTGGGCAGTTCAGGGTGCCGCCAATAGTGGGCGCTGCAAAATATGACTTTTTTTGAAATGGCACTTGTATTTGAGGTATTTATTGACTGCACCTTCAACATGCCGGGCTAGTTTACGCATGACGCAGTTTGACCGACTCGAGCAGCACCTGCAATCTTGCGCCATCATTACTTTGCAGTCATTTTCAAGTTGCATAGTATTGAGCTTGCAGATGGGATCATATCGAGCATAATCAGCTTGGGATGCTGGGACAGCGATAATCCAACTTCTGTTCTTAATCTAAAATTTCGGTAAAGGTGTTTACATGTGTTGATTTTGTACAGTAGCTGTCATAATGTAGACAAACTAGAAGCGAGGGCTGTGTTGTTAACTTTGACTGCCGTACATGTCGCAGAATCCTGTGAATACTCCCAGTAGGACGTTATAGTGTGATTAAGGTGTATACATGTCAACATTGCACTTCAATAATGCAAATTAAATTGGAAAACTCAACATCTCTTAAGCCATAAACCTTTTCAGAGTTCAGCATCATTATGGGCATGATGTAATGCCCCTACAGTCATAAAGCTTTTAGATCATTACATTTTATGTATCCTTCCCTCATAAGAAAGAAACAATAAAAATATTAATCTCTCACTTTACTGGACTTGGTCAATTTTGGGAGCAGTTATTGAATTTATTTCTACAGGTGCTATAACTCCTGAGAATGGCTTTGGGCTACTGTTAGTCATTGATGTAGGTTCATTGATTGTCCTCTGAAATGCCTGTCTTCTCTCTGCCCCCCCCCAACAACCTTACAGAGCAGCTATCCAATTTGGGAGGATTTTATCAGCAAAGCTGGGAAGCTACAGTCACAGCTCAGGTGAGAATATCCTCCTAAATGCACTACCTGGAGTCAGCCTGCACCTGCAAAAGTTATTTTAGCCCCTGGAAGAAGTTGGGCGGCTGCAACAGATTCATGGTCATCTTCTCCGCCACCACTGTGAAGTCCATCAAGAGTATTTTGCGGACAGTCTGCAGGCCACAGATTTCAACCAATTCCTTTGATATTTGGTGCGGGCGTAGGTTACGGTTGGGTCTCAACACCTATTGACTTTTGTAGCCATGGCAACAGAATTCAGCGCAATTCCATGTTTAACATGTCCTTTTCAGTTTATGGCTTGTGGACGCTATTGAGGTCAAAGTTTTCGAGACCACACGATCGATTACTTTGGGGGTCCTACATCCATGCAGTCAGAGGCGACTGCCCTGTCTGCTTGGTATGGTGACGTTCATTGACAGGATGTGATGCCAATGCAGTGTCACCTCAGATTTCAGCTGAAGTTGAGATCGTCTCCTGCATTTGCACAAAGATTTCATCCTGGCATGTTCTGCCTCAGCCTCATTCAGTCATAAAAGTTGGATTTTGCTTGGGCTACAAGCCATTAATAAGTAATCAAAACTTCCTCATTTCCTAATGTGACCTAGGCTGGGGCTGCCAAACCTGTTTCTGGGGAATTATCATCTGTCAGATATTCATTTCAACCCCCTAATTAGCATGCCTGACCCTTGGCCGAGGAGTGAAGTGTGTTGGCGTTTGGTGTACAAACCTTGACGGGGATGTTTGATTCATGCTAGTCCTATGATACCATGTCAGACATAAGAACTCCACCTTTTGAATAGTTCTGGGAAACCTTCACCTGATTATTATCCCCCGCCAACACGAAGTGGGAGGGGGATATAGGTTTGACCTCCGTCTGTGCGTCCGTCCGTCCGTCCGTCCGAGATAAAGGGGACAGCTTTACTCAGAAACTACTACAGATACAGTAACCAAATTTGGTGTGTAGCTTCAGACCATAAAGGCCTTGATTGAGTTCGAAAATGAGAAGCGCACGATTGGCGGGGGATGTTGTAGACCATGTCGACTTGTTTAATATACAGTTATGCATTCCTGGTACGATTACGGCTTCTGAGACAGTTGAGCAGTGGTCTTGATCTGCTTATCTACAGAGAAGGTTTATGACCATTCAGGTGCACCTTTGGACCGGCTGGGACATAGGAGAGAAGGAAGAATGACATTCTAGTGAAACGTGACTGCCACATGCAATGGACCTGCGACTCCATCTCATCATCCTCTGCTGTTATATTTGGCTGCTATTGAGGCACAAACAAAAAAAATATGATGTTTCATCAAACCATTCTTTGTTCTGGGATTTAATGAACCTCCAAACGCAGGGTACTCTCCTTCTGTGAGAAACACATTTATAGAACCAACTACCAGTCATGGAGAGTGTGTGTTTCTGTTTTTTTGTAGTGTGCTTGTCCATATAGACTGCATCTGTGTGTTGTTTGTCCTTTGATGGTGCACTTGAGGGCCATGACAAGCAGGTGAGTTGACATAGTGGTTTTTTTATGAAAGCGAAAATCAGGGGTGAAGGTAGCTGTAGCTTGGAAATTTTCATTTGCGCATCATGTTCAGGCTTCAATACCGATAATGCATGGGATACCCAAATTAATGCCCTTTATATTGCTGGTTGACCATAAGACTGGAAATTTGGACGTCTGCACTCTTTTGATAATTTTCTTCCTGTGAAGGAAGCGCCCTTCTGCCTCTGTTGTTAAGACGCATTAGCTAGCTGGCATGGTGAGACGATGTCAAGTCTAATATGCTCAAAGCACCAGCTTTGGGTATAGTTTTAGATCTTTGCCGAGCTGAATTGGAGGGCACTGGAATGGGCTACTTAGAGGCCTGTTCTCGAGGTCTACTGTTGTGCCCTGTAATTTTGCCGTCCGTTCCCGCTGCGTTCTCAGAACATCTCTAATTATATCACTGTTTGATTATATTTGGTCATCGTTGCATTTCTGGCCAAATTCAGAAACTGTGTTGGTCTCCTTCGTCCCTGATTGATTTCCATTATTTATTTATTGAGATTATGTTTGATTTTTGGCCTTTGGTGGCTGTTTGAGCTTGTGTTTTTGGATGGAAAAAAATGCAGTTTGACTTGAACTGCAGACATGGACTTGTTTTTTGGCCTAAAACATAGCAAGTTCAAATGAATACGTCCACAGGACAGTGGCGTGTAATTAGTGAGTGTTTGTGCGGAGTGGACGAACATGCCTCCTCTTTCCTTAGAGCAAAACTGGGCTCAGTTAATGGTTAGGCGCTGACGTGGAATATGCTTGTCCAGTTTCATGGAGATACGTTTCGTAATAATGGAGGAGATGCACTTCACAGTTAGTATGCACACCAAGAAGAACTTTAAGGAGAACAACCACAACAAGTGGTTTTTTTTTTTTTTTTTTTAGTTCCTTGTCCTTGACAAAAATAAGGCTTCTGTGCTATTTTAGAGAATATGTAAAATTTTATTTTGTTTGTATTGAATTTGGATTTGCATGTCTCTGGATGTTGAGGCCTTGGGGCTCTGCATTTTTTGCCAACTGAGAAGCCAGTTCTGGGAGTTTATACTTGTTTCCCCTGTTTAGCTCAACCTGGCCTTTAAATAGGCGGGAAAATCTCTAGGTTACCTACTCTTGTTAAGTGCATTCTCTCTCTGCTAAGAAAACACCCTCGCCTCTCGTGAGCACTGACTCTTTCAGAGGCTGATAACAAGCTTAGCATTCATCATGCAGCTATTGTGAGATTGTTGACTTCAAACATGGTCTAAACAGGCCTTAAAAGTTGACCTCTCTGCTCATTTTGGGTTTTTTTAGATATAGAAGCAGGTTAACAACACTCACATTCTCTGCTCTCCGAGACTTTGGAGTCGCTTATGTTCTATACTCCATGTTACAGTCCTAATTCTGAGTCACACCGTGTTGCATCCACAGCAGCCTGAATTCTTTGCAGCATGGTTTCAATATGGTGCAGGAAACATGTCCTACTGACTCAGGTCCATGTTGACATGACGGTATCTGGCAGATTGTTTGTTGGCTGTACATTCATTTTACGCTTGAAATATTCTTTGCTGCAGTCTCGATGCGTCCAATATCTTGAGTTCTGGCAGGAGGAAGGACAGAGCGGTGAATTAATGCCGTTTACCCCAAATTCTGACTCTACTATTTACAAATTGAGATTCATCAGACCAGGCAATGTTTTCCTGACCTTCAGCTGTTTCAATTTTGGTCAGCATTAGCCCACTGTAGATTCGTCTCTTTTCTTAGCTGATAAGAGAGGAACCAGGAGTGGTCCTCTGCTGCAGTAGCCCGTCCACCTCAAGGTGAAATGTGTGTCCCAAGATGCATTTCTGCATGGCAGTGTTGCAACACATGGTTGTTGTTGTCGTCTTCCTGTCTGCTAGAACCAGTCGGGCTATTCTCCTCTGACCTCTTTCATTAACCAGGCATTTTCACCCACAGAACTGCTCCTGTCTGGATGTTTTTGTTCTTTTGGACTGTTCGAATCGGTGCCAGAATTTTTTTTTCTGTAATTTTTTTTTTTTTTTTAGAAAAAAAAAGGCAATAGAATTCACTGTTTAAGTCTAAATACAAGATTAAAATACTTTGTTTTAATATGTTATTGCTTTGCAGTTTACTAAATGAAGCACAAGGTTATTTTGTAGACTGTTATCCACAATGCATATCCGCTCAAGTCACATTGTTGCTTCACCAGTAGTAGGAGATACAGGAATGCACGTCTTAAACAGTTATTTGACGAAGTTGTAACTTTTAAGGCCAGTCATCTTGGAACCCACAAACTTCAACTTTGTGGAATCCCTGGCAGGTATGAATGCAATCTGTTACACACAAGGTGTAATTTCACAAAGACTGTGACGATGTGTTTTGTCGCTGTTGCAGGATGACTGTGGTAGCCGCTGCGGCGTTCCTGGACGCGTTTCAGAAAGTGGCGGATCTGGCGACTGGCTCGCGAGGTGAGTGATTGCACTCGATGATTCTCGGGTCGCGATGGGCAATCGGTAGCCATTGTTTGTTTAGTCATCTTTTTATCATCTAATTGTCCTTTTACACACCCTGGCTTTAATCCACCTTTTAAATAGATGTGCAATCATGGCTCATACTCGGAGATCCTTCCAACTACGACTCTTCACCCCTGGAGTCTTAGCCCTTGAAATCCACCTTTTGTTTGGCTTGAGTGAATAAGAAGCCTTTCATCTCATTTCTGTTACGGATTACAGGGGCTCTCCGTTATCGGAGCCGTACAGATGGGCTTTTAGTTACTCTGTCTGTAATGCCACCAAGACTAGCTTATCCGTGCTACCCTGCCATTTATGGACTGAAGATGGTGGATCAGCCTACATTATGATGTTGCCTCTCGTGAACACTGAATGGAGGAAAATGCATTTTCTGATTGGGATGATAAGCAGTCACATGGGTCTTTTTAGTGTAAAATATATGGCAACTATTAGTGCCGTGCTTCTGAGGAACTTTTCTTGCATTAGATCAGGCAAGATATGAGCTGGTGCCTTTGATTTCATTAAAATGTTTTGTGAAAGAATCGCGATGCTTAATAGAGAAGTACCGTTTTTACAGTTTTGACATTATTATGTGGCATAAAATACAATCGTTTACTCACCCATATAACCTTTGTGTCACTAGAAATCCTTCGGAAGATATTTAGATCCAAAGAGAGCCGTGTATATCCGTATAATGGGAGTGAACGGCGCACCGAGAGCGCAGCCTCTAATGCCACATTATCTGTCACTTAACTCATTCATTTCACCAATATTTTTTATGATTCGCTAGTGTTGCTCCCCTTTTTAGTCCGGGATTGCCTGTTATCATCATCCGGCGTCTGTAGCTGGACCTACTAACCTCTGATCCATGTGCACAGGTTACTGTATAGCCTGATAACTTCATTACACAAAGCTTCATTAGAAATGCATTACCTCCATTGTGTCTGTTGTGCCCGCTGCAACCATCGGGATGGCATTCTTCCTCAGATTCAGGCGTTGCACTTCCCGGCCCTCTCTTTTTGGCCTTGGGGGCAGGGGGGGGGGGGTCTTCCATAGCGAACTACAAACCTGAAGATTCGCACGCCTCAGTGCTTCCACTTGAGTATTTGGGTCTATTTTCAGCGCAACTAGCCAGAGCTTTAGCAATTCCAAATTGCGTAAAGGTAGCATATGGAAGCCAAACGTTGTCCACCCGGTCATTTTGTTGCGGTCATTTTGTTGCAACAACTTGGAAAAAAGCAAACACGAACCATGGAGTTTTACCAGCACGTAAAGCAGCTGACTGTCCATGGTTAAATGAACGCTCTGTGCTCTCGGTGCCCCGTTCACTCCCATTATACAGATATATGGGACTCTCTTTGGATCTAAATATCTTCCGAAGGACTTCTAGTAACGCGAAAGCTTATATGGCTGAGTAAATGATCGTATTTTATGCCACAAATAATGTCAAAACTGTAAAAGCGGTACTTCTCCTATAATGTTTCTGGTGTTTCGTTTGCTTTTGATGAAACGGTTTTTGGTGTATAGAGTAGCTTGGAAAATGCAGCTTGCGCATGAGTTAAGTTGCATTATTGCTTTAATTCAAAGCTGTCACTCACAAAGTCTTGTAAGGTGAGTCATATGTGGGGGCCAAAGGTAAACTTTTATTGAGGCTTTTTATTATTATTGACAGCTGGCTATCATGTCCAAAGAAAGATTATCGCTGCGAGATTTAGCTTTGCTAAAAGACTAAGAAGTTTGGAGATTGTTGCCCTTATTCATGTGTACCTGTTAACTATTACCTTTAAAAATTTGAAATGGGGAAATTTCTGACTTTAGTTCTGAATTTTTTTTTTTTGGTCAAGTAATTTATTTTCTTACTCTTCATCTGTGGTAAAGAAAATGGTAAGATGCTGGATTAGTGGCCTGTATTTTGCCGTGTTTTGCCTTGAGGTAACAATTACAACGGCCTGGGGACGGGGCTGTAAGGTTCAGCTGGTCCACTGGAACAGAGCCTCCATTTCAGTTCTTGGGCCTGGGTTCAGAGATTAGTGTAAACTAATAACTGACTTAGAGGTGTTACTATTCTAGATGTTTGTGTCAACTGTCTGTAATGGTATTTTCTCAAGGTGGGCTCAAAGATTACCTCACTCGCTCCCACCAACAGGATTACAACATCAGCTACAGTCTGTGCAATCTATCTGCTTCTGAGTTTTTGGGCTTCTAAGCTTTCCTTGCGCTGGCATGCTTCTGCCTGTGCGTTATAAGGATATGGGATATGTATGTGTGAAGCGTACGGCTGTTTTTCATCTCGCTGTGTGTGGGGAATGCTGACAGAGCGATGGAGGTCTTTCAGAAATATAGTCAAACTCAATATAACCTCGAACATGTCCTGCGCTCCCGGGAGCTTGCTGCTAAAAAAGACAAATGTGCTCATTGGATGCTGCAGGAAGACGGAGGAAAAAAGGTGTGCTGGGCACAGCCGGTGTAGATCTTCCTCTTCCTCCTTGAGTCTGAACATGATGGTTCATTATTCATTTCAGTCCCGGCTACAGCGAGTGACCGCACCCAGACTGCACCTCAGCGTAAGCGGGGGTGACCAAACTTGGTTCAGTTTTGGAGCCGTCCTGTTGGTGGTTTTTACAGAGCTGCGTTTCATTGAGCTCCTAGTAATCATCCTCTTGGCAGTCATAAACACCTCGGGTGCTATTCTAGGTGCAGCTGTTAGAGTCCGTAAACTGGTGTTGTAACTCTAAAGCTGAGGAACACTGGAGCTGTTTGAGGTCGAGTTCTGTTGCTGTATTAATCACTGTACAACCCCAACTACCCAAATCCCCTCCAATGGCAAAATCCCCTCAGTGGATTGGTTTTTATCTCTAATCGCTCCTGTTGGCTACAGAGCTGGTTTCACTCTTATTCTTGAGAGTGAATTCAGGCATTTTCTTTAATCCTGAATGTATGGTATGTTTTGTAAGATTCCTTTCTCCTTTTAATCCGTAATTATATATGGTGGCCATTCATGCTCCACTAGGATTTTGTGGACCCCCACAAGAGAATGGGGCTCTATTTTTTCCTCCACTTGTGCTTTAAAAAGCTAATTATCTGATCTTATCTGCGTAAGGAGAGCTCTGATCACTTTCTAAATGGTGCCATGTGCTACTTAACCCATTACCATTTGGAGCAAAGATTAATGGAATCGATAGGATTTGTCTAGAATGTTTGTTTATCTCGCCCTTAATGTAATCCATCTGTTGTAGCTCGCTATACAACAAAAGGTCTCGCCATTAGATTCTTGTTATGAAAGCAGTACATTTCCCCTGCAATCGGGTCACTGGTCTGATTTGGATTTGTGACCTTATTCCAAACTGAGCACAAAACCTTGTGGGGTTTTTTTTTTTTTTTTTATACAGCTTTGGTGTTGGAAACTAAACCACTTCAGCGCAGTGACCAGTTGTTTTGTGAATGTGTATAGCTGAGGTTTGTACTCTGTCATTATATGTGGTGTTTATTATCAGGTGTGTGAGAACCAGCATAGGATATCAGGAACATCTGACCATGGTGGTTTGGAGCTCTCCCTAAAATAGTGCCTGGTCTTCCTGTCTTCTCGCGACCCTTTCATGGCATTAGCATGAAGTCTGTTGCTATCTTTTCCTGCCTGTGGCCTATTTGAAGACTGTTGCTGGATGTGTGTGTGTGATTACTACATATGCAGTCAGTCTAGTGATGCTAAACTTACACACGGCTCGTTTCTGCGGCTGCAGCCTTTATGCTGGAGGTCTGTCCGCTTGTCTCGCGTCAGCTGCGTGACGCAAAAGCAGCAGTGCCTCAATTCTGCTCGGAGGAACCTGATTTGTCAGGCTTTGTGTAAGCCCTGTCGCCAGGGCAACCGGGCTGCAGAAAAAAGATTCCTTTTAGGGCCTCTGTGAGTGTGACTGCATATTTTCTAAGCGAAGCCCCCTTCCTCTGCTTGTGTGTTTGTGTATGTGCGCGCCTGTGTCTGTGTCTTCGTGTCTGTGTATATATGTGTTTGTGAATGTATTTTACATTTTTAATCCTATAAATGAAATCTCGTGTGTTTGTGTGTGTGTGTGTGTGTGTGTGTGTGTGTGTGTGTGTGCGCGCGGGTGCGGGTGCGCCTGTGTGTGTGTGTGTGCACGTGCATATGTGTATTCTCTGTGTATGCGTGTGTGTATACTGTCTGTGTGTGCACGTTTGCGCATGCCTGTGTGTATTGTCTGTGTTTGTGTGCACGCTTGCTGTGTTTGTGCGTGTGTGTCTGTGTGTGTGTATGTATCTAGATATAAAAGTGCTATTGCAGTAATGCCCTGTTGTTATTAAAACTGGGATTATATGTAACCCTGGTGCAGTGGATTAGGTGGACATGTGGTGGGGGAGCCCTGCTGCGGAGGCAGGAGACCCTGGAGACTCAGTCAGGCTGCACAGATACGTGTGTGTGTGTGTGCGTGTGTGTGTGCTGCAGCGAGGGAAGCCCAGCGAGGCTGCGTTGACCTACAGGACCGGCTGAACAGAGACCTTAAAGAGAGAGGAGACAAATCAGTGACAGCATTTTGAATAGTAAAGTGTCTGTAACCCCGGATGTGGCAGTTATATCACATAAATTCCACTCTTTTCCCCCAAAAGCCAATCGTTGGCTTTACGTAGCCAAACCTCCCTCAAAACATGGCTATCTTATCGAGCTGTTGAATTTATGGCAAGCATACAGTTCAGGTTCGCAATCGTTTCAAACTCCATGGGTTTCACTAATTTTGCTATTTTTCATTCAAGTGCTCTGGAGGGATGGGCTCATTGAGTGTATAGCATTCAGTGCAGTGGGACGAGCTGATGACGTCACATCCCAGCAGGCTGTAATGGAAGTGGTTGTCGTGAACCTTTGGCATCCATAGTAGACATGCGTATAATCTGCGGGTAAAAAAAGCATTGTAACCCTTACGCCAAAAAGGGCCGCCAAACAAAAAAAATAAATAAATAAAAATGGATGGTCTGGTTTCTCCCCTGGGTCAAACTGGAAAAAGGTCAAATTTTATTTACCTCTGTGAATTAATGGTGACGACTCCTCAGTGCTGCTGTATGAACTCACAGGGCTCTCTTTGTAATTAACTAGACCAGTTACTTCACTTATCTGTTGATTATGAGTTGACAAAGTCCGTTTGTAGTGCTCATTGACAAATGGCGATCGAGTCTTGGAGTGCGAGCTGTGTGTTGTGGAAGAGATGCACAGAGACGCTTTCTTCCAAACCCCAACACCCGCGTGCCTTGTTTTCAACTCTGGAATCATCGCAGAGAGCTGGTGCTGAGCAGAGGAAAAATGAATGAATCGCTGCTGCTGCGTCCAAAAGTTTTCGCAGCAGTATGTTGCCGTCCAGGCCAAAGTCATTTCCAGACTCGGCAATGATCTGCTTCGCTGAAACTACAGTTTCCATTCAGTATATGCAGCTGGAATGATCACAGAGTTTAACGCTTTGAACAGACTGCTGTTTACATCCACGTTTTGATTTCTATCGGCTGTTCGGCTGAATTCTTGAGGCACTGTTTTTTTTTATTTATTATTATTAGGACTACGCATGTAATCCTTAGTGTTGTATCTTGACTTTGTATGATTCTTGGGGTTTTTTTTTCCTGGCGTTGGAATCAGTATCAGTAATCACAAGTGGTACAGTATAAAAGTGACAGAATATGTGCTGTTCAGAATGCCTCTGCTTAACAGCCAATGTGTTGTTGTGTGTTTTTCACAAGCCTCTCTGGTCAGAATAAATTATATACTGCGATGCTGGTTTTACTTACTGATGGGAATGTTATTTTATGCTCTTATATTACTCCTCCCAGCTTGCAGCGCAGAATGTTTCACAAACCGGATTTGTGTCCTGTAACATTATGGTTCTCCACAACGGTGAATGGAGTCCAAACATAACGGAAGTGAAAAATAAAATACAAATATGTGGTTTTCAGTTGAATGGCTTGTTGAAGGAAGTGGAATATGTTTATGCGGATGATGAAAGGACAATGAGCGAAACCAGTCATTTACTGGGAGGAAGTGGTGTCTCTCATCTCCGAGCACCTGTCGGGCCTTTGGCAAGCCACTGTTATCAGGTGTCAGGGTCTTTATTGCTATGAAGATGCTACTGTGGTTGTGTTTATGCTTTTATTTCTGAAGACATTAATTTTGAATGCATGATGCTCTTTGCTCCATCTCTGTTTTGCCCTCTGAGCTATTGTTAGATTTGATACCCTATGTCTCGCGGAACATGGTCATTAGTACCACCTATTTGGTAGGCAAACTAGGAGTCCATTCCTTGATCTTAAATCTGACCTCTATTATACAATAGTGTTGTCATGATAACAAAATTTTGACCTCGATTCCATGATAAGTATAGGGACTCTGGTAGTGAATCGATATCTTGCTAGGAAAAAAAACTCCCTGAAGATACAAAATGGAAAACTTATTAAGTTTCCAGCATCTTAATGTCAATTCGAGATTTAAAAAAAAAAGAAATGTTAATGCACTCGCGCAAATGGACAGAAATATTGAGCGACGCTTGCTGCCTTCAAAATGACAACCTTTCCAGGGATGCCTATGTATCTTTCAACAAGACAGAGCAAAATCGCTTTCTGCACACATTACAAAGGTATGGTGGTGCAAGACGAGTGTGGTGGATGCTGGACTGACCTGTTTGCTGTCCCGACTTGTCCCCTGTGGAGAATGTGTAACTTTCAAAATGTGACCGCAAAGTCTTTGTTCTGCTGCACACCTTAAGATTTGTTTGCTGGAGGAATGGGAATATTTGCTCTTGGCAAAGAAAGAGTTATACACACATCGCGTATTGGTGCAAGGCAATCGAATAAAGCACTTCAGTGAAGAAAGGAGAAGATGCCTGCACACTTACTCCAAGCCGCCAAGGCAATCTTTATCGATTAAAGAAGGACAACGTTTCGATTCGACTTCGACCTTGAAAATTTGCTCTTGAAACATTGAATTACTCTACGTCATCAGTTCATGAACATTTTTTTAAATGTTGTGAGAACATTTGACAATATTACAAAGTAGTAGGTGCTTTACTGTTCAAACTTTTTAAAAGTATATTGCAAGAATCAAAATCAAGATGAGCATTTATTTTGAAAAATCTGTAAAATTCATGTAATGAAACATCTGATCATGTGTTTGTGTTGTCAAAGTAATACGGGTCAATGATAATTTATAAATCACTGCTTTCAGTTTTAATTTTGATTCAACTTTCTGGCCCAACTTTTTTTTGTTTGAGGTTGTATTATAAGGAAAGGATTCCTGAATAACCATGCCCCAGCTACCAGCGTCTCTTCCATCAAAATGGAGACCGTAGGTATTCTGTGAGATCGGAGTAGGCCTTACTTCTCTAGCTGTACAGCCTTTTTCCCCAGTGACAGTTTCCTCACTGCTCTTAATATCCACCTGAGCTTTTCTCATGTGACCTTTATTCAGCCCACATCTAGATTACTGCACAAACTATTCTAAAATTAGGCAGTAACACTTCTCACCTCTCAGCTTTGCTTTTTATTTCCACTCGAAGACCACCGAGATTTCAGTCTCTACAAATTAATTTTCAAAGTGGTTGCTGTTAGACGGTTTAGCTTCTCATTTGAGGCTTCGCCAATATCAAAGTCCATAATCGTAACTGAGTCAAAACAAACGTGCAGGAAGATTAATAAATAACTAGCCTCCCCGCTCTGGCGTCTCCAGCTGAGCAGAGTAAACAGAGTGGTTAATGGGATGGATGCACTTTGCCACTCTAATCGCTATGAGCAGCCTGAAACACAAAAGGGCCCACAGAACAGACAATACAACCCTGAATATTGCTGTGGTCCTCAGCAGAAGGTGAACTGGTACTGGTACGGGAGAATTCTGGTATTCTATAGTGGTGTCTCTCAGTCCCTGTAATTCTGCCTGTGCTTCTTGCATAATGCTACCCAAAAGGCGTCGCTCCCTGCTCGTCATCGTTATGAAATCAGGTTTTGTATGGAATAAACTTCATTTTGTATGAATCATCCATTAGCCATGTCAAATATTGCAACGTTCTTTCAGTTGTTTACATAGCTGTTCATTTGAGAGTATGACTAAGTCGACTCAAAAGCGACTTTTCCCAGGTTCTCCCGTGTGACAGGACCTCTATAGGCTCCACGTGAGTTGAAACCTGAAGGACTACTTAATTTGTCACAAGACAGCTGAGCATTGTATAGGGTTCCAGAGCAACCTCGAAGCCCCCATTGTGCCGACTGTGACTCTTCTATTCCTTTTGCAAACTTACTGTACATTATGATTTTTGAAAACTAGGGTTCTGTACGGAGAGGGAATAAACAAACTGTTTCCAAGGGTTGAACCTATGTTGGTAATGACATGCTTACAGTAAATAGAACTGCCCCAAATGCCTTCACGCTTCAGCTAACTGCTGTGGTAACTTGTTTTAGTCCTCCAGCAGTGCTCATACACATCTAATCAAACATGCAAAGGGAAAAGCACAAACCAGACTATCTCATTTTGAGTCCTCATTTTACTTCAAAAACCTTTGAGGTTTTAATAGACTTGACATACATACACATTATTGCTCTTTTTTAACTTCGAACTCCACTTCCATCACCACTGTTTTTTGTGGCTGCTTACGACAAAAAAAAAATCACTTTTAGCACTTATTCAGGTAGTTCACTCAGTTATTCATGTTTTCTGATGAACTGGCCTAACAGGAATGGAAGAATACTGCACTCTGCACTCACGTCCTCTTGCATAACCCTGCATAACCTTGGTGCAACTTTAGCGTTCTCTTGCGCATGCTATTAAAAGGTTGCAGTGCTTACTCACCCATACTGTACAAATATGAAGTTCATCAGCGTTGATGTTCTTGTGTTTGAATTGGTGTTGAATGGTGTTCTTAATGCTGTTGGCTATGGTGCGTGGCCATGAGTGAGCTTGTGATTAGATTAATCAGGGACTTGACAGGAAGAATAATTTGTGTGCCTCTGACGGTCGATGCCCAAGCTTCGATATCATGGGCATTCATGAAAATCGTTCTATGTCATATGAAAATAAAAAGAAAGCATAATCCGTTGCTGAATACTCCTCGGCCAAGGTCAAATCGCCAAAAAAAAACCTGATGTTGCACATCTATGGGTCACCGAGAGTTACCATACCAAATTTGAAAAGGCTACCATCAATAGTTGCTGAGTATTGGCCCAGACAAGTCATGGGCAGACAGACAGACCGACGAAAAGGTGAAGGCAGTAGCCCTCTGGCCAAAGTTGGCCGAGGGGTAAAAAGCAATAATGGTGTGGCAAAATGGTTTTAGACTTTTTGAGAACTGGTACTTTCAGTGTACTGCATATACAGCGCCCTCCATAATTATTGGCACCCCTAGTTAAGATGTGTTAAAAGCCTTAAAATAAATTCAATTTTTATTGTAGACGCATACTCTCACACTGAAAATTGTAGAAAAATGTAACCTTCAACCCAAGTGAATTTCATTGGAAAAAAATCCCTTACTAAGAAATAATTATTTTTCATAAAATCACCTGTTCTACAATTATTGGTACCCCTAACAATTCCTAGGAATGAAATATAATTGAAGTGTTTCTGTCACGTCTACAGTAGTTGACAAAGTTGATCAGAGTATCTAGGAACACTTAATTAGTAAATCATCGCTTCCTGTTTCCCTGGGGTATAAATATGACGTGACACAGAGGCCATTTCTCTTTTCCACACTACAACATGGGAAAGACAAAGGAACACACCATTCAAGTAAGGCAGATGTGTTTCGACTTTCACAAGTCAGGCAATGGCTACAAGAAAATAGCCACTCGCCTAAACCTGCCCATATCTACTGTCAGAGGAATCATTAAGAAGTTTAAAACAATTGGAACTGTGGCAAACAAGCCTGGAGGACGACGCAAGGTTATTTTGCCACCACGCACAGTGAGGAGGATGGTAAGAGAAATGAAAAGTTCTCCAAAGCTCACTGTTAAAGAATTCCAACAAATGGTAGCATCTTGGAGTCACACAGTCTCCAAAACTACCATCAGGCGCTATCTACATGCCAACAAGCTGTTTGGGAGGCATGCACGAAAAAAAACCTTTTCTCACTCACAATCATAAACGCAAACGTCTATGTGGGCCTGTTTCTCTTCCAGAGGCCCTGGGAACCTTGATAGGGTGCATGGCGTCATGAACGCTTTGAAATACCAGGACATTTTAAATCAAAATCTGGTGGCCTCTGCCCGAAAACTGAAGGTGGGTCGTCACTGAGTCTTTCAGCAAGATAATGACCCTAAACATGTGGCCAAATCTACACAGAAATGGTTCACCAGACACAGAATCAAGCTCCTCCCATGGCCATCTCAGTCCTCAGACCTCAACCCCATTGAAAACCTGTGGAGTGAGCTGGAGAGGAGAGTGCAGAGGAGAGGACCCAGGTCGCTGGATGATTTAGAGAGATTGTGCAAAGAGGAATGGTCGAAGATCCCTCTTTCTGTATTCTCCCATCTTATGAAACATTATATGAGAAGATTAGGTGCTGTTTTGTTGGCAAAAGGGGGTTGTACAAAGTATTAACATCAGGGGTGCTAATAATTGTGGCACACGATTTGATGAAACAGAATTATTTCTTAATGTAGGATTTTTTTTCCCCCACTGAATACATGCACTTGGATTAAAGGTTGGATTTCCCTCTTTTTTCATTGTGGTCCTATATTACTTAGAAAAAAACTGAATTTATTAGAAGCTAAAGAACACATCTTACCCAGAGGTGCCAATAATTATTGAGGGTGCTGTAAATTGTTTGAAAAAATGTGTTTTGTGTATAAAGGAGAGCAGCCGTTTTCCTGAAAAAAGATGTTGTACATTGTGTCAGTTATTTGCACTCCTTTCAAATAGCTACCTCCCGTGCCTTTCACGTCAGTATGGATCGCTGCTTAAAAAAAATGATACTAAAAGGAGAGGTGGAAGTCAACAGAAGTTTTGATTTTTTTTTTATTTATTCAGACTATTGCCATTCATACAATGTCATATCAATTATATAAATGTAGCCCATAGGCTATCACTTTGTCATCATCATTTATTAATGATTAGAGCTCATGTATTGGTAGTGATTATCCAATAAATAAATTGTTTGATTTTTTTAATCCAGTGAATTTAAATTGGAATGGCTTGAGAGCAATCAGGCGGTGAAAGGTGAGGTTACTGAAGCCCCTCTGAACATCTCATAGCGCACCACTGTCAGCACTCTTGTCATGTACCATGACACAGCTGTAATGGATGGCAGTGTGAAATTGGCACCTTTGCTCCAGGAATAGTCGTTATCTTGGCAAAGAAGCATGTAGTTATGAGTAAGGAGCTCTCCGGTGTCCTCAGCTAACTTTTTGTTTGTCCTCGTAAGACCCCTAGTTCACCTCTGGTATGCAAAGAGAGGGGAGAAAGTAAACTTTATTTGTGTTGTAACTCTCGCAGGCGGGAGATCCAAAGTGATTCGCTGCCAAATATGGGCATCTCCAAAGTATTTGGTCAGTGAAACAATGAACAATGTTCATTGTGGCAACGAACAGTGTTCGGTTTGCCACCACAATGGGTTTGAAATAATACAATCAAGATGTGCTAGACTTTAATTTGAGTGCGTACTTTGATTTGATGGTTTTGGTTGAAATATAGCATGAGCTTTGTAGGAATTCCAACAATTTTTATACATGGCCCCGTAAATTTAGGCTCAAAAGTAATTGGACAAACTCCAATTCATAAATTGGTCATTTTAAAAGTTGTTTGGAAAGCCTTGAAAGCCCTGAAGTGTGGAACCCAGAAATGTCTCCAGATGCTGGGTTTCTTTCCTGACTATGCTGTGCCAGGCCATCTCTGCAAAGGTCTTCACTTCCTGTTTAATCTTTGGATTGGTATTCCTTCAGTTTTGCTTTCAGAGGGTGAAATGCATGCTCATTTGGTTTCAGGTCAGTTTTCTGACTTGGCCATTATAATCAGAATCAGACGACTCTATTTGTCCAAAAAAAGCAATTCCGTTTCTCCAGACTACCGGGGAAGGTAGACCGCAGCGGGTCGCACACTGAGAAGCGACATTATAAGATATTTGGTGTCTCTCATATGACCATGTATTTCTGATTTCAAATGAAAATGTAGTCGGACAGCATTCTGCTGGTTGACTGCTTTTTTTGTTTTTGCTTTGACTGAATGCATTCACCATGATACTATGAGGATGAAGGCCTCAATGTATGGAGCACTTTAGCCGATGCCACTTTGTCTTGGTCATTAACTGTTGAGTCCTGTGGCCCTCAGCCCTCTCCCAGTTTAGGCATTCATTCATAAGCGGAAAAGACTATAGACTAGGGAAAACCCAAGCCCTTGAATCAGTTCCCTTGTTCTCACTGGCCCAGCGGTCTGCACAAGGGCTGGATTTGTGGCCACTACATCTGCCGCGGGGATTACAACTGCAGTCCTGTCTAACTGCTCAAGCATTGGGGATGTAGAGTGAGGAACTGGTGTGTGGCAGAGTGAATGAGACATTTCAGCCAAGCCGATTATGATTTAAACGGCAATATATATAAGATAAGCAGGATGGATTTCACTGAGTAGAGCTGAACAAAAACTGAATTCAAGAACTGCCACTGTCATGACTTACACTACTATACTGTGCCAAATTTAAAAATTTTGTTGGTACCAGTAATGAGAGTGTTGCATGGAGACTGTGGTCCAGCAAAAGATTGGGATATTTGTAAATTTACTTCTGCAAATATCATTGTTGAATAATCCAAAATTTGTTAACTCTAGATTCTTGTCTGTTCATGGTAATTTCTTCTGAAAGTCCCAGCAATAAGTGAATTCCATTCATTATGTATCATTTGCAATATTTAGGTCCAGTTTTCATGATAATAAATTTTTGTTCAATTTGATGGACTCTTAATTTGTTGCCTGTTAGTTGAGCAGTGCCCCTTGTGCTATGTTCTGTCGATGTGGTGCGCCGACACGACCGTGGAAAAGCATCAGATTGTTTCCATACGTCTCTCTTTGTTGCGTCAACAAGACTGAAAGTCCATTATTTTGCTTGCGCTTCAAAAATGCCTGGCTGGAATGTTTGCATGTACTTTACGTTGGTATCCACACTTGCTGCATATGGGTAATCTCATTTGTGTGTTGATGGTAAATAAAGTACTATGTAACCACATTCAAGTGACAGACCCTCGCCTATAATTATTACTCAACTAATTCCATTTTCGTATGGATTTTCCCTGCTACGTGCTTTCATAATTTTTGCTTGCTCAGCCTTTGAAGGGCACTCAATGGGACTCATATCCTCAGCAAAGGAGTTAGGTAATTGAATAATGATGGAGAGCGAGTTGGGTGCGCTGCAGTTCAGGAATAATCACAGACTTCTACATTACCGCTGTTAATAATGACTCCTCTGTTCCATCCATCAGCCAGTCATGAGGAGTTGTGCATCCAGAGGACAGCTTGCTTGGATATTTATAGGTTGGGTGGGGTGAGGTCAGAGAGTTTATGTCCCACACCAAGTAAATGGGTGGAAAACTTACAAAAATACTACTGCTGTGGAGGAGGGGAGAAGAGTCGGACCGAGAAAACGGTTCAGTAGTGCTCACACGTATTTATTCATTGGTAGTTATTATTGTAGCCCCTAGTCGAACTATGGATTTGGCCTGGTCACATGTCTGCCGCCACCGTAGAGGTTTCCTTGTGGACGCTCTACCGGCCACAAATTTAAAGCCATTTCATTTATATTTGTTATGTGTATGGGCAGTGGTTAGGACACGGCGCCTGTCGATTTTGGTTGCCATGGTGACACCATTGACGAAATAATAGACAGATTAGTGTCAGAACTAAGCCAAAATGAACACAGGAGATAAGCGGAGCTCTCCTGCTGAACCCTTAGGTGGGTCCAGTACAGTTGCAGAATTGGTAATTTATTGAACTGTACCATTTCAGCAGCAGCCTTTTGTTATATAGTGATATACAGCGGTTCAAAAACTTATACAAAATGAGAAAAAAATGAACATGTGGCCTATCTAGTTTTCCCGGGGAATTATTTGTTTGACCTGGCACACGTGCACCCTCGTGAACCACGAGTTTGTTGTAGTTTTTGAAGGGAGAGTAATTCTACTATTTCTTCCATCAGAAATCTGTACAATTTGTTTATGTTGTAGGGGTAGAGCTCAGTCAACTGCATGGCCCAAGGCCCCACAGATATATGCGTGGCTTTAGCTGCAAAGCACATATTAAGCTTACTTTACTGGCCTGATGACAGTAATGGCTCTGAGATGATCAGTGTACAAAAGGGAAACATCTTGCTCCAGTTAATCCAGTGCCCTCCCCTGAGAAATTACTTCTTAAAGGAAGTAATCTTCGGAGATTTACGAGTTCATTTGTCCAAGAAACTTATGAGCTGCCATCATTCTTGTGCTGTACACAAGGTTTCGTGTTTCTGAGGAGAAACCAGAATTTTCTGCAGCGCATGACTGGTTCTCTCTGATTAATGGGATTAAATTTGGGCTGGATTTCTGGATTGAAAATCTTTCTGAGAAACTCTCTGATGCCCAATAATCTCCTTTCCCTGTTCATGAAGCAGTACACTTTATCCTCGGTCTCTTCTGTTTAACTTTTTGTACAACTCCATACTCCTAGTTTTTGCTTTTTTATCCCTCCATTATATATGGCAGGGGCATATAGAGTTACGCTTGTCTGTCCGTCCATCTGTCCATACATACAAGATGTTATCTATCCGCTTCTCCTCAAAAACTACTGGACAGAATTCAACAAGCTTTGCTAAATGCTTTCTACATAGATGAATGGTGTGCATCTCATATTTGTTTGACAAACTTGGATAGTTTTATTATTTATTTAGGGGCTTCACAGATTCTTAGTGGCGGGGGCATCCAGGTTCAAGGACACTTTTTTTTGCAAGTATAGAGCCCCAAATTGCTGCACTCAGTGTATGTTTGCATTGGTCTGCTCTCCCATGTAAAAAGATGATTTTGAACCTCTTTCTCTTGTCATTTCATTGCAAATCTCATTTTGCTGCCACACTATAAAGTCTTCAGCTTGCCAAATACTGGTTATGATATAGATTGGTTACATCATTACTCTCTTGTGTAAACTCCTTGAATTTGCATGAGAAAAAATTTACATATGATTCAACAGAGCCTGACACTAGACCTCTCATTCTGCAGTCATTCCGATGTATGTTTAGTTCTTGAGCTTCCATGGCTGCGCACGTCATTGGATTTAGTGGAAATCAAAATTCAAGACTGAAATTCCCATGGCCTTGAAATGGAAAATCACTATGCTAACTCGTAAAGCTGGCTAGCATCTTTAACTCTGAACAGTTTTAAGTTCTAAAGTTGCGAATATGGAAATGGCTGGAGTGGGGACAGTGGTGTGTCTGGTTCCTTCAGGTAAGAGGCGGTTCTCAGTCACACACTGTGTGCGATAATATCTGTGCTGAGCTTTGTGGACCGATTCAATAAAGCAAGGTCAAAACCATTCAGCTACAGACAGGTGCCAAATTTTTATCTGTCACTTAAAACTATTTATGGTTAAATTATCAGCAAATCGCCCCTTTGTCCTCCTTATACCAAGTCTAATTATACACAAATTTTTTTTCCCCCTGCAGAAGCATAAATCTGCTCTTCCTCTCTGCATATTAGCTCAAATCTATGACAACAGCTACTACTTCATAACAGTGCTTAAATTTCAAACCTTCTCTCAAAAAGCCATTTTCTTTTTCTGTAAGTTGTGCTATTTTTATATTTGCGATTTTTTTTATTTTTTGTCCCCAGGACCAAAATTCTTGCAGAATTTGCACTTTTAGAAAGTATGCTACATTTCCAACTCGTCAACTTGTTGTATATGGGAGCTCCGTTATGTCACACTTTTATTACTGCGAAGAGTCAGTCGGCACAAGTTACATGGCTTGTGTTTGCTCTGGGGCTGATTACATTGTTTTCTCTCGGCTAATGCAACCGTTTCACTTTAAATACTGTTTTTAAATACTTGTGCTAGTTCATTCAATGTTGAATGACCTTCATTTGGCATCTGGATGTAGTTCTTCTTCTGTGATGAGTGGAGCAAGAGTGGGAAGGCTGGGGCTGCTGGAGTGAGGGGGATTTCCAAATAGTAAGGAGTATTTGAGGATAAAAATATCATACTTTACTTTAGAGTGAAGCATAGTGGTGAAGTCTGGATTGTTTTATGGAAACGGTCATGAAAATATTTGATTCAGAAAGAGGAACATGGTGTGTCAACTTACTCAACTGAGGGAGGTAGTGTGTGTGCGTACGTGCACGTGTGTGCGCGCATGTGTTTGTATGTGTGTATTTGTGCATGTGCACGCATGTTTGCCTGTGTGTGTGCACGTGTGCATGCATGCGCGCGTGTGTGTGTTTGTCTGTGTGTGTCTGTGCGTGTGTATGTGTGTGTGTCTGTGCATGTGCACGCATGTTTGTTTGTGTGTGTGTGTGTGTGTGTGTGTGTGTGTGTGTGTGTGTGTGTGCGCGCGTGTGCGTGTGTGTGTCTGAGTCTGAGAAATGGGATGGGAGAGGCAAACCCAAACCAAAGCTATAGTTTTCTGTAAATGCCAGTCGTGTGGATTAGTGTGGCATTTCACTGCAGTGTAATCTGCGATTAAAATATTCGGGTTCCTTGTTCACGTGCGAATGCATGACTGCCTCGCCCTATGCCTGGGAAACGCTACTCTGGCAGATGTGTGTGTGTGTGTGTGTGTGTGTGTGTGTGTGTGTTTTTTTTTTTCTCCCACGTACACTGAAAGAAAAGCTTCTAACTTCCCTCCAGATCCCCACCCTGAAGGAACAGGTACTTATTGAGAAGGGTTAATGGAATAAAAGTCTCTGGTCGCTGATGATGAACCACTGTTAAACAAATGAAAATAAAAATAATCGATTGATAAAGGAAGACCTTTTTCTTGGCCCTTTTTGTCTAGCTAGGTGTACAGTCAATTGTAGAATAGGGTGGTCAGCCTTCAGAAGCAGAGTGTACGTTTGGTGCCCGGCACCTGGGATAGTACTGTCGGCCGCTTAACCTCAGACAACTGATTTTTCATCTTGATTAGTTATTACAAATCAAAACTGAAACAGACTGCTTGGGGAAACCTGACCTTTGAAATCTGACAGCTGATTTTACAATGTATTATTGGGCCTAGAAAGACCAATATTTATATGTCCTTTTATTCCCTCAGCATATTTTTGGGAAGAAGACTTGATTAATTTTCTTTGAACAACTCATATTCCAAAAACAGTGGCGCATTTTGGAAAATACCCATAAAGTCTATTAGGACTGTTTTGAAAAGACCATTCACTCTCCTAAATATTGCAAAACAGCAACATATTATAAGATGTTCTAACATATTGAATGTATTCCTTGACGACAAGTTGGGGATACTTTGGATCAGCGATCGTTACACGGCATCAAACGCCGCATCAGTAGAGATTTCTATTTAGCGCTCTACAGGTTACCGTTCTTTATGGATTCATGTCGTATTTGGCATGGACCTTGTGTGTGGTACGGTCACGGAGCCTATTGATCTCGGTGTGATTGCTTTAGGGCGTCCAGGAATACATGTTGACCTTCAGGCAACCAACTGTCGAGTTTAATTGCTTGTATATAAATTTTTATGACTGAAACAAAATCCGAATTTGATTGTTTGCCGCCATTTACTGTAGCTGTATGATTTCAAAAGTCACGATAAGGCGATTGACGAGCAGGAACGAATAGGAAGGATTGGGGAACAGATTGCAAAATTAACTTGTTTGTGCTCAATCAACTTATCGTGACTTGGCAGCGATGGGAGACTAGCTCAAGGTACTGTCTAACGGTCTTTTTTAATGAATTACCTGTGCATTTTCAAAGTTCTCCATGCCTCGTTTTAAATGTCTGGGCCCTTGGAATTCAACCAATGTAGTGTGGAGCTACTTTGAGCCTTAGTAATGATGTGCGATTTCTTTGCATGGCAACGCTATGCCCCATTCACTACCATTGTAAGCCTGTTGGGAGCTTTGGCTTAAAGCCCTGTATTTCGTAATGGTGGATGCGTACGGAGGTGGGGTATTCAACAAAAGTTAGTACTCGTAATCATGCTTCAATATACCACAAGTCAATTTAACATTGGAGTTCACCTTATTATTGAGATTATTGTTATTGAGCATTTTTTCTGTAGGTACATAATGTCACGTGGGGTGGTACCCCAAAGGCACATGGTGATCAGCAACCACTTGGTCTGCCATTACTTCCAAACAAGCATCACACTGACGCCACATGCTCCTACTGAGACGACCAATGTGAGCTTGAGGAATTCTCCGCCACTCCTCCTGGAGTGCCGCACCCTGCTGCACCAAGAACTGACAGGGCAGGTGCTGCCATCGGACATATCATCACAGCATATCCTATATGTGTTCTATGGGGGAGAGGTCAGGGGACATCGCAGGCCAGGGCAAGGTTTGAATTTGGTGCTATTGGAGATGGTCAAGGATGACGGGTGCACAATGAGCTCTGGCATTATCATCTTGGTAGATAAAACCAGGTCCATGACGGCGTGCGAACGGAAACAAGTGGAGTGATTATGTTGTCATGGCAGTACACTCCTGCGACTCTCCCATGGCAGATGTGGAGGTCAGTCCTGTCTGTCATAGTGACTATCCCACACCATTACTGACCCCCTCCAAATACTGGTCATGTGGAATCATAGCAACTCGCGGATGATGTTCACCTGGACAACGCCAAACACGATGACGACCATCATTGCTGGATTGAACCATCGATGCCGTTGACGTCACTGTCTCTTCGCTTGCCGATGACTATCTGAGAGGGCCAATGGGATGTATGGCTGCCTGGCTTGCAGGTTGGCAGTAAGCAGATGGTTTTGTAAGGTCTGTGTAGAGATGAGGTTTCCTGTCGCCTATAGATTCCTTTGCTGCAGCTGTTTCGCATTCAGTCGCCTTTCACACAGGGCTCGAAGACTTTCTGGTGGTCCTCTGGCCTGGTTTTGCATCTTGGACGCCCTCTTCGAGGTCTGTCCTGGACTCTACCAGTGGCAATGTAGCTTGCCTACCATCGGCAGATGACGGACTGCGAGGCATGCAGTTGTCTGGCTGTGTAAGCCTGGGTTCTTCCGGCCTGGAGCATCCCTATGGTCCACAATATTTCTTCTTCCCGGAGTCTTCTCATCATCAATAAATGGTGAAATGATGAATGAGTGTCGTTCCAGGTGTGCTTTTATACCCAGATGGGCACAAAAAGCATGTGCATGACAGCATTTACACCCTGAAGGCATGATGTTATTTTTCACGGGCACCGTGTTTCTACAAACTTTGAAACCCCATGGTCTATAGGTTATGCTCTGAAATGTGCCAGTGGCTTGCGGCAGAAATACTCAAATCTCACAAACATATAAATTCAGGTGCTTTCCACAGTTTTGAATATCTCCTACTTTTTGTGAGGAGACATTCATATAACATGACTAGCTCGCCTATGTGACGTGACCCCTTTTGCTTTTATTTATTATTAGAATTTGAAACATTGTTATTAGTCCTAACTTTCCCTACTCCAACTTTTTTTGGAACCTGTTGCAATCATCAGATATCAAATAAGCGCATATTGTCAACAAACTATTGGATTGACAAGTTAAAGTCTTCTTGCCATCAATAAACGGCAAGTGGCCCACATTTATGGCAGCATTTGTGTTGAAAACACACCCTTTCTTTCAAAGCTAATGAGGCAGATCACACTCTTTTCAAAGCGGTTTTATTTGCCACGAAAGACATTTTCATGCCACATTTTCAAGAATTAGGCAATGTTTGTAGATATAATTAATGCAGTCTTTTGTTGAAGAGGAACTTGTATACTTTTGCCCATTTATAGTTGAGGGTGAATGGACTTTCCAAATTAAGCCATTTTGATTTTATGTGCATTGTGCATAATATGCCAGCTTCTTGCACTGTCATTATTGGCAGTGGAAAAATAATGTATTAAATACCTCCCATGAGTGATGTTTGTCATCACTATCTCACAAAAACTTGTCCCATGAATTGAAGTAGCCTTGTGCTTGGTGACATGATATGAAATACTGGATCATGCATACAGACTCATGATGATTGGTTGCATTTGGTCAGTTGCTGCTGCCGGTCTCGACCGTGATCCACTCTGACCTAATTTAGCTTATCCCTATGTCAAAAGAGCCTAGAGCACAACCATGCATGTCAGGATTTTCCATAGAGAACTGGGTCAGGGGGCATGCTTCTATACATCTCTCTACCAGAACTGTTTGGATGGAGGGATGGGGCAAAGAGGAGGTCATTAGTTATCTTTTTCCCCCTCAAATTCCCCTTAAAATGGCTTAAGCAGATGCGCAGAAGCTTTTTCCCCCTCATATACATGCATAGAAGCTGGTTTCTGCAGTCTAGTGGCATTTGGCATGTGCTGGGGATGGATGTCACTGTGGTCCCTTGGGGCTCCCCGACCGCCTGCTACTCTGAAAGACGAAAGGCTGGTCAGCGCCCTTAAACTCCACCTGACCCCTGGCCCTTTGACTTTTCGCCAGGCTTGAGTTAGGCTCCCGAGAGGGATGACTGGAACTTCTGTCCTCTACATCAGGTTACTGGAGTACATTTTCAAGTCAAGAAAAAAGGAAAACTGCACTGCAGGAAAAAATAAATCTGACAAAAGATGTTAATGAAACATGCGAAGACAGACTAAGGATGGAAACATTTTGACATGGTGCCATAGTCAGGGGCCATTTTTCTTTCCAAATAAATTTTCTAGTCTTCACTATTGAAGTTGTAATGTAGGAGTAAATTCCATCATGAAAGTGAAAATCTGGACACTACTTCAGGGATTTGCATAGATGTTGTTAGATATGGCCATTAGAAAGCATGTCTCTTACGGGGAGTTCTTGTTGCTAAAATCGACTGTGAAATGCCATAAAATGCCCTAACACTGCCAGACATTGCCATGAAGACGTGTTCGATCATAGTGTCAGTTTTGAGACGTTGAATTCCTCTTGTTTTCTATGTAAACATTGGAATATTCAGAAAGGTTCTCAAAAACTATTTCCTATTTACATTTTGCGGGGGGGGGGTGCGGGGTCGGCGGTCAACTCCCAAGTCAGTAGTTCACGATGCGAGATCGGTCAGAAAAAGTTTATTCAAAGTATTAATCAAACACTAGATATCTATCCTTCTTTAACCACTGTGGCTCATGTCATTTTTATGCCTGCGAGGTGGAGACTACAGCTGGGAAGTGTCTTAAACCTCCGTGTCTTTCAGCTCAGTAAGAGCAACTGCTACCATGGCACCTACAGGCAGTCTTGTGTTTTTGCGTCTTTTTTTTTTTTTTTCAAATCATATCCAGTGAGGCTGCAGACGACCAAATGTCAGAGGCCATGTGATATGTTTCCATCAGGACCGCAAATCAACAGATTTTTTCCTCAGTGTGAACTTGCTTTTTTCTTCGTCATTCTTGTGGATGTTGCTGTTGTTTGGCGGTATTTTCAGCTCCTAATAGATGCTTTTATTTGTGTGTGTGTGTTTTTTTTTTTTTCTAGAAGCATTTTGCACATTGCCTCTAATATTCAATAGTTTACAGAAGTGCTGGATGTAATTTTAGAAACCAGCATCATCTGTGCCCCGTTTGCAGCAATTATTCTTTCTACGTTGCAAAAGATTGAAATGTATCGTACTACCTGAGCGGACTCTGTAGCCTTTTTGTGGGGAAAGACAGTCAAAAAAAATTGATCATCCTTCTTATGAAATTCATCTTTTCAATTGGGACAAGTTCAGGGCATTTCAAAAAGCATGGGAGCAGATTACAAAATACTCTTCAGCTGTAACGGAAGCAGGGAGATGAAATGGGTTATGTGACCGAGACCGTTACGATGAGGCGGTCTTGATATTGTTATGGCCCCAATTTGTTATTACATTTACACACAACAGCAACTTCACAAAAGAAACTTCTCAGGTCTTGAACAGAAATGACAGGTCTGGTCACACGTATCCTTCTTCTTGCAATTTCTTCCACTACTTTACTGTCTCAATTCTTTTCCTTATATACTCTTTTGCAGACCCCACCCACATTTAGACCTCTTTTTTTTTTTATTTTCGGGGACTTGCCCCAGACATGTCCAGGACATGTCTAAACATAGCTCCAGTCTGAGCTGAATAAAAAAAAAGGTAAATACTGCCATCCAGTGGCCTATATTCACACTACAATAATTTGAGAAACTTTCTGTGACTACTTCATAACCTCAGACAATGTTTTATGTGCCACTCATTTGGGGAAAAATGAAGGCACATTTATTGGCTTTTTTTGTGAGTTTTGAGGCAATTTTTGTCCCTCGCCCTCCTAAATCTCCTTACTTGCATCTTGTACACCTCAAGGTAAATGAGTTGAGTTGGTTTTTATTATTTTATATTTTCTCATTGCCAGTGGCATGCATTCGTGCTGCGTTTCTCAATGCAAGATAAACGGTGGGAGGGAGCAGTATTTTGCTGTGAGCTTTTTCAGAAGCAGCAATAATTTGCAGTGGTGGGCTGCACTAGGAGCAGTATTTTGCAGTAAGCTTCTTTCAGAAGCAGTAGTATTTTGCAGTGGTGGGCTGCATTAGGAGCAGTATTTTGCAGTGAGGTTCTTCAGAAGCAGTAGTATTTTGCAGTGGTGGGCTGCATTAGGAGCAGTATTTTGCAGTGAGGTTCTTCAGAAGCAGTAGTATTTTGCAGTGGTGGGCTGCATTAGGAGCGGTATTTTGCAGTGAGGTTCTTCAGAAGCAGTAGTATTTTGCGGTGGTGGGCTGCATTAGGAGCGGTATTTTGCAGTGAGGTTCTTCAGAAGCAGCAGTAATTTGCAGTGGTGGGCTGCACTAGGAGCAGTATTTTGCAGTGAGGTTCTTCAGAAGCAGTAGTATTTTGCAGTGGTGGGCTGCATTAGGAGCGGTATTTTGCAGTGAGGTTCTTCAGAAGCAGTAGTATTTTGCGGTGGTGGGCTGCATTAGTTGTATTTTGCAGTGAGGTTCTTCAGAAGCTGCAGTAATTTGCAGTGGTGGGCTGCATTAGGAGCAGTATTTTGCAGTGAGCTTCTTTCAGAAGCAGAAGTATTTTGCAGTGGTGGGCTGCATAAGGAGCAGTATTTTGCAGTCTGTGGAGAGGGCATTGCTCTGCTGTGCTGAGCTGTGTCTTACTGAGGGAGTTGTACGGGCTCCTGTGTTGGGCGCATTGGCCTGCGGGTCACCGCCTGTCTGGGGCCTGCTGGGTCGGTAACACTGCAGAGCAGTAATGGGGTTTCCCAGGGCCCAGTTCAGATGGGACCGGTCTGCCGACGAGCTGGGAGCTGCAGTGGAACAATGGGCCCGGGAGGGACCTCCTGTCAGCGGGACAATGCGCACGTCTGCGCAGCCGGGGGTCGTACAGCTGTCGGGCACGGAGGCTTTGTGCTTCATGGGAGTGGGGGCTGTTTCAGAGGTGTTTCTGGAGAAATCTTTCACATTTTGACAGTGTATTTTGACCTCTCAGACTCCGCCCCCTCATCTCGTCTGAACGATGAGGTCACTAGCTGTGTATGATTTTCACACTGAAGGGCCGTGCTAGCGCTCAGGTGACAGTTCACATTCAAATGGCTTTAAGGGCATTACCTCAGAGTTCTACCCTAAATAGAGTTTGTGTGTTAAAACTGGAGCAGGTCTGAGAAACTGACCATTTTGTGCGAGCATAGCCTAAAAAATTCTGTCTCCTATTCGTGCCTGTTACCATTTTGTTTGCTAGCTCTGTTATATTTTCCGCAGCGGGATGATTGTTTAATTTGTGTTAATGGGTTACTTTTATCCTTTATTGATTATTTTCTGGATTACTTTCTTGGCCTTCTTTGTGAAGTGGTTTATAACAGTTGTTTTGAAAGGTGCTATATAAATAGTTTTTTAATGATATTTATTAATTTTCTTGAATTTTGCAGATATACTGTATGTAGGTGTGTGTGTGTGTGTGTGTGTGTGTGTGTGTGTGTGTGTGTGTGTGTGTGTGTTTGTGTGTGTAAGAGTGTGTAATTAATGTGTTTTGTTTTCCAGGTGGTGCGAGAGACATCGGTTCTGCATTGACCCGGATGTGCATGAGGCACAGAAGCATCGAGGCAAAACTGCGGCAGTTTTCAATGTAAACCTTTCGCTCGTCTCCATTCCTCTCACCGCATGCTGCATACACACCTGGGAGGACATTAAGCACCACCCAATTCTTAAAACAAGTTCCACTTCACTGAAGGACCAGATTAATAACGTCAAACAGTTGGCAAATTCTTGGAAATGTGTCTAGGACATACCTTTCCTGGTATACAAAATCAGTTTGAAAAGAATTTGATGTTTACTTCACATTTTAATAGCTTTTAAAGCAAAGGTATGTTTTTAACACATTTAATGCTGTTGTAAGTATGGGCCCACAGTCATTCATCTGACTATGATGAAACCTTGGTTTGCAGAAGTGCCACCCAACTGCTAATATTCGGCATGTGCAATTATGCACGATTCACGACAAAGCCTTATCAACGTGAAATGCACGTGGAATGCATGTTAAAACTTTCATTCAAGTATACTGAGTACAGGAATTGCAAGTTTGCAGAAAATTTCAGTTTTCGAGTTTGGTGGAGTTTAACTTTTGCCCAGGTGTATATTTGCTCACTAGTCGCTCGTTCACCACCTCGCTCCCGTTATGGGACGGTCAGAGTGATTCCGTTTGTGCAGTCTATTATTTGCCGTGGACAGCTTCATTACATCGCTCATGACAAATGTTAGAAGGCGAAAGCGAGTGGACTGTAAGTTCCTTGCATTCCTGATACGAAGGGCTGGTCAGGTCCACTCCATGTATCTCACACACTCAGGGAGCTCTAAGTTTAGGAGGTAATTGAGGAAAATTCTTTCCGTCTCCATGGCAGTGCCATAAATCACGGGACTGTGGTCAGCCCGCTGGGTCCTACTGGGGAAAAAAGCAGGTTGTGTTGCTGGAAACTAATTTAGTTTTGTCCTTACATCGGACGGCCTAGTAAAGTGTGAGGGAGACTTTGACGGGCTGGAAAGCATTAAACTGAAGTACAGACTCGTGCGTTTGCACCTGCCTGCCAAACACCGAACATTTTTATGCGCCGATTACCCGTTTGTAGGTATGCGGCAGGTCAAGGTGTTGACAGCATTTTAATTTTATGGACTTGCTCTGCTAAGTACTTATCAACACGCGATATGCTGCAACGATTAGGTTGGCTATAAATGCAGTGGCACTTTGGGCACTCAAACAGCTGCTCTGTGGCCAGACAGAAGGCCTTTCAGTGTCACTGACCTTTGACCCTTCTGCTTCTTTATCAGCCTTTAATGCTGGATTTTAGGTGGGCTGTGCTTAAATACTGGAGCATTGAGAGCCTTAGTCCTTTGTAGATGGTTTATCGGAGTGGATGATGAAACTATATACCTCATGTAACATCCTCTACAACATTTTGTAACTAATAAAAGTAAACAAATTTCCTTAACACTGAAAAACATCACTCCTGTAACATACTGAAAGGAAGCGCAGATGGTAATTCTGAAGATCTTGATAGACTGCTTAGGTGCTTGAGGAGCAAGAAATGCGTCCAATACTCTTTCTCCTGGGTGTTGATTTGTTGGCATATCTGCCATTTTCTCGACTGATGGGATATCTGCGTTGTGTCTTTCACTCTGTCACAGGGCTCTCATTGACTGCCTGATCAACCCCCTCCAGGAGCAGGTGGAGGACTGGAAGAGAGGAGCCAACCTACTGGATAAGGACCACGCTAAAGGTGCGACCGGAAAAACCTTTTAACCGCACCGCACACCCCTCACCGCCATATTCCTTCGGTCATTCAGTCCGTTCATTATGGCTGTGACAGAGGAGGTGGCTTCATTTTGCCATCAAAAGTTTTCGGGATATATAGATATTTTAGTTTTAATGAACTAAAACCTTAACCTATTAAACTCTTACCTTTTTATGTCCCTGGAATCGAAGATTCAGGGGCATATTGTTTTGCACCTGTCTGTCTGTTCGTCCATCTGTCCCTCTGTTTGTCTGTCTGTTTGTCTGCAGCGGGGGAAAAAAACTTTAACCTGCAATACTTTAACCTGCCGCCGGGGGCATCAGTGTTCCACAAGCACAGCTTGTTACCTTCGCCAGCGACTTCGCTGACGAAGGTAATGTTTTGATCCCCGTGTATTTATTTGTTTGTGTGTCTGTCTGTCTGTCTGTGTTTATGTATGTGTATCGAATAACTCAAAAATAACTCAAAAACGGAATTTCATAAAATTTGGTGGGTTGATTTTGCATGACCTGAGCATCAATCGATTAGATTTTGGGAGTGATCGGGTCAAAGGTCAAGGTCAAGGCCACGCAAAAGGTCAAAACCGACTTTCGGCCATATCTCGGTCAATTTTTATCCGATCGGCATGGAAACCAACGTCAGTGGCGAGGGATTCAGTGGCGTCGGCGAAGGTATGCGCTCTACCGAGTGCCCGTTCTAGTTTCCTTAAGTTTTCCTGTATGTAGGTTCAAAGTCAGAAAAAGAACTCTGTCAGGTACATGTTCTGTATCTGCTGGTTGCAGTGCTTCACTTAATTTACGACATACTTACACTGAGAGATGTATTCAAATCCAGGATGCCATGGCTTTATGGCCACAGCATTACATCAAATGGGAAATGCCTAGATCTTGACATCATTTTATACACATTTCCTTGTAACTCAGCCAGACATATTTGGGATAGTTAGAAACACTGGCGTCTTCACTAGAATTGAAAATAGGCCTGAAGTTCCACTGGTCTGAATACAGCAGCTGCGGTTGACGGACTCATATTTGAGTCCGTTGGTTTCATGGGTTTAACCTCACTCTTTGGTCGTCAGAGTACAAGAAGGCCCGGCAGGAGATCAAGAAGAGATCGTCTGATACGCTGAAGCTTCAGAAGAAGGCAAAGAAAGGTAACTGTGGTTCCCTTAGCAATGCATCCTGGGTATTCCTGTGCCTGTGTTCTCCTGTGAGCTCTTGTTCCAGCTAATCCCAAGTAGTCTACCACAATCATGCTGCCTAAGAAAGAGGGTCTGTGTTAGATTATTTTCATCTGTCTTAGTGCTGTATCGTGTTCTTCTGAACGATGCTTTCGGCCTGCTTGTGTGCGAGCTCTTGAAGGCTTGTGTCGACTGGTGATATTTGTGCTGCGCATCCATGAAATTTCAAAGAGTGCACATGAAGTCTGCAGGAGGTGCACAGAAGCTGCTATCATATATTTTTCATCCCTCTCATAGAGTTGTTAATTATGCTGACATTTAAAAAAATTAAATGTCAGCGATGTTGTGGTGAACTTAAGGAGTTCATCATGCGTCGTTAACCCTCCTGTTATGTTCAAATTAATAAACCATTTTTGATTTGAGAACGGTTCGATCCCTGCAATGAAAAACTACAGAAGATGTTTGTAACCGTAAGTGTGACCCAATCTCCCCTCAGCTCATTTATGCCTTTCTACTGCCCCTGTCAAAAGCCAAGTAAATAAAACACGACCCCCCATCTGCCCCTGAAATGTCAAACATCGAGTTTACATGATTGATTATAGCAAAATGGATGAGACCAAATGTGAAATGAGTGAGAAATTACTTTGAACATACCCTCAGTATTCGGTAACGCTACAAAAAACAAGATCAAGATGATGGGTTTTGTGTAATAATTGATCCTGGGGTCAAAATGACCGGAACAACACCAGTGCTTACAGCATGTGTGCGCAACATTAAATCTTTATTATTTTTTTTTTTGAGTGAAATTCATGTTTTACCTATGAGGTTAGAAAAAAAAAAATTAGCTGAAAATGAATGTTAATCATGATTTTAGAGACATTGAACACTGAGTCGGGTCAAATTGACCCGGAACATAGCAGGAGGTTAAGTCACTTATTTTGGAAGCAGTCTGTGGTTTAGGAAAAGCAGGATATCTGTGAGTGTCGTACAGTCTTTAGTCTTCCTTGGCATTTTCAGCAGAGACGTGCGACTGTTAACGTCTGCATGGTATGAGAAGTAACCCTTCGTCCTGAACACTTCAGTGACTCATGCCTCATGTGTCCTAATGATCCAGATGGTTATAAATATTAAGCAATTCTGAAATACTCTGAATTTGCTTTCTCTGTGAAGGTTTTAATAAACCATAACGGCAGCCATCAAATTAATGAGCTGCAACTGGCAACAAGGCTTATTTTGAAAGCTGTCTGGCACCATTTCAACATTTTTGATGCAGCATTCATTTGAAAGGTGCAGGGGATGTGTTTATGTCACAAAAAGAGGCCATTACACTGCACAAATTCATTGTTTTACATGCTATTGATAGCAGCGATGTTACTCTTCACTTGCTCATAACAAGGTTTGGTGACCATTTTGAGTCCTGTCGTTATTTATTAGGTTCTTGCTTTAACGGAGTAATGTTTGGTTGCTGTATCTTGATAATGATGGCCAAACTCTGCAAGAGCAGCTCAAAATTATTTACTACATTCATATTAGTCTGCCTGACCCCCAAGTTGAAAAGATGCCTCTAGAGAGAATAGAGATAACTGCTTCCAAAAATATTGTTTAACTTTGAGATAATCTATACTATTAAAGCAACAAACTTCCATATACTTTCTGGCTTTCTGCCAAATGTATTCACTTGAAACTCCGCCTGTGTGTCACTGATAGCACAGCGTCATGTACCTCCCCTTTTCAACTGAAATTATTCAGCAAAGAGTGAATTAGAAAGGAAAAACCATCAATAATTCTTCGTAATCTATTTTTAGATCAGGATTCACCTGCTGAGGTTTCCCTGAACTGTCGTTGTCCAGGCTGCACGCCTGCCATCTATGCAAATAAAGGAACAGACTTGCACAGAGATCTTCACAACCACACAACATAGACAATGGCAACTTAGTATACACTTCAACTATTGTCCTGTATCTAATCCACCCCTCGCCAATTCATAATGATCATGAGACACCGTATTTTAGAGCCCGTTTTTGACACGGAAGTCGATGATATATTTATAGAACTGGTACCGAACACGTATCACACACTGAACAGTGCCAAAAAAATCCCGATTAGCCCATTGCTGTGACTAACGCAAAGAATTGTACAAATTGGTACCCAGCCAGGCAATTGCGCGCATGCGGTATCACCTTTTGATCACAGGGTTTCAACAAGCTCACATGTACTAGTATGCCAGTAAAATATTGTGAATTGATCTTAAACTTATTAATTTAATTATCCATTTCAGCCATTTCCTTCCGTTAACGATGATTCTGCTGAATAAATAGGATTAACTTGGGCTGAAAATGAGGGGGAAAAAATCTATACATATATGCTGATTTTTAATACGCAGGCTTGTCAGTTTATCAAGAATGGCTTTACTTCAGTTTTTATAACATTGCTGCCATTTTAGATGGAAAATCTTGGTTGCGGTCAGACAGTGATGTTTTGGGACTGAGCCTGACTTGAATTGAGCATTCTAATTGATCACAGTTGTGTTTGATGGAGTTGTGATGAGGCCTTTGTGCAGGCCAGGGAAGTTCTTCCACTTGGATTGTGTAAAAATCATGCATAAACCTCACTCCATGCATGGGGGCATTATGCAGTAACAGGAATGGGCCTTCTGTTGGAAACAGAGATTCTTCGGGAATGTCATCGCATGCTATTGAATCGGGATTTTGCCCAAGAGGAATCAAGAGTAATGGCTTGAACCTGGGAAACTGGTCGGCTAATTTGGTCATATTATGAATTTTGCACTTTAATGATGTACTGAATATTTGTTACTCAGAAATGATTCCATTTATCATACTTTTAAGATTTATTACATGCTCTCCCACTAGGGATTGTCAATGACAAGGCAAGATATGGAAAGCTATCCTTACTGGACATGCATGAGAAATGTGGCTTAAATTTTTTGAAGCCACTGTTTGTAATGTTAATCAGGCCAAAAATGAGAGTCCATGGAAACGAATTGTCCTTGAATATTTGCTCTGAGCTAAAACCGGCACTATGCTGTGGTATACCCAAAACTGTGTCTGTGGATGCCTTGCTATGAATAATTTGATTTGAGCTTTGAAATGAGTGAAGTATTTTTTGGGAAACATTGGTCTACATCTTCATTTGAACCCAAACTTCAGAAGACATGTATACAGTTGTATAACAAGACTAGGCAGTAAATAAATCTACTTGGTTTGTCAGGCCAAACTGTTTAAATAGGCTTTGTTCCTCAATAGAGCACTCCTAGCCCTTTCAGTCTGTTTATCATGCTTTGAACTGACTGAGATATTCTCCTTCTCTATACTTTATGCCCACCCTGGCATATCCCATTGTACATCCACTCTTGCCAGCTGATGCACTGGGTAAGTTTCCAGCCTCTTGGGCCCTACATGGCCTACTGTACTGTCAGCCCCACTGCCTGTTGCCTCCTTCTTCTCAGCGCTCCAGTCCTTCACCCAGCTCTGTGGCTCGTTTTGGTTTCAGCTTCAAAGTTCCTCTTTTATGTATCTCTTGAGCCCACATTTCTGGTTTTCACCCTTCTGTCAGGCTTCCAAGGCTTAAGTTGAGTTCCTTTCTTCATTGTAGGTGCCACGGGCGAATACAAAAATGGCCAAATTAAAGAATGGAAATACCCCTATATCTGGCTTTCTTGGAAGGGGGCAAATTATCTGTGGCGCCCTTGGGGCTCTAATTCCTGTTACATTTCTTAAAGCGGTCTGTCACTTTGTTATCTTTTATGGAGAGCATGCTGAAATCATTGTTTACCTCCCTCGGTGAGATGCTGCAGCGTTGCCGTTCAAGTCGATCATTGACGCAAATGAGTCACTCGGTGAAAAGATCTTGGCATAGATCTGTGATAAATGGTGCAAGGTGACCTAGAAATGGATGCTGATATGTTCATTTACTTCTTTAACAAGGGAATTTATAGAAACGAACCCAGGCAATCTTCGTCTGCAGTCTGATGCAATCATGTTCAGTCGGGTCCATGAATATTTGGCTATTGAGAAAGCCATAGGAATTATAGCTGTCTACCACAATTTATTGATATTTAAATCAGGTTATGAATATGAGCTCCAAGTGCAGACTTGCAGCTTTTTTTTAATGGTATTTCCGTATGAATCGGGTGAATTATTTCACAATTATACAGAGCGTTTTGCATGTGTTCCCGCCTTTTTATGGGACCAAAAGTAATGGGAAAATTGGCAGTACAGCTGCTCCATGACCAGGTGTGTCGTATAAACTCTGAACAAATCTGTGGTTGTTACCCTCCGTCTATCAGCACAAGTTGTAATTTTGGGTTTTCTCTCCTGTATCCATGGGCCACAAGAACATTAGTTCCAGCTTCTTCAGAGACATCTAAGAAAGGTCTGGTGTGGCTGCCGGTTTGGTTCACTCAGTAAAGGCTCCACTAGTGGTGCAGGTTTGACCGCCACAGTCTCTTGAATCCAGCTGTGCCTGTATGGACTGTGACCCGCAGCTTCACGAGAGCAGCGCATAATTGGCTTCATGCTGCTCAGGGAAATGGGAGGGGTGCGGTTGGTTTTGATGTGCGCATAGTTTGTTGCTCAAGTGCCTCCTTCTCTCTACGCTGGCGCCCGTTAGTTGCTTTCTTGGCGAACACATGTTCGGTTTTCCTCGGCCTTCACTCTGTCCATCCGAGGTTTGTAACTATAAGTGGAAAATAAGTGGCGACTGACAAGGGTGTGTTTCGCAGGAGAACCGTGAACTGTCTGCATTCTCCTGAGATGGGAGCATGGGTCACATGGGAGCATGCTTGCGCTTATTTCATTGGTTGGATGTGGGATTGGAGAAAGGAAAAAATGGATAACATTCTGACCTTTGGGAGAGTAAACTTTCCCCAGGACTCTTCCACAAGCGGGCCTCTTCCAGACTGTTCTAACATTCCTCCCACGTAACAGAGCTTTCTTAAGCAGGACTTCTGGTTTGGCTGATGGCCGTATTTTACCATATCTGTCCCCCTGTCCAGTACTTTTCCTTGTCCAGTACTTTTCCCCCTCCCCCTGCTTTCCAGGAAAACAATTTCTTAATTACCCTGTTCTTGATCTTTTAATCTTTGCTTGATCATGACGATGGAATCTCTCTGTTCCTCCGGCAGCCGTCTTCTGTGCCACTGTTGTCTTCAGGGGGGGTTAAGGGCATTTGTCAGCCCCGAACCCTCGGATGAGGTCACAGAGAGACCCGGCCTCATCGCGGTCTGTGTATTGTTGAACAGAAAATCTGGGGCCTGGGGACGAAATCTCATTTTGGCATGTATCTCAGGATCAGGATGTGGCGGTCTGATTCGTCTGGTGTTGAGAATTGCCTCCATTGTATTTTTTGGTACCGGGGCATGGGTAGTTCATTGTTTTACAACATTATAGTCTTTTTTTTCACCATTTTGCACGCTAATTGCGGGTAGTAAATTATGAATTTGCAATGATTATGATTTATTCTCATTTTTAACATCGCAATTGACAAAGTTTAACTTTCGATTCACTCATAAATGTAGGCAGTTCATGGGTAAGTTTGTGCGAAAATCGCTATTAGAAGCACCATAGATAAGGAGAGAAAGTTGCGTGACAAAATTTGAAGGGTCTAGGGTTTCCTTTAGCTACAAACAATACTTGCAGATTGTTTAATCACGCTTTTGGAATGATTGCTGAATGTGAAACATCATGCCTGCATGAATGAATGGTGCTTTATTACAGAACTTCAAAAGGACTTGTATAAAATGTCATTTCTGGAATGTATTCTTGGCACATTTATATGCTGTTGGCATTTTCTGCACTGAAGAAAACGATTGACAGTGCACTAATTGTATACAATTATCATCCTTTTAGAGAGGGGGGGAAAGCAAGATCAAGTGTTCCATGAACTTGTTCTGAAAAAAAGAAATGCAGTCGATGGTATTTTGTGCAATCTGGCCTCATGAACATGCTCAAAAGCCTGTTTATTTGTAGGCTTGAAGCACAATACTTTGTGTGCACATAAGAGAATAGCTACCAGGCCTCTATATATAGATGTATGCACAAACTACTGATTCTACCCTCTGAAAACTCAAATCCTTTAATTGTATATTTGTCTCTTGAAGCTTACTTGGATTGCAGTCCATTTTAGTGGCTGCTGAAAACTTTGAATTGAGCTATTTTTTCTTGGCCCTCGACCATGGTCCATTTTGGGCATCGGCTGAGCCCTTCCAGAACATTCAGAAATGAGTCCAAAGTGAAAATCTAGGTTCATTAGAATCAGAATAATTCTAGAGCTGGAATTGAATCTGAATGAAATTGAAAGTGTTAAAAATTTTGGGAACGTCAGCTAGTCATGCTTTTGACGACACAAGTTGTTTTGCTCACAGGCCATATTCAGACTGCTGGGGAAAAAATCTAATTTTTTTTCCCCTACATGTCGCACAGATGTGATTTCTTTGGCAGCAGTGTGAACAGCTATAAGTCACATGTAACCACATTGTTTCAATTCCAGTCGGAGCCACATTTATATGGGGGAAATAAATCCAATATATCTGTATGGGGCCCATATGTGACTACAATCTGAAAAAGCCATATCGGAATGTATATTTTTTATGAACAAAAACAAATTTGTTTATCTTGTCAATTCACATCATTACGCTGGTCTTGTTGCTAAAGACAAGTTTTGTTTGGTCATAATTCTGCGTTGGGCTACTGTTCTGCAGTAGTTGACTCGTGCTGATGGCTTTGCAGGTAACCCAGTACCAGGCAACTTTCGGTATCCCTCTCTAGTTGGAAACAAATACATCCCAACTGCAATTTGTTTTAGTAGCAAAATAGCTTTTCTTAGATGGGCACTTGTTAGTGCTCTGCGTAGATAAGCGGTTGACAGGACATTCGAAAGTTTGCGTTGACATGCAAAAATTCTGCTGGAACTTGTTGTCTGAGAATCCTGCCGCACATTTGCCTCACCACTCCCAGCACCTGTTATACACTCTGAGAACTTTATGTACTGCGAAAGCAGTTACTACAGCGGTGAAGGTAGCATTTCTTGCCCTTCAGGTTCATCTCCTCTGCTTTATAATGAATTTGAAAATTTTGCTTGCGGTGGCAGAAAACATGTCTGTAAAGAAATGCAGCGATTACTGCATTTTGCAACTCGGAAGATGCGCTGAACTGAGAGTTTGTTCAAGGTTTTACACGTGCGTGTTATTTCAGGACAGATTGCAGCTCACATTGGTGTCAGGAGGCCAAATTCTAAGGCAAATGAGAATTCTCATCTGAAAAAAGATTGCATGTGGGGCAAAAGAATCAGATTTGAGCACCAAGGGCAGCAGACTGAACACGGCCTTAATGTCAGAATGAATGTTAGTGCTGAAAATGCACCTTAAGTAAGGGAAGGTCATTTTAAGTTCACTGAGGGCTGCACTCTTTATAAACACATTGCCTTGTGGGGCTTTTTGTACATTTCAACATTGTGAGGGTGTCTTCCTGTGTAATTCCACTACCCTGGTTGGTTTCACAATCCATGTTCCAGCCCCTGCACAGAATTTTAACCCCAGAATGAAAAAAGGGAATATTTGGACATGAAGATCTTTTTTTTTGGGGGGGGGGCAGTGTGGGGTGATGCAGTGTGGGGTGACCTGTGTGATGATTTGCTAGCAGTGGAGTCTTGGTGACACAGACTTTTGGGCTTTTCTCGAGAGGTCATTTGACCTTGATTGACCAGAATGTACCATTCTGTCTTTTCAGGGAGGGGAGATTTCCAGCCACAACTGGACAGCGCCATGCAGGATGTGAACGACAAGTACCTGCTGCTGGAGGAGACGGAGAAGCAGGCAGTTCGGAGGGCCCTCATCGAGGAGAGGGCGCGGTTCTGTGCCTTTGTGTCCATGCTTCGGCCGGTCGTGGTGAGGACTTCCACACGGACCTCTTCCCGTGTCGCCCCTGTCTCACTGGCCCAAATTCCACGCCATTATCAGCTTTGATAGCAAAGCTGGTATTGTTTTCAGTTGATCTTTGCTTCATCAGGCCAAACCATGGTGAAATCACTCAGAAACTACTGCAAACCTGCCAGGAAACCTGTTATGTGCATTTTTTGCATTAATTTATATTCCTGTCTGCTTCTGGAAGATTCTTGAGAACACTGTAGCATCACATCATTTTTATCTGCCTCCTTCAAACTTTGCATGTGAATAATTGTGATAAATAGAAACACTGCGTTTTCTGAGCTATACTGTAAGCAATGCCCGCTTTACTGTCGTGGTTGGTGCGATCCCAGATGGTCTCTAGTTTTGAAATGAAATTGCAACATCCAATACTTTTCTTGTGAAATGAGGTGTAATGGCTTTTGTCTTCGACTGGCATGGCCTTGCAAGTTGTGATGTCACAATGTACGTTTGCCGCAGGATGAAGAAATCTCCATGCTTGGAGAGATCACCCATCTCCAGACGATTGCCGATGACCTCAAAGCATTGACTGTGGACCCCCACAAGCTTCCCCCTGCCAGTGAACAGGTCAGTGCTCAGCTTGGGATAAATAAATAATGCAAAGGATGAACAAGCTTCAGTCGCCCTTCAGAACATCAATCCCCAGGCTGATGGAGCTGCAGTACTACAGACAGAGTTCTGTTCGAGCTTCAGACAGCTTGAAACATTAGTCCCAAATCTAATTGCATGTAGCTGCAGTGAATTAAGAATACAAAGAGCTGTTTTGTAATTCAATTTCAGTTTGGCTGTTGGCTCTCGTGGGAAACTACTTCACGTTTTTCGAAGATACAGGTCTGCTAGTCTTTGTGTTTTTTCCTTCCTTTGGTAAAATTGTTTCAAGTATGCCGGAAATTTTATGCTATGCTGCAGCATTTATGATACTGTGAGTAAACACATTCAAATGAACCTCTTCTCCTGCTATTTGATGAATATTTCAGTTTTTATCCCCCGCCGCGCAATTAGTGCGAAGCGGGGATATAGCATTGGGCTCCGTCCGTCCATACGTATGTTCGTCCGTCCGCACAGACACACAAAATTGAGGCGGCGGGGGATATTGCCATGTTAGTGGCAAACACTTGTTTATTTTACTTTTGACAGTTGCAGATTGTTTACTTTTGACAGCGTGTGTAGCGCAAAGTTGCAGATTGTTGTTATTGAAACTGGGGAAACCAGGCCCAGGCCCAGTCGACTACTGAAGTCAATCCTAGAGAATGTGGAGAATTTATTCAGAGCTCTGGCCAAGGAAGCAGTCTGGCTTCTTCCTCTGTAGTCTGGCTGGGTGCTGTACAGATGGTTGTAGTGTCCAAACACTTCATGCGGCTGTTTAATCATTCCTGCATATCTCTCTGCAATGCCTCAGGTAATTCTTGATCTAAAAGGATCAGACTACGGTTGGTCTTATCAGACTCCACCATCTTCTCCGAGTTCCACCATGTCCAGGAAGTCCAGCATGTGTAGGTAAGAGTGTCTGCTTGAGCCGCTGCTGAAAGATTTTGTTTGTCTTACTCTGCCCTCTAGTGGCAGGAGCGAAAACTTGCACCATTAGACTTGTTACTGCTGTGTTTTTTTAGCACTGTATAATCATTTTGTCAAGCACATTAGCTGCATTACTGGTATTCCACAGGCAATCTAAACAAGTTTGATGTGAAACACAAAGTGCTTTAATCAGTAATTAGCAGTAATTAGCCCCTCACATATCATAGATTATTTGGGTGTCTAGGGACATCAGATTAAGAAGTTGATTGTAATGTAATAAGTTATGTCATAAAGGCATGGCATAAATTAATGCTCAAAAGTTTGAAAACACTTGTTTTTTTTAAACTAATTCCTGCTATTTTGGTTAATAGAAGTATGCCCTGAGAGATTTAATCATAATTTTGCTAATATTGGGCATTCAGGATATTCATTTTATGGCATCATTCACAATGCACTTGCACATTGACTGCAATATTTCTGATTTGTGTGTTTTTAAAGCTGGGCAGTTTTTGGCGCACTTCACAAACTTGAAATCCCATCAACTATATGGGGTTTAAATCTGGTGGTTGAGCTCGCCACTGCATTTTTTGTCAATTACTTCCTCTGGAAGTCTCTGCAGAGTTAGGATCAATATTTCGGTTTATTGTCTCATTCTGTTGTTTATTACATTTCGTCTTCATGAAACTCAGGGGTGATTCTGACTTTCTGACCTGGAATGTACTTAAAGTTATTGTGTAGCGTGAAGCAAGTAATTCTGTGCTTTAAAGTCTTTCAGTTTGTTCCACTCAGAAGCAGTGCTGTAAAACTGTTTTCTTCACTTTTTTTTTGAAAATGTTCAGTTGTGTTTTTCTCGTATTCCCCAATGATAATGAATGCAAGAATGATACGCCTCAGCGTCCGAATATAATGCAGTCAATGAAGGTTAGCAGCAGAAGTGTATATATGATCATACTGCCTTTAGATGTCTTTTTTTATGAAGTTTTTAAAGGGCTGCATTATTGAAATATAAAAGATTCAAGCACATACAGTACAGGCCAGAAGTTTGGACACACCCTCTCATTCAATGCGTGTCCTTCATTATACCCCCGGCATATAATGCGGGAGGATATAGCTATCAGTGTGTCCGTCCGTTCGTCCTTCTGTCTGTAATAAAATCGTTTCCGGACCAGAAGTCGAAAACTATACCACTTACAAACACCAAATTTGGTATGGAGCTTCTCCTTGTGGTCTAGTTGTGCCTTTTGGGGGTTTCGGTCCGTCCGTCTGTCTGTCCACACAACCTGTAGGTTTCACAACCTACAGCCGGGGGGATCCGCCATTGCCAGATGGCTCTTGTTATCTCCTGTCACGAACTGTGGAGGGTATAGGTTTGACCTCCGTCTGTCCGTCCTTCCGTCTGTCCGAAATGGGGACACATTAACACAAAAACAATTGTAGATAGGATTACCAAATTTTGTGTGTAGCTTTATGACATGATTACCCAGGTCAAGTTCGAAAACCGGTATCTTGCCGCCATTTTCTACAGAGTTATTGCCCTTGTCTTGTTTATCTAACTTGGTGCATGATCTTTTCAAAGGGGACAGGTTTTCTCAGAAACTATTGTAGATAGGATTACCAATTACGGAGTTATTGCCCTTGTCTCGTTTCTTCAACTTAGTCTATGATCTTTTCAAAGGGGCCACATTTACACAAGAATTATTATCCGCTGCCACAAAGTGGACCAGGATATAGATTTAATCTCAGTTTGTCCATCCATCCATCCGTCTGTCCGAAACTGGTGAAAAAAGGACCCTTGTTCTCAAAAACTGTTTCAGGTGGGCAAACCAATGTTGGTGTGTAGTTCTGTAACATGAATACCTTGATCAAGTTTGAAAGTTCAGAACCATACTGCCAAAGCCTGCCATGTAGTTTTTATCCCCCGGCAACACGAAGTGGGAGGGGGATATAGGTTTGACCTCCGTCCGTCCGTCCGTCCGTCCGTCGGAGATAAGGGGACAGCTTTACTCAGAAACTACTACAGATACAGTAACCAAATTTGGTGTGTAGCTTCAGACCATAAAGGCCTTGATCGAGTTCGAAAGTAAGAAGTGCACGATTGGCGGGGGATGTTGTAGACCATGTTGACTTGTTTTCATGACTAATTACATTGTAGATTCTCATTGAAGGCATCAAAGCTATGAATGAACACATGTGAAATTACATATGAATCTAACAGTTGTCCAATAGGGCTGTCGGCTTTGTATCAACCTGACTTCTGCACAACACAACTGATGGCCCCAACCCCATTGATAAAGCAATAAATTCCTCTAATTAACCCTGACAAGGCACACCTGTGAAGTGAAAACCATTTCAGGTGACGACCTCTTGAAGCACATCAAGAGAATGCCAAGTGTGTGCAAAACCGTAATCAGATCAAAGGGTGGCTACTTTGAAGAAACTGGAATATGAGACACTTTTTCAGTTACAGGTATTTCACACTTCTTTGTTAAGTACATAACTCCATATGTGTTAATTCATAGTTTTGATGCCTTCAGTGAGAATCTACAGCGTAAATAGACATGAAAATAAAGGAATCGCATTGAATGAGAAGGTGTGTCCAAACTTTTGGCCTGCACTGTATATCATGGGTTGTGTTTTAAGGTTTTTCTGTCTGAGGCTTGGTTTATTCTACCAGCCTTATCCTTTGAGGCATTTCAGAGGAAAAAAAAAATCCAATTTGCACTGTTTCACTTGTTTGGATTATACCATTAAATTGGGCGGGCGGGGGTGGGAGGGGTTCAGAGGGACCATAAAAAATTCCCCGCTGAAGTTGCCAATTCATTAATTTCCTGTTTTGTTTTCATTGCGCATAACTGGGAGTTTAAACGTTAAATGAGGGAGTAAACATTCTCTCTTGAATTGTAATTTCCAGTTAAATGATTGTCTTTGTGCACAGCAGTTTTTGTTTTGAGTTAAATGCGACGCTCTACCAAAGTGAGAATGTCCTCAAACCCTTGTGTTTTAATATGTGGCTGTCAGACTGCCTGCTTGTTCACTCCAGAGTTTTCTTTGCTGTTTATATCTGTGTGCTCACTGTGGTGCTTTTCTATTGCTGCAGTCAAAAGTACTCGGACAGGCCGCATCCATGTCATGCATCATTGTACACCCCCATCAGTCGTGACATGGTTTTCAGTTTATTCAGAGCACACCAGCGCATGGTCTTACATGTTGAATGGGCTTTTCCGAAGTACTTAATATTGATTTTGTGTGTTTTGAATACCCTCATACACTTGCCTGTCCACATTTTGTACTGCAGCATCCCTTTTCTCAGGTGGAGTTAGGATAGTGCTGTCAGATGGTGGTCTGGTATATGAGAAGATTTGAGTTTGCACACAAGGAGGGATTTATATTTGATTGGAAGAAACATAAAATGCAGATTTGCTCCCATTTTGATGTGCTGTTCTGTGTTTCTCCATTCGATACCTCATTCTCTGGTAGAGTGGAACCAGAGCTAATTACTTATTTCTAACATGAACTTAACAGTGGTTAGTGCTTTACCAGTTAAGTTCACGTTAATGAATGCTGAATGACTGTACCGTAGGTCTCTGCTCCTCCTCGAGATGGAGTGTTTTAAGTTCCCTTGTGACTCTTACGGAGCACAATAACAAGCGCTGCCAAAAGGGATTTTGCAGTTGTTGGTGTACATTTATTTTAAACTATATTTTCATGCCTGATGTTTGATTTACTTTGATGCACGTTTTGACTGGACTGTCCACAGCCACTGCCTGCTGCATCAGAGTGTGGAGTGTTAATGTTTCCCGGCCTCCTTGTCTCCTCTCCTGCCTGCTGCCTTCCCCTGGCTCTCGCTGCCCTGCTACTCGCTCTGCCGCCTGGCCTCTCTCCCCTTCCCCCTAAGCAGCAGTCTGAACAGCGTAAACAGTAGCGACTCCCAGTCCAGCGGGTCGCTCCCTCGCTCTCCCGCCTCACACTATCGATACCGCAGCTCCACCCTGCCCCTGCCGACCCCGGCCCGCCTCTCCAGCATCTCCTCCCACGACTCCGGGTTCATCTCGCAGGACGCCTTCCCATCCAAGTCCCCCTCGCCCATGCCCCCAGAGGCCGTCCCGCAGGTATGGGGAGGTAGATGCCGAATTCTACGTACCGGGTCTGTCTTGAAACCTCAATCAGTCTGTTAATTTATTGCCTTTCTGCTCAGTTTCATGAAGCTTTTGTTGGTGAGGCATTTGTAAGATTGTAGATTTGGTAAATATATTTGCTACATTGATATTTTTAATAACTTGCCTGCACGTTATGTTAAAGTTGATGCATACAAGATTTTGCGGGACTCAGAATGTTTTACCCCCATCTAGTGTGTCTGGGGAGAATTGCAGTCGAGAACTGCTTGAAGCACATACTCCCTCAGTGGGTTGCCATTACCAAGAAATAATGTTTGCTTTTGTCCACTTGATGGACCTGATAGGTCATGTCATTGACAGTAAACATAAACGTACAAGTAATAAATTAAGTGAATTGTGTTTAGACATTTTTTTTTTTTTTTAAACCAGTGTTAGCCTAGACTTATTCCACAGTGGTTTACGCTGGGGTAGAGGCTACTGATTTGCATAACTGCCTCTCAGTGAGTATAATCTGAACTGTTGTCATTTTAATGGGAAAATAAGAAGTTTTATTCTTCATCTTTCATAAAGCCCTATTGATTTATTGTTTTTTTTTTTAACAAAAATTTTTTGTCATCTGTTAAACCCAACACTAGGAGTGAATATTGTTCTCTCTGATGAATATCAAATGTAAAGGCTGTTTCATTGCGCAGTTAATCGACAAGGGCTCAGTCTCTTGAATGTGTTGTCTGTTCTTTTCCACACTCCAGTTTTGATTACAATTTTTTTCTTCATATAAGTGTCCTCTTAGTAAATGTAATACATTGTCATTTTGATTATTAAATTGCAGCATGCATATCTCAAGGACATGTGAACGGGCTTGAGATCTATCTTAGATTTCAAGATTCAACTTTGAAAGCTTATTGCTGCAAATTGAAAAATGTTGGCCTTTCTAGGCTGGACTGAATACTTGGAGCTTCTTACATGGAGGGATAATATTTCTGACTTCAAACACTCCTGAACTCTTAGAATTCCGTTTTTCATGCATAGTATAGCTATTAAAACTAATTTAAATTCCAAGGCCTTACTTAAGCTTTCACCACTGTTCTCACTTGGTCTTCACATCAACTCTCAATGGCTTTTGGGTTTGAAAATTTGCCCTCTGCGTATAGTAGTTTCCGCAGTTCCAGCCTCGCGGAGAAAAGTGGCAAGTCAGCCTCAGAGCTTCCGAAGAGCGCTTTGGCAGTTTGGATTTTATTCTGTCACTTCCCAGCTTTTGCTAATATATTAAACAGAGGTTTTTGTCATTGTGCCTCATTACTAATGTCTGCTAACTTCATGTTGCTGTTACACATGTAACAACCAGCTTCTACTGAGCCTCTTAACTCTCAGTACACTTAACAGCTATATTGCCTGCTTCTGAAGTAACTACTGTGTGCTGGAGGCTTTTTGGTGGATGGAACTGGAGCTCGGATTGGTTGGGATCTGAATTCTGGTTGGGTTGCGACTCCATGTTGTTCAGTCATTAACCTCTTGCTCCCTCTGTTGTGTTGTGTTGTTCGCTCATTTCCTCTTGTTTATCTGTCCTTTGTGTGTGTGTGTGTGCGCGCGCGCACACGGCTGACTGTGCTGCATCTGGCTGTGCCAAACTCCCCCCCCACACCTAACAGACCCCCGCTAGCTCAGCCTCTTCGGACACCTCTGAAACCTGCCAGTCCGTCAGCGAGTGCAGCTCCCCTGCTTCAGCCAGCTCCGGCTCAACCGGGGGCGGGGCCTCGGCCCCCCCAGAAAAGGTGAAGAGTCCCCTGCAAATGGGGCCAAACCATTCCCAGACCTGTTCACACCCCCCCCCCCTTTCCTACTCGCCACGCTCCCATATGCCTTTCCAAATTTGTCCGCTTGCTTCATCGTGGTTCAAATCCTTAGTGGTATTTGGGTTTTATTTTTATATTCTTTCACCAAAATCATAAATGAATGGTTTTGGTAAATATTTTACTTTTTTTATTCTTGTGGTTGCCATCAGTAATCTTCTGTTTTGTATGATTTGAATTCATGCTATATCTGTCGGTTTCTTTGTATAATTTTTGCATTGTTTGTTGTTTTTTTCCAGCTATTGTCTTTTAATTTGTTTCTTTGTATAATTTTTTCCATCGTTTGTGTTTTTTTGTATTCGTTTGTCTGTTTTTCATATTATGTTCATCCCCGTCACGCCGTTAGTTATCGAATGGGTACGGTCACAATGGGATAGCTGACCTGCCGTACCTAGCGGGACCTAACTCAGGGAGCGCCTTCCCCGTCTTCACCCCCCCTCCCTCCTCCTGTTCCTCCGCCTCGCGGGCCTGGTCCCGCCCAGCCTCCGCCCTGCTGCCCGACTTCCCCCCCTACTGCCCTCTGGGGCCGGGTATGGTCCCCTCCTCCAGGGTCGGCAGCTGGAAGGTTTGTTTCACCTCACCGCAGGGTCCTTTCCCTCCTGCTCATCTCCTTTCCTCATTTCTCTGTTCATTTGACTCTTTTAAGTCCACTTAAATCTAGCAAGACCTAGTCAAAACCTAGTAGCTATCGGGCTGGATTGTTTATGGTCTAATGTGTGGAATTGTGGGTAATGAGCAACAGCTAATAGGGAGGGTACACTGGGCCTGTTAAACAATAGTGTAACTTCATCAGTTTGTCATTTGCTCACTCGCTCAGCAGTGGATATTTGTGGATGTCGGGCCGGATTGCGCCGGCCCTGAAAAAAATTAAATCAATAGATGTAACCGAAGCTCCAGTGTTTTTCATGAGTATAATTGACATGGGGGAAAGGAGAAAATGATGTGATCCGGGGAAATATGCGAGATTGTGAAATATGGTGATTTCTTGTAAAAACCTAGTTTTAACTGAGGTTTTATATTAAGTAGAATTTCCTCTGAGCTTTTACAGTTGATTGAAAGTGCCTGTCAGGTGGCACAGCAGTGCAGTTTGTCCCTGTCACCTCACAATGAGAAATTCCTGGGTTTGAACCCTAACCTTTGCCCTTTCTGTGTGGAGTTTACATGTTCGTTTGGGTTAACCCCGGATAGTCCAGTTTTCTCCCATAGTCCAAAGACATTTATGTTAAGCAGATAGAAGACTCTAAATTGCCCATGGTTATCAGTATCTGGGGGAACAGGAAGTATTTCAACTCTTACACATTTATAAGAGAACGATTGACGATGCAATATCGCCAAAAAATAATCCGCAGAAGGTGTTGATAAACAGTAAGTCAGAGGAAATAAATAATGAACGTGCCTGACACAGCTGTGGGTCTGAGGGATGTTTGTGTCCTGCAGGACTGGGCCAAGCCGGGCCCGTATGACCTGCCTATGGTGAACACCCTTCGGAGGAACAAGGAGAAGAAGCAAACTGACGCTCCTGCTGCCACCGGACCCCTCAGTATGGCCACCGTACCCCTCGGTGTGGCCACCGCTCCCGGGGATGACACTCAAAAGTCCAGTAACACCGTGACCTCTGTCATGACTAGGGTGAGATTAATTAATGTTTACATACATGTGGGTCAATGACAAATAAGCCTTTTAAAAACTTTTTTTTAAAAATAAATCTTTAAAAATGTGCAGAGTATATTTATTTGAAGTTAGAAGAGTGTGTTTAAACAAGTGTTAATGTTTGCACAACATTTACAGGGTTTTAATACAGTTTTAGACTGTACTTGCAATATCATCGGCCAAAAAATGTCAGGTGGCGCAACCAAAATTTTCTTGGGGGGAAAATAAAACGCACTTTCCTCTTTTTTTTTTTTTTCGAAGTGATTTTTTTTAGTAAGCATACCTGAGAGTGTCTACTCAGCCTAAAACATTACTATTTTGTAATTGAGCTGGGTATTAAAAGTCACTTATGGAGTATTTATTGTATTTATTGTATTAATCATTTTAGCTTACTAGCTATGTTGCTAACTAGCTCGCTTTTTCAGTATTAGCGATAAATTGTTGATTTTTTTTTTTTTTTTGGTTGTGTGTTTATTTTATGGGCTATTTGCAGGTTAACCACATCCATTGTAGTGAATGCTAGCTAGTTGACAAGCTGGCCTGCAGACTAATGCACAATTCAACATATTTTCCTGGACACCGGCAAGTGTGGAGGACAAAAGTCAATCTACTCTTGCTGCTGGTTGTAATGATTTGGCCGATCGCCGCGAGTTGAGAACAAGGAAACTCGAAAACCGAAACGAACGTAAAATTATTTAACGGAGTCTTCGGGAGATCGAAGGAGACAATCCAAATAGCCTGCTTTCATAGTATATCTGCATTAACGTGCCCAAATAGCCTGATGTGACATAATGGCTCTAGATGAAAAAGCAATGTTAACGTCCATGTTGCTTGCCCACCATTCTGTCCACTCTATCTTGCTTGGTGGAAGAACGAATAGTTCTCAATTTTACTGTCGCATTATTACCAATAAATCATCGATTATTTTTCTTATGTGTTTATTTAATGGGCTATATGTAGGGGTAACCATTTTATAAAAGCAATAAACCCCTTGAAGCAGTGGGTTACAGTGCTTTTATAATGGGGTCTTAGAACGCCCCTCCGCCATTATAAAATCACTGTAACCCACTGCTTCTCACTTATTCCTTTATTATTATGAATCATTTAAAATTATTTTTAACCAAAGTAGTGCTCTCGGACAATGTCACGTCATTGACCCATGTACATGTACTAAAATGTCCCCTACATGCACAGCGCTGATTGTGGAGGACGGAAGCATTCATCACCCTCCATCCATCTCCTTTCTGCACCTGTGTCCGCCCGCCACCCCCTTCCATTGTTATCATTTGAATATCCCTCCAAAACCCTCTGTAGGTCATTCATTGGTTTCCCCTCCATTTGTGTTTCTGTGGGGGGGGCGCTATACCCATCCTGGGGGCGACACAGACTTCAGCAGTATTGTTTGTAGCTGTTACTCAAGTATTACTCATAATTTACTCCAATAATGAATTTGATGAAAGGCTGTCGGCTTTAATGGTGCGGTTCCAACACACCATTCTCCAACTCGAGCATGTGCTCATTCACATACATTCTTACAACAATGTCGCCGTGCTCCCTTATGTCATTGTAGGTGGAGGATGTGGAGGCCCATGAGGCGCTGGCCCTGGCCCTGTCCCGGGGCCTGCAGCTGGATGCACAGCGCTCCAGCCGCGACTCACTGCAGTGCTCGAGCGGCTACAGCACGCAGACCGCCACCCCCTGCTGCTCCGAGGACACCATTCCCTCGCAAGGTACCGCAAATTCCGCCATTTCAGGTTATTCTGCTTCCCTTTCTGTGCAGGCGGTGTTCAGTCAAAACCAGGCAGATGCAGAATTATGGGCACTCATCATATAGAAATGAGAAAAAAAAGGCTAAATATGATAAATGTTTCTATTCTATGAAACTATAAGTGGTTATGCTAGCAGTATGAATCCAACATAGGCAACCTAATACATTGTTTGCTCATCAGACATTCCAGACTCAGGTGGGATTATAAATGCCAAATTTAGTTTAGAAAATAGAGTTTTTTGGGCAACAAATGGTTTGAATTTCTCTTTAAATTGGCTTTAAAGTGTGCTAACTGCTGTCTGCCTCTTGCAGTGTCAGACTACGATTATTTCTCAGTCGGTGGGGACCAGGAGGCGGAGCAGCAGGACTTCGACAAGTCCTCCACTGTCCCACGCTACAGCGACATCAGCCAGTCTTACCGCAAGTTGTTCCAGGCGAAGCGGCCGGCGTCCACAGCAGGCCTCCCATCTAACGCGGGGCCCGTCGTCGTCACACCAGGTGTGGCCACCATCCGCCGCACTCCTTCGACGAAGCCCTCGGTGCGTCGGGCAGCCATGAGCGTCGGTCCCCTTCCCATCAGGACGCCGGTCGTCCCAGTCAAGACGCCCACGGTGCCAGATTTGCCTGGGGTTGAAGACTACGGGCCGGCAACCAGGGCCAGGGAAGTCGAGGAGCTGTCGAGCCCCGATTCGCCCACGGCGGGCGAGGAGGGCGAGCTGGTCGGTGTCCTGCCTGTGGCCTCCTGGAGCGGCCAGGCCACGATTAACCCCCCAGTGCTGCTACCCCACCTCCACAGGACCATAGATCTCAACACCAGGGACGCAGATGCTACAGAGGGTCCGCTGGATGAAGCGAACCCTCTCGACGCTCAGGGTGGTGACGTGCTCTTGGCTATCCGCCGGGGAGTCAAGCTGAAGAAAGTGGTAACCGATGACCGCTCTGCGCCACGCATTGCATAAGAGCCTCACCCCACTTAGCAAAGCTGTATGTCCTTCTGACGAAAAGTATTCTCAGTGGGCCTTCTGGTTTTCCGTTTCTTCACAATACAGTGCTGATAGGAAAGGAGGGAGAGTGCCGGTTAAGCCATTTTTGAGTGGTGAAAATGATGGCGATCCGATTTTGACGTTTTTTTTTTTTATTTTTAGATTTTCAGTTTGTACATAGCAAAGCATTCATGTATTTATTGCTGAAGCCGCCGTCCCCTCCCCCAGTTCTGTGGTGCCAAATTATTTCCGTGACTGAGTTTTAGCTTTGGACCGGGCTTTCTGTAGATACTGCGTTTACAGTACTCGTATAGATTTCAGATGAGTATATTTATGGTCGTTAATTGCGGCATTAACATTTTTTTTTTTTTTTTTTTCTTATTTTTTTTGCAAATAATTATTTTTGAAAATAGTCTGTTTGGCTAACTTGGTAGCATGGTTTATCTGGTAGGCTGATCATAAGAAAGATGGTGTTCAGAGAATAGATGCCTAAATCAGCCTGTGGTAAGCAATATTTGTGCTGAATTGTAGCTAATATGTTTCCAAAAAACAATTAAGTCGTAACAACGCAGTATGTTATGAATCAGTTATGAACAAAAATCTACAGGGAGCATAGAGAAAACATTCAGGAAAAAAAAAAATGTATGAATGGCTCACTAAAGGAACACAGTGAAATTAAATGAAGGCCTTTTTTTGTCGTGCCATTTTATTATCTCAATCTTCAGTGATATTTGTGTTGTGTGGATCTCTGTGTGCTGCTTCCTGTGTGCTGCAATCATATTACGCAGCCTTACGTCTCCATATTGATTATTCAGTGCTGTGAAAAGGTATTTGCCCTCTGCCTGAGTTCCTCTTTCTTGACCATATGTCATATTTAAATATTTTGGATCATTCAATTAATGTTAATTTTAAGCATAGTCAATGTGAGTAGACACAAAATGCAACCTTTTATGGATGATTTCATTAATGGAAGGTGGAGTAATTAAAGACCTATTTCATCCTTGTTAAAAAGTAATTGCCCCCCCGCCCAATCCAAGTGACTCGTTGTGCCTCCCTTGATGGCAACAACTGCAATTAATTTTTTTACGATAATCGGCAATGAGTCTCTCACATCGCTGTGGGAAAAAATTTTCTTTTTTTTTTTTTTTTTTGGTCTGCAGTGGTTTTTGCCTGGCAGTTCTCCCATAGATGCCATTTTTCCCAGTCTCTTTTGTATTGTGGAATTGTGAACGTTGATCTAAACTGAAGCAAGTGAGGCCTGCAGTTCCTTATGCTTCTCTAGGTTCTCGTGTTACCTCCAGGCTGAGTCATGCAATTGGAGGAGTTTTGGCGGGCATGCCACTACTGGGAAGGTTTCCTACGTCTCCAAGTTTTTATCCATTAGTTGATAAAGGCTCTCGCCATGGTTCACTGAAGTCCCAGAGCCTGAGGAATGGCTTTGTAACTTTTTTCAGACAGATGGATTCCAACGACTTAAGTTCTCTTCTGATCTTCAATTTCTTTTGATTTCGGCATCATGTGCTGATTTTTGCCTACTTCATATTGCTGGACAGGTTCTATTAAGTGATGTTTAGATTCAACAGGGCTGACAGTAATCAGACCTGGCATTGTCTAGTGAATTAAACCCAAATTTCAATTACATTTTTACCCCGCCCCACACAAAGCGGTAGGGCAAGGGGTATTGTTTTTGGTTTGGTTTGTTTGTTTGTTTGTTTGTTAACACTTTAGCAGCAAAACTAATGGCCAGATTCACCCCGTATTCGGTTTAGGGATAAACCTGCTGACCCAGAATAGATGCCTATTGAATTTCGGAAAAGTAGGTCAATGTATGTGCGAGGGGCGGGGTTTGTAGTGCTTGGCACCACATGTATTAATTTGTACATTTAATTGGTTAGCAACAATGGGGGCAATTACTTTTTTAAAATGGGGCCAGGTAGGGTTGGATAGTTTTTTTTTCCCCCTCAATAAATGAAACGATCATTTTAAAACTGCACTGTGTGTGCACTCTTGTTATCTTTGTCCGATATTAAAATTAGTTTGATGATCCAAGACATTTTTATTGTAACAAATCTGCAAAAATGGATGTAATCGAGAAGGGAGCAAATACTTTTTCTTAGCATCGTACTTCCGAAGACATTGTGCAAGCTGAAGGAAAAGAGAAAAAACAAGAAAAATTAAACCTTGTACATTTCCATGCATTTATTATACCTCCAGGACGAGGTAACATTTTCACCAGCGTTGTTTTAGCATCCCAGCTTAAATTGGAGCCCAGTAAAGCACTGATGCCAGGAAATGGCTGAGAAAGAACTGCCTGTAAAACTGTAAATACTGACAGAGAATCGACATCTGCAGGCTTAAATTATTTGCTCTTTAGTTTTTTTTTTATTTTTTATTTTGATGAATAGAACTGATTCCATTCTTGCATGTGCTTTCAGATGACAATATATTAATATAATGTTAATATAATTTGAGCTTTGGTTTGTGATTTTGCTGGAAAGCATTTCCAAAACATCCAGCTTTGCTGCTTTTGTTTTATTCATGTAAACAACTGTGCGTCATTGTGGTCGAGTTCCGTGAATGCTACTCTCGATCGAGATCTTGCATATTTCAGTCTGTCATCTTGGACACCGCAGTGTGGCATGAGCAGGTTGGCTCGTTGAAGTTAAATTAAATCTTGTGCTTTGTTAATTTTTATTTCTGCAGCAAGCCTGATATTCCACGCTTTTCAAAAATGCCGCACACAAATTGGTGCAAGTCAGTGGGCTGTTAATCAGGAAGAGTATTTCTAAAGGCTTTGGATTCTTACTCTGACAAAGTAAATGGGACAGAAAATGGCTCCTCTGCCACATTACGAAATTTTAAGGTTGCGTACCTCTTATTGACTGATGTACATGATCTAGCAATAGAAACTCAAGATTAGAAACTGAAACCCTAGTGGATATCAAATGGCTCTTTCTATCGGCAGCCCTGCAAAGGTAATGCTTTATGTTGGCCTGAATGTTGTGATTTATAATCTGTTGCCACATTCACAGAGTGTTGTTTGTGCATGGCTGTCCATGTCTAAAATTCACTTGCAATGTAAATGGTGGTGGAAGGGTTTCAGTAGGTACATTGCTAGAAGGGTTTTGCTGTGGGCATGCATGCAGATAGGTCCTCCTCAAAATGATCTAAACCACGCCTACTATGTGATACGAGTCTGGAAGAGTTTTTATCTCCTGCTGAGCTAAAGCCCAAAAGGAGGATTACGTCATAGCGCAGTCCCTCTGTCCATCCGTCCGTCCGTCTGTCCGTATGGGAAGGTACTTTGCTGGTGAAATCAACTCCTCCGACAGTTTTTATAGGACATCCCCGAAACTTTGCACATATGCTGCAGATAGACTGATGATACGCATATCGCAGTCACGACTCCGGTGGGCGATATTGTGCTCTCAGAGCACTCTCGTTAATAACCATTTTAAATTTTTTCTGCATTTCATATAATATTTCCCACATTCCAGCTGATGTACAGTTACTGTCCGGTACAATTTTTTTGTGTGTTTTGAGGAGGATCTACTTTTGCATACTGTAACCCTAATGCCTTTTTTTCTGTCATGAATTTCTCTAAAATTCTGGAAATCTGTATAATGTGATCTGTGTAATAGGAAGGCACTGTTGCATTCCGTCCTGTTCAGCATATTTTGTGCCAGTACGTTCAGCTGTGGTGGCCCTTTTAAGGAAAATGATTGAAGCAATCAAAGACAAGCTTCTAAAGTTGAGATTTTAGCTCTCGGTAGTGAATGCACCATCAGTACAGTACTGAACAACTTACACTTGGATCCTGTCATTGTAGAAAACGTTCTGCCTTTGTATGTGTTCTGGCCCTAAATCTTTTGTTGAGTACTGCTGTATCTTTAAGTGTTGCCTTTATTTAGATAACTTGAGAACATATCTAGATTTTTTTAAGCTGATAATATTTTATGAGAGATATATTAACCCATTAGAGTTTTATGTTTTTGCGAATTGTACAAGCACGCTGTCACACTGAGCAGTAGATTTTGTTTCTAATCATTTAGTTAGTCAGCATCATTCCTGTATGGTTTCTTACAGGCTGTTAATTAATTGCTGTAATGTTACAGTTTTTTGTGTAATGAATGCCTTTATTAAAGAGAAATACAGCACATGTTTCTGTGTTCCTTTACCACTGCGGCCGGTATACTGCACTGGGTGAGCTGGCTGCTGTATTCTGCTGTAATCTGGATGCCACGCTCTCCTCTGTGCGTGACTCTGACCTTTGTGGTGTTATTAGAAATGATGCCTGAATGAGGAATTTTGACTTGTGCTTTACTAAAACCCATTTAGTATTTTCACTTAAGGCCCTTCGTGGGGCTCAAAGTTTGGAGGCCTTTTCAAAGGTACTTCCCAGTGAGTGTGTCAAATTAGGGCTTTTACTGTCCTCTTAGCAGTTCGAATATTTTTTGAGCAGAATTACTCCTACTACCCGGTCAAAACTTGAAGACAATTTTGTAAAAAGGTAGTACTAATTTAATATTACAGTGGGAAAATTAGCACGTTGATGGTTTGCTTTGTAAAAATATTACCAAACCTCACCTTGTCATTAGTTTACAACATTGCCTGTCTTAGAATTTGGTGAAATTTTTACTCATTTATTTATTTATAGTCTAACCTTTATTTCTACAGGGAAACCCATTGTGAGACCCCATTGTCATTTGCAATGATGCCCTGTTGACAACAAGCCACATTACATTATCATAAAAATATGAACAATATATACAATAAAACACTCTTGCGCCCTGCTGGCTTTCCCTGCCAAATTTGCAGCCTGTCATTCAAGTCTTGGCAAATTTGCTGATTACAGTGGGCTCCAGAATTATTGTCTCCCCTGAATGACGGTGTATTAAAATATTTTTAAAAATAGATAACATTCCTGAGAAACTTGGAATGTCATCTGAATGCGAGAAGTACCCTACGGTTTCTTAATGTTTCAGTGGGACCGTTAAGAAGTTTTTTCACTTAATTAGACAGCCATTTCCTCCAAATCAAAGTACCACGACTAATGGCTCCATTAAATATTATTGTACTGTACATATAATGGACCACATTTGCACCAGGAATGAAATTCATATGAATTGAAATTCCACCTCCCAACCCACAGGCTCTTTGGAAGAGTTGGAAGGAGAAAACCTTTTCTGAGCTTTTTTTGAACAGCTGTGACTGAACAAAGGTGCGGTTGTCCGATTAGACTGAAATGGGATGTGTTGGCAAGATGCGGCAATGAGATGTTTGGCTTCAAAACGGACACTCCTACAAGGAAAGGCACCTCATGCTCATGGTGAAATGAGATGGATAAGTGATGGTTTGGGCCCAATTATAATTTCAGTGTTACAGGGACACCTGTGGTGGTGGATGACTTAATGAATTCCCCCAGGTATTAGGCAGTTTTTTGTTGACAATCTGATTCCTTCTGACCGGTGGATTTCCCAGCAAGACAGTGAACCACTGCACACCTCAAAATCCACACACAAATGGTTCTGGGACTAGAAAATCACTGCTCTGCCATGGCTATCTCTAGGACGATTGATCAATACAATTGTGAATTGCCATTATTTTCACTGAATGATACAATTTACAGGTGGGAAATTTTCCATGATCCTGCTAAACTACCAACAAGCCTACAATTATGACCAATCAAATAACCTCCTCTGTGATGAAAATTGTTAAATCATATGCTTAATGAGTGGGGGTAATGCACCAAATTGTTAACTACCATTAAACTAGAAGAAGAATAAGAAAGGGGTGGTATCAAAGGGGTAGCACATGACTCAACTGCAAGCTACCTAGGTGAGAGGTGCGAAAATTTGAAATTATTTTGGATCGTTTGGTTTTCAATATTTTGTTTTTAGCTTACCGGGCCTATGGGCCGATTGGCTATTGTCATGGTGTGCCATCCGTCGTCCGAAACATTTTTTTTCTTTTTTTTGGCCCGATGAATTTTCATGTAAATTTGCAATAACAATCTAAAAGACCACATCTCCAGTTGTTTTTCTCTGATTTTTTTGATTGAATCATTTTTGTCTGTTTCCTGGGCCATTGAAATTTTGGCTCCAATGTTAAAGATAGGACTGAGAAATTTTATTTTTTTTTATTTATTTTTTTTTTATTACAAAAAGAGACAAGCAGAAAACATACAAAACAGCCAGCCTTAAAAAGTAAACAGAATAACATACAAACAACCAATTACACACTAAGTGGACAGAACAGATACATAATTAAGCACAAACTGGACACAAACGGGATTCGGCATCAGGGTCACTAATGAACATGATGCTGAAAAGAAATAGAAAAAAAAGAGTAGGTCTGTATGTGTGTGTGTGCCGTGCATACACGTATGGATGTGAAGGCAGTGATGAGGGAGAGAGAGAAAAAAAAAAACATAAATAAAAAAGACATTTTAACAGCATTAAGTCAAGAACAACACATAAACAGGCATTGATATAGTGAAAGGTGAAGATAATTGCAGATAGTAATGGAATGATACTGAGAAATTTTAAAAAATTATTTCTCAAAAACTGCGCGATAAATTTTTTTTCTAAATCGGGCAATCGACTTTCCTTGGTACCATCAATGTACAGTGTGAGCGCCATTTTGATTGAATCGATGGAAGTGGGTCTATTTGGGGCGCTGTAATTTATGAATATGCAAGATGGCCTGTGGAGGCCAAATGGTTGCAGATAGAGATTAAGTTTGTATCATCGACATATAGGAAGTCATATATGACCTATACCTTGGCTGTGTTAAAGTTGACCTCAGATGACTTTGAAAGGTCAAACTCGAGGTCAGGGAATATATTAACAATGTTAAAAGATGTGACTCAAAATTTTTTAAATTTTTTTTTCAAAAACTGCCAGATAACTTTTTTTTTCAAAAATCTGGCAATCAACTAACCTTGATACACTTAATGTACAGTGCGAGTGCCATTTAGATTGAATAGACGGAAGTGGGTCTAGTGGGGGCGCTGTACTTTAACATTGGGTTTTAAGGAGAATGGGCCAAATCGCCTGTGGAGGCTAAATGGTTGCAGATAGAGATTAAGTTTGTATTACTGACATGTAGGAAGTAATATATGACCTGAATATTGGCTGTGTTAAAGTTGACCCCAGGTGACCTTGAAAGGTCAAACTTGAGGTCAAGCAAAATGTTACAATTTTCAAAGGTTTCTAGGTTTGAAAATATTGAAGATTGGGAACGTATATGCATTGAACACTTAAAGGAAGTCATGTATGAACTTTAATTTGGTGACATTCAACTGAACTTCAGTGACCTTGAATGCCCAGACTTCACAGTGAAATTTCAATGACTTATATCAGCAAAATGGTTACAGATAGTTTTGGTTTGTATAGGAGATGTATCGGAAGAACCTGTACCTGAACTTTCATTTGGTGGCCTTGAACTTCACCTTCCCTGACCTTCGAAGATCAAACTTCACATAGTGAAATTTCAGTGACTTCTAGCACCAAAAGTATTCCAGATAGAGCTTAGGTTTTTATTGTAGCCATATAGGAAGTCTTGTATGCCAAACTATACAGTGAAATTTCAATAACTTATATCAGCAAATATCAGTGCAGATTGAGTGTAGGTTTGTATTGGAGAAGCACAGGAAGTCATGTATGAACTTTCATTTGGTGACCTTCATATTTACCTTTGAAGGTCTAACTTGACCTAGAGAAAATTCAATGACTTCCATCATTGAAAATGTCACAGATGGAGTCTAGGTTTGTGTTACTGATATAGGAAGTCATATATGAACTTTCATTTGGTGACATTCAGTTTGACTGTTGATGACATTTGAAGGTCAAATTTAACATAATACAATTACAATGACTTGCCAAAATGGTCACAGATGGAGTCTAGGTTTGTATTACAAACATATAGGAAGTCATATATGAACTTTCATTTGATGACCTTCGTATTGACCTTCAAAGGTCAAATGTGACCTAGTAAAAATTCAATCACTTGTGTCACTAAAACAGTCACAGATGGAGCTCAAGTTTGTGTTACTGACATCTAGGAAGTGTCATATGAACTTTCATTTGATGACATTCAACTTGACTGTCAGTGACCTTTGAGGGTCGAACTCCACAGTGAAATTACAGTGACTTGTATCACCAAAATGGTCACAGATTGAGCCAAGGTTTGTATAGAGACATTTAGAAAGTCATATATGAAGTCCATTTGCTGACTACAACTTTACATTTTGTGACCTTTGAAGTTCACAATTGACATATTTAATATACACTGACATATTTTAATGACTTGTATTCTCAAAACTGCTTCAGAGCTCTGGATTGTATGACAGAAGGTCTTATAAATGTTTGTGAACTTTTATTTAGTGACCTTGACATTGATTTTAATTGATTCAAATGTCAAACTTCGCATGAAATTTTCATTACTTTTATCATCACTGTAAGACTGCTTGGCGGTAAGCTACAGGACTCTTGGTCCTAATTTTTTTTAATTCAAATTTTGAATTATGGATGTACAGACCTTAGAAAATGAGTTTGAACTGGTGGGAAAGGGGGGAAAAAAGGAATTTGGTGTGATTTCGAATGATGACAATACGTGACATTTGTGGAAATGGAGCTAACAGTATAAGGACATTGGAAGCAAACTGTGTTTTGTGTGACAGCATGAAGAAGTGATCTGCAAATACCAGGAATGGGGATATTGGAGTAGCTAAAATTGTACTAGATTTTGGGTGGAGATCAAATAAATAGTGACAATGCATTGAAAATAGAACAAAAGTTATTTGTTTTCAATGCGGCACACTGCCAGCGGAGTCGGTGTTTTTTTTTGTTTTTTTGTTTTTTTTTTTGGAGATGGAGACAAAAACCCAGTTCTTAAAAATGAATTGTCTTGGCACATAATGGAAAATGCTAATGAAATCAAAAATGACCAATGCAGCAGGTCCATGCGCCTTTTACTATAAGTAAAACAGTAAAACAAAACAATGTTTCATGTGTGAACATGTGAACTAAATTGCTTTTCTCAAAAAAATATACAATGCGATGATGGTGCAGTCAACCTTTTACTGCTGTGTGATGCATTAAGCATTTCAGCACTGAAGATATCAGTTGGTCAACTCTAGCATGCAAAATTTCCCCTCATTCTCTAATTATGGACATGTTTAGCTGTGCTGTTGTATGGGCCCTTCATTGCCATATATTTTGCTTCCTAATGCTACTGTACATGCAGTTGGACACAGATTAGGACTGCAGTCAGGCCAATCTCACATCCACTCTCTTTGTTTGCACTGCCATGCACTTGTAATCTGTGCAAAATGAGGTATAGAATATTCCTGCTGTAAAATGGAGGGGATCCCTGGAACAGACAATGTCTAAATACAAGCACGTGTTATTACGTAAGTATATAGTATCTTGTGCATATCTTTCATTATTAACGGGCCGGTGAAAATGCGCAGGTCACTCCTGCCATGTACACAGAGACTCTTCCATGCCTTCAAAAAAGGGAGTGATGTTTGAGCCCGAGCTCTTTTCATGACACATGAAATGCTCCATTAATTGGCAAAATACATTTTCTATGAACTAGGGGAACTGAACAATAAAATTACTCTTATTCAACTCCAAAATGGCTCGTTTTGAGAAATAACAACTTTGAATGAAATTTTTTTTTGATTGTCTATTATTTTGTTCTGTCTGTTCATATAAAGAAGATATGAAAACACTCCTTGAAGAAATGGCTTGTGAATACTTGACAACCACTGCTCTGGGAGCTTCTTTGTTGCATGTAGGTTTCCGCTCCAGCTTCAGTTAATGCCGTGGTCGTGTGTGTCTGTGCCCGTGTATTTGTTTGGTTTTTATTCATTATTATATTTTAGACCTGAAAATTTTTGACTTGCAAAACACTTCAACAAAGTCTCTATTTTAGGCTAATATGCTCCTGTAAATTTATGTCCTAACTTCAGTCATAATTTAGCGCACATCTTGATGACAAGAAAACAGAATGATGAGGATACGTTTCCAGTCAATTGATGCATGGAAGGTCCTCTAAGCCATAACCAAGTTTCTTAAAAATTTTGAACTTATGTATTACAAATTTTAACAAATGTTGGCCGAGTCAAACTACAATCACACTTCATTTAGGGTTCTGAATGCAGACCTTAGTTAACGTCATACTTTTGATTAAATTATTCTCATAGATTATTAAGACATTTTCCTCGATCTTATTGTCTTTTGCTCATGATTAATGAACCCTTTGCTGATACGATATTGAACTACAGCTCCCATGACACACAAGCGAAAGTATGCACGATTCGGAGAATGTTAGGAAATGTAGTTTGCATTGAACCTGTGTTCTTTGTTAATTTTAGCGACCTGTCCCATTTCAACGGGTTCGGGGGGCGGGTTGGGTGCCCAGTATAATCTTGATATCGCAGTTCCAATTATTGTGGTAACTGCGGGGAATATTCATTCTCGCGCTTTAAGTTCCTTGTAGTTAATATACAGTTAAAATATGAGTGAGCTGGCGGCGACGCCACGAGTCGTCATGCCCCGTTTGCTCCTACGTAAAGGCGAGCAGTCGATGGTACAGTAATTTCCAGCCTTTGTCAGAAGACTCCATCTCGAGGCAGGCGTCAGGAGCCTGTGCAAGTGGAAAGTCTCACTGCTGTTGACGATGGGAAATGTGTCCATTTGACTTGTCTTTTTTTTCTTCTTTTGGGATGGAATGCAATACATTGGGAAGGCTCGTTTATACCGCTTCCTGAAGAAATATAACGGATGAACAGATTTCGTGTATTGACAGTAATTTTCAAAGCTGGAACAGCACTTGACAGTTTAATAACGGGACATCGGATGATCAGTGTGTCACTGAAGCGCTGTGCCAGATTTGTGGTTGAGTGGTTGGTGGAAGCGGCGTTGCTTTAGTTTTCCTCATGCGGTTTCATGTGTACTCTCTCTCGTTTGCGTGGTACAGAAATCTAATGGCTGGCCAGATCGTTTTGATCGTCAACTCTTTAGTATGAACGGCTTCGATACATACTAGCGATAGTAACTATCCAGTTTTTAACTTGTTTTCTCGCTACGCACATGGGGGGTTGCGATCTGAGAATAATTATTAGATATTATAAGCAAAGTACCGTGATGTCCGAGTAAGACTGGATTGCCTCTAGTGGCTAATGTTGCAACCTAACAACCTCGCGTGATGTCAAGAGACTTTAACTTCATTTACTAACTGCATATTTACTAACGTCAACATTCTCCCCAAGGGGCAGTTGCGCTACTGAGTTAATCTAGGAGCGCACAGATGCTGTTGTAAATGTGCTTCTGAATCATTTTCATTCCTTGAGAATTTTATTTCAGACTGAAAACCTTGCAACTTCATTTGCAAGAATGCTTTGAAAATGGGGAACTGCGGAGTTATGTTTCATAGCTAGAGTATGTTGTCATCGCATGGTGCCATTTTCGACTATGTTTATTTCTTGCGCACCATTTCGAAGTAGCTGAAGTTTGGTGTCTTGGGCCCAGTCTTCATAACCAGCTGCTTGTCGTTAAAATTTCAGGTTCCCAACAATTGCGTAACTTTCCTTTTATCCGAACGATGCTGCCCCGTTTGCAAAGAGTACTGCGGCCCTTTCTTTTTGCAAGGCAAGGACCTATAGTAAGAAGGGCCAGCGAAAACGACTCGTTCCCGGCTCCCCAGCCGCTGTCGATGATGTTCTTGCAGCGCTGCGCCCTGGGAACTCACCCTCGCAAAGAAACAATGGAGCCGCTGAACTCTCCGCGAGGAGCGAGGGACTTTATTTACAGTCTTCATCCCACTGAACGAACTTGCTTATTACGGGAACTTCATCGGTTTGAATCCATTGCGATAGCGCAAGGTGAGTAATATTTTTCCATCTGGATGACTACCTGCAGCCAGCAAACCAATGACGTTTCATTTTTAATTCGACGGGCTCACTGAAGTGTTCAATAACTGGAAGAGAGACGTATTCCCGAAATCCCATTTAATTAAACTTGGATTAAATTTCAGTCACTCTTTATTTGCCACAAGTGGCACCACTGTTTGAGATTTCTTTGATGGCTGAGAAATAAAATTATTGATGAGTCTCCAATATAATGCTTGAGTGTTGGTAGAATTTATAATACAACCCTAACTTAGAAAAAGCTGGGACGGTATGGAAAATGCATATAAAATCAGAAAGCGGTATTTTGTAAGTTTAACTTGCATTTCATCGCTGATAGTATGAAGTAAAGATGATTAATATTTTGTTTGGCCATCTTCATTTTATTTTAAATATACATCAGTTCCTTCCATTTTGGTCTGCAATGCAAAAAAAAAGTCGGGACCTGGGCAATTTAGGACTGTTGGTGAAATAACACTGACGCCTCACAGCAAGAAGTTTGTGGGTTTGAATCTGACCTGGGGCCTCTGTGGAATTGGCATGTTCTCCCTGTGTGCCTGTGGGTTTCCTCCAGGTTCTCCGTTTTCCTCCCATAGTGCAAGGACATGCACATCAGGCTAATTGCCAATAGGTGTGAGTGCGAGAGTGAGTGGTGTGTGCGCCCTGCAATGGATTGGCAAACTGTCTTGGGTGTGTCCCTGCCTTTCACCCATAGACAGCTGGGATTGGCTCCAGCTCCTCCCTTGACCCGAGTGAGGAAGAAGCCGGTATAAAGAATGGATGGATGTTATTTGAAACTGCTGAAGTCAGCAGGTGATTGTAATCATTATTTGGTACCAAAGCAGCAGCCAAGAAAGGCTTAGTCCTTCAACAGCAAAGCTAGGCTGAGGATCACCAGCTCACTGATAAATGCGTGAGAAAATCAATGAAAGGTTTACAATCCGTGATACTGAAAGAAAGGGCGAGATTTTGATATTTCACCCTGTACGATGCTTAACATGATGAAAAGATTCAAGGACGGGAGGGATTTCTGTGCGATAAGTGCTCATGATCGCTGATCACTCAGGCAGCACGGCGTCAAGAACGGTTATTCATCTGTGTTCATATAACCACGTGGCCTCAGGATTATTTTTGCAAACCTTTGTAAAATACTACCATATGAATGCCAGTTAAAACTTGTGTGCTCAAAAAGGAAGCCTGACAACACAGAATATTTACTGAAACAGGTGCTGTTTGCCTGGTAATGTAGTCTTTTGCAAAAAATAAAATCAGCCCTGAAGATAGCATTTTAAATTATCTATAAGAATGCATTTGTAGCTGGTGGAAATTGGCTTGCAGCCCTCCAGCCGTGCTTCTACTGCCCAGTGCTGGTCTGCGGCCCATAGTTTGAGAAACGCTAGTCTAGAGAATAAAAGAATGCAGGACGGGGCCTCAGTGTGTGGGAGGCAAGGTTTGAGATGAAAATGCTGTTCAGTACAATGCAAACCAGGACACCTGGTGTCCCTCTGCATCACTGGCATCGCTGTATTCTTCAGTTCACGAGCAGGTCCCTCCCTTCTCCATAGCCGTCTCATTCTATCTTAGTCTTTCAAACCTTTTTGTGTCCCTCGGCTCACTGGTGTGACTTTTATAAAATCTTTTTTTATCGAATCTGCAATTTCTTAGATGGTTTTTATGGGTTTTTCAGCTTTATTGCCTTCTTCATGTAAGAGCGACTCCAAATGGAAATGCGATTGAAATTTGCTCCTGCCCGTTTATCAGCCTTCCTGCAAGTTAAACAAGGAAATATTTTCATCAATATCTCCCACCACCATGGAGACCCATTTTCAAACCCCGTCAAGGTCACGACTAATGGGGAGTAACTTGTAAACAAAAGTTAATTGATGGGGGTAGTTTCTGAAAAAACTTGTCCCCCCTTATCTGAACGGACAGACGAGCTCCATTGAATTAGCCCCCTCTCCACTTCCTGAAAGGGGTTAATAATAAGAGTAACACACACCCTGGTCAGTGTTCAAATATTATGGACCTGACTGTATATTTACACTCATCACCAGAAGTGAAATGTCACTTAAATGCTACACACTTCAACTAAGGAGCACATATCGATGGCCTCATGCAAGAATGGCGTTAGTGACGCTTCAGTCAAAAATGACTTTTTTGGTTGTTTTGGAGTAACTGAGACTAGAACATTTCTTGACCAAGTCTGGAGACTCAATTCCCATCGTAAAGGGGTTAAAATGCCTTTTTAACATTGGTGCAGCAAATAGCTAACAAGGTGGTGCTGTGGCAGTTTTTTGGCTCTCCTGTAAAATTTGTAAATGTCACTTACGCTCTTCTTGCATGAGGCCATCGATATATGTAGTTTATATCTAATCCGTAATGGCAGTAAAAGATCCCAGGTCGTGGATGCAGCAAATCATGTGGTTGAACTCCCTTCTCCATCTGATGTATAATCCCCTAAGGGTCTTGAATGCCTGCATGCATGACTAGATCAGTAGTGCTCAAGGACCTGGGAGTTGTGCCACTGACTCGGCGGAGGGGGCAGGGACTGTAGTGATCACATGGTTCTGTCTCTGTTATAGCTTCCACATACACATCTTGGTGCTTCCCTTCTACAGTGGGAATTTGTGTGCTGGCACCCAACAGAGGCCTTATTCACTGTAGTGCATAAGTCCTTTCCATTTACTCACGGAAACAAGCTCTGTAGATGATTTATTTTTGGCAGTCACGCGTGACATCGAGGAACGGTACTTATTTCTCACAGCAACGGCCAGGAATGAAGGTGGCAGGAAGAAATGCATATTACTCATTTTAATAAGTTCTGGGCGTGCAGAATGTGTTTGAAACGCAGCTCTTGATACCTGGAACGGTGTGTTAGCTCTGTCTAATATAATTATTATATCCCCGAAATACGAGTTTCGGGGATATCATGGTTTCGCCCCTCCCGCCCCTGCCGCCGCGTCCGCAGATTTTAGCCGTTAGCGTGATAACTCACAAAATACTTTACATCGGCTTCTCATTTTTAGCATATGGGTAGATATGGTAGAGAGGATGAACTGATTAGATTTTGGGCGAGTATGCAATCCTAGGTTTGCCACCAGGTGGCGCTATATATTGAAAAGAAATCTGTTTTTTAACCATATCTCTGGAACAATTACTTACTCGGACCTCAAATTTGCCTCATATTGTAGGTCTACTAAAGGGGAATCTAACAAAGGGGGCTTCGAGGATTGGGGAATTTCGGGGATATACCCCTTGCTGTCGGCCGCTGTCAGTGTAGGCCTCGTTTATCTATTGTGTGCAGCAGTGTATTAGTGAACAAAATCTTCCCCAGGTTTAACCGAGGGTGCTTTGAGGTTATGATGTAGGCTGGCTGAGTAGCCCAATGGTCGTTCTGTCACGAAGATTCTCGAAATAGCGAGAGAAGATTTATAAACAATGAAATGAATTGGATATTTTCATTGGCGATCAGGAAGGGTCATTGGGTCAGCAGGGCAATGGGTTTGATGCTGAAGAGGGCAGAGTCAGAGGTTGGTGGTGGTGGATGATGCGAAATCTCTGCAAGCAGAAACAAGTTATGGGTATTTACAAAACCCAAAACCAGTGAAGTTGGCACTTTGTGTAAATTGTAAATAAAAACAGAATGCAATGATTTGCAAATCCTTTTCAACCTATATTCAATTGAATACACTGCAAAGACAAGTTACTTAATGTTCGAACAGGTAAACTTTGTAATTTTTTGCAAATATTAGCTCATTTGGAATTTGATGCCTGCAACATGTTTCAAAAAAGCTGGCACAAGTGGCAAAAAAGACTGAGAGAGTTGAAGAATGCTCATCAAACACTTATTTGGAACATCCCACAGGTGAACGGGCTAATTTGGAACAGGTGGGTGCCATGATTGGGTATAAAAGCAGCTTCCCTGAAATGCTCAGTCATTCACAAACAAGGATGGGGTGAGGGTCACCACTTAGTGAACAAATGCGTGAGCTGATTTTCGAACAGTTTAAAAACAACATTCCTTAACAAGCTATTGCAAGAAATTTAGGGATTTCATCATCTACGGTCAGTAATATCGTCAAGAGGTTCAGAGAATCTGGAGAAAAACCAACATTGAATGCCCGTGACCTTCGATGCCTCAGGCGGTACTGCATCAAAAACCGACATCAGTGTGTAAAGGACAACACCACATGGGCTCAGGAACACTTCAGAAAACCACTGTCAGTAACTACAGTTTGTTGCTACATCTGCAAGTGCAAGTTAAAACTCTACAATGCAAAGTGAAAGCCATTTATCAACAGCACCCAGTAACGCCGCCGGCTTCGCTGGGCCCAAGCTCATCTAAGATGGACTGATGCAAAGTGGAAACTATGGACGTCGTGTCCTCCAGACCAAAGAGGAAAAGAGCCACCCGGACTGTTATAGGCGCAAAGTTCAAAAGCCAGCATCTGTGATGGTGTGGGGGTGTATTAGTGCCCAAGGCATGGGCAACTTACACATATGTGAAGGCACCATTAATGCTGAAAGGTACATACAGGTTTTGGAGCCACATATGTTGCCATCCAAGCGTCTTTTTCATGAACGCCCCTGCTTATTTCAGCAAGACAATGTCAAGCCACATTCTGCACGTGTTACAACAGCATGGCTCCGTAGTAAAAGAGTACGGGTACTAGACTGGCCTGCCTGTAGTCCAGACCTGTCTCCCATTGAAAATGTGTGGCGCATTATGAAGCGTAAAATACGACAACGGAGACCATGGACTGTTGAACAACTTAAGCTGTACATCAAGCAAGAATGGGAAAGAGTTCCGCCTGAAAAGCTTCAAAAATTGGTCTCATTTCCCAAACGTTTACTGAGTGTCGTTAAAAGGAAAGGCGATGTAACACAGTGGTAAAAAGGCCCCTGTGCCAACTTTTTTGCAATGTGTTGCTGCCTTTAAATTTTAAGTTAATGATTATGTGCAAAAAAAAAATGAAGTTACTCAGTTTGAACATTAAACATCTTGTCTTTGCAGTGTATTCAATTGAATATAAGTCGAAAAGGATTTGCAAATCATTGTATTCTGTTTTTATCTACGATTTACATAACTTACCAACTTCACTGGTTTTGGGTTTTGTATATCAAAGACCTGTGGTTACGATTGGGTGCATGCAATTGTTTGGGCTTTCCTACATCTCGTGATTGACCTGTCGTTTACACTTTCATGTTCCTTGACTGTTAAAGAGATACTGGTTCGAGGCCTCAGTGGGGCTTCAACTTCTGACTTGACCTGCAGAGATGAAGTTGGAAAGAACTCTGCCATTGGGCCCTTGAGCAAGGCCCTTAACCCCTGAATTGCCCCTGTTTCTCTCTATCCCTCCTCACTTGCAGCTGTTCTAGCTTGAAATTCTCTGTGGGCATCTTTGAAAAAGAGGAAATTACTCAATGGGATTTCCATGGTAAAAGAAAGGTAAAAATAGAAGCTTTATCCGGTTAATGAATAAGAATTTGAACCTAAATGAAATACTTAGATTTTTTGGAATCGCAGATGTTTTTAAGCTAATGCAGGAGGGATGACAAGGCTCTTGGAGTGCCATTGGATTGGTGATTTTATTCAGCAGAATTGCATTTGAAAGTGTTGCTGAGGGAGTGGTTAATGTATTTAATTCAAATGCATTTTCTGCATAATAAGAAGGTTATTTATCACTGGATATGTTTTCATGGTTATTATTAAACACAAGCATGAGTTATTTGCAGAGGGATTATTTCCATTAATATTAGCGTATGACCCTCCTGCTGCTAGGACTAATAACAACCAAAGACACGTGTCAGCAAATGGTCAACTTGGTATTTTCTTAACTTAAGGTTATAATATTTGGAGGACATTAAAAAAAACCATTATATCATTATGAAGATGGTTCCCCGCTCTGGAATTTGTGAATTCCACTGGTGTTATCTTTTGGACGTGAACTCCAAATTGTGCCTTTAAAAAACAGGCTTGATATCTCTTGTCATGCCGGAAGTACTGTGTAACCTACTGGTCAGAAAGGCATCCATCACAGATGGTTTTTCATATTTGCAGAATATTTTTTGTAGTTTAAGTGTATGCTAATGACTGAAAACAACCGTATATTGTCAGACTGGACAGTGTTAAATGACCTCAAGAGTCATTACAGCATATTTAGGTCATGTTGTATGCTTTACCTGGCTGATGCTGGGGCCCTATGGTAATTTGACCCGGCAAGTTTGGTAACCTGAGAACGTACCAGCATGATCATGGTTCAGTCCCAGAATAAACAAGAGCAACGCAAGGTATGGCATATGCCCCCGACTGAAACAGTTGAAGAGCATGTACAGAAAGCGAGTGTAAGACATCATCTGCTTTGTATGATCATTCAGGTCACCAAAAATCATAAACCTCCGTCGAGCGGTGTTCACGTTAGAGCGTGACAAAGGATTTCAAGATGGCTGCTGTGGCAGCCATATTATTTAGCGGAGTGAACTCAAAATCGATAGGCATCATCCCCTATGTATGACCATTCACCTTACCAAAAATCATTAACCTCCGTCGAGCGGTATATTCACTTTAGAGCACAACTAGGGATTTCAAGATGCCTACCGTGGCGGCCAAATTAGTTGGCAGAGTGAGATCAAAACTCATAGGCATCGTCCCTTATGTACAACCATTCACCCCAACAAAAATCATAAACCTCCGTCGAGCGGTGTTGGCGTTAGAGCACGACAAACAATTTCAAGATGGCTGCTTTGGCGGCCATATTGTTTGGCGGAGCGAGCTGAAAATCGATATGCATCATCCACTATGTATGACCATTCACCCCACCAAAAATCATAGACCTCCATCGAGCTGTGTTCACGTTAGAGCGCGACAAATGAAAAGTTTATGACGGGATGCCCAGACAGACAAAAGGGGTGAAAATAATAATGCCCCCGACATTATGGGGGCCTCTTTCAAGGGCTGAAATGGGACCCTTAAAAAAAAAAAAAAAAACGTAAGAGAAAAATGCAGAAATTCAAGTTGGTTTGCACCAGTAATAGCACATTTTTGGACTTTAACTGAAATGCACTACGTGCGCTGTCAGCATCACAGACCACTTAACATAGAAATAATCCAATGAATTCGCTTATTTAAAAACTGAAACTATCGCTTTTTTGCTTTGGAATGAGGAAGAGCCTCATCCATCTAGGTATCTGCTATTCTACATTGAATATCACCAAATTCCTAAAGTAAAATTTACAGCAAAGACAATGTCATGTAAATGGGTGCCTGATTCTGTTTCAAAGTGAAGGAACAGTGTTGGCTGGGGCTCTGGGGGGGTCCTACCTCAGAAAATGTTTTGACATTTAACCCATAATTTCCTGAATGTATATACTACCTGACATATGACTTGTGCTAACATCAGAAGGTAAGTTCAAATTTAACTTCAAATAAGCACTTTGTGCACAAGACAGCCGTATTAGGAAGCCAGTGTTATGATGCCAAATGATCTTAAGGGAGCAACATTTATTATGTACTGAGAAGAAGAAATGGCACAGTGAAAAGATGCTGAAAAATAATGCTGGAGTTGCTGTGTCCATTGTCGCTGTGTTGAACTTGGCACAACTAAATTGTGTGCGCAACGTGCATTGCATTGGCACAAAGATATATTTTTGAGAACCCAATTTATTCATGAGATGCAGCTAAGAGCGTCTTACAGGAAGTAAGTGAAGAGTCACTGTGAACAAAACTGCATGAAAAACAACTAAAAGTAGGGGGGAAAGAAATATATGAAATGGTCAGGGCCCAGAGAATCTGATGTAATCTTGCCAAAATAATGTTTCTGGATTTGGCAGCTAATAAAAACTAGCAGACAGTGGTCTGCATTACAGATGCATGCAAAAGCATTATAATGGAGTGCCAACACTTATTAGGAGAGCAGCTTACTCCTCTGCAGGAAATGAGTTGCACCTCGCTCGTAGGATGTATTTCAATTTAATAAGGAGTCGATGAATTCATGCAATGTTAAACTGAGGCCCTGAACTTCATTTTTTAGAACGTTCTCATCACTAAGCACTACCATTATTAGCGTTTGGCGGGGCATGTCTATGAACATGCTAGTCTATGCTACAACACTGAAATGTCACTGACAAAATGGCTGAATAAATAACTGAAGATACCGTACTGCATCACTGCCATACCTTCACTCTTTAATTTATCAAACAGTTCAATATTGTTGCTTGTCTTACTGTCTTCATTTTGTTTCTCCAACTGTACTCAGGGACGCCCGTGGTTATTTCTGCACACGTTACAGAGGCATGGCTGTGCAAGAAGAGGGTGTGGGTACTGGACTGGTCTGCTTGCTGTCCTGACTTGTCCCCAAAAGAGAACGTGTGGTGTACTTTGACAGGCAAAATACGAGAATAAAGACACTTGTTTGCAGGAAGAATGGGATAAAATTACGCTTGAAACACCTAATCATGTGGTGTTTTCAGTCCTTAATCATTTTATAAATGTCATGAAAAGGACTGCAATACTGCGGGGTGGTAAATACTTTACCACCTTTCTTTTTAATTGGTCCAGAGTCAACATTGAATTGCGTTTCTTTTCATTTAGTCATGAAAATTGATGTGGAGAAACGACAAATAATTTGCCGTTGTATTGCTTTCAACACAATGCAGCTCAAAGATTACTGACAAATCACTGCCTTCAGTTTTAATTTTAATTCAATGTCCATCCCAACTTATTCTGATTTGGAGCTGTACCTGGCATTGGAGAACCAGGCCTTGAGCTGAACACCAGTCAGTGTTAGAATGCAGGTCCACATTTCATTATCATATACACAGGGAGCTGTCACTGAAAGTGCCTGCATAAATAACCTGCACTCTTCATCTGCTTTTCACTGGGGACAGTCTCACCAAGGACCCAGCCACATATTCATGATTATGTGCATTTCTCAAAAATCTAGGATTTATTAGTGTTTTTTAAATGTTCATAGTAACTACTTTAACCACTTATTGATGTGTGTAATTTAATATCATTTACAAAAGTATTATCCTCAATGAAAAGGACAAAGATAGGCGGCTTGTTTGTATTTCTTTGCACAAAAAGTTGTACTTTGCATTTGTATTGTGGCACCCCGAGTGCTTCTCGTTGTCCCACTAATTCAGCCTGGCACTCAAAACCACATGGCTATGTAATTGATTATGTGTATTTTCCTGCAGACATGCTGGCTAATTGGCTAATTGGTTGTTATGGAGGCACACCTGGGCTACATTGATTTAATGAGCACTAGGTCTTCAAAAAGGCTAAGCTGGCGGTGTGGTGTGGCTTTTTACCTATGTCTGTCTCCCCAGCCCTGTGTGAAGACTGATTGTGCTTTTTTGTTGGTTTTTTGGCCTCTGCCCCTTTCCCTCACCGGAGTATTTTTAATTACCCTATATAATAGCCCATTGTTCACCGTGAAGTGTGGGAAAACTGGTGGGTTTATGGCTTTCCATGCTTGGGCCAGATTGGGGTCTTCGTGCTGGGCTCGGCTGAACTGTTGCCCCCTCTGGTGGACCCATGTGGAATTGCATGAACTCTGGCAAGTTGTGGTCATCTTCCCTTGTCTCACTTCCTGGAGGGGCTCCTTGCTCCAGCATTGGGGTTATGGCAGCCTGCCTCCTGCTCACATGGCCAGCAGGGGGGCCATTAGTGTCATCTGGACCAGACAAGGTCTCATGAGGGCGCAGCACATACTTGAATCACCCGGGAGGGCTTCTTATGGCGCACAACTTTTCCCTTTGCTGACCACGCCCAGTACTTGGGGAACAAGCCACAGTCTCGGCCAATCAGGACGGGTACTGGCAGTTCTGGGACGACCCCTACTCGTGTGGACACCGTGCCCTTGGGAGAGCATATGGTTACTTGACTGGTAGAGTAGCTTTTGTCATCCCCATGGATGCATGATACTACCACCGGAGTTCTTTGGGACTTGTCCACAAACTTTGGCCGTACTAAGGTGATGGCACTTCCACTATCCAGGAGGGCCTCGGTGTCTCTACCCCGCATCTTCACTGGGAAACTGGGGCTGACTCACAGGACTCTAGCCAGTCGGTTGTCAGGTAGCCACATGGGAATGGGGAGGGGGCGGACCCCGCTGTGGGCATTGGCTCAGTCCTCTCAGGGTAATATCGGGTGAAATGTCCCTTCTTCCCACACTCAAAGCAGGTTCCATCTTCTCGGGGGTAGACGTTCTTTGGCAGTGGTCTTCCACCCCTAGTCCCCAGTGGTACATCCGTCCCCTTCCTGGCAGGGGGCCTGGTGCTGTTCCTGGTCTTGAGGCCGCTGCTTGTAGCCTTCATTATTTCTTGGGTGACCTGGTGATTCTCCAGATATGCAATCAGCCGGTCTACAATGGTAGCCCCTTGCTGGGATACATCTCTTAACTTCAGTCGGCAGTGTCCTCACACACATATCCAGTGTCACTCTATCCAAAGGAGAGGGTCCCTCCCCCTCGGTGAGCCACGTCTTCTCTTGGCGCTATAGGGCTCTCATCACCTGGGGCCTTGCTGGCACCGTGGGGTCATACATTCATTGATGGACTCGTAGTGCCTTTGCCGGAAGGCTATAGCCATAATATGCTAGGTTATAGCCTGCTTTCAAAAGTGCATAATTGGCAGCATCCGCGACTGGCAAATCCCTGCTGGCCTGTTGGGCCTCACCAGTCAAAAAGGGAGTTTGTATGTGCGCCCACTCCGCCCTCGGCCAGCCCTCTCTGGCCGCAATCCGTTCAAACAGCTCCAAATATGACTTAGCTTCATCTTCTGCCGTTAGTTTAGTCAGTGTTTGCACCGGGGTCTTCTTAGCCGTCCGGCTGCATAGCTCAGTCACTGCTCTCTGCAGGGTCTGCTGGGTTTGTAGCACCCCAGTGAGCACCTCCTTCAGGGCCGCATCCATCCTTCCTTATACTGGTCGTCAGTTACTTCGAGCCAGATCAGTGCGCCCGCATTCTCCACCACTTGTGGGGAATCAAGACAGACTGCAAAAATTCGGTGGAAACAAAATTAGACTTGATTTATTTCTCTCTGGTTTCAAAAATACTCCGGTGAGGGAAAGGGGCAGGGGCCAAAAAACCAACAAAAAGAGCACAATCAGTCCACACTAGTCACGGATCTTGAGGGCTTCTACTTCTCTGGGGTAGGGGTAACTCCGCCGACTGCCAGTCTTCGCACAGGGCTGGGGAGACAGACATGGGTAAAAAGCCACACCACACTGCCAGCTTAGCCTTTTTGAAGACCTAGTCCTCATTAAATCAAAGGTGCCCAGGTGCCTCCTTAAGAACCAATTAGCTAATTAGCCAGCATGTCTGCAGGAAAATACCGATTGTCAATTACATAGCCATGTGGCTTCTTCCTGCCATGTGCTCTTGAGTGCCAGGCTGAGACCCCTTTGCATGCTGGTTGTTATTCAAACCACAATTGCAATTTCAGAATTTTATTAAGCTGTTAATTTTATTAATTAGATGGTTTTGATGTTCATTGAAGTAATTTACCATCTTAATCCACAGAATGGCAAAAATAGCTTTGCAATGTCCCAAACATTACCAATTTCATATTGTACCTCTTACACTATAGGCAAAGAATTAAATGAGGTAGCAAATTGAGAAAAATTGGCCAACTTCATGATGTGACACGTCTCCAGGTTTATTGTTGTATATGCAATAATTAGCCACTTTTTTTTTTTTATTAAACGTAAATGCAAAACAGAGGGGCCTCATTTCTGTTTTAATTTAATTCTGCATCTTCCAGATGGTTAAGGTTGTTGGGCAGGTGAACACCAATTAAAAACTAGCTGATTGACCTCAGTCTTTAGTTTCATAGGTTATAGACAATTTACCTCTTCATACATGTTGAAATTTAATCCAGCGAGTACTATTCACCAATAGAAGATATATTTTTCCTCACATGCGTAATCATCTCTGGCAGGATGCAATTTAAGAGTTTTAGTGATCCTGCTGTATAAGCTCCCAAGTTTGAACAATAAACAGCTTGTTAAAACTGTGAGATCGCCATTGCTTTTGGAACAAAAACCAGCACATAGGGGTTCTCTAGGACCGGTTTTGCTAACCGCAGATGTAGAGGACCTGCATTAATTTCACCGTGTCCCAGTCGTCAATGCATTGTTCCCCGGTACCTATTTCCCTCAATGGCGGTCCTCAATAAGCATTAATATAGAGGCAGGACTAGGGTCAATAGAACCTTCTAACTGCTAGCATTTTGAATTGCAGGGCAGAGGATATTAACATATCAATTACAGTTGGATTTTACAGCTCTTTTGAGTCTCTGGGCTTCAGCAGTTTCATGTCAGGTCTGAACATTGTATATCTTTGAGTAAAGCAATCAGGACAGGCCAGCCCCAGCTTCATAATCTCGGTTGTGATTCACGGATGAATGGTTTCGTTGATTTGAAGTGTCAGCAGCTCGTTCAGGAGAGTCGGGTCACCCTGTTTACATGCTCTGTGGGCAGTTTTCATTAACAATAAACAACACAGTCAGTGCAGCTACAAATTGAAGGAGCTCAATGAAATTGAAAGCGCCCCGTTCCTTATTTGTGTTTTAGTAAAATTTGGGCCAGTCCATAAATACTTAGACATTGACCAATTGTTCTATATTGCCATTTTAGCTGCCCACTACCACTTGTTTTGGAACTGAAGTTATGTTGTAAATGACAAATATGAGCTCAAAGTGCAGACCCTCAATTTTAATTTTGGTGAATTTACATCCACTTTGGGAAATGTTGTAGGTATTGCAGGACTCTCTATATGTGATCCTGCACTTTTGGTCCCACTCTCAACACGTTATTGGACATATGTCTGCTCAGCTATTCCATGGCCAGGTGTGCTTGCGTGCGTGCATGTCTGAGTCTGTGAGTTTGTTTGCTAGTCCGTCATTTCATTCACTAGCAAGCAGGTGAAAGTTACAGTTGAATTGTGGCATTTTCATTTGTAATCTGCAGCTGCGGACTGTCAGTATGAAGCGCAAAGAGCTGTCACTGCCAGCGAAGCCAGAACTGGATAGGAATATTGCCTGATAACAACTGTGGTGGCTGACAGTGATGGATGGCATATTTCTATCCCTGTTCTGGTGAATGACAAAGCGGTCAGGGCGGACAGACGGACGGACACTGTCTAAATCAATAGTCTGTTTAGCCCCATGTGAGATGGGAGGGACTGCAAGTGGTTCGGCAGATGAATTGCATAGGGATCTATAACCTGATTACCTTCAGACAAAAATTTCAAACCCCATTGGATGGCACCTCACAATTATATGGACAGCGACCCAAACCATGCTGTGAAAATAATCCAGGACTTTTTAAAGGCAAAGAAATGTTATCTTCCTCAATGGCCAAGTCAATAACCTGACCTGAATGTGATTTAACATGCATCACACTTGCTTAAATCTAGAACAAGCACACGCTGCAGTGAGGGTTTGGCTGAGCATCACCTTGGAAGAAACCCAGTGTCTGGTGATGAACATGAGTTGGAGGCCTCCGGCAGTTATTGACTGCAAAGGTTTGTTAGTTTATCCTATTACTTTTGAGCCTCTAGAATTGGGAGGCTATGCTTTGAAATTATTTTAGCTCCTACTTGGTTCATTTAATATTTTTGGAAAACCTTCAACCCTTTTTTGCATGGCTCTTTCACTCTTTGCCTACATAGGGTGGTGGGTGGGTTTGGTTGTGTAAGTAATCACGATGCGACAAAAAGATAAATTAAAGCTGAAGGTCTACACCAAAAACCCGTTTTGATTTCAAACCGAATGTTGTGATAAACTGAGCCAAAATAATAAAATTATCATGGTCCAAATATTTACGGACCTTCTGTATTCAGTGGTGATTGTGGTGTTCTGTGTGTTCCACAGAGAAAATTTCTTTCTCCCAATGATATCTTTTCTTATTACCATGCGTTCAAACAAGAAAACTTTGCTGAAACTGGATTGATAAAAAAATAAATAAAATAAAATCATTGTAATCGTCATGTAATTGGGATGCCTTACATACAGCCTGTTACCACAGTTACTTGACAGAAAGACCATGAATAAATTACGGATGTTAAATTCATAACTACAGCTTTATTTTATGTTAAAAATTCGCCAAAAATTTTTACCCAACTTTGAATCGGCAAAATTTTTTTGGACATCAGTTCTTTACGATCTTGAACTGACTCAAGGTATATTATGCAAGGAACCCAGGCTTGGTTGTAAATAGCATTATCATATGATCTGTGTTGAATTTCAAATATGTCCGGCTGGAGCCTATCATTCATGAGATGGGACATCAGGACTCAAGACTGTGACAGGAGCACTGTGGACTGAAGTGATGGGCGTTGCGTATTCCCCGGGAGACGAGCTGATATGTCGCCTTTGCACTGCAGTCCTCTGTTACTTGGATTACGCCAAGCATGCTGGGAATGCATGTGTAAGCCCCTCCCCCAGTCTGTGACATTTCATGGGTGAGGAGGATATGTTCCGTGGTGACCTTGAGATTATATTTGGAGGTCATACCCCATGGTACTGAATCCTTTATGATACATGGTCATCATTAAAGCAGTTGGACTGATCCTACAATGGCCTCTTTGTTCTTTGATCAGGCGCAGTTCGTAATAAATTTCATGTGCTACTCCGGAAGTCTGTGAGAATTGCAGGTTCTATACATTTGCATGGAGGTGATAATATTTCTGTATGATTTAACATGACTGAATATGGGCGTATTAAATGATTCAAATTCAGTTTGCTTAATTAATTTGTGTTTTGTCCTATTATGAATTTTGTCTGCTCTAAGTGGCGTGACGAACACAATATTAAAATGTAATTGAATGACAAATTTAAATTGACCAGAGAATATCTTCTAATAATGTCACCGCAGTGTGATATCAACTCATTATGGACAAGCTAAAGAACTCGACAAGCTGAAGAATTTGATGTCACGGGTAGATAGAGGCAGCATTAGGTAATTGAACGGAAAGGAGCTGTCTGCAGGCTCCAGCTGTAGTGCTTAGCTGGCTCGTGGTGACTTCAGAGACATTGATTTTGAATAGATTCATGTGCCTGAGCTGCCTGAGATCTCGGCAGACTTCCGCATTCAAGAAGCTGGGTCATACCTCAGTCTGGCTGTTAGTTGTTCATTTTCTTGGCATGAATCATCGACTTGGCCGCTATGTGTGAGCCATTACTGGCGTTTCTTTCTCGATTTAACATCTCAGAAACAAATCTGTCAACAGGGCAACAGTGCAAATGTGAAATTACTTGACTGATGAAATTCACATCTCAGGATTTCAAGATGCCACCGTGTCGCTAATGTGCATTGCTTCGTATCATTTATCATAGTCAGTTTATGCAGATGCAGTCCCTTTCACTATTATAGGCAACCTTTTGGTGAATTTGCTCAGTGTTACTTTTTTTTTTTTAATCCAACCTTTAACTGAACTTGGTTTATTCTGAGGAAAAAAATCTGTAGTCAAGAAGTAATAATTTTTAGAAAAACACTTATGCCACAATTATTTTCACCTCTCTGTTTAATGCTTTGTACAGCCTCTCTTTGCCAGTAAAACCGCTCTTCCGAAAACATCTTATGAGGTTGGTTATTTGAGTTCCACTTAACAGAATCTCTCCAGATCATCCCGAGTCCTTCTGTGCGCCGTTGTGTTATTGGGGTTTAGGCCAGTGGACAGATGGCCATATGAGAAGCTTGATTTTGTGCTCAGTTAACGATTTTTGTGTTGATTGGAGCATATTCTCTGGATAATTGTATCTCCCCTACGACAATAGTTGGGAGATACTACGGTTTAATTCCGGGGCCGCCGCGCCTGCAGACATTTTCTGTTCCGGGCTCTGGAAGCGACAGTTATTACAAGAGTATTGTCTAATTTTGCACAGGCGAAGATATTTATTTGACAATGCTCCAGACCGATTTTCGGCAATTTTGGACGTCCAATATGGCTGCCGGCGGCCATTTTGTCCGAAATTTGGGGATCGGGGACATGCACCACTCGGTCCCTGTGGCGACAGAGTTATCTAGTTTAAAATGTATTTGTATTTCATGGAGTGCATGATGCCATGTACCTGAAGGAAGTGCCCAGGGCCTTTGGGGGGGGGGGACAGCTTCACAACATCACAGAACTTCCACCATACTGAGCAGTGAGGATCAGCTTTGCATCAATATTGCAATCCTTCTTTTTACACCAAACCCATTTGAGTGCTGGTCGCCTAAAAGTGCCAGTTTTGTTTTATCTGACCCAGTAGCATGTAACAAACTTGAGTTCTTAATTTTATGATAAAATGACAGGAAAAGGTTTTTCTGACACACCTTCCAAATAATATGTTGGCATAGAAGTGGCTCTTGATTTTAGTTCTGGAGGCTTGATGACTCCTAGATGCTACTTTTACTGTTATTCTTTAACTGATCCTTGTGGATGTATTTTTTTCCTCTTTGACAGTCTCTCTCCCTGAGAGTGGGTGCAGAATAAAGTGGGGTTCATTTTCAGGAAAGTATATAACTTACACTTGACTTGAACTTGGTGAATTATGGCGCTAACAGTAGATCTGCACATTTTCAGGCATAGCTATTTTTTTTTATAGCCTTTCCCTGACTTATGAACGTCAACACACTTTCCCCGCATGTGATTTGTGCTGTTTCTGATCTTCCCCATGAGGGATTTTGGCCTCTGTGCCACCTCATATTTATGCCCGAGCCAGACAGGAAGTCATGGATTACAGCTTCCTATGCTCTCTGATCAACTTAAAAAAGTTAAATATAAACGGTGTGTCGTGGTTTGTTCATTTGATTTTAAAGGGTGCCAATAAGTGTGGCACATGGTTTTATTAAAATTAATTATTTCTTGACAAGTAATTTTTTCTCAATATAAACTATGTGGCTTCAAATTTTATGAATATATTGGGTTATTAAGTTGTGAAGTCTTTCATGTTGTTACCAGAAGACACGATTGACTGTAGTGACTGTTGACAAAAAATAAGTTTTGGTAAGTTTGGTAGTTTACAGATAAAAGTACAGGAATGACTGCGCCTACATGGCTTCACTCAGGTGGATTATGGAACTGACTAGAATCTTATCATTTTTCCCCATTTGACAAGAGATGTTTTTGCTGTTCAAGGTAAAGTTTTCGTTTGGGACAAGAAATGCTGCTCTATCTCAGGAGATGTGCGCTGGTCAGGGTCCGCTGCCCTGTGCCACCTGCCGCACCTCTTATACAGTGGGCCCATACTCATGGCCATGTAATACATGATTATTTAGCCCTTTTGTCGGTTTATGCTTAGTTATTTCGACTTGTATTACTGTATTGATTAAAGGTTGCCTGCAGCCTGATCAGTATCATTGATGATGATATCTTGTGTTTTCTTGCATTAAGGTACGGTATTATACTATAATTAACTTCAGTTATCGATGAATCCAATGATTTATCCACCTCAGACTAGTGATTTTCACTTGAATATCACTTGTGGATAAATGTGGATAAATCATTGGATTCGCTGATAGCTGAAGCCAGTAACTGTTTTATTATATGACCCTACTTGAAAATGTGAAATAAGCGAAGGGCAACAACTCGAATGCAAAGCTCCTCATAAGGATGAAGCAACACGAAATACGGACACCGTCAGGAGCTTCTGCGGGGAAACCTAATCTATTTTTAGCCAGAGGTCGTTGGATTGTTTTATTACCCCTCGCGTATTTTTGTGTGGTGAACATCTCTGTTTACAGAGACCGGCGGAGCTCACATTGACCAGTCAGGGGAGAGCAAATCCTTACGTCACATAATAAAATTTATTGAACCCAGGGGGGTAATTTGTCCTCTGCCATCGACCCATCCTAATTACTTAGGAGCAGTGGGCATCCACAGTGCAGCATCCAGGGACTCGGTCAGGGTCAGTGGCAGGACTGTTCCACACATCGAGGTCCTGGCTGACTTAGACTCAAACCTGAAAGCTCCCTGTTGTTAGGCAACAGCTATAACCACTGAGCCACTGTGCCGCTCATGTGCCTGTGTATTACAGTATTACAGGTTTATATCCTACGGTAGTCTACTGTTGTGTCTGCGGGCAGTTTGTCGTCAATATGTGGTTAATAATTGTGCATTTAATCCTCTCCTGCAGGAAAGTAGAATTTAGAATTATTTGGTGAAAACCGAGCTCAGTATCGCAGGAGGAAGTGGAGGAAAGACGAGGGAAGAAATCTGAAGTTTTCTGGGTTTGTGAAAATACATTTTTGACAACTTGAACCCTTTAATGAATAGTACTCAATAGCTGTAAAACTTACCCTGAGCATCATTTGTCGCTTACTATTTTTTTTATTTTTATTTTTTTTACCACTGTTTATCCCAAGGGGCATTTATTTGAAAAGGTTTATTGTTTCACCATAGAACTGAGCCTAAAATCTCGAATTCAAGCCCAGCTGTACCCTGCTATCTGTACTGACAGTCTTACTGGAATGTTTTCTGTTTCAATGTGCAGACCCCAGTGCAGCAGACATTGTAGAAATATATTAAGTTTTTTTCAGGGATTAATCATGAAACGAAGATTCTCATGTGGACTCATTCAGCACCAGAAATAATTCGTTCCTTAACATTTGCCTTGACATTTGACACTGTCTTCAGCCGGGGGGTTGAACTGTAATTTCACACCCAAGCCACACAAATCTCAAGTAACAAAAAATAAAAATTGAAAATGTCAGAATATATCAGTATGAAATGGCCTTGGTTGCATTCTTACTACATGGAGAAAGTAACTCAAATCTGATTTTCTGGCCGACAAGTGCGGTGAAAAAGTTTTTGCAACCCTCTTCAATTCTTCTATTTTTGCATGTTTGTCACACTTAAATGTTTCAGGCCATCCAATTAATTTCAATGTTTGGCAAATATAACCCCAGTAAACACAAAATGCAGTTTTTAAATGATGATTTCATTTATTGAGGAGAAAAAAGCTCCTCAACTTTACTTTGCCCTTTGTGAGAAAGTAATTGTTGCTTAATGAACCATGTAAACAAATTTACCTGTTGGGTTAAATTTCACTAGACATACAGTAGTGTGCAGTGATACACAAAATTCAAGAACAGATGAGAACCAGAAACGAAGTCTGACATTAATCAGTCTAGACAGGATCACAAACCCATTTATAAGGTGTTGGGACTCCGGTGAATCAAGGAGAGCCATTATCTGTCATGGTTTAGGTTGCGTGTGTTAAGGACTTTCTCTGTGGCTCTTGTCCCCAGGACAACATCGAATTAATTACTTTATTATCGGATTCTTTACCCAGCTGGCTGATTGGACTTGGGCGGCGCTTTCCCCAGGCTCTATATGAGCCGAAGGTCCGCCATGCCTCCTTTGCAAGAGTGTCTGATTTCAGCTAACACTTCAGCCAGAAGATATTTCTAGTTAAGGATATTTTGCTAACTTCTTTGCGGTGATATTTTGGAGAAATTCTTAGTAGGGAGACTTCCTTTTGATTCCTTCCCTCTCTCTCGTAAGGTCTGCACCAATTAAGGTGTTTTAGAATTCGTGAGACCTTTTTGTTGCTGTTACTGCACTGCTGCATGTGGGTCCTGTTCTTGGTCTCTGCCAGTTTCTCTCTCTCGCTCAGCTTCGGGGTTCTGATTGTTAAGTTTGTATTTTAGGAAGCGTGAGAGTTAATTCTCTGCCGGTCATCTATTCTTCCTTTTGGTGATTTTAAGTGCTCGTTCTTGCTGGCTTTTTCCTTGCCAGTCCTCTGCATTTGGCCTCCGAATTTCCACCATTACGGCATCTACAAATGGAGAAAACTTGGAGCAGTGGTGAACCTTCCCAGGAGTAACCTGCATACCAAAAATTCCTCCATGAGCGCAATGACGACTTGCAAAGGGAGTCGCAACAGAACCCAGACTTGCATGTAAAAAACTGCAGACCTCACTTGTTTCATTTCTGGTCAGTGTTCACGATTGCAAAATAGGAAAGAGATTGGGCTAGAATGGCATCCATGGGACAGCTGCAAGGCGAAAACCAGTGCTGACCAAAAAGAACATAAAGACTCTTATTGCATTTGCAAAAAAAAACATTTTGATGACCCCAAAGACTTTTAGCATAATATTCTGTGGAGTGATGAGTTGATAGTTAGACTTTTTGGAAATCATGGGTCCCGTCACATCTCTGCATTCGCAATAAGAACGTCAAAGCAAACTTCAAACGCAGTGGTGGTAGTGTGATGGTCTGGAGCTGCTTTGCTGCTTCGGGACCTGGGCGAATTGCCATAATTGATGGAACCATAAATTCTGCTCTCTTTCAGAAAATCCAAAGGGACAATTTCTGGTCATCATTTAATCAGCTAAAGCTCAGAAGCTTAATTTTATACGGCAAGACAGTGATCAGAAGCAAATGAGCGAATGCACCTCTGAATGGCTCAAAAGAAACAAAATAAAGGTGTGGGAGTGGTCTAGTCACAGCCCCGACTGGAATGCGATTGAGATGCTGTGACATGACCTTAAACAAGTAGTTCATCAGTAAAAACCCTTCAATGTGGCTGAATTAAAATAATTCAGCAAAAAAAGTTAGCCGAAATTTCTCCATAGCGATATACAAGTCTCATTGCCGGTTATTGCAGATGTTTTATAGCAGTTGTTGCCACAAAGGATGGCACAATTATTCGTTAGGTTTTGGGTGTCAGTTATTTTTTCACACGGGTGATGTGGTTTTTGAACAACTCTTTACCTTCTAATAAATAAAATGATCATTTAATAGTTACATTGTGAGTTGAATTGTGTTGTATTTGTCTTACATTGAAATTAGTTGCAGGATCTGAAATACTTCTTTTAAAATTTTATGAACTTTTATTTAACCAGGTAATTAGCCTGTTGAGCTCAAGGATCTTTCTCACACGGGAGACCTGGGCCAAGAAAGGCAGTAACACTCATCAGTGACACGAAGTTAAAAACAATATACACAACATTGAAAAGGAAAATGGAGCGAAGTACAGAGCAGAAATACACAAAATAAACAGCAATTATACTTCTGCACAGTACTGCTTGTATATGCAACAAAGACCTGATTTTTTTTTCTGACCAGTGAATTGGAGAAGTCATATTTTTACATGCTGCATTTGTTGTGCAGACATCCATTTGTAAACATTACTAGCCTGTGTCGTGGTAGCTTTGTGTGTGTGTGTGTGTGTGTGTGTGTGTGTGTGTGTGTGTGTGTGTGTGTGTGTGTGTGTGTGTGTGTGTGTGTGTGTGTGTGTGCGGGAAGCTTCAGAGCGGAAATCTGTTCACTCCAATGACAAGTGAGCTGCATGCAGGGAGGAATTTGAACAGTCATGACAAAAAAATTGCTGATTGATGGTTTATGAACTTTCAGTACAAACATTGTGTGAAATCTCTCTTCTGATCATCTGTTAAACAGGCACATTTCCGAATTAAGAAATTAGGGAGTTCGGACCTATTGCCTTAGGGAAGTACAAGAGAAGTAGTCTGTATTATTCTTAAAGCACCTTCAGTGATGGCTTGTGAAACTGCTCAATCAAGAAAATGGCAGTGGAGAGCGCGTATTTAAATTGCTAAATTTCCAAGACAGAATGACAAATTGCTATGCAAATGGAGTACATCGAACTTCAAAATTCAAATGTATTACACATTACCTTGCTAAACCCCGCCACGATATTGAAGCCATTTTAAAATCTATGGAATCCGTAAATTGCTTGCCATAGTAGCGGTTATCTTAAATCATCGCTTGAGCATCAAATCAATTTATGGGAACGTCTGACTATCCAGGGTTATTGGTGCACTTGGAGAAGGCTGGATTCTGAGACCTGTTTTTGAGTTGAAAATAAATGAATAAAATCTTGGTTCAGAGCCAAAAAAAAAACTAGTGTCGTCCTCTTGACACTGAAAAATCACAAAAGCATAACCTGGCTGGTCGTACTTGTACTTAATCGTGGTACAATGGGCTCTTTATATACGCCCCAAAAGTATGAAAATAGGGAAGTGTGTTCATTTTTCTACATAGATTATGAGATCAAAAAATGAATGAGACTGATTTCCGATAATCACCTTTTATTTCATTAATTTGATGTGAATTTATTTATTCATTTATTTATTTTGCCATTTTGTAGAAATGTCGGCCCCGTAAAGAGCAGTAAGTAGAGTAGTCCTGGGTTTCAGCATTTGTTTTAATCTGGAGCATTTTGGGTCTGTGACATAAAAACCATCAGGAAAATTAGAGGGGATTGCCTGAAATATGTAAGATGAAGGTAGAATAACTGCAGTTAAGACATACAGCACCAGAACTGGGAATATGAAATGATGCAGTATCTTAAAGTTTTGAAGATAATAAAGAAACTGCTGGTAGACTCAGAGATCAGTATTATACAGATCTGTAGTTAATGAGACAAAGGCTGAGAGCTGCGAAGAGAGATTCTGTAACTGTGTGTCGTGTCATTAGTAGCAGTTTCTCAAAGCTAATGGTGAAACTGTCATACGCAACCATACACTGAATGCTTAGAGAGCTAAAAGATTGGAACCCCTGAAGCTAAGCATCCCCTAAATGGTTTCTTTTGTCAAAGACTTTTACATTCGAAATGATTATTGCATTTAAAGAGAGCGCACTAAAGTGTTTATGCTGCTGTGCAGACATTATTGCTCTGGATAATTTGCTCTGAAATTTCATCCTCTTGCTTCCTTTTATATTTGGGGAATATTCACAAAAATTACTGTTTCACTGACATTGTATAAAATGTACATGAATGCCTGGAAACATTAAAACCACTGGCCCAATACTGTGTGGGTGCCCCTCTGCCTCAACAACAGCTCTTTAAAACTAACATCCGCTTGAATTCCTGGACCCAGGGTTTCCAAGCAGACTATTGTTCAGAGCATCACACTCCCTCCATCTGCCTGCCTTTTTCCCAGTGCATCCTGGGACCCCATGTAAATGGTGCACATTTACCCAGCTGGTGCACATGATGCAAAAGAAAATGGGACTCATTGAATTTAACAATCCTCTGCTATTACTCGAAGGTCCAGACCAGTTCCAATATGCGGTCATTGTTGACAATTTCAGTGGTTGGCCAGAGTTCGAATGGGCACTCTGATTGGTCTGCAGCTATATAGCTTCATACACAGCTTGGTGCGATGCGCTTTGTATAGTGGCACATTCAGTCCATAAGCATCATTAAAATTCTCAGCAACTTCTGTGCCACAGTTAGCTTTCTGTCAGTTTGGACCATACTAGATATCCTTTGTTGCTCTTGTGCATTGATGATCCGCGAGTGCCCGGCAACCTGTTGCTTGTGAATGGTTTGTCTCTACTTGAACCACTGTCAGTGAGTGCTCAACACCGTTGACTGGGAGAACCCCAGTAGCCTTACTACTTTAGAGATGGTGTGATGCATTTGTCTGTCCAAAATTATTAAGTCCTTCATGTTCCATAAATTTTAAGATGGCGCCAGACTATCGCGACATGGTGCTGCTCTGGTCTCCTGCCCTCTGGGAAAAGATATCAATGCCTCAAGGCATTGGGATATCAATCAAGGGGTAAGACATCCTGCCTATGTAACAGTACATACAGCTGTACAGCTGCTATTAGGCTCCTCAGTGCTCAAGCCCCGTGTAGAACTAGAGTGAAATTAAATTAGACTGAATGCAGTTTAACCTATTGGCACTTAACGGACCGCTCTGCACTGAGACACTTTAAGGGAAGCTGCAATAGTTCAGAGTCTCTTGGGCTTTTAATGGTTTGAATGACTTTTTTTTTTTTTTAAGTCTTTCATGTACTGTGTGTTCTTGCTGTGACTCCCATGTGCTGTGTGACGCCTCCATGTGAGGGCTGCTCTTGTTTGTTATGTCTTTTAACCTGACTGCACTAAGACAAATTCCAATCAACTGTGATTTGATGTAGCAATAAAGTATTCTAAAGTACTAGCTGCTACCCGCTTTGTAGCCCATTATTTTGTCGCTTTTAGATCGCATGAAGGAGAGAAGCTGTGTTTTCAATTGCCACTTGATTATTCTTGAATTGGAAAACGTGTTAATCAAGGGAAACCATCTGGAATCAGCCAGGACAAATTTTTGTCAATAATTGCCACCGAATTTTCAGGTCTAACGCCAGCCCTGCGAGTGTTCAACTGTCAAATTTGAATTTGAAAGCTGTCAAGTTCGAGTAATCAGAATGCCTGTTGACCTTGAAATGTGCAGTTATTACGAGATAATCAAAGTTATTTGCTTCAGCTGTGAGTGTTTTAATGTTTTGGCTTATCAGAGTATAAACAGTGTTGTGAAAAAGCATTTGCCCCATTTCCAGTTTCTTCTACTTCAGTGTATTCGCTCAAATTAAATGTTTCTGATCATCAAACTAATTTTGATATAAGATGATATCTGGAGTAAACACTTAATGAGGGAAAAGACTATCTAACCCTACCTGGCCCCATGTGCCAGTTTGTTGTGTGCTTGTGAGCTGTGCAGTTTGGCTGTGCTTTACTATCTGCTGCTACAAAGTAGAAGAGAGATGCAGGAATGAGTGTCGTCCTTCCTCTTGTCCTGTCGTCTGTCCGTCCATTTGTCCATCTTTCATGATTTGAATTCGATTGAGATGCTGTGGCACGATCTTAAACTGGCATTTCAAGCTTGAAAACCCTCTAATATGGCTGAATTAAAACAATGCTGTGAAGAGGCTCATTTTGGCAGTTTTGGCAAAAATTTAATTGCAGTTTTTGCTGCCAAGGACGGCAATTATTTTTTCACCTGGGTTTTGAATAGCTTAACTTTCAGTGAGTTAAATGATCTTTTTCAAGCCGCATTGTTTGTGTGCGCACGTTGTCTGTTGTCTTTTATCAAATTCGGTTGGATCATCTGAAACATTTACGTATTATGAATTGGCAAAGATAGATGACATCAGGAACATAATGGAAAATGATTTTAATATTGAAAAATTAAATAATGACACTGCTAAAATTAATACATATATACAACGTGTGTGTGTATATATATATATATATATAGATGTCTGTATATTCATTCACCACTGTACTGTTCCCGTACTTTTGAAGCACTCTGTTCACATCAAATATATTCTGGACATGAGATATTCTGGACCTGTTATGCAGTGAGATTTTAAAATTCATTCCATTATATGCTAATTTTTTTCCCCTGCAAGTTTTGCCTTCGAATGGCACAGGTTTCCAGGACTAGGCAATGTCTTTTTTATTGCAGTTTATTTTTAGCTTCAGGCTTCCTGCCACATTTGCAATCAGCTGGCCATCTGTGTGGGATGGGTTTGTCTGTTTACATTTTCCTTGGTCAAACAAATGAGACTTCAATTGTAGCTTTGGGAATATGCTGACCTATACATGATATTTTATCTTAGCCTCAAGTAATCACTGCAGTTTCTCCAAAATGACTGTCACCTGACTTGCCTTCACAAATGATCTTTCACGAGGGCAAATGTCCAGACTGCAAAAACGCCCCCGTTCTGCATCTGTCACTGAGCCAGAGAACTGAAGCCATGTTTCCGTGGAAACTTCGCTCTGGCTTCTCTGTGGAATGCACTGTGCTGGGATTGAGGTGGAATCTGTGGTTGTATGAAACTGAACGGTTAGTGTTGAGAATATTTCCTGAATGAGGGATCAAAGCACCAGTCACAGCGTGAGTCACGGACTCATTGGATTCAATTTCACTGGACACACCCGATTACTGCTTCCCCTGTTGAATCTAAACATCACTTAAACAGAATCTCTCATCCAATGTGAAGTAAACAAAATGCAAAACAATGTCACAATCAAAAGAAGTTAACCTCTTTTCCCTGAGGAGCAAATGGGTGATTCGGCCTGTTTTTGACCACAGTTACTAAAAGCTATGCATCTCAAAAACTTCTAAATACCAGAAAAATGGTTCAACACATCTTTTAACTGGAAAACCGCACCTCTACGTCCAATCAGTCATTTTTCACCAAGTCTCATTTTTAATATGTATTTTCATCAACTTCTACAGAATGTCTTAAGATCAAAAATCATACTCAAATTTGAGATTTTTTAATGATGAACAGCAGCAGGTCTAAAGGATATTACACAAATTTGGAACAAATGCATGTTCTGCAAATATTGTTGGAAAAAAGCATGTTGAAGTCTGGGCAGTTTTTCTACAGATATTTTTGCATGTTTTTGTTTTTTTATTTTTATTTTTATCTAGTATCATATGTTGTAGAAAGCCCAGTATCTCAAACACAATAATGGCCTGGAATATGGTTCAGTGCTATTTTAAAACTAGGGAAATGTACCTTTACCACCTAACAGTAAGTTTTAACCTAGCACCTGGTTTCAGTGGGTGCTCTATCTCCTTAAGCATGGCTCAGGAGGTAGAGCGGGTGGCCCAGGAATCAGAAAGTTCCCGGCTCGATCCCCGGCTCCTCCAGAGAACGTGTCGAAGTGTCCTTGAGCAAGACACTGAACCCTGCACTGCTCCTGATGTGCAGACTGGCAGCCTGAGGCAAAGTTGTAAAGCGCTTTGGGCTCATATCATGTGACTAGAAAGCGCTATATAAATGCAGTCCATATGTTAGTGCACAACACCAACAGAATGACCAGGAGTAACGTGCAGGAGTGCAGAATGGAAGGAGGGGGAAAACCGCATCAAAGAACACAAGGATTTAAAGTGAACTAGTGTTTATTTGTAATGGTGAAAAATTCATGAACAAAATATATTTACAGTGATAGGTGCTATATTACAGACAAAACATGAAAACCATGCGCAAGCGCACAAGCAAGGCTTTGGATTACAGGGCCAGCTAAACGACAACAGAAGACAAACAAGGCCAAACAAATCTAGCTGGAGGAACAGTCCAACTGATTACCTAGGCAACAAGATCGAATGACAAAAAAAAACCTAACTACCTACTCTAACTACCCAAACAAAGACGTACGGCAGTTAGCAATCGCTCCTACTCTAGGGTGTCTATACAATCTACACACACCTAGATGGAAATGCAATGGAGCCCCTATCTACCCTGTCCTTTCCTTGGTATGGCTGAAAACTAGAATGTACAGCGAGGAAAAAAATTTGCAGGGAGGGAGAAACACACAGAAAACACGCACATCAATCCACCTACAGGATAACACCCATAACCGTGGCAAACAGCTGGAAATAGGATGTGGCCGACAGGATTTTAAAGCTTAGGGCATCTCTGGAGTGGTGGGAAGCATGGCAGGGCGTGGCAGGTAAATGATTGACTGACGAATGGACGAATGCTGAGGAGGTGGAAGTGACGACTTGTGAAGGGTGTGGGGGCAACGCTGCCGTCAATCTTTGGGAATGGAGACAGAGAGATTAAGGTTAAACTGAAAGTACACAAAGATGCAACATGGTGCTATATATACCATAATCTCTACCACTTGCACCTGTAGTTTACTGTGAAAGTTGCGGAAGCCCCTATCACCTTGACAAACTTTGATTTGCTATGTGAGGAATGCAATGTCAGTTACATGAGAGCCAGTGTACTGATACCCCAGCTTGATGGTTAGATGCTGCTGCACTTGTATTTGCAAGCGATTTTGCTTTCCGCAATTGGACGATGTCCATTCTCCTGGAGCACCTAGAGTACAGTGAATGATGAAATATCACTGATTTCATTCTTTAACTGTAACTTGGAGGCAGCTACTAACGTATATCAAAAAAATCCAAGCCGGCATAGCTAGGTCCTAATATGGTTCAAAGTATCTTCACTGTTTTTACTTTTAATTAATCTTTCATGCATCGGTGAGGTTTCTCAACGAGATGCACTTACACATTGTGGTCATTGGAAGTTACTTCAGGATGTTTGTTAACGTTCTGTAATTATATAAGTTAGAAGGGGTCTGGTGACTTCAGTTCCGCAGATATGTTGGGTTAAGTTGGCCAGATAGGACTCATACACGGGTCACTTAGGTTGTTGCGTAGGATTCTAATCAGTCGCCCATCGAGAAGAGGAAACGCACTCAGGGAAGATAGACTCTCGGGCTGGATGGAAAAATCAAACTAGGTGATGCGCACTCTATAGAGATGCTAACCGACGCCTCTTGTTGACCTTGACCTTTCGACCTTAAAATGCAAATTTGGACAGGGTACCCTAGGATCATCTACCCCACAAAGTTTGGTCACCCTAGCTTCAGCGGTGGCCCAGCTGTCCCGCGGACAGGCACGCACGAAAGCACACACACACACACACACGCACACAGACGGTGCTAAACTGTATACTCACGCTGCCTCATCGGGCGTGGGTAAATAACCACTGCTAGAGAATATTCTCAGTACGTACTTGAAGGCAACGCCAGGGCAATCAAATTCAAGACAGGGTGGGGTCAAGGCAGAAGGTAAAATTAATAATTAAGAAAGGGGGAATGCAAGTGTAAACCAAATTCAATCAATGCTGATGGAAACTGTCATGAGACATAAAACTGAAAATTATGGATTTGGTGTGATGCCCTGCGGTCTACAAAAGGGCAAAGGAACTGAAAAACATCTCACAGCCTGGCCCCTCCCTGATTTCCTGTATTATTGCATTTTGTCTCACCTGCTGAACATCTCTGCTAGTGTGTTCAGTGCTGTTCAGAGTTCAGTGCTGAGGAGTTGAGCAGACAATATACCTTCCTGTGCTGCCCTTCTTTGCATCATTTAATGTTTTATTTCTGTGAAATCAGTTCTGTTATCTTTATGCACGCTAGTTATGAGTGCCTCCTTAGAAAATCAGTTGTATTTTATCGCAACAATTTTACTGCTACTCAGCGCGGTCTTTTGTTATATCGGTATAAGCATACTGTGAAGAGCTGTGCTGGTTTGCACAAAGGAAATAATGAGGACTTTTTTTAGCTGAAGATGGTGAATGGATTTTTCTCTCAAGGTGCTCAGAAGGTTGCATATTATTTGCCATCATCTTTGTCCCAGGTCAATACAGAAAATGGCTGTCCTTTATGGCACCAGGCAGGTACTCCATACAAAATAGATAGGTTTCCCCCCTCCCCCTCCCCCCCACACCATTTACTATTAAGATTTGAGATCCTGTGTTGGAAGGTTCTGTGTAAATGCAATCAATTTAGATATTTGCTGCCTCACTTATTCAATAAAGTTCTGTGGATTTATGGAATAATTCCCAGTCATTTTCAAAGTGTGGGGCGTACTTCAAAGGAAGGCAGTAATTCTTACTGAGTCTCTGTGTATAGTTTTAAATAATAGGGTTTTGAACAAATATATTGAACTCGGTACCACTCTCCTATTTCTTGGGTTCTGAAATATGTACCGTAGCAAGTTATCAAGCATACCCATAATTCAATCTGGAAGCAGTCACAGCAGTTGTCCCATTGCTTTGAATAACATGAGCATTTTTCAGAGGAGGAAATTAATATTTCAGGAAAATTCATATGTGTGCTGAATGAATGAATGAATTATTTTATGAGGCACACAGAATTGTACCATTTGCCCCTTTTGTCAGGAGGAACACAGCTGGAGTGTACCACCATAATAATGATCATGTAGCTGGTTACTTTTTAAGCTTATTTTCTGATAGGCCGCAAAAACTGGAGGAGTAGGCCGTTTTTTAAAAAGTGAACAGTATTTTTGCTGATATGGTTGTTTGTTTGCAGTTTTGAAGGTGATGCAATGTACCTCATTATGTTCGCCACGGCTCATTCACATTTATACGGTTTTAATCTAATGTGAACTTTTTGTGAGAGATCAAATACCTGCTCTCCTCTTCCCCGTAAAAGTGCTAAAACAGGTGCAGCATGGTTATTAATATCGTCAGTAGCAGTAGAACAGCAGGGAGGCTGCTGATGCTAAAGGCTCACCCACGATGAAAGATAACCTCATTATACAGAATTTCTCCAGCAGATAATTAAACAAAACAAACATTTGTCTGAGAGACCGGCATAATTTCCTTTTGGAAACAATCGGCAGCCTGCTGCCTTCTGCATGCAGGCATTGAGTGGCTGTATTACCTCGCTCTCATTGATTTATTTTTTTTTCTGCCCTATTTCTTCCTCCTAAACTTTTTTCGAGCCAGTTCCATCACTGCAGTAGCCTCTGTCCATTTTGGAGGAAGGGCGTTCCCTGAGGAACATTTCCTAATAAATGGGTGCTGTCGACCGGCTGATTCATTTCCACGTGTAATCTCCCCGATGTCTTACCCTGATTCACTGGCCATCAGTGTCTCTAATGTGATCCCATTTCAAAATGCCTGGAACAAACCCTGCCAAGCTTGAGTGCAATAAATGAGTAGTCCATTCCTGAGCTTCTCATTGCATTTGTTTTGTCTGGCTTGAATGGTTGGATAATCTAAACAAGGCTGGAAGGTTGGTGTATGTTCTTTTTCAGCTGGCTGGATGGAGAAGGTTGTATCTCTGCAGCTGTAGAGTTTAGTGATTTTTGTGATCTGTTTACATTGATATTCACAAGTCAGCCATTACAGAAATTGATGGAAAAAAATTAGCTGCATAAGGCTGACTCTAACCCGAAAAATGACACATTATATGGCACAGCCAGCCATGTGTCTGAAACTCTCAGACTGCTTGAAGAAACGTTGCTAGTAACTTCCTGAGTGTAGCTTTAAGAAATAATATATTTGGCCTTCGAATGGCTAGACGTTCATTCGGCAGCCCTGTGGTCAGGTGTTTGAATCCTGGCCAAGCTGTCGCTGGCTATGGATGGAGGTCCACACAGGAGAGGCTACAATTGGCTCAGCCTCGTTCAGGATTATTGGGGTTAAGCTATTAAAAATTCTTTAATCTCATCACCCTCGACCGACTTCTCCTGATCTGCCGAGTGCATGTTGCCACAAAAGCAAATTGTACACTGACTATGTCATCCTCCGATGGGATGGGCAGCATGTGACTGGTGTGTGACTGCATAGTGTAAAAGAAGCGAGAGCCAGTCGTCACGCGAGTCAGAGGAATCGAGGGCGACAGCGTCTTCCTCCTGAGTTGATGTGTTCAGCATGGGAGAAAAGCAGAAAAATAACAAAAAAAAAGAAATAAGGGTTTACTTAGTTTTTTTTACTTTGCCCCAGGGACATTAGGGTTTTCGGAATAAAGGTTGATTTTTCATGGTGGAATGTCTGTGAAATGTTTTTGAATCATTGTATTAATAATTAAAGTACTTCTGCGCTCTCAGAGATGCCGTTAAATACAGATGAACTGGGTCAGGGAGTTTCAGTTGTTCTTCCACATTCTTTATCCACAAAACTGTGGGTTTTATACAGATGGCAATGTTTTTTTTTTTTTTTTTTAAGTGTGACATATCTACAATAGATACTCTCTTATGCTTACACTTCCTACAATAGATCAGGAAGAAAGACTGAAAAAAAAACAGTATGGTTGCTATGCATATATAATTAAACATATAAAGCTGTAATTGTGGAAGAAATGTCTTACTTTGGCAGCAGTATTTTGGCCTTTGAATAACTTCCAAAAAGAGCTTACAACATTCAAATTTAAGAAATTCAGAAGGGATACATACAGGACTATTTCTCTGCTTCTATTGTTGATTGGCAAGACAGTCGTCTGGTCTCTGTCTAGATACCATCTTGTTCCAGAAGATACCAACTCATCTTATCCACACTAAATTAGTGGATAATCCTATTCTCTGAGTTGAGCGGACTGAAAGATTCCCCTGCATTTGTTTTTCGTGAATGTAAATATCCAGCCAAGCCGCTTTTCCTGTGTTGTTTTATTGCTATCACAGTATATTTACCTGCCTCTCGGTTATTATACTAGTAGGGACCTGTGACACCTGCACCTCACATGGCTGAACTGCTTGGTCACTTAATTCATGCTTCCTAGTGCAATCACTGCCCTTTCTGTTTTACTAAATGTGTTTCTGAGCATGGGGTGCTCTAGATCTCCTGTGTCATGGTGTTGGAAGTAATCCAGGTAATTATATTATCATATTGGTTATACAGTTTTTTTTAGATACTCCCAGCTGCTGCTGTGGTGAGTTTATGAAAGTCGTAAATATGCCTACAATCATGATGGCCTGAAAGATATTGAAGTCGGGGGTTCAGAAACCATGGATAGATAAAATGGTGGTAGGCTATAATCGTACTCATCCAAGGAAATATTGTACTTTTATTCACTATAGGCATATTAACCTGAAATTGATGTTATAAACTATCACTTTCATTAGAAAATATTGATTTTTTTTTCTCCTTACATGCAATTGCCCACGCCCATTTTCCATTTTCACAATCCCTCACACTACTGTACTCGCAAGATACTATGTCGACTCATCGTGAATTAATTATGCTAATCTTGTACTGGAGACCATCCAATCCCAGAGGCTATAAATATTTTTCATGCATGCTATTTGTTGCATGCCATCTAGCACACCAGGATATCATTAAGTTATATTTAGTTTCTAAAAATGTCTGACAAGAAATGGCTTACTCTGGAGGCCAATTGCTGTTTTGATCGATGAAGGCTCTGCCTAGAGATTGTGAGTAAACTGTGGGATTCATCAAAATCTGTGCAATTGAAAGAAGAGTGCAAACTGGGTTTGACCAGAAAATAAAGAGAGATGGCAGGCCCTGATTCATGGATTTCACACAGGTCTTCAGCTGACAGCTTCATTGATTTGCACCACCAGTACTTCAGAATCTGCAGTAATGGCTGTGGGATGTGGTCTAACAGGCAGAACTGAAAAGAAAAATCAAATTTTGAAACTGGTAAACTTGAAAAAGGGTAAAAATGTGTACAACTCCCACTCGGCTAAAGTTGGGAGGGTAAGCACAATCAATACCCATGAAAACAGACAGCAGTGATGTCTACATAAACTGAGACTGGTAGCTCATTGCAGACAGCATGAAGATGTTATGATCTCAACCAGGAGACAAATGCATAGGCCGAGTACAGTCCAATAGTGGGGTTTATTGATCGTAATACAATAAGACAGAGGGACGGAGCCCAGAGCAGAATGACAGAGGCCAGTAGCTTCCCGGGAACCTGCCTGACGGAGTACACGCATCACCTGAGCCGAACTGTCCAACGGCAGGACTGTGGAGTTTAGCAGGAATGCGGTCCCAATCCTGATGACTGCCGAAGGCTTGGGAGATTGTTTCTCTGCCCAGTATATTAGAAACAAACGGTTTAGTAAATACTATTGCGGTCCCAATCCTGAAGACTGAAACTAAGGCTTGGCAGCTTGTGCCTATTCATAGCAGATGGAAGAGAACCTCGGTATATTAGTGTCAATAAGAGTTACGAGTAATTTTCCTGGATGAAGCGCTAACAAGCAAATACTGACTGGTTGCTTAAAACAGGGGGTATAAATACAACAATACACATGTGACAGAAGACGAACATGATTAGGACGCAGCTGGAGGGAAAAGCACTTGGGACATAAACCAATCAAAAGAGACAATACTAACAGACATGCAGCTGGATGGGAGGAGACACGAAGAATTCAGATGAATGTTGTGACATGAAGACGAGATATTCAATGTATTGTCTGTAAACCTCATTTTACTTGTAAATATAACATTACATCCATTCCTGTCATTCAGGCCTGCAATGCATTAAAAAAAAAGTTGAAATCGGAGCGATTTAGGACTAGTAATGACATTTAAAAATTCAATGATGATGTGATTGGAAACAGCTGATGTAAGCTTGTGATTGTCGTCATGATTTGGTGCAAAAGCAACATCCAGGAAAGGCCTCGTCCTCATGGAGCAAAGATGGGTCGATGATCACCAATTTTCCCACTAATGAAAATCATTCAAAGGTTTAAAAAAAGAAAGATCGAGCGAGATTTGAATGCTTCACCCTCTACGGTGCATAACATCATTAAAAGAATCAAGGAATCTGAAGGAATCCCTGTGCGTTAAGGGCAAGGACACAAGCTTAAGCTGAATCTTCAATCCCTCAAATGGCACTAAGTACCCCATAATATGCTGAATTAAATTTTGAAAAACATTTATATTTAGCCTGTTTAATGAAAGGATTGCATCAGTTTCATGTCTTTATTCATTCAATTTATTTTTATTTCTTCCTTATAATGCTTTGATCTCATCAGTCAGGCAGCAACGAACATTAAATAAGGATGAGGGGGAAAAAAAAGGATGCACAACCTTGAATGGCATTGTATAATTTACAGAAGTGCTTAACTGGTACAGCGGTAGGGTCGAATACTTCTGTTTTTTTTTTTTTATTTTATCATTTAGCAACTAAAGTTGTTCGGGCATTTCTCCAATTTACATGGCGCCATTTCCAATGGGAATTGTCCGAATGCCTGTAATTGTTTTTGCCCCGTACATCATTAATCTTTTCTGTCAGGACTGTGCTTCTATTTATAAAGACCTCTCTGCTCCTGACTCAAAGTTCCCCCTGAATTTTAATGTGTTAATTCTTATTCATTTTAGACATATCATGAAAAATGCAGTGGAGCTTAGTAAGGGAATGTATTAAAGCTCTCATAGGTAAGTTATTATGTCCCCCGCGAATGCGGAGGACATCCTGATTTGCCTTTTGCGCATTATTCCGTAATTCCATAATTACGTAAGTTAGATACAGCTTTTTTTCCAGGCCATATCTTGGAAACTATTTGAAATTTATTCACAAAACTCAGTACATGCTTAGGACTAGTGGTGCTGAACTGGTGCCTTTTGCTATGTTGGTGATCCTGGGATCTGGGGGTGGGGTACATCACAGTGCATTACATGCACATCGTTCCAGTTTTATTGCAGTATGTAAGCCTGAATATTCTCTCTGTATATCATTTATGACAATGTATACCACATGTTTCCACACATTATTGAGGTGTGCATATTTTTACAATGACAACATTATTGAATATTTATCCTCTGCCACTAAGTGGACGGGGGATATAGGATATATGTATATAAGGAGTGCCGTCCTTCGACGTGCCTGCCTGTCTGTCATGCTTCTTTTCCGGGCCTGTTCAATATTTAATATTCTTCTAACCTGTTCAATATTTTTCCACAAAATCTTACACATTATACTTCTTATAATTTAGATGTGGCTTTTCATACTTCTGTGTGTCCTGTTGTCCATATGTCTGTCCCTCCATCGCGTTTCGTTTCCAGGCTTCAGTGCTGAAATCGTCGTGGAGAATTTCACGCTCGTTTCGTTTGGCCGTTAATTTATCCTTTGTTGCTTCAGGGGAACATAAAATACAGCATGAAATATTATTGCTTAATGTTCAGTGGTATATCATGATTGAAAGGATGGGATTGGATTTACTGAAAAGATTCACTCCAGATACATTCACAAGTACATATGAATCTAGAAATAAGAAATGCATTGTTTCAGTGCTTTTGATCCAGGCTTCTATTTATAGAGTAGAATAACTCCTCCATGGCCGCCCTCATCTTCTCGTCTCTGAAAAGCGGAGTTGTTTCGCCAGCTGGGTTTGATCTTTCACATTCATATGCGAGTAAAAGCTGGGCACTGGTACACTGTCATGGTCTTGAGTGTATTTGCTGGTCACTTCTTGGAAACCTACAGCTGTGCACTCGACCATCATTTAGCAGTGGTGTCTCTCCTCACGTCTCCCTTAAGCGCTCCTCTGCACTGGATATACTCACAGAGCCCTCTACAGCACAGATCTTAGTAAAAATAAAGGCTGTCAGGTGACAGTCAGTGACCTCCAGCTGTTTGGCGGATCGGATTGATCAATAGGTTGTCTGTCTGCTGAAACGCTTGCATCCGGCCCAGGTTTTTTTTTTTAAATCTCTACAGTCCTCCAATTGTAATGTTAGGTGTGATTTATGGTTGTGTGACACCGAACGTGATTGCATCTGGTGCAATGTTTGCCTGCACTTCATTTTCACTAGCTGGCGACAGGTCATCTTTGAAAGGAATGCTGGGACAGCTCGTAGCACGACTCTATCCGCAAGAGCAGTAAGGAGCCAAACCGCACCACTGCCTCTCGATAACAATTAAGTTCACAACAGCCTTTTCAAACTTTAGTTTCGCTTTATTTGGTTCAGGCTGTATTGCTGTGATCAATACGAACAGAGACATTACATGTCACAGCAATCACCTTTCACAGAATTGAAAAATAGCTCTATAACTGGCTGTGCAGCTGGTTCTGTTCAATTCGAATGGCAATTAATATGCCACAATCATAGCAAGTTTAATCTTGTCTATAGTTTAATGATGGCAGCTTTGGCTTAAAAACCAGTGCACAAGCCTGACCTGAGTGAATGGATACACATAACTGTACCACAAGCTTTCTTTAATTGAACCGTAGATTTAAAAAAAAGCAATGAGAAGGCAACCTCACATTAGTTGATAGCAGATTCATAGTTTACTCCCATTTGCCCAGTCTCACAGCCCATTTAATTTTTTTTTTTTTAAGAATTAATTTTGGACAAAGACGATGTGAGTAAACACAGAATTCTGATTTTGAATTATCATTTCATTTATTGATGGCAAACAGTCATCCAAAACACGAGGAAAAATTATTGCCCGCCTCAACTTAACAGGTTGTGCCACCCTTGATGGAAACAGCTGCAATCAAACATTTGCAATAACTGGCAATGAGTCTCTTTCTTCACTGTGGAGAAATGGTCCTGTCTTCTTAGCAGATTTGTTTTAATTCAGCCACAATGGAGGCTTTTTCGAGCATAAACTGCCTCTTTAAGGTCACGCCACTGCTTCTCAGTCAGATATAATGCAGCACTTTTGCTGGGCCACTCCTAAACTTTTATTGTTTCTTTTTCAGTCATTCTGAGGCGGACTTGCTCGTGTGCTTCAGGTCATGGTCCTGCAGAATTACCCAACTGCTCTTGAGCTTTAGGTCACAAACTGATGGATGGACTTCCCTTCTCCCTCGAGATTGTCTGGTAGAGAGCAGAATTCATGGTACCATCAATTATGGCAAGCTTTTCAGGCCCTGAAGCGACAAAGCAGCCTCAGACCATCACACTACCTCTCCTGTTTGACCGTAGAGCGTTCAAAGGATAGTGCGTGGACAGATGGACTGTTGTCTTATGAAATACTCAAATACTTTAGAATGCTTATAGCTGAAATTAGGGACTCATTTACTGATTCATATCTTCAGACAAGGCTCCATGCTTTCAAACCTAAGATGGAGAAGGTGGAGGTTGCTCCTGTGGTCGCGCCCAGCAAATGAAGGGATGTGTCCTGGACTTCAGAATAAGCGCACGCCTCTGATCATATTTGTCATTGAGACCTTCAAATGTGTTTGCAAACATAGACTAAATGGCAGTACGCAATCCCTGGATTCATTGTGAAAGAGTGATTCAGCGAGCATTCAGAAGCATTTTCACGCATGAATTGGCCCCCACGGAGTGCTGACCATTACAAATTGTCTCTGGGATGTGCTGGAGAATTCTGCTGTGTGGATTGACTCTCATCACCGATGCAAGATCTTGGCCAAATAGTAACGCGACTCAGAAATTAATGTTGTAACATTGCTTAAGAGTGTTGAAACAATGCCTTTACGAATGCTAAAGGCAGCTAAAGCTAAGGGCAGTCTAACAAAATATTAGAGTGCGTGACATTTTTGGCCAGGCGGTGTACTGTGTACTACCCTGACCAAAACTCATTGTATTCAGCCGGACCTATTTTCATGGTGTACTGCGGCTTACATTCCAATGTAGTTAAAAATAACGTCCCACAGTGACCCAGGTGATCGTAATAGTCTGCTGATTATGTTATTATACATGAGTAGTGTGCCACATAATTATTGTATTGGAAAGTAGCATGCAATATCTTTGTTACAATATACAGTATGTATGAAACACGTGACTCAGCACATGGGCAGTGAATAGGTTGACCTAGACGCCGCAGAGTTTTTGCATCAGTGTACATTGCATGGCGCACTGGCACGCTACCATCTCTGTGCTGATGTCACTCCTCAACAAGTCCAGCAACCCATGGCCATGACTGATAGGCTGCCCTATTACCAAAGGAAAGAAGCCAAAAAAAAAAAATTATGTCACGTTTATGCAGGTAAACAACCTTTGCCCGCGTTCCCAACATTGCAATTGAAATTAAAGGTCATCTCTTTAGTGATTTCACTTTGCTTTGGATGAAATCTTTGGTGAATGTCCTTGAGAAGAAAAATACATATCCTGTACAATACCAAACAAATTATTCGTGCCACTACATTTTGTTCCTACACAATGTTCTTTTTTTCTTTTTTTTTTCTTTTTTTTTGCAATACTACGCTTTTCACTTAGTGGGGAGCCCAAATGCCACCTGCTTGGAAAAATCAATAGCTGTGCGACATACTAGGCCTGAATTGTCAAATTCAATCAATGAATGCAGCTTACAATAGCACAGAAGCTGTTATACACTAGGTCTTTCACAGAGGTGCACATTCCGGGGGTCCTGCCTTGTTTTACCTGCACCCACGAACTCAGCCAGCTGATTTTTCACCATTCAAACTTCGTGCTGAAATGTCGGCCACTTAAGGAAATCCAGGTAGTTGGATCAAAAAACTGTTGCAGCCTTTTACTTTCTGAACCTGGATAGTCCATCTTTGGTTGATCATCTCACATACATGCGCTCATAGCAAGCTTGCACACTGCACAATTTTGGTCAGATTTTTCTGACACTGTCGGTCTTCCGTCAGAGACAACGACTTAGCAGCTTAACCGTCCTTTGTGCCTGTCAAGACCTGCAAATTCGCGTACGGGCACCTTAAGTCTCGTAGCTTACAATTTAAACATTTTCTTCGATTTAACTGACCGACAGGTTCATGCTAAACCTATTCTCATTGTATTTTTGTGTAATTAAAAAAGAAAGAAAGGTTACACTACTTGGAGGATTTTGATTGAAGTGGGATGGGTAAATTAACACCCCTGGTTCCAATTTTTATTTACGCCATTCGATACATGATGCGATAATTTTAAAAGTAAAATTATTTTCTTGGAGGCAGAAGGAAAATGTTTTTGGTTTAAAATGTGTAAGCTTTTACATTTTTGGAATCAGCCTGTCCATCTATGGACACAGGCTTGTCTGGAGCTTTTATCCTACACGACTCGGTGAATTTTTTCCTAACTTGACATGCATTGCTGTCACCATGAGAACCTGTGCACCTGAGATATTGAAAGTGATTTAATGCATTTCATGGAGATTTCGCTACTTTTTACTTATAAAATTGAGTATTAGGGGTGAATTTTGTCCAGAGGTTTATTCCTAAACTATTTGGTAGATTGTTTCGAAACGTGGAATCCATTGTTGTCGCCACGAGAACCTGTGCATCAACAATTTTGAAGATGGTCCAACATCTTTCATAGACATTTTGCCATTTTTTGACATAGAAAATTTAGTACTATAGGATTAATTTTAACCGGAGCTTTATTCATAAACCATACGGTGGATTGTTTTCTGACTTTGCATGTATTGTATATTGTAGCACGATGAAAATTTGTGCTCCTACAATTTTGAAAATACATGAACTCATTTGCATATTTTTTTGTTTTTCAACGTAGAAAATTCAGTGCTGGGGGTATCTTTTCAGAGCACAGTATATGTTGGTGGCTAGTTCAGTGGAATGCCATGCTGAATGCGGGCAGTATTTTTTGGTCCCATCTGGGACAGGCACATCTCTAGTTATGGATTTTTAATGACATTTTTGTATATAATTAATCTATTTGTCCATCCATTACATAATTTGCTTCTTCGTTATTAGGATCATGGGGAGCTGTAGCCTATCCAAGCCATCTATGGGCGAAAGGCTAGAACACACCCTGGACAGCTTGCTAATCCATTTCGAGGCTTATCATTATACAAAAATGACTAAATTGAGAAAATGTTTATTTTAAGTTTAGCTTGTCACTGCTGTTTGAACAATTGGTGTATTATTACTCAAGTGCACTGTGCTGGCAACTGAACGTGTACGAGTGGTTATTATCAGTCAGTATCATTTCAGGCACCTAAAACCTGAGAAATGGATTCAACTACTGTGTAAAGCAAAGATACAAGCCTGTTTGGTGGTGAATTGGAATATCCCTGCCGCTGAACAATAAGAAAGCACATATAGTGAGCTTAATTGTAAGGCCTTGTAATCTGAGATGGAGCAGTTTGGCTCACATTCAAGAAGTAGACAGATATTTCAGGGCGTGGCTGGTATTGTCAGGAGAGCAGTGCTCATTGTGCTCAGTATTAATATCAGAAAGGTTGTGAGGACTTCTTACTTTCCTCATCCCCTGCAGTGTCTCTCAAACCTCTTGCTGTTCTGCTTTTCTTTCTTGTGAAATTGAAGTGGTTTTACTTTTGTGAATAACATCAATGGGCAAACAGCATGAAGTAAGAGATCATCAGAAGAAAAAGAAATAATGATCAGAAGAAATAGTAATTCAATTCTGGAGTGGGCATCCAGGCTTGGCCTCCAAAGTTTTGGAATTCATAAGAAAGCCCTATTTCTGTCAATTTACCGAAGAACAATACTTTCGAATTTTCTAGCAAGTGAATTAAAATCAAGTTGTTGGGGACTTGGATAGAAAGGTCAATGAAATGCAAATTAGAAGCGCAAATTATTATTCTACGTTTGTGCTCATGTTAACTCTCCGGAACTTGTGACTGCCCTTGTCAAAAAATGTATAAGTTTATGAGGACTTTGCAATTATTATTGCAAATGGGAGCTCTGTCTCATCCCGACTCGTCATATAGTGACGCTGCCTGACCAAGCGTCGATATACGACAAAAAAGGATGCTTTTGGTGTCCTTATTTGACGCCAGTTTAAAACAAACCATACCTCCTAACCCCTAACCCTTAACCCGAACTTTTACTCTAAACGTCGGAAAAGGAAGCCAAAAGACTCTTTATTTGTTGTATATTGACGCTTGGTCAGGTAGCGTCACTATATGAGGAGTAGGGATGAGAATGTGTTGCAAATGGAAGTAATTTTTATTAATCAAAGATTCAGTCATTTTTGTGATGTTGAGTTTTATTTTTGAGTATCTGTTTGGAGAAATACCACTGTGTCCAAAATTTTTGACTGGCAGTGTAGATGGTTTTGACACATTGGTATTGACGTTTTATTTATTTATTTAACCTTTATTTAACCACGGAAGTCCCGTCGAGATTGAAATCTCTTTTTCAAGGGATCCCTGGGGGATGAGGTGGGGAGGGAGAGGACAAGTTGCACAGCCAATTAGATCAGGGGATGATCAGGTGGCAGGTCGAAAGAGCCAGATTGGGAATATAGCCATGACACCGGGGAACCCCCTACTCTTATCAAAGGGTGTAATCGGATCTTTAATGTCCATAGTGAGTCAGGACCTCGGTTTAACGTCTCATCCGAAAGATGGGTGACATACTCTGCCAAAATGCTATCCTGAGAGACACCATGTAACAGACCTGAATGCAGAACAAACTGCGCCAGTATGATTTACTATACCATATGGCCAGCTGCCCCATGGTGCTAAATTGGCTTTGTGCTGCTTTGGGAAAACAAGAGGAAGCAGTGTGTTTGGGTTAGCATTGTTTGATGCTCTGGTCGTCTCATCACCTGTTGGTTCTTCACTGAACGGGTTTCCTCCTCTTTCGTTCTGCAAATGCTTGAACCTTGACCCTGGTACGAAACGAGGCGGGGATTGACTAGAGAACCAAACATTTCATGTGCTCTCCCGTGATGACGAGAGCAGAATGAGTCTGCTTGCATGAGCATGTGAGCCTGCTCTTATTTTGTTTGCTCATTGGACATTCCAGACGTGGGATGGAATGGAGATACCAAATTTAACTTAGGAAAAAAAAAATGTGATGTTGTGTTGAAGGACAATAATTGGCGGGCTACTGTAGATGTAGAATCTCCAAGTAATTAATTCCAATTTTGATCCCTGCCTGTTGGTACATTATTACAATTTTAAAAGTAAAATTGTTATTCAGAAGGTGAAGGAAAATATCTTTAAAAATACACTTTATGCTTTTTGATTAATTTATAGTTCTTTTGAAAGCCTGAATAGAAAATAGTTCCATTTTGTCCCTAAAAAAAGTAGCTGCAAGATAGTTGGTCATTGAGGTCTCTCAAATCATCATAATTATTTTGGTCCTGGTATGTCACCTCTCTTCTGCTGTGCTGGTAATATTTCTGTTATTTCAGAAATGCCAGTAATTTCTGTTTGCTAAATTGTAAACGAGCCATTCGCAAGCTGAATTTACCTTGATTGGGCATCAGCCTCATGTTCTTTGCTGCTTCCTGATTGAGAGTTTTATTCCAATTTTGTTTCTCCCTTTCAGAGAAATTGGAGATGGCTCCTCCGACCGCAGCTCAGCTCCGGTACGGTACGTACATTGAATATGAAAGGTTTGTGGTTTGTGCCGCCCCAAACTCCCTAGGTCTGCGGTCGATGCTGGGTGACCCATAGCTGACTGCTCAAAGAGCACCAGCAGTGTGCCTCCCTTCCTGGATTGGTTAGAAAAAGTTATTTTAATTGCTTGTCCTCATTTTCTCTGGGAGTCCACAGTGTGCAGTTCTGCATGAATATCTACTGTATAACGGCGAAAGATAAGACGGAATATCCTTAACTTTGAGACTGCCATAGTTGCTGTACTTTGAAGGAGTACGAAGTTAAAAATAGAACAACTACCTAAGAAAGAGGCCTCCATTCATCAATGAACATCATAAATGATTATTAAAAATGTTTTGAAAAAATTGAGTCTGCTTGCTTAATTCTAACCAGAAATGTTGGTGTCACGTGATCTATTTGCTGCTTGCAGTGCAGACACCCCAACTGTGATGAATTTCTGGCTTGGAGTTAACTGATTAACAGTTAACAGTTAACTGATGTTTTGTATCTTGTAATTCCCAATTTTTTTTTACTTTTTTATTTACAGGGTTTGAAATTGCCTAATTTCTCAGAATACAATCAAAGCATGTTAAGTATTTAACTGTTCTTTTTTCCTTGTGGTATATCTTGAAATAAGCCCATGTAGTATTTTAGCAATTTAAACTAGGCATAGTGGTCCACGCACCTTGGACAGAGCCTATCCTGGACACAATGAGCAGTGATTTATTGTGCTGCTGCCTTTTTTGTTGTTATAGACTTGAAATCCTCATGAATTATTCTTAGCTCAACCTGATGTAAATGATTGTGCATTTTAGCGTGCCATGTTACTCTCACCAAATATTTAAACCTGTCCCTCCCAAATTTTCCTGAGAAACTTAAGCTCCAATTACAAGTTGTATCTTATTTTCTAACAAGCAATCAAAACCCTTCCAGATTTACTTTAAAGTCATCATGAAAAGATATAATTGAGATCCTGGATAGTTAAGCTTTCAAAATATAGGTCAATTGCCCAAACTTTTTGTAACAGTGGAAAAATGGCATCCTGTTGATCAAAAAGATCCACCATGGATCAACATTTCACCATGTTACATAAAACCTTTACAGAATTTTAATTTATGTCCATTATTGAAAAAATGTATTTCAAAATAATCCTGGGACATTGCGTTTTAGAAATAGTGTGAATAGAATGGGCCATTGATTATGATTGCTTGCAATTCCATCTGAAATGTGAGCTACATTGAAAATATTGAGCAACCCTGGAAGACTGAAAAGTTAGCAACCCTTAGCATTTTTTTCATTGTATATCTACTTATTGGACTCCATTATTTACCTAGACCTCTTTGAGTTTTGGGTATTTTTTGGTCCTGATGGCGTGCACCTCTGGAGGGAGTGGGTTAATCAACACTTCAGTACCTTCACTTGCCAAAACCCAAAACCAGGCTTTCACGAAGCCTACAGTAACACAAGCACTATGCCACAAGCACTAACACACAATGCCCCCCAGGTCTTGACTGATTTTCACTCCTCTCGCGAAGCGAAGCCACTTTATGACCCCACACGCAGCAGTGAAGCTCCGCCTAAAGGGCACCATGTGGGTCTGAAGTTGTATTTTATGCAAGTTCGCGTTTGTGTGATTAAAACGGCTGCTCTCCTATCATTTCAGTGCTTCTACACAATGCCATCCCATTTGTCGGATTCGGCTTCCTGGACAACGCCATCATGATTGTCGCAGTAAGTTGTAGAGCTGTATAACTGTGATTTTTTCCCTTTTTGTTTTTTTCTTCATTTGCAGTTCTGAGCCTTGATTGATTGTTGGTCATAAAGTTGTGTTGCAGCTGCGTCAGTTCACAGTTGAATGAATAGTAACGGCATCATGATTTGTTATCCTGTGGGCAATGCCACAGAGCGCAGCATTATCATTACTGTTGCAGGACTGTTGGACTCACTCAAGTCCTGCTTAAAAATGACCATACAGAGCTCTTGCATGGCTAAAGCTGTGCATTATGACCTATCAAATGCGTGGTTGTAAAGTTCAGTGAAGGTCAGAATTGAAGCGAAGGCCAGTTAAATACTCTGTGTCTGCTGGTACAACAGTTTTTCAGAATTGAATGGGTGAGAAGCTAATCAGGCACGGCTGATATCCAAGCATTCAAGTTTTGTTTTTGTGAGACAGCTAACCTCATTTTCTGTTTCCCAGGCTTCTCTCTGTTATTCAGGACACTTCATCAATTTTCAGATTTATCCCCATCTACCAGAGTTAGGGATATAGAGTGTAAAACCCTTGCAGTTTTCTTTAAATCTCTGTGAGTAATCAGATTCAAAATCGGTTCTATGTCATTTTTTGACATGCATAGTGATGTAGTCAGAGGTAACAAAAAAACTACAGCCTATTTCAGTTTGGATTTCTAGTCTCTGCATCTGGTTAGGCAGGGTGTGTCCCCAAGGTTTTGCTCAGAAAAAAAATAGTCTTTGGTTGTACTGTAGACTAGCTGCGTTTTCAGTAGTGGAAATGGCTCCTAACAATGAGTGCAGAGGATGTTATAGATGAGGATACATTTCACAGAAAGATAACTGGCTTAATAATGTGCCCTCTATGTTACTTTTCGAAGACCTCGTGAAACGTTTCGATATCTTGCAGTTGTGATTGAATGGAGCAAGTTAACGAGCGGGAAATTTTCCTGACCATTTTTGCAATGTAACCTCACTGACTTGGCACGGTCAACTTCATTTCTGTCAAATAACGTTAAGGTTAGTTTACAGTTGTAACCTGAGTTGGCTGGAGCTGGTAAGTGGCAAATTTAACCAGTCATGAAATTTTTACCAGATCATTGGGTTGACATTAGAAAATGGCTACCTGGTGTGCCTACTCACCTCTGACTCTGTCGGTCATCCTCCTTTCTCTGACTGGCGTTTCCAGGGCGAAAGTCAGCCTTCACTGACATTAATTTCTTTGGTCAGAACATGGACAGTATGGCAGCATCGTTCATAATTCATTTAGGGCTAAAACCCAGTAACTCCGATTTGAGGTCTCCCTTGTAGTCCTTAGGAAGAAAATCCTTGCTGCATACTCTCACATTTCCACACTCATTTGCTACCATCTTCATGTCATGTTTCGATGGCACATTGCCATTCTGTCGCGTAAATGTAAAGTAAAGAGTTGAAAAATTATCCCTCTAGCTTTGGTCTCTTTAGTCTGTGCACCTAGGCGCAGAACAAACTGTTGGCATTGTTATCACGACCAGTGCTCTTTTAAGCAAGGTGAACGGTGCTCCAATGCAATACTATCTATCACTGCTGTATGTCAGTTCCACAATGAGTTGAGGGCTTGTCTGGAGTGATAATAGCTAGCGCAATGCATTGTGGTAGTTGCTCTGTTTACCGTAAATGCATGAGGAAGCAATACAAGTGATAAATATGAAAATATCTCATGCTGCTGTGGGAAAATGTGAATAGTTTAATATTCAACTTATCCTACACTGAGGCTATGTATGGTTTAATTATTGGAAAATTGCCCCTTTGAGCATTATCATTACATAATTGCTCCATATAATGCAGTTTTTCTCGTGTAATTTTAACTCAAGTGGTCACTGACCAGTTGTTGTTGGACATAGCATTTCCAGTGAAAGCACAGTTTTAGAGCAGTGATAACCCCACAGTCTTGAACGGCACCCTGACTGTCCCAGTGATAACAGCGTCTACAGTCTACCAGGCTTAAGTATGTTTGCCTATCAGATCTGTACAGAGAGATCTAGCAAGAAGTGCTGTTGCTTACTACACCATTTTAAATTCACCCCTTTCTGGTAAAGTTGTTTTGAACTTTTAATGAATTCTACCTGTGGAAAAATAATTAAGGGTGATAAAAAGGGAATGAAAAGGCATAGATATACAAATATTGCGAGTGTAAATGCTTAGAGTAATAGAAAAAAAGCAAAAATGATTGCTAATTGTAAATAATTCCTTCTGAATTGTAGGGGACTCAAATTGAACTTTCCATCGGAGTGATCCTGGGAATCTCAACCATGGCTGGTATGTATGCACAAGCTCTGCGTGTGTATGATCTCTATGTCTGCAAAGCTCTTGGATTTGAGACCACTTGTCCTCAGCATATTCATACCTTGCTCAACTCAGTAGAGAAAACATTGTGGACATACCATGCTAATTACCACAGTAAATGATGGGCAGTAATCCAATGTAACTTGCAGTTAACCGACAGCAGAGCAGCCCAACTCATAATGAGTACCTATACCTTGAATCAGGGCTCTTTGGTCCATATCCTGACCAGAGTAATTATCTACTACATTAGAGCTGCTGATCTAGTTATCGGTGTCATTTGTGAAAGGCTGGCATCTTGTGAAGCCAGTCTGCAGGCCCTTACATCCTATCAGAAAATACAGAAACATTATGGAGGAAGAAGAGATAAGAGCTCCTGTTGAGTTCCCAATGGATTCATAATACATTACTTGTAATCAGTGAAATATAAAACTGTATTGCCCTCCTTGAAGGGGAGGGACATGTGATCATACTTAACCCTAGTCCTGCTGGTCGGCAATATATGGAGGACCCACACTTGTTTCCCTGTGTGCTGGTCGTCGATATATTGTTTTCCAGTAGCTATTTCCTTGGCCGTCCGCGAAAAACATTAACCTCGAGGCAGGACTAGGGTAAATATATCACACAAAGGACAGAAATAATGTCTCCTTAAGTCTTGTGGCGTGTGAAGATGAGGCATTTATATGGAGTCATAAACATGGTCTACCTGGAGTGAAACATCTGTGGCACTCCTTAGCGGCAGCTAATATGGCCATTTGATACGCCACAACCTGTACGGAATTGGTCTGAGTAGTGCAATAAAGCTAATAGGAGATATCAGGCAATTTTCAAGAGATTGGAATAGCAGAACGACGGTATAAAGTTAGATTTTTTTCAAGGAAAACTACTGTTTGACTTAACCATTTTTAATGATTGATATATTTTTGGAAAAAGTTTTTGATTTCTCTTTCCATTTTACAAACCGTGAGGTTGGACAACTATTCTGACTTGAGAAAGTCTGGAATTTCTTTAAAAATTCAAGACTTCGGTCAAGTTGATTGTGGCCTCATGCAATCTAATTCTGTTGAACTCAAGGGTACTTTGCGCTTTACGTGAGGTATTTTATCATGTTATTTTATTATGTTATTGTATTCAATTAATTGCCTCCTACCATACTTTCTATATTACATTCCTAACATGGGATATCACTTTTTACAGCCTTAAACTTATACCACAGTCACTTAATTACATTTACTGGTAATGTACCTGATGATGGGTGTATTTCCAGTTTGCTTAAGTACTTGTTTTAGGATGTACCAAACAGTTGATGTGACCTCACCTAATGTTTTTGCTCTTTTTTTGATTGGGTTTGTTTTTATGTTCGGGCTAATGATGGCCTGCTCTGTCGACCTCAAAGCGGGAAACAACTGTAACAAATTCCAAATACCAATGTCACACTTGATATCCACATTTTATCTGCTCACCTTTAAATGAAACAGTGTGGGAATAACATAAAACTCACTGTGGAATGGAAACGCTGCCAAATATCCAATTACTTTTCATCCCTGTTATGCATGGTCCTCAATCTTTTCAAGTGGACTGTGCATAGAAAAGTGCTGTAATTCCTGCATTCACTCCTGCAGTATCTCAATCATCTGATTTGCATGTAGATGACCTCAAATTAAAGCCAGAAGTCTGCACTTAAATTGCAACATCCTGTATGCTGAGGTGTGCGGCTAAAATAATTCACTTTCTCTGTGCCCCAATAGTTATGGGCCTGACTGTGATGACTGAATGGCTTCTGAGATGTTCTTGACCATGATTTATGACTCACACACTGAGGGCCACTCAGGAGAAATTGCTCTGCTCTTTGCAGAAGGACATCTTTCTCTGTCAGCATCTGGTCACTTTTGGGTCGTGTTTGATTTTAATCTGCCCAATATCAGGTTGAAATCTCTTGGTCACAATGTGCAGAAAATTAGCAAACAAAATGGCTTTGGCTTTCAACGTATGATGTTAATTGGAGAAAGGTCTGGTGTGCACTTCTGCTAATGGGTTTTTTATTTATTCTTTTATTTTGTTTTTGGTTGCATGCCAGAGCAAACACAAGGAGTTATGCAAATTGTGTTCTCTCCATCGAGGACTTTATGAAATTGTTAAACAGTTTCTTATTGTTTATTGGCATAGGAAATGAGGGCGTCATTCAGATAAAGTACTTCTCCCAAAAGACATTTTCCTTTGCTAATGGCTCCTTATGATGGATGGAGGTGCCAACTTTTATTGCATTACGGTCTTGTTAGATGCACCTTGATCACATTTACTGTTTCAGAGTTTTCGCAGGACTGCCTGGGGCTCCTGTATCTTCAGTGTGTGAACTTCACTTTGTCCAAAATAATCCAAAGAGGTTTAAGTCCTTCTGGAAAAATTGATTGTAGCACCACAACAGGCCTTAGTCTTCGGGCTTTTTAAATGAAAATACAGGTATGTCTCCATTAATAGATTTTGCTAAAGTTCTGAAAACGATTGACCTTGTTGGAATTGATAAACCACTCATCTTAAAGCTCCAAGGACAAGATGGCCTAAGTCAGATACACAAGAAGAATTTCCTCGCCATTAACAGGGAATGTGTTTACCTACACTGCAGTGTGACCGTTTTGTGCTTTGTTTGAGGAAAAGTTGTTTGGTCACCTGCTCAATCATCCATAGATGTGGAGAGATTTTTCCATTTGCTAACAATGCTGTCATGTTACCATGGCGCTGGGATCAATAGTCATTGATTTTTCTGCCTCATGTTTGCGGTCACCGCGTCGCCTCCCGCATCTAGATCGTGGATCACGGCTTTCCCGAGCTCTGAGCCCTGCAGCGGAGCAGGCTAATTCACTTTACCGAAATTTATGGCTTCTCCATCCTCTTATTCGACAAAAACACGGTCAGTCTCATCCACAGCCATACCACTTTGTTACGACCAGATAAATCTGAGAGAGGTTTGGCATCTGGAAACGTTAATCAGCCTTCTCACTGCAGTTTCCTAGCTGGGTAATAAACCAGAAAAGAGCTCAAACACCATTGTGACAGAATCACAAGGCATAATGTTTTTTATCCCCCGCCTAAACTCCAAACCCTCTTTTCCCCTCTAATTGCAGCTGCTGCCCTGGGAAACTTGGTGTCAGATTTGGCGGGACTCGGGTAAGAGATTTTGCTTGGATCAAACTGGTCTCTCCTTGCAGCTTTTGCAATGAGATCCCAGCTGCGCTTCCGGATCAGACATAATCCAGAACTGCGGGCGTGAAATATGTCCACTGTGGGTAATGAACTGACAGCTCGCCTCCAGAATCGGAGCCCTGTTAATCTTCACAAAAAGCTCTCGGCGCACAAACCTGACTGCTGGAATCATCGCTCCCCGATGAGATCTCGCTCTGACAATGAGGCCCTAGGTGCTGCTTTATTAACCGACGCACATCTGTGACTGCGCAGCGGTTGTAGGAGAGGGGCTGGAGTGCGCTCGCTGCGCTTCTATTAAATTTAATTTGAGCTGAGAAGCGCATTTGTCTTCCCAAGCACCTGTCCACTGTCTCGAAACAAACAAAATACAACTGCAATTGCTAAGAAAAAAATGTTACACTTTGGAGAATGCAAGTAAAATAAAAAAGGACTCATTTGAAAAATCCATATACTGTCTACTTCATTGAAAATGGTACAACAGTTTGATATTTCTAATTTGAATTTAATTGCTCAATGCTACTATCCTTAAATTGTGTCCTTAAATCACCCTCATTAAGCAATTGGGCACTGAAGATACCAGTCTGACCAGGAGAATTTTCCTCTGATTCCCCATGATGCAGTTTTTCAGTTGAGCCGTTGCATTGGGCCTTTGTGGCGTCTATTTTGTTCCATAACGTGTCAAATATTGTCAATCAGAGACAGATCAGGACTGTAGGCAGGATGTTCTAGCGTCTGCACCCTTTGCGTTTGTGGCCAGGCACAAGTTGGGGGGGGATATTGAAATGGGCTCCGTCCGTCCGTGCGACCGTCTGCGTGTGTGTGCGTCCGTCCCACTTGGTTTCCGGAGCAGAACTCAAAAACTACTGAACCTAGCTCAACGAAACTTTATGTGTGGAATAATCACCATGCCTACATACATATGCCTTTTAGGGTTTGCACCTTTCTCAGAATTTTATTTCTGCCCGTTTCCATGGAAACGCAACTTAAAATAACCATAGAAATTGTTTCCAGAGCAGAACTCAAAAACTACTGAACCTAGCTCAACGAAACTTTATGTGTGGAACAATCTACATGCCTAGATGTGCCTTTTAGGGTTTGCGCCTTTCTCAGAATTTTATTTTTGCCCGTTTCCATGGAAATGCAACTTAAAATCAGCATAGAAATTGTTTCCGGAGCAGAACTCAAAAACGACTAAACCTAGCTCAACGAAACTTTGTGTGGTACAATCAACATGCCCAGATGTGCTTTTTACGGTTCACACCTTTCTCAGAATTCTATTTTTGCCCGTTTCCATGGAAATGCAACTTAAAATCAGCATAGAAATTGTTTCCGGAGCAGAACTCAAAAACTACTGAACCTAGCTCAACGAAACTTAATGTGTGGAGCAATCAACATGCCTAGATGTGCTTTTTAGGGTTTGCACCTTTCTCAGAATTTCATTTTTGCCCGTTTCCATGGAAACGCTTATTTTTTAACGCTTATTTAACCAGGGAAGTCCCATTGAGATTGAAATCTCTTTTTCAAGGGAGCCCTGGGGAGGGGGGGAGTGGGGGAGGGACAGAGGAATTGCACAGCCAATTAGATCAGGGGATGATTAGGCGGCAGATCGAAAGAGCCAGGTTGGGATTTTAGCCATGACACCGGGGAACCCCCTACTCTTATCGAAGAGTGTCATGGGATCTTTAATGACCACTGTGAGTCAGGACCTCGGTTTATCGTCTCATCCGAAAGACGGAAAGACTCATGGTTGTTACCTTTGCCCTTGTGTGTTTATTTATTTATTTATTTAGAAACGCAACTTCAAATCAGCATAGAGATTGTTTCCGGAGCAGAACTCAAAAACTACCGAACCTAGCTCAACGAAACTTTATGTGTGGAATAATCACCATGCCTAGATGTGCCTTTTACGGTTTGCACCTTTCTCAGAATTTTTTTTTTGCCCGTTTCCATGGAAACGCAACTTAAAAGCAGCATAGAAATAGTTTCCGGAGCAGAACTCAAAAACTACTGAACCCAGCTTAACGAAACTTTATGTGTGGAACAATCAACATGCCTAGATGTGCCTTTTAGGGTTTGCACCTTTCTCAGAATAGAATAGTAGGCGGGGGATATAGCCGACTCTGTCTGCTTGTATTTTTTAGTTTTGCGTTGTCTGGCTGGAAAATGCAGGGAGGTATAAATCATCCATTTCATCTGCAATGACCTCAAGCCCACACCATGAAAGACCCTTGCTTTTTGACCTGACACTGATAACAGCTTGGGTTGTCCTTTCCGTCTTTGGTCCAGAGAACGCAGTAACTGTTTTTTTTTCCCCCTCAAAAAAGCGCTTGAAGTGTTGACGTGTCAGACGACCACACACACTTCCACTGTGCGACAGTCCATCTCGGAGACGCTTCGAAAAGTCAATGGCACTTTTGGACAGTGTTGATGAATGGCTTTGGCTTTGCACAGTGAAGCTTTATCTCGCATCTGTAGATACAGAGGTGAATAGTTTTGACTGAGGAAGTTTTGCCGAAGTATTTCTGAGCCCATGTTGAGATATCCATTGCATTTGCTTTATGGTTCTGAACCAGTGATATCTGAGGGATTGTAAATGGCATACATTCAGGGGTGGCTTTCGGCCACGCTCTTTATGATCCAATAGTTGACCGCGTTCCTTCCATCATCTTTTATTTTCATGCACTGTAAAATACCCAAAATCCTCCTTTGTTGTCTTTGGGGGATATTTTTCTCAAAGTGATGGGTTATAAGCTTTTCCATCTGTCGGCAAATCTGTGAGCCTTGATTCATCTTAGCTCTTATGGGACAAGTGTCTTTCTTGGAGGCTCCTTTTACTATGAAATACTCAGTTACCATGAATACTAGCTCACCTTTTTAGCATCACCTTTTCAAAGAATGCAAGGAAGTGGTTGTCAAGGGAGGTGGTAGCAGGCAGTCAAAAGTTATCTAGAGAAGGCAGGAGAATTTTATAGACTGTGGAGAAGAAAAGTTTATGATCACCTTTTTGAGTGCTAATGAGGTGGCCACTGAAGGAAGAGCGAGCAGAGAGGAGTGCATTTATGTAGAGAAGCAGGGGCGGATCCAGGGTAGTTTAAGTTGTTTCCGTAACTCACTCAAGCACCTCATTGATTGGCTGGATATACTTTCATTGTGTTGGAAATCACTCAAACCTCATTCCAATTGGCTATTCATGTCGCAAACTACTCATTGAAACTACTCACTTCAAAATCTGGATCCACTCCTGGACCTAGATGGTTCTTGTATTCTTGGGAATGAACGTTGAGACCAGTTTTCTTGGCGAGGTGTTGCAGACGGTATCCTGTTGTTTTCACTTGACAACGGTCAGGAGTGTACCCGTGGGCAGTGGTGAAGGAGATGGTTTATGTTTTCGGAGGTTCAAGGGCATTTTATTCGGCAGAGAGGGAAGTGTCGTTGTGAGAGACCAGATTGGTAGGGGAGGATGAGGGAGGAGGAGGTGGGTGTGAGTTGATTAGGGTCACGAGGTTTGCTGATTGGATGTTTTTCAGGTTGCGAGGTGTTCATGGCGCGTGGATTTTTTTTCTTTCAGCGACAGCCGCTGAGATGGTAAATAGAATGACCTTGTGGTCAGGGATAGGAAATGAGGGGGCAGTAGGATGGGGTGATTGAGGTTCAGCAGTGCAGATTAAGTCCAGTGTGTGGCCTTTCATGTGGGCGGAGAAGTTCACATGCTGGGTGATGTCAAATGCATGAGAAATCAGATCCGTGATCAGTTTTTATCCCTGCAGGGCGAAAGTGCAGAAGGGGGATTATGTTGTGGTGCAGTCCATCTGTCCGTATGTCCGTTCATCCATATCAGAAGATACTTGACTGGTGAAATCAACTCCTACAATTTTCATAGTACATCCTTGAAACTTTGCAAATACGCTGCAGATGGACCGATGATGCGCATATCGCTGTCACGACTCCGGCGGAGGATGTTGTGCTTTCAGCGCACTCTTTTTGGAATTGGCATCAATATTAAAATCAACAGTACGCAGTATATGAGGGGATAGGGTGCAAACAGAAGTAAGATGAGTTGAAAAATCAGATTGAAATGAGGGACACGGTTTAGGAGGGCGATGGATGATGTCCGATATACGCATATGGTTCTGTGCTGCCTCGGAGTTTGGGTGTGAGTGATTCAAAAGATGGGTTAGAGGTCTTTTTTATGGGTATAATTTAAGAGCTGACCAGTCAATAACTGCAATCCCACCATGACAGCCAGTGGAACAGGGTCGCCAGGTGTGCAAGTATTTGTCAGGAGTGCCAAGGTTTAGTTGGGAAAAATCATTGGGTATTTGCCATTTTATGCATAGATTGCCAGTTATGCATAGAATGTCAAGCTGATTATCACAGATGTGTTAATTCGCATGGAGAGCTTTAGTATTAAGGCAGAATGCTGGAGTTAAAATGGAGGAATAGTTCATAGTTAACTGTGGTTAGTGCCACTCGGATTATGGAGGGCAGCGGTTCATCTCTGTTACCAGATAGTGATTATAGTTCCATTTCCAGGTGGATAGTTTGTTGAATCCATAAACAGCAGGAGCTGAGATAAATGTACCAATTCTTTTGAAGACCGAGTGAGGATATTGCTAAATTGCAACTTGTCTTAGTATCACTAGTCATTAATTGTGTGGAGTCTGTTGCAGACACCAGATTTGAAATAATTGTATATTTTCTGTTAACAGTTGGATTCACAAGTTAAAGCATCACATAATTTTTTTGTCCTGTTTTCAATATAGAAGAGAGTGGATAGTCTTTCCAAATCACTACTTTCTTATTTTATTTGCATTTTCCCTAATGAGCCAACATTTTCAGACTTGGAGTTATTCAATTCAAACATAATCCTGTTCAGATATAAAGATTTTAGCAAACACATTCCTCTGGGTGCTCTGCGATCGGTTTTCTGAATCTGTACCGCGCCATTATCAACTATGGCTGGAGGCACCATGACTCAACCCTGTATTTTGTAATAATAACAATATAAACAGTATTGCATGTAATTGTCAAGAGAATGTGACAAAAATCAGTGCTTGACAGACAAAAAGTATTTATTTTCAGTAAATAATATTGATTTATGAATTTTTATGGTCCTTTAATTCCGATTGATCTTGTTAGGTTAATATTGCTCCAATGCCAAATAATTAATTACCCATAAAAGTTTAATCCAATGTGTGCATATCTTTCCCAGCATCCACCAGTTTGAAAACAAAAGCTCTTCTTCCTGTTTTTACCTCCTCTGTGATTCTAGGCGATGGGGTATTGTTGTCCCTTCTGCTGTCCGTTCGTCCATACGTCCGACTGTCTTCCGATTGCTCTTTACCGCTCTAGCTGAGGAACCATTGTAGAGACAGCCCACAGGTTTAAACAGGTTATGCATATTGGTTGTCTCCAGAAGCCTATTTGATGTCAATGTTAGAGGTCCAATTTTGACCTCATTTTTTGTAGGTCAAAAGGTCGGACATGCCTATATCTAAGGCACACCGAGGGGGTATACAGCACCAAGCGCGATCTAGTTTGACATATATCAAGATCTTTGGGAGTATTTTCCCTTTACTTATAATATGTAATATTTTACCCAGATCGACCTCTGAAGACTGTTGGATTGAGTCGACGTGAACAATGTTTACAATGTGTGATGCTGAGTGTGTCAACTGGCTGTCTGTGTTGTCTTTCTGATGTCTGACCCTACTGTGATGCCTTTTCCTGCTGTCTGCAGGCTTGCAGGTTATGTGGAGGCTCTAGCCTGCCGGCTGGGAATGCAGATCCCGGACCTCACCCCGAAACAGGCGGACATGTGGCAAACCCGGGTCAGCTCCCACACTGTAAGTGTTCTTCCTGTGACCCACCTTCCTGCTACATTCCAGCATGTTCCAGGTGTGCGCCCTCTCCCCTGCACGTCTGAGTGCTTCCCAACCTGACCTGAGCCGGAGAGGTCAATGTTTGCCGTGATTTTTACCTCCACCAAGGAGGTTACGTTTTAGTTGGCGTTGGTTTGTTTGTATGTCTGTTTGTTGGTTAGCATGATTACTCGTAAAGTTATGAACAAAGTTCGATGAATTTTCTGGAGGAGTCGGGAACAATCCATTAAATTTTGGTGGTGATCCGGATCACGATCAAGATCCGTAAATTTTTTTAAAGGATTCTTTACCACTGTGGGATGGGGGCATTTTCAGCATTATTGCGCATTACACCATAAAAAGGGCTATAATACAAGCACTAGAATTACTGCATATCCTCTCCATAAGTTCTGTCACATATCAAAGTTTGGTCAGGACCCAAGTAGAATTCCAGATCTGATGATCCTGGAAATGTGAAATTCTAAAGCGTGAAATACTCAGCGGCGACAGTGACCCTATGGCTTGGGGGAGGTTTGCACTGACTGCTCTCTGACTGCTTCTAGTGTTGGTATTGGCCCTTTTTCTTGCTCTGTAGTGTTGGGTCAGATTGAATACTGGCCTGTTCTCTCTCAAACACTACTAATTTAGCAGTTTACAAATATTATCATTGCTTCCACCTGCTTCTGAAAAAGATTGATATCAATGGGACAAAGATTACGGTTTTTGGAGCATAGTGTTACGGTCAAGCAGCAAAGTAAAATGGCATAAGCTGACCACACATGACGTCAATTATAAATGATGCCAATACAAAAAAAATGTTAATTATTCCTCTATTTTACAAACTCATTTGAAACAAACACCTGCTGTAACAACAAGGGAATTACTCCTATTTAGTTTGCTATAGAAATGCAAATGTCTCGTTAAAAAAATAGGCATTTCCAATTACTCATTGAGGGCTGGACCCTATACCTGCTTGATTGGGTGAGGGACAGGAATGAACACTGGACAGTTTTCCAGCACACCACAACACACACTCACCTCGCACATATTGGCAATTTCAACTCACCAATTAGCATATGCAATAGCTCTGGACTGTGGGAAGAAACCACAGTCCTTGGAGGAAATCTGCATGTACAGAGGGATAATATGGCGTGTCCACTCAGAGAGGCCTGGACTGAGATTGAATCCAAGACTTATTTTCTGTGAAGTAGCCGTGCTACCACTCTACCATTGTGCAGTCCCAAAACTCTGAACTGGGGCTGTTCACAGCTCTGTATAACCTGAGAGTGGTTGCCGTATCTAATTAAGTCAGATATAATTGTGATCATGAGGACTTTTTGTCGATATGTAATTTGACCCGTAACCTCTTGGGATCACAAATATTGATCAAATTTGACAAACTTGGGGGCCAACCTCCTCAGCAGTGTTTGCGATATGCTTTCATAGTAATTATTCAGATTGGAAAGCAGTATCAGTATGGATTGGACTGGATGCCATTTGGGAGAAAAAATGCAGCGATTCTTCTACATTCAAGCTGTGGCAGTGGCCTGGTGCTATAAGATTCTCACTAAGATAATTTGAGAATAGATCAAACTGGCATTATTTTATTTATTTTTTTTTTCTGAAAAATATGTAAACCTATGCCAATAGAGATCTAACAGTGGAGCATTATGGGAAGAGGAAGTTGGAATGGCCTAAATATGTCAGAAGTTGCCTATGCATGACATGATGTGCCCTTTTCCCTTGCAAGAACTGTGACAGTTTTCTCCAGAACTGTGATGATAATGACATTACAGTTTTAAATGTCAGCTTAAATATCACACTTTGACTGAGACTTCTGTGCAAAATTCACTTTTTCCCATAGAGAAATCCTGTTATGATCTAAAAATACATCCAGAATATGGGCAAAAGTTTTGGTCATTAACACAGAATTCCAAAGCCTTTAGCTATAGAGGCTGGTCAACTCTAATTTTTTAAGAACTGGAGGGTCTTCTTTATTTTTTATTTATTATGTCTTTCTCTCGAAGGGAGGGGGGGGGGGGGGACATATTGTTTTTGTCCGGTATCCCATGTGCGTCCATAACTCAGAAACCATTTGATGTAGTTCCATGAAAAGTTTGCACACATTTGCATAAGGTTGTGCAGATGTGCCTTTTGCTTTTTTGAGGTTATTAACTTTTCTAGTTTCTTCTTAAATGTCTGTGAACCTCAATGAGGGGTGGCTGCACTGGGGTGGGGGAGACATCTGTTTTTTTTGCCTTGAAAACACTTTCTAGTTTATTTATTTATTTATTTATTGTTACTGGTCACCTTAATGATCACTGTGGTCAAATACACGGATAACCGATCTGGCCCAGTTTCTTGGGTCTTGAGTAGCTACAATATTTAAGGTGAAAATTAAAAACCAGCAGATACTGCAGCTCCCTGGGACCACAGCTGGCCTCTCCTGGGCTGTTGGACAGCTTCCCTCTGGACATTCTCGCTCTTGTCCTCCTGACTACATGTTGCAGGAAGTGTTTGCTGTATTTTTGAGAAACTGAGAGGATATTTTGTGTCTCGGATAATTAGCCATGACTTACAGATGGCTAATGCAGTTTAGGGAAAGTTAGCACCCTCACTGATTGCAGAGAATTTGCAGGGCACTTTCTTTCAGTCATTCTTTACGGCAGTAACAAGCTTTTTTGCTGTTTGGACAGTTATCCCCAAAGACGTTAATTAGACTGTGACAGCTATGATTCATCACCCGTAATAAAATTTGTGTGATAGCGCCAGACTAATGTAACCCTTTTCTGTATGTGAGTCCAATTGACAAGTCACTCAATCATTCAGTTCAAATTACTAGAAAATCCTATGATCTCTTGGCTTTTTCCAACCATTAATTGGGTCCTTAGGGAATTCATTGGGTCCTTTTTTTGCTCATCAGATTATTTTCCTTCGCCTGATCACAGATGGTTTGCTTGTGCATGAAAGTCATTATTTCATAGTCAGAATTTCCACGTATGTCGCTTACGTCAGCGCGTGAAGAACATTAACCTCCCAGTCACTGAGATATGCACTTCCCTCCACCGAGATAAAGTTCCCTTGGTAAACATTAATGAATTGGGAGAGATATTCAACCCCAGGATGTCGTTTTTTTTATGGCCACAGCATTACATCAAATGAAAAGTATCTGGATCCTGATCTTATGCATCATTTTCTACACATTTCCATGTGGAAACCAGTGAAGTTGGCACGTTGTGTAAATCGTAAATAAAAACAGAATACAATGATTTGCAAATCCTTTTCAACCTATATTCAATTGAATACACTGCAAAGACAAGTTACTTAATGTTCGAACAGGTAAACTTAGTAATTTTTTGCAAATATTAGCTCATTTGGAATTTGATGCCTGCAAAATGTTTCAAAAAAGCTGGCACAAGTGGCAAAAAAGACTGAGAGAGTTGAGGAATGCTCATCAAACACTTATTTGGAACATCCCACAGGTGAACGGGCTAATTGGGAACAGGTGGGTGCCATGATTGGGTATAAAAGCAGCTTCCCTGAAATGCTCAGTCATTCGCAAACAAGGATGGGGCGAGGGTCACCACTTAGTGAACAAATGCGTGAGCTGATGGTCGAACAGTTTAAAAACAACATTCCTCAACGAGCTATTGCAAGAAATTTAGGGATTTCATCATCTACGCTCCGTAATATCGTCAAAAGGTTCAGAGAATCTGGAGAAATCACTGCACGTAAGCGACAAGGCAGAAAACCAACATTGAATGCCCGTGACCTTCGATCCCTCAAGGCGGTACTGCATCAAAAACCGACATCAGTGTGTAAAGGACATCACCACATGGGCTCAGGAACACTTCAGAATACCACTGTCAGTAACTGCAGTTCGTCGCTACATCTGCTAGTTAAAACTCTACAATGCAAAGCGAAAGCCATTTATCAACAGCACCCAGAAACACCGCTGGCTTCGCTGGGCCCAAGCTCATCTAAGATGGACTGATGCAAAGTGGACAAGTGTTCTGTGGTCTGACGAGTCCACATTTCAAATTGTTTTTGGAAACTGTGGACGTCGTGTCCTCCGGACCAAAGAGGAAAAGAACCATCCGGACTGTTATAGGCGCAAAGTTCAAAAGCCAGCATCTGTGATGGTATGGGGGTGTATAAGTGCCCAAGGAGTGGGCAACTTACACATATGTGAAGGCAACATTAATGCTGAAAAGTACATACAGGTTTTGGAGCAACATGTGTTGCCATCCAAGCTACGTATTTTTCATGGACGCCTTTGCTTATTTCAGCAAGACAATGCCAAGCCACATTCTGCACGTGTTACAACAGCATGGCTCCGTAGTAAGAGTGCGGGTACTAGACTGGCTTGCCTGTAGTCCAGACCTGTCTCCCATTGAAAATGTGTGGCGCATTATGAAGCGTAAAATACGACAACGGAGACCTTGGACTGTTGAACAACTTAAGCTGTACATCAAGTAAGAATGGGAAAGAGTTCCACCTGAAAAGCTTCAAAAATTGGTCTCCTCAGTTCCCAAACGTTTACTGAGTGTCGTTAAAAGGAAAGGCGATGTAACACAGTGGTAAAAAGGCCCCTGTGCCAACTTTTTTGCAATATGTCGCTGCCTATAAATTCTAAGTTAATGATTATTTGCAAAAAAAAATAAAGTTTCTCAGTTTGAACATTAAACATCTTGTCTTTGCAGTGCATTCAATTGAATATAAGTTGAAAAGAATTCGCAAATCATTGTATTCTGTTTTTATCTACGATTTACATAACGTGCCAACTTCACTGGTTTTGGGTATTGTAATTCAACTGGACATACTTGGAATCGTTTGATATTTTGGGATCCCCACCAGAATTTAAAATGGGCCCTGAAGTTCCACAGGTTTGAGTACAGCAGCCAAATTTAATGGACCCATATATGGGTCTGTTGGTTTTATGGGGTTAATTCAAATGTGGGGAAGATTAACAACTGCTGGATTTTTTTCATATCATTTCTAGCTGATTCTTACAGAGGGTTCCAGTGCTAGTGCAGGGCACAGTATAATTCAATGATCCTACACATTATGACCAGTCACAGATGAAGTAAATAATTTTGATTTTCTCATGACATCGGTGCATGTCAATTTATGTTAGCAGTTAGTCCTAGTAGTTGACGTTTGATTCGGGCAAATGGGACCTGAGTGACTTTGACTGGGGCCTAATCATTATGTCCTGATGAATTATGGGTACTCCTGGTCTGCAGTGGTGAGCACTTGCTGACAGTGAACCAAGAAAGGACAAACAATGAACCAGTGACATGATGTTGGGTGTCCAAGGCTGACCGCATTAGGGCAGTGATGGTCGTCCGGTCCGAACCGAAAGAGAGGTCACTCATGCAAGTCAGAGAAAATTTCATCCCTTTGTTGCATGTTGTCCAGTATTTTGGACATATTTTAAGTGGGATTTATGTTGTATAGGCGCACAGACACCCTGAAAACACATAATGTACATTTTAATCAGACATTTCCCCAATAGGTGCCTCTCTAAGTAGCCCCATGATTTACCGCAAACAATCCCAACGGCAGCATTCCAGAGTGAGAGGTAAGTTGACGAAAGTCAGGAATATTCTTACGGTATATTGTTCAAGTTTTGACCAAACTTTCTCCCGTTGGAGGAATGAAATGCATCATATGGCACGAACTGAAATGCATAAGCCTTGTAATGCATGTGCATTTATTGGAATACGCCTGATTTACACTCTTTCTAAAATATGGGACATTATGCAGGCCAGGCAAGTAGCTCAAATAAGTCGTGTCCAGAATACCGCACATCATACATATTAATGACCTGGTTTCTGCTACTTCACATGATTTCTGTCACCCCACACGCATAATGTTCAGATTCCTGGACGGCTTTATGCATCTCGCAAGCATGGGAGGCATTAGCTCATGCTCCATGCAACAAAGGGTTAAAGATGGTTCCTGGAGGAATGTGTGACAATGCACAGTGTATTGTATTGCATAATGCTGTGGGCCTTTGTAGTCGCTGACTGGTCAGAGTGCCAATTCTAAACCTTGGCCACCGTCAAAAACACCTACACTGGGCGCATGAGTGTGGGGATTTCATCTTGAAACGACCAAAAAAAGGTTGTCTTGCCTGATGAGTGCTGTTTCCTTAGGCATTAAGTACATTTGCAGGGTGTGTGTGCTGTTTGTCTGGGAACGAGGTACCAGGGACCACTGTGGGAAGGAGATAAGCTGGCAGAGGGAGGGTGATGCTCCCAGGAAATATTTGTGGGTCCTGGCATTCATATGGATGTCAGTTTTTCAGAGCTGTTTTGGTGGCTCACGATAGACTGATGGCTGATTGGACCGGTGGTCTAAATGTTTTGGTTCACTGATGTAATGAGGCGTCAGAAAGATATGTTGTGACGTTCAGGAGTATTTGGACTGTGACGCCATGCTTAATGGCAGCAATTCCTGCACGGTTGACTTGGAATAGATTTCTGTGCCGTAGAATTAGAGCTGACAGTCTGCGGTGCAGTTTGCACTTCAAATTGGAGCCGTTCCAAGTTCAGGATGTTGCACAACATCACCTCCTGGATTTTTATGCCTCAACTTTTAGGGCATGTGAAGCTATTGCAGGCAGGGGCATACTAATCAACACTTTGCATTGAATTATGGCTTGTTTCACTTTCTGTTGGATGTTAGATCATTATAAAATTCATAAAATTTGAGCATCATATTTATAACTTTGCCTTTTAAATTGGGTCTGTATCACAACGCTACTGAAAAAAATTGCGATATTTATGGTTTACAATTTTCTAAATAGAAGCTGTGCATCTTTGAAAATTTGTTTTTAGTAGTGACCTTTTGTGTAGATTTCTTTTCTGGCCTCAGAAAACATACATCTGCTTATCTTTCTGGCATGGAATGGCCCACCAGTATTTGGTTCTGTCAGAAGTGTTGGGCTTGTTTCTCCCTCTCTGTCTGACTTACCTTGTGTGTCAGGAAGCTTATTACAGGGATCATCAAATCAGGTGCGCAAATTCAAATCCAGCCTTGGTTTTCTTGTTTCCCCGGTTGTTAATTTAGCCTTTGGAGTTTCTGATTGGTCAGATTTTCTTTACACCCAGTAAAGTGGTAAACCAACAGTTCTTCACCTATGACCGTGAGTTAATGATCCCTGGTTTACGCAGTATGCATATGCGTTATTATGGAACCCACCTAGGTCCTGGAAAAGACACACCCCTCCGGAGCATTCAACCACTAGGATTTGCCAGCCATTTGGCTCTAGGATTGGAATCCTACTGCTTGAATAGCTGGCCAATCCTAGCACATGTACGCTCCGGAGGGGCGTGTCTTTGGGAGAACATAGGTGGGTTCCATAATAACGCCATGCATTCGCATGTCTTCCAAAGCTAATAGACAGCCATGCGAGTTCTACTTATTGCATTGGAATGAAGAAAATGCAATTCCTGCTTTCACCATAGGAAGAAGGAGTTTAACAGTAATGGGGTTCAGATTGGGCAGTACAGTGGCCTTTGTTGGGTTTGCAAGAGACAGTCCTAGCGGGTAATGAGTAGACACGTGGCTGGCCGGCGTTCAGAAGCATCATGTAGATGCATTTATTCACCACTCAAATTTTGTTATTCATATTAGTATGTGTATGTTTGTGGGTTGGTCATGATAGCTGGGTCCGTCTGTGCGGTACTCCCATCCCATGAATCACTAGACTGACCTCTCTTGGGGGCTAGAAGCTCATATTGAGATTTAAAGCACTACTGCTACTATTTAGGTAAAGGTTGCAGTTCTTGTTACCTTCTGCACGTTTACATGTTGGATATGTCAACATTATGGTATACTTTAGACAGCCCATCTGGGATGGATGCACCTGTTTTGCTATTCTTGAAAGAGACCTCTAATTCCTGTAGTCTTTATATCATTTTTACTGATGGTTGAAAGCTGGTATAAGAATGGGGGATGTGATGTGTTTTTCAATAGTTAACAAATGAGAGAAGGCAGAAGAAAAATCCTGCATATTACACCTGTTATAAGAAATAAATTCTGTATTTATCAAGACCTTTGCTGTACTAGAGGCTGTAAAATCCTCTTCATGATTTCCCAAATGCAATTACACGGCAAACTCTTGCGTTTGCCATTATGGCAAGGGGTATCATTTTCTCATGAGTCATGCATGTTTAGTACTTTAGTAGCTCATATTGATTTTTGTTCTGTTTCCTCATTTATATCCATTTGTCAAATATTGATGGTTCATTGGTTACTCAGGTCAAGCAGGTGAACACATGCAGGACTGACTGTGCTGTAGTACGCTAGTCCTTTAGAGGTTTTTTTAATACTTAATGGATGAGATTTGTTTTAATCTATAATCTATTAAAAGTTCTTTGTGAGATGACTTCCTCTAGTCTCTGACCAGGTACAACTATATAGTTCTCTGGCCCCAGATCTACTTCACAAAACGGCACAACTGAGTAATTTCAAAGCATGCAATTTTATAAAGCTGACAGAGAATAAATAACCTCGAGATTCATAATCAGGTCGTGAAACCTTATTTAGAATACCGTAAAACTCAAAATAGACAGGCACCGACTGCTTAGGCAATTTCATAAAGAGACGATCTGGGTGAACAGACAGGCTGCAGGCAGATGGAGGCATTTACGCTAATGGCCCAGAGTAGATCTTTTATCTCGCAAACAAAATAGAAATAGAAAAGCAACTCCACAGTTCATAAAGAAACTTTGCTTCCCATGATTTTTCAGGCTAATTCACACTTGTATACATTTGCCTAAACATTATTGGGAGACTTGCCCTGTTTAGCTGATGTGTATTGCTGTTCTAAAGCCACAAGACGCTGGGTGAGGTCAAGTTTCAGAGTTAGGATTCAGTTAGGATTAGTGTTAGTGTTCGCCAGAACTGTAAACACTTGGATAATCCTTTGATGGGATTAACAAATGAATAACACTGAGATGACACGTGTTACTTGGATGTAATCCAAGGGTTACTTGGGTGTTAAGGGATTTTGCAACCTCCTGTTTCATTTCCTGGTTGAGTGTGGATATTCACAGGACACTTGCAGCTGATCTGACTCCGTATTTCTCGCTAAAATGGAACCTGCTGCACCCAAGAAAAGATTCAAGTGGTCTTATGTCATTTTAACAATTTGAACGGTCCTGAAACCCATGCATTGTGTTGATTGAATAATTGCTGACTAAGGCAAGGGAACGTGAATATGCCACTAAATCTCCCGGCGAATGCGTGAGAGTTGGCAGCCCTGCACTAACCCTCAAACTTGACCTCAGTAAAGTGTTAACCTCTAGAAGTCAACTCAACACCCTGTACATTTTAAATGAGTATGTATGGTGTTTATGCAGCTTTTTGGGATTGAGACAACACTTTGGCACAGAAGTTGGGTTAATCCTGTGTTAATTTGGTGTAAACCCACAGTAGGTTGACTAAAGCTTACTGTTGAGTTCAAGTTTAGGTGTTATCTGGGGGTTAGTGTTACACGGGTGTTAACTTTACTCAAGCTGTTTAGTTAATCCTAAAGCGTGACCTCACCCAATTTTGGTGAGGTAGAGTTGGAAAAGTGATTGCCAAGCTGACTGTAATTGAATCTTTCAGTTTGGATTCAACATTTAATACACTGGAAATGTCTCACGGTTGACTTTGACACGTTTCTGTGTTCCTCAGGGAAAAGCCATTGGGGTTGGCATCGGCTGTATTCTCGGAATGTTCCCACTGCTCTTCTTCAAGGATGATGATGAGAAGAAAACAGAGGGAAGTGGGCCATCCACAGATTCAAACAATTGAACCACCTCCCTCTTTCTCTTTGTCCTGAGTATTTACGTCCGGACTTCCATTCTGAGGAAACCGTAAGGTTCTACTGGGGGATCTGCAGTGAGCTGTCGAACAGTCCCAATGTGACTCGTGTCAAAACTGGTGTAAACTAATAACACTAAACGCATGACTCCCTGATTACACCAGAGTCTCATATAAAGTAATAATAACTGCTAGATTTCAGCAGTATTATAAAAACGACGTAAAACTTGTGATTTTGGTTTTTATTGTGCTTGTAAGTGACACTAACTGCTTCTTTACGTTAATGCCTGGCTTGTGTACGTTTTTGGTGGCGAAGTCATGTACTCCTAACTTAAGTAGAAGGTTAGCTAACTTCCCGAGGTCCAAAGACATTATAAGAAAAATAAATTAAAAAAAACACTCCCGCCAGAGTTCTGTTAAATCATGGTTTGATGACTGAATTATAAAGCTTTAAGTGTTACTCTGGTTGGTGGGAGTCTTCGTCACTTTATTTTTTTATATTATCATCTCAGTATACCGATGACAACCTCCATTTCGTTTGTACCCTTGTGCGTTAATGGACTTTGATTTAGTTTTTAGTTTTTTGAGCACATTTCGATTCTGTCAATTCTGCCGAACCAGATTTGACTGGAAACCACATTTGACTGAGTGCAGTCTTCAACCAGCAGAGGGCAGTGTGGACCCAGGCACTTGGAGTAAGGCAGCGAAGATCAGCTGTCAAAACACTAATTCTTGTCACAATAATTCCAGTTTCATTGTGCCTTAATGCTGGGGTGGCCTTTTGTATTTTTGCATCTCTAAAACATCAAGTCTTAACATTCTGAGATCCTTTTTTCAATTGTTTGGCCACACCCTTTTAACTCCTATTTTAAATCAATGATGAGTGAAATGCCAAGTCCAGTGAATGGCTCTTGTTGTTGTGTAATGCACTAGCATGGCGCCCATATGCTTTGCGTGGCTTCTCAAAAACATTAAATGGGTGCTTCAGGAAATGTGCTCAGTCACTTAACTCGCTTAACATTTAATTTCATTTGAACCTTTTAAGGATGTAAGCTTGCGGAGTCCAGAAAGGGATGGATTGGTATCCTGCTTCCTCTCAAAGTTCTGTTGGTTATGTCTTTTATTGGTGCTGTTTATCACTAACTACTTTGCATCGTCTAGCTGTTTGCTTAATTGTGCTCAATACTGCTCAATGTAATAGTAAATCGTACAAATTTATCAAGCAATTCTACAAATATTGCAGCCAGAAAAACAAAACTTCCAGTATCATGTTGTTCCATTATCGCAGGTGTAGCTCTTCAAACAAATTCAGTTTTGTGAGAATTACATGATATGGTCTGGAAATTCTGCATAGGAATTTTTTGTACAATGAATTATTAAAATGCTTAAGGTCAAGTGAAGGCCAGTTTGAACAAAAGGTTCAGTGTTGTACACGAAATAGACTGAAGTGAATTTTGTTATTCGTTTCCATTATCTTTGGGAAGCATTTAGCCGCAAACATGACTGTTCCCGGATTTTTTTTTTTTTTTTGTTTATACACAACAATCTGTGGTTCCACAGTCAATCCTCCTTTTCCTCTCCTGACTGACCTTCAAATGGAGGTCTTTCCTCACCCTCATAGAATAGAGCTTGGCTGATTTAGCTTTCACTGAAGTGAACAAAAGATGAAAATATATTTACATTGGGGAAATAGTTAGGAAAATGGTGATTGGATCGAGGTTACTGCAGGATGCTAGTGGGTCCCAAAGTGGGGAGTGAAATGAGAGGGCTGCATTATGGGTCGAACAGTAAAAGTATCAGAGCAAGATGTGTGTTGGGGTCTTGAAAATTTCCTTTTACCTCTGGTGATGGTACCAGTGATAAGGAAGATATTTCTGTGGGAACTTTCAGCCCTTGAATGAAGTTTGATGTGTGGTTTGTATAAATAGATGTGCACGATAATGAACAGGACTGTAAGGCAGCAGTGTTTTTTTTTTTTTTTTTTTATCCGAGAAAAGTACGATATTTCTCAACGATCCTGAACTGTTTTGCAACCATTCCAAACAGAGAGTGAAAGTATGTGGCATGCTGGTGGTGTATGCATATCTTTGGTCTTGGTTGTGCATATTCAAAGGACAATGTATATAAAGAGTTTAAGCACATTTTATAATGGAAAAGATGTATAATAATTATTCTGGTAATCTGACTATATGGCGGTGTAGTTATTCCAGAAAATATTTAGTGCTATTTTAGTATGCATGGCTATTTCCAAATCTTTATGTGTTGCACTGAGTTGAATGTGGGCGTGCTAATTGTGTTTTTGAAACTCATTGGACTAGACAAAGTCTGTCAGTCTGAGTCTAGTCCTCCAGAACAGTTGGAACACTTATTTTAAAGACTTGCTGTTAATGTAATTGTGTGACGTCTCATTTATAAATCATGCGTTGGCACAGAAATGATGCGCGCACCAATTTCTGTGCAAATTTTTGAGTAATAAAAAATTTGACTGGACATTAAAAACGCACAAAATTAATAAGCTTATGGACTTATGAAAAATTCTCTGTTAATCCCAATTATCTGAATAAAAATTGCATGCAGACTTAGCTAGCTCACAGTTTTATAAATTTGACTATTTATTTTTTACTATATGTTGTTTTTCTTGTCTTGAGCTTGCACTATAATAGGGTTTGAAATACATGCATTTTTTTTTAAATAAGTGACACCCCCAGTCTTTTTATTTAACTATGAAAAAGTACTGTTTCCAAAAGTATTTTTAATTTCATTAAAGCATAGTGGAAATGACCTTTTCCCCAAATATGTGTTTCCAATTATATTTTTTTTCAGTGCTTTATAAATATGTATTCTGACTAATATTTACATTTTCATGAAGGTGTGAACATTCTGTATTTATGCTATATCATTTGCTTTTTCTATGTGCGAAGTGGGGATTTCTAGCCTTGTATATGCTTATCAATTTATTTGTTTGAAATATGTTGGACTAAAAAAATGCTTCTGACCACAAAAATGTAAAGACTCCCTATGTTTATTTCTTACATACTTAATTTCATTTGCAAAATAAAACTAATTGACTTCATAACTGAATATGTATTTCATGTAGAAAGTTGTGGCAGTCTGATGACTTACAGTCTTAAACTGGGCTTCATTTTTTTATTCAACTAGTAACTTGTTTTACTAAAAAGTCTATTTTTTGTTAATTTGAGCTCACAGTTTTGCTTTTAAGATCTGGTACATAGCTCTTGCCTACGTATTCTGTGACCAAACTGCCCACAAGTAATAAAGGCGTATATCTTTTTTGTTTTCTCGGTGTTGTTCAGATGCACGTCTTCTAAAGCGATCATCAGGATTTATGCCTTACTCTGGCATTCACACTTTTTATGTTGGTGAAAAGGAAGCCATCTGTGCGTGGCAGTGACATTCTGAATATTTTGAAAACATTCTCTTTTTAAGACTCCAGAAACGAACTCATACTTTTTCGTAGCTGCAGCTTGACACTTTTATTTGGACACATTATGTCATTTGATCTTAACCAGTGTCCCTGGACCTCCTGAAATTTAAAAGCCCTAAAATGTCATTAATCCATCTCTGTATTTCACCGTGGGTGTGAGGGGCCTGTCCTTGTTGGTGTCCGTTTCAAAACCAGACGTGCAGATGCTGTATCTGACCAAAACATTCAAATTATGTCTCATCTGACCCCAGAACCCTCATTCACTCATAGTTAGAAGGACCGACAGGTAACTACAAGTGCTTGCTACTGTCTTGGGGTCAGAGGAGGGCTGTCTTCTGCTGTGCCTCTAAAAAGCCGCAGTTAAGGAGATGAGGTCTGATAGTGTATCTTGACGCTTTTGTGGTGGCCCAAGATTTTTCCATTGCCTGCAGTTCTTTGACGACGATTCTTGGGGGTCAGTTTTGTTTACTCGCCATTCTTCTGCCTATTCTTGGAGGCAAAATGCATTTGTGTTCTCCATTGGACAGATTTTTAACTGCAGTTCTGTGCAGTTTTTAAAAATAATTGCCCTGGCAGTGGTATATTCAGTCTTATGTGGATCGTCTTGCAGCCATGACCAGATTTATTCAGGTCTATGACCATCTGTCTCTTGAACTGCCAGTTCTTTTGTTTTCTTCGTCTGGCTGGTTGACAAAGGGCGTGTACAAATGCCCATGCGCTTTCACTGTGTGGTAGGTGAGATACTTCACGTGAAATTCGTTGGAAATCCAGAATCCTCTGTATGGATCAAACGATACCCAGGTGGCCAACAGCATTCCGCAGGTCTCTTCGGCACGTGTCGCTATCCCATCTGCCCATCTGCCGCTGGGGTCGAGATGGAAAAACTTTTCAAGATGTCTGAGGAAGCGACAACTCAATGTAAATTTAAAAACAATACATGAAATAAACAATATATAACATTAACAAACAGGCTGCATATGTCGGCATTGATAAAAATTATAAACGCTACCCGTTTTGAGGTTAAGTTTTGTCTTTAAATTTTTGTTTTTTGTCTGGAGGTTGGTGAGATGATGCACAAGTCTTGTGCCTACAGCGTTGATGGTTAAGCAGTAGGTATCAAGTCTAATTCATTCTGTATACATGCAGTATGGGTATTTGGACTTACAAAGGCATATTGCATCCATGTTACCTGATTTTTATGCTGCAGTAAAACGGTAAGTGATGTCATGAGGCAATATAGTTGTTAATTGTAATAACTGATTGGAATCTGGTTGATTTTTTTGAAATCATCTTTAGGGGTGCTATTAATTATGAAGAACTGATTTGAAGGACACTGTTTTTTAATGAATAAATTGTATTCATTAGTAGTATTAGTAGTAGCTGAATAGCTACGTCCGTACGTACGTCCGTCCGTCCGTCAGTCCCGAACATTGTCAGCGCGATATCTCAAGTAGAAGTCAACCTATTTCAATTCTTTTTGGTACCCACCTTCCTACTGGGAATGCGCAGACACCAGTCGGTTTTGGTGACCTAACGGCGGGGGATATAGTCACTTTAGTGACAAACTCTTGTTTTGGTTGGTTTCATTGAAACGTGTTCATGAAGTACAGCGCTTCTCACGTGTTGGCATTTTGACTTTATCTCCGTATTATTGTTAGTTGTTTATGCCATGTTTCCAGTCAGGGCTACTAATAATTGTGGGGCCCACTGCATATCGAGGGCTGACTGCAATAAACACTTATGCCCAGATGTTTTAGATTGGACATAACCGTTTATTGCAGTCAGCCATCGATATATTCAGTACCATGCAAATGTTTCACATTACAGAGCAATTTTTATGTCTTGAAGGAAAATAAGATACTTTCATTCCTCAAGGTCGCAATAAATTAATCAAGAAACACAGCCACAAGAGCGAAAGCTAGAAATCTGATGCATTATTAGAAATATTTGTTTAATTCAATATTTTAAATTAATGGCAAAAGTTTTTGCTGTTGTCAGCCTAGCAGTCTAATAACAACGCATTCTTATGTGACCATGATTATGTGCTAATTGTTCACCAGATATAAGACACTCACTTTCTTCAGCAGAATTGAATTGTTTAATGAAGCTACACTGAATGAATCTTATTTCATTTGCAGCACTTTCCTGATCCGCGTAGGCCAATTTATTGGTTTCGGTTTACTTACAAAAGAATTATTGTAAACTCCCATCCTATTTGTGTTCTCTTGTTTATTAATTCCTGCAATTATCATCTTCCTTTCAGCAAAAGGTTACTTTTTATGTCCTGACCTTTTACAGACATTGGGAAAAATTGCATTTAATTACCTTGCACCCAAAGCAGGAATAATCTTTTGACCCAACCTGATAATAACTGTCCAATGACATTATCTGATTTTAAATATTGTGTTCCGTAGATTCATTAGCATTCATTTGTTTCAAGATCTTTTAACCCTATGTTTATGTCGTGATTTGCCTTGTTTCTGTTTATTTGTCCTGTCATTATATTTTTACTGTGTGCATATGTCCGGTCCCCCTGAACCCCTTTGCGCAGATATAGACATTGATAAATTCCGATCTTTAATTCCCAGGTAATTCTGTAATTGAATTTCCAAATGCCTTGCTTCACTGGAATAATTTTCCACAGTCTTTGTGACACAAATAATGAGTTATGAAGCCTAAATAGGCTCATGCAGGAAAAATGTGGTATTATTTGTATTCTACGCCAAAGGGGTTAAAATGAGATGTAACCACAGAATAGCGAAAATGAACAATCGCAATGTTCTAAATGTTTGATTACGAAGAGAGTTAGATTTCTGACAGACAAATGGTTTGAATCAAAAATGACAGTTCATTGAGATTTACAGACATATGTAATGGTGGCAAATCTCAATTTAATGCAAATAAAGTATTGCGAGTATCTTTGTTCGCCCCAGTTCCAAAAACGTTGGCACTTCATTGAAAATGCAAATAAAATCAAAAAGAACTGTTTTGAGATGTCCATTCACTGTCTACAATTTTAAATAGTACTACAACATTTTATTAGATGTTTTAATTGATTGCCTATTGAAATGTACAATGTGGTGACTGCAACAGAGTCCAAAGAAGTTGGCACAGTTGACTGTTTATCGCTATGTGACAACATCCTGTCTTTTAATCACACTTATTGAGCATTAAGGCATTAAATGCACAAATTTTTCAAATCTAGCGAGCAGAATATTCCCCCATTACTCCATAATGCAGGTCTTCAGTAGAACACTTGCGTGGAGCCCTGTATATTTTGCTTCATAATATGCCTGACATTCACAACCACTAATCAGGACTGCAGGCAGGCCAATCTAGCAACCAAACTCTCCGCTTACACAGTCATACATTTCTAATCTGTGCAGAATGTGGTCTGGCATTGTCTTGCTGTAAAATGCTGGGATGTCCCAGGAGCAGACGATGGCATATGTTGCCATTTTGACTCCCCAACCCAACCCCAGCGCCGGACCTCACCAACCCGAGCCCTGCAGAAAATCTCACTCCAAGCCATGTTCAAAGATGGCAGTGAAATGATGTGACTCATTTATCGATTTGCCAATGGAATAAGAAAAGATCCCTTGTCAAGCAAATGAGAACTTAAAATCAGCTAATATGTTCTACTTCAGAGAGAAAAATTAGGCAGTTACATCTGATAATAAAATTACAAGACTTGTTAAGACAAACAGTTTGTGTTGTATGGTCTCTTCCTGGGATGACAATGACCAAAACCCCATGGGCCACTGAATGGTTTTATGAGTATTGAAAGTATTAAAATTATCCAAAGCATATGCGACTCCTTCACAGTCACCAAATCTCAAACTAAGTGAACTCATGTAAGAGATTTTGGAATAACATGTAAGACAGCACTCTCCATCACCATCATCAAAATACCAAATTTGGGAGTATCTTTCGGAAGAAAGGTACACAATACTTTACTAAGGCAGATTATGTAAATTTTTACATTAATTTGTCACCGATCTATAAATCCTTCTGACTGCCAGCTTACAAAAGTACCTGACATATTTTGCATGATAAATTTGCCATTGGTGACACTGAAGTACCTTAATTATTTTACATGATAGTTTGTGCCACCAATGGCAAATCTATTACAGATGAAATATTTCAAAATGTTTTGTTTATCTGACAGCACTTGAAGCACAGGGTTCTGCAGCACAGAATAGATGTTCTTTTGAAAGATCAGAGACTCCTGTGCCTCACAGAATGCTGGGGTGTGAGGAATTGATTAAAAAATGGCCAAAATCCCTCTAAACAAAGTTCAGAAATTGCATGAAAGCAGTCCTATAGAGATTAAAGGTACTTAATTTTTGTCAGAGTTTCCAATATTTTGTTTTGCATCTATTTTGGCTTAATACATGACTAAGAAATACATTCCATTTATTTACTTGTGTTTAGGTACCATTTCTCGTATAATTTTGAACGATTACGGTATGCTGGAGTCTGGAGACATAAGAATTTGACTCACCCGTGCACTTTTGTGCTGCAAAGCCATTGACTTTTAACCAGACCAATGCAATAAAAACTGTGTTGTGGCAATGCAACCATCTACCTGCAGTCAACTGCCGGCTCAAATGGGGGAGGCCCGAGTGACACAAGATAATTTTATTGAACTCTTCTTTTTTAGCGCCAGTAGCCGCTATTCTCTGGTCTCAAATTTCTGGCTTGGACAGAAAATTCACATTATCGCGTGTATGATGAGAGGGAAACGGTACAGTCAGGGTGGATGGCACGTTTGATGACATACGGGCTCTCAGTGATAAAATCCGTTGAACTGGGAGCTGCTGCCCTCTCATGGTGAAAAAAAAATAGAATTAATTTCATGATGTTGGGGTTGTGGAACCAAGAGCAATAAATTATGTGATGGCTAAACACATAAGAAATGAACATGTAACTTTGTCCATCTTTGTGTTTGAGACCTAGCTATTTTTATATGCTAACTCCAACTCTCGATTTCCCGAATACAGTTGCGTCACTCATTGCTATTATTTTGATGTTCTACCGCAAATTTCGGTAGTAAATCAAGTAGATTCAAGAAATCAGACATGAAAGGCACTCAGGTAGTCAACAAAAGCTGAAGACCAGGGGTGCAACAGATTAAAAATCTTCTCTAGAGGAATCTCTCAGTTGGGAGCAGGTCTTTTATACAAGGGAAAGTTGGTTGTGCTTAAAAAAAATCAATAAACTGAAGTTAGGGTGAGATTCTGAGGAGATGTAGCAAATTGATGGAATAAGGCAACAGTTTGTTGTCATAGAGAAGAGAGAAATGAAAATGCACAATGAACTGTTAACCACATACTGGTTCACTATCTGTCAGTTTACCCAGTATTATTCAACCGGATGGGAACATTTCAACAAAATATTTTGGTGTGCCCTCATAATTGTGAGTATAAAAAAAAGAAACCATTGTATTCTTTGACAAATCAGGTCCTGACATCATTCTTTTCTGCAGGAGCCTTTTTTCCAGGAAAGCAAATTAATATTTTGCTCATGTCAAAGGTACAGGATCCTGGTAATCCTTGAACATATACAGTTTGTCTCCAAATGAAATAGACAATTATAGAACCTTCTAATTTGCTTTAAAGGCTGGTGAAATTTTTACACTTGAAAGCATCATGCGCTTTCATTGTCATTGAACAAAACTGAGGCAATTATTTGGAAATTTTGGTCTAAATTCACTTTCAGGAAGCTGTAGCTGATTTCTGTTGTAATTGTACGGTTTAATTAGCCTGTCTCTCATAAAAGTAGTGCCAAATATGGTGGCAGAAGCCATTGTCATTTTTTTAATAAAGGAGAAAAAAAACTGTCTTTCTCATGGATTCTGTGTTTCATTTACAGCCAGACAATCATTTTTCGGCTTAAAAACCCCCTGCACTGGAATTTCCATGATCATCTGTATTTCTCCGTGACACCCATACACTTGATATAAAGGTCTCAAAAAACAAAGATATCTGTGTTTCTGAATGTAATAAAACCAGAATCTGTACATAAAAACTATATATATTGTCCAGTCTTGAGAAGATGGAGGGTGTGATGTTAAAGGCTACTTCCTCCAATCATTCCCAATACACACCAGGGTTACTGTGACCTCTTCATGCTCTGTCAGTGAGATTCCAGATCTGCTGAACATTATTCTTGAATGGCGGCACTATTCTGAGGGTCTGTGAAGAAACGTTAAACCTGGAATTGAAGTTTTTCCAATTTCCTTTAGCACTGATATTTAGACTGAATTCAGAGTGTAGTTAAACTTTTATAGCCACCATGTCACATTTGGTCTCCTATGTAAGTGCCATCCTAAAAGGTTGCTTGACTATGCCTTTTGGACTCAGAGGAGGGCAGTATTGTTGTGCGTAGAATGGCCACATGACCAGTCCCTCAAGGAGAACAGCTCAGTTGGATTATTGAGCATATATCTTTCTGACGATGAGTCTGGACTTGTTTTTACGCCTCTGAAAATATTTTCAGAGTTTGATAAGGCTGGTGTTATTGGCGTAGGCCAGAACATGAGCAATCATGTCTCACAACTCAATACAGAACTCAATGAGTATCAAACGTTATCTGGATTCTCCTTAGTTTGGAATTGTTTTTCATAATTTGGGCTCAGTTTGAGTAAAGGCAAATCTTTAAAGCGGTGGTACGCAATCACATAACAGAAGAGTCAGTGAATTCCCCAGCAGTTCTGGGAAGGTCCTTGCCAGTTTCAGAATGACAATGCCCAGGGTACACAACAAGATTGAAACAGAAATACTGTTGTCAGTAATAATGTGGAAGACCTTCACTGGCCAACAGAGAGCCCTGACCTCAACCTCGCCCAACACATTTGGGAATTATTGGAAAGCCAACTGCAAGCCAGACCTTTCGCCTGACATCCATGACCAACCATTCGAATACTCTTCTGCCTGAATGGCAGAAAATCCCTGTAGCAATATTCCAAAATTCCCAGACGAGCAGAGGTTGTTATTACAACAATTCCATTTTAATGCCCATAATTGTATCTCCCTGACGACGATAGCTGGGAGATGCTATGCTTTAGTTCCAGGGCCGCCGTCGCAGAGATTTTATGTCCCGGGCTCTGGCAGCCACAATTATTGTAGGAATGTTTTAAAATTTTACCCAGGCAAAGATATATATATATATGACAATACTCAAGACCGATTTTCGTCAAATTCAGACATCCAAAATGGCTGCCGGCAGCCATTTTGTCCGAAATTTTTTATGTTCCGAGCTCTGGAAGCCACAATTATTACAGGAATGTTTTCAAATTTTACACTGGCAAAAATATATATATGACAAAGCTCAAGACCGATTTTCATCAATTATGGAAGTCCAATATGGCTGCCGGTGGCCATTTTGTTCGAAATTTGGGCATCAGTGAAATACGTGACTCGGTCCATCTGGCAATCGAGTTATGTAGTTTTGGATATGCATGAGGTGTCCAAATACTTTTAGAGAAGTAATAAACAGCTCATCTGTTTCTGTCCCCAGTCCTGTATAAATCCTTTTTTCACACAGAGAGGAAGATGTTTGCTTTCTTCTGCAACTGACAAGCAGTTTCATGGCTGTACTATTCAAAGACAATTAACACTCCCAACCCTTCATGTGAATTCCAATGTCTCGAAATGCACCACTCAGGTGTGCTATTATTTTTGTATAATTACCAGCATGGAGTTGCTTATTGCACCTATACCACAGTTGCTACACACATATGCTGAGCTAAAGATATAATTCAGAACAGCAAAAAAAAAAACCTCCCACACACTGTCCATTCCGCGTGCAATTAGGCTATTGACCAAAACGTTGTGAATAAATAGCCTAATTGCATGCGGAATGGACAGTGTGCAGGAGTTTGTTTTCTACTTTTCTGATCAGCGACCCTTTTTGGGCTTTCTCCTACACACCTGCCCCAAACAAGAGGTGTGCGAAAGCCTTTATTTATTACTAAAGACATAATTATCATGTAATTGTCCAAAAAATATGCTTGTATGCTGAATGTTTGCTTGTGCCACTATTGAATTACGTTGCTTTTTGTCAGCTGACATTTCTGTTGCTAGGTGCAAAAGTGCAGTCGCTAATTCTATTTCATTTTGTTGCTATACTAGAGCTGTGGTTACTAATACCACAGCATCACAGTTTCACTCAGACGGTTGCTGTCACATTGTGCTTTCTCCCGTTTGTCCACTTCATACTTGTTCATGCACTCACAATACAAATGGTAACGTCATAAAATAGGTATTTACAATCAAAAAGGCTCCATGCGCAAAACTGATTCATTCCTCACAGTACACAGTCAATCGCACTGCCACAGGACAGGGTTATTCAACACAGGACAGTAAACGTCAAAAAAAAAAGAAAAAACATTATTTTGCCAGCAACAAGGTTGCAATTAAAATGTTATTATACTAGTCATTATTTCACCGCACTCGTTCACATTCGCATCTTAAAAAGCTCATCAAAGATTCAGATTTATCTGTCCCGGAGCATTTGGGAACAAGAAGTAATCCGCGATACTTTATTTAACCCCTTCATGTGTGCCCTTTACAAATCAGCAAAGATAGAGGGCCACATCTGAAGATTACTGCAACAGCATCAAGTGCGATTAGTCCCCGCTCATCTGAACCAACAAAGGAAAGCGCTACGATCAACTAAAAGCGTGTCGCAATGCACAACACTCTGACCTTTCTCTTTTCCCTTCCTGTCATACTGTCATGACTCATAAAGAGCTTCGGGAGGCACAGTGGGAGGTATTTTACTTGTTTGAACTTTATTTTGACAGCTTATTACATTTTTTGTCCATCAATTATCTAAACACCTTCATTCTGGGCCGGGCGGTGAAGTGCTGGAGCCTGTGCCAGCCGATTATACGTGAAAGACAGGCACACACCCTGGACAAGTCACCAATCCATGGCTGGGTGCGCACGCCATTCATTTGCAGCCTCATACCGATGGGCAATTTAGAGTCTTCAGTCAGCCTGACAGGCGTGTCTTAGAATTGTGGAAGGACACCAGAGGCCCAGAGAAAACCCACACAAACACGGGGAGAACATGCAAACTCCACACGGAACGGCCCCAGATGGGATTAGAAACAACAACCTTATTGTTCTGAGGCAATTAACACCCAGATAAAATATTTTCTGCAAAGTAGCTTGAATATGCACAATCAGTGGCACCATGGCTCAAGAATGTCCTGAAGGAAGTCAGATCATTAATATGTTATTTACCTCTCAATTAATTACTGACCAACACCAAGTTTTCTTTGAAACATCGGTGTCATGGAATGACTGAGATGCCAACTCAGGCTGTCACAGACACTTACCATTTTCATTTTTTACGAACAAAAAAGGTTTAGAAAGCCAAGCAAAGTCATTTGGGCCGTAAGAAAAAAGTAAATTGAATGAATAGTGAGTGTAGAAGGCAAGTCCACTTGATTTCCTGTAGATCAGCATCACGACAGGGACCCGTTTCGGGTTTATGTTTTGGGTTTTAGTAGCATCTGAGTGTCTCTATCAGCTCTGAGGTGACTTCCCTCCTGACTGAGGGAGGGTTTTCTGAGAGCTTTTCTCACGCCATGTAGGTCCCCTTATCTTGAGCACTGTGGTTATATCAGGAAAGCCACAGACACCAAATGCTATACAAAACACCAGACTGAGGGTCCACAGCCTGTGACTGGTGATCATCGTAATGGCTGCCGTTTTGATATTTATACAGAACTTTTTCTGCGATACTCAAATTGCTTTACAGCGCTGAGGGTGAAACTCCTTGACCATCACCAACACGCGACACTGGCCTGGGAGATGTACAGCAGACACTATTGTACCAGAAAACTCAATACTCATCAGCCAAGATGCATGGGGGGGGGTGCGTGGGGGGTCATTTTGACCAAAGATATAGGAGATGATTTGGTAGATAGTTGAAAGAATCAGGTCTTATCAAATCAAGCATTTTCCCTCCTGGCATCATGCCATCGTTCCGTAGCTTCCAACATCAAAGGATGCATGAAAATAGGATGCATATTAGAGAAATGGATTCTTGTGATTCTTCAGTGAAGTTACAATTTGAAGCCATGTCCGTCATCGCAGACGTAGCAGATCAGCATGATCCACAACTCCAGCACTTTGTGTGTCACAACATCCACAAAAAGGCTGTTATTTCTCTTGGCATTAGACTCCCTCAGCAATCGCCGGAGCTCTATCTGACGGACTAGAAGGAAGATAGGATTCCCAGTTAGTCAGTCCGTCCTCCTCCTCTTAACCTTCGCACCGACACTGGAATCCGCTATAAAGCTCCAAGATTTTTTTTGTCACAAATAAATGAGTGGATCCACTGCTTTAGTAGTCTGTTAATGCCAATTAAGAAATAAGCACGCAATAGAAATAAATTTGACGATGAGCATGCGGCGTAATTCTGTCGCTGTAATAGTTGCGCAGTTGGATTCAGTTCAGGTGATTGACCATGTTATTGTAGAACATTCCATCTCTTTGGCGAAAAAAAAAAATCTTGGGTTTCTTCAACAGTGTGTGTCAAATCAACGACCATTTGCACTGTAAAGCCAGCCATTGAATCTTGATGCGTTTTGCAGGCTAAATCTGAATAAAATGGCCGATTCAAACAATGCAGAATTTGTCCTGGTGCTTTTGTCAACAGTCAAATCATCAGTGATTACTAGGGAATCAGTTTCATTAGTAGCCATACATTTTCATGACGTAACACAATGCTAACGGTCTCACTACACAGCCACTGACCCATGAGTGGACACAACCTTCCTTGGACGCAGAGGTAAGGCGAGTGATTGTAGTTCAAAAGAAAGAAAATTGTTCTTGCATGAAATTGGTCACAACCAGGCCTGATAGTTATTTTGAGTACTTGGGTCATGATTTCTGAAAACAGACTGGGCTTTTCAAATGAGTGCGCCATCTAGTTCCACTACATTCGAGAGAAAGCAGAAATGGGCAACGCCGATACATCCAGAACTCGTCAACTCACACCATAACAATTTAGATGGATAAACAGCACCGCAGAGGAAAGAGGAAAATTTTGATTTTTTGATTTTGCGGTGAACTGTCCCTTTCAAGGATTGTAACAGATTAATGTTTATATTTAAATATATATCTGCAGAAGAAACAAGTGGCTTTACAGAGGCACCACAGAGCACGCTAGCAGAACAGCTACATCGATCATACCCGCCCCCAGGAGAGGGGACTGTCCCGCTCATACTGGCAGCCATCGTCTGAGACAGGAAGTTTCTATAAACATCCAAACCACTTGAAAGGACATAAACACGCCTTATCACAATATATATATAATCATCTCCTGAACTGTGCAAGATGCCCCTGGCATAGACCGACTAAGATAAGCCACCACCAGGCGCAACTAAAGCACCTATCGCACATGGGAGGCCTTGTTGGCAGGAGAGTCACAGAATGTTAACCCAACTGAGACGTACCTCAGCAGTGCTCTGGCCTCCAATCCCGGATATCCAACACTCTTAACACCAATAAATCATAAACAACCGCAGGCTTCAAAATTTTCTCGCAGGCTCCAAGGTCCAAGCTCCAGCCACTAGTCAAGACAGCCCAAGCAATGTTTGGATTACATGATGACGATTGAAAATTTGTAAATATTTTCACACCGATCTACATTAATTTTGGAAAAAAAAGTGATTATTGTGCAATTATATGACAGCTTGCAATAGCAGCAAAATAAATGTACCTTCTAGAAGAGGCAATATTATAAACGCATTAAGAGAAGGCAGGATAATATGATTCTTTTGTTTTGCAATTCAATAAATTGTTAGCTGCACAAACCAACAAAAAAGATTTTCAAAAAAACCTGCAATGGCAGTCCAAGGTATGGATGCACTTTTGCACAGGCCAATGAAAACTTTGAAAACACTGGACTAGAAACGAATCCAGCAGCATTACTATAGGCCTATTCACAATGACAAGGCAAATATCATCCCACCAGCTGCATCTGAATGGCCAAGTGCCAGTACAAAGAAAACACTAGTGTAAATATGCTTTTCTTTACCAAGTCAATATTAAAAGACTGCGTACACATGGAGGGCACAAGTTTCACTTCCTCTCGAATCAGCAATGTGACCAAGCTATGCTTTTGCTCATGAAAGGCACAACTTTAGCCCCAATTAAACAAAAATACAACATTAAAATAGACCGGCAGCAATGAAGCTACACAATAAGTTTGAGTAAGAAACAAGATTAAGAAAATTTAAAACCCATAGCGCTCCAACCAAACTTGATTTAGTGCCTCTTGGGTTATGTTGCTCATGACAAGCATAAAATAGGCCAGTAAAAGATCGCCTCTTTACTGATCAAACCGCAATATACTGTCACGGCAGGAATGGAAAATGCGGCTAAAAATGTATCCTGTCATTGACCGTTCGTTGCGGCGGTTAACATACCACTAATTCTGAAGGCCCAGCGGAAAGGCCTTATACATTGTTCTAGCATTAGCCAATTAGTTAAAAAGATGACAAACATGGGCAACATACCAAATACATCTTTCAATAAGCCATCTGGAGTGTGAGTTTCTGACTTAGAACCCGACTTAGTTTAAATGGCTGCATGTTTAACACGATCAATGAACAATATAAATGCTAGACAATGACAAATGGATTAAAATTAAAAAGCGGATGGTCCGTGTCGGGAGTAAACCTGTAATTGAGGTGCACTCGATGACAGGATGCATTATCCTACTGCAAGTACAGAGGGTACTTGATAAAATTTTGGCCATAAACATCGCCAGCAACAATACAAAGGCGTGCTGTCACGCTCAAATGGCATTCAGTCGGAAATAATGAGCCGAATGTGTACCACGAGTGAACTCCCCAAACTATTGCATCATCAAAACCACCTGACACAAAACAGGACGAAAGAACAGATTCAAGAACCTTCCAGTCAGCAGGCGGCCACAAAAACCAAGTTTCACCTCCCAAGGCGACATTTTCCTGTCTTCACGAGTCCATTTGAGGGATCACGAGCCATTTACGGACTCATCTTCCAGTTTTTAGTTGACAGGAGTTTAACCTCATGCGGTCCACTTCTGTCACCCACCCACATTACGGTTTGACAATACGGTCCTGTGCAGCGCTGTCGAGAAGAGCTGCTATTTTGGGATGTGTCCTTTCTGACTGCCTGTTCCTCCTCTCTTCTGACCTCCCTTCATGAACAACATTTTCATCCCCCGAGCTGCTACTTAATGACAATTGTTTTTTTTTTTTTTGCTTGTTGCAATATTCTCTGTAAACTTGAGAATAGTATGACAATTACCTGTCTAGATGCTTCATATATAGAGCTGCTGCTAAATGACCTGTGGTAGGAGAGGCAGCCCATTTGCACTGACATTCAGGGTGTACCCATTAAAGTGGCAGACGCAAGTACATGAACACTTGCAAGAACACGCGTAAGCTTTCTCAGGACACGCATTAAGGCACAGAACACAAAACAAAGACACGAACATTCAACGTAATATATATTTTCTGAGAAAATTAGTAACGAATACATGTGTTGCGTTACATTCCGGTTTAAGCCCTTTCAAAGTGTTTTTATGACAATTAAAATGAAACAGAACGACATTAAGAGAAAGAAAGGAATCGAAACAAAACACCACAAACAATAAAGAAGGAATTATAAATTACTCAAGCTGAAAGGATCACAACCCAAAATCTAACCAAAAGGTGAGCCTTTTCCCATTTTTAATCTCAGGCTTTCCTCAGATGTTTGAACACGGTGTTGTGTTCAGTTAATCGTTTATAATGTCCTCAAGGACAGATTGTCCAGACAGTCCCCTTTGTCTTAATGCTTGTGGTGAACAGGTAGGCATTTTGCCATTCTCAGGTTCTAAGGACTCCCATAACACTCATACTTTTGACCCTGCCCCTAAAATTGGGCAGGCCCGGGAGCAAAAATTGCCCATAAGCGTCAAATCATAAAAGAGCAAGACTGGGTATCTATGAGAACACAGCACAGCAGTCAGGTCTACTACATGTACAACTCAAACACTGTACAAGCTATGAAAACAAAGACATTTACAAAATTTACAAAACGGCAAGATTAAAACAGAACCTCGTCCACACAATGAAGGTCAGGGAAGGCTGAACAGTTTTGAACAGCTCGAGTGCCAATAAATTGCCCTTTCGCAGCATAAAGTAAAATTCATACATTTTTGAAAACTTTTCTCAAGTCTGCTTACTGCAAAGACACGATCCGTTGAAGAAAAAAAATAAAAAATAAAAAAAAACACCTCACAAAAAGAAACTGAACTAAAAATAAATGCCCGACTAATTGCTTTTGAAATCAGAAAAAAATATTGTTTTGGAATTTCAGTTCTTCTTCTGCAAACGTTAAAAAAAAAAAAACAAAACAAAAACAAAAAAATTTTTTTTAACCCTAACAAGCTGATGTTTCCACATGAATCTGTGCTTATAAACTTTAACAGTCAACCGAGACATTTGCCATTTCCCTCTACTCTGTTAGTTGACTTTGCAAATTACTCTGGGTTACCGCAGAAACAGATCTGCTCGACCTTCGACATTTCGGCAGAAACATACTGGGCTCAAGAAAAGGCGGAGAAAGAGAAGTTCACATGAAGCCAGTCAGCTCCATAACCTGAAAGTGTCAGTGAAGTAAAAGTGATTCAAATGTAGTAAGTGGTGGGGCTGGTTGGAGTGGGAGGGGAGTAAGCTTCCCTTTTTGAAACACAGGACTCGCTTCCTGTTGCAAGACAAAACGTCTCAAATTCAAGGAAATTACAGTCAGCTCAAGAATTAGTGGCGCCTATGATGAGAAGGCAGCGTACAATAACATTTGGATCATTTACTGTGCAAGTTGAAACATGAAGGAAATCTATATGCTATTTACGATTCCTCATTTTACTTTCACGTTTCAAAGTTTCTCTTTAAATAATCAAAGTTGCTTTTATCAAAACCGTCAGAATCATTGAAACCCCGAGTTAGACCACTTTGTTTACACACCCCTGGCATATATGGCAGCGGAGTCTTTATAACTTCTGCATAGGTTAGACAGCAAGGTTAGAGGAATTTCAACCATTCTTCCGCGCAGAAATTTTCCAAGATCATTGATGTCTGTACATTTGAATTTCTGGAGGGTTCTTCCCAGTTCAGACCATGGGATGTCAAAGGGATGGCAGTCGAGAGACCAAGATTGCCACTGTAGACCATGGATGTTGCTTCCACAAAACCATTTACCTGTGTATTTTCATCTACGTTTGTGGTCATTATCCTGATGTGAAATCCATCCACAAACAAGTTTAAGCCACCCGACGGGGACAGGCATATCTTCTGTTAAAACGCCCCCATGCTCGGTGGAATTAATTTAGCAACTGATCCTCGCTGGAGCCTGCGAACCACAGGCGGGGAAGTATGGCGTAAACATAATGCATTGAACGCCACATTCGATGGTAGGGATGATTTACTTCTCCCTCTATGTGTTCTTCTTACTGTCAAACACACCGACAGTAAATATGGCCGTATAAATCAATTCTGGTCTCAAGTGACAACAGCACTCTCTTCCGATCACCGTCCCAAAGATGTCGGGCAAACTCCAGATGGCTGGTCTTAATCTTCACTCTCAGTGAGGGGCGTTTTCCCTGCATCCATGTCCAAAAAAATGTTTGTACCCACAGAGGTGGCGTGTTACGTTTGCTTTTTAGACATGGTGACCCCCAAAAGGAAACCAATCGTGGCAATTCTTAAGCCATGTTACTTGGGAGTCAGTTTCACCTCCCTCAACATCTTCCTCGCCGCCTCTGTGGTCTTGTATTTGCATCCTTTTCCTCCATTCAATCTGCCTCATTTTCAAAGGTTCTACAATTTCTCATTATTGCCTTTGCAGAGCCAAGTGGTTTATAAGTTTATGCACTTCTTGGAACCAATGTGTGAAGGTCAAATGCTAGCAGTCTCTAGTCTGGAGAGTTTGGTTATTAAAAGTAAATGGATGTGAAAGGCATTTTGCACACATATTAACCGCATTTGTATGCCCTTGAGGAACAGTGGGAATATAGTTCCTTCAGCCTGAATCCAATGCCGTAAGAAAATAATTCCAAATTTCACTTCGATTCTTTTTACAATAATTGAGAGGGATGCTAATAATGCCTCATCATTCACTGCACACCACACGTCTCCACAAAAAACAGTCCACAGAATGTAAATAAAGCAGAATACAAATAGGATAATCATTCCAAATTAGAAATGTAGACCCGTTTCAATCAGGAGAACAGTGGAGTCAGCTTTATATCAAGATGGGAAAAAAATTACAGATGGAGACTCTTGGTCTTTAAATAGCATTTCAGGTCATAGTAGGACTAAATATGGTGACATGATCTGAGCCCCTGTTGAATCAATAATTGTCTTTTGCCCTGACTCACGGGTAAATACAAGCACAAATTCAATTAGGGAAGAATATTTTAACAATGTCCGTACGAAGTTTCATAGCTAATGATTTTGCAAGAATTTCGGGCAAGTATAGGCAAAAATCATCAGTCGTTTATGATGCATTTCCATTCATTATAAAAGATAACTGAATACCACAGTGCTGCTTGTCATTTCACAATATTTTCTTGGCAAAGTCTTGATCTCTGAGGAGCTGCGGGCGTGAACATTTTGCTATTGCAACAAAAGTCCAAACAGTGTTTTCCAGAATTTTAAAATGCCCCATCGAATCTAAAACTATGGATCAGACTTTCCTTCATTAAAAAAAAAAAATAAAAAAAAATAATAATACTGCTAACTGCAAGCACACATCGGACATGGCTCATGAGCAGTACACAAACTGAGAAAGCTAAAGATTGTGCTCAACAGGACAATAGTATTTGCAATGTGATTCATAGAGATTTGTTTTACGTGTAGCTACAAGTAAATTAAATCAGCATTTATTTCCCTGACACTCAACATCCGACACAAAACCCAGATCGTACAGCACTCGTAAGATGTACTATTGGCTAAATTTCCTAAGGCACTGTTAGAAGATTAAGGCCCTTCTTATTGGGGAAATGCACTAACTGCAGCTTACATTCTATAAACCGACACGCTCATCAAACACTCTCAAGCTACCATTTGATTTGTCATGAGCAATAATGACTAGTTGCAAAGTCAAACATCATAGGCTTAAGTTATTGTAACAGCCACTTCTTGCATATTCATTTAAGCTGATTTGATTGGTCTTACAGGGCATTCATCTAGCATGAAGAATGATTTAATATCAACGAAGACGGGTAAAAAATTGGAAAATGATTGATACGTACATAGTTAGACCAAATGGACAGGAAGTTCACCTGAAAGCTTTACAGTAGAGATAAATTTCCATCTGCAAATACGATGCCAGTTATCTAATCCCTGCAGAACCAGCACCGAGGCAGGCACTACTTTAAGGTTCCTTGGTAGAAAAATAGGCTAGGATAATAAGAGAATAAATTTCATAAGAAACGGGTATAAAATCTCAATATAAAGATGCCCTTTGCAGAGCTAGGGATTAGCGGAGGGGCAGCGTTGTGATTCGAGTCAAATGTTGCTGTAGTGAGATGGAGCTGTAGAATCGCGCCCAGTGAAGCCGAGATGGACACCAACGAATAGCGTGAGGGGCTTCCTGTCGACATTCAGCACGACTGCTGGTTATTTTCCGACCACACCAATTCATGCCTACATGTGAAGCACAGGTTCAACAGATAATCTCCTCCAGTTCAGATGTGCAACATCATTAAAGGGACGGTTTCTCGACACAAAATAGTTTTCGCTGAGAAACGGTATCAGACGGTACAATCCACCACGTTCAACCCCTTAGTCAATTTCAAGCAAATGCAAACAAAAACCGCTCCAATACTAATATTCCTATGAAGGAAGAGCGGAGGTAGCACTCTGGGCGCTCCTCAGTCACTGCTGTCGTCATCGTCATCGTCGTCCGATATGTTGTTGGCGGGGTACTTGGAGGGGGAGCGGCCGTAGGAGTCCAAGCGGGACGAGAAGCCGCCGCCCAGCTGGCCGCCGGACAGCTGCTCGTAGCAGAAGTCGCAGACGCGGACGGGTTTGGACGACTGGCTCGGCAGCAGGAACTTCTTCTCGGAGCAGGGGGCGCACACCACGAAGCCACACTTGCGGCAGTGGTGGCGGCGGTTGACAGTCGTAAACTTGATTTTTTGGCAGCGCATGCAGACGGTGGCCTCAGAGTCCGGCACCCAGACGGCGGCGTGCTCGTTGCTCGGGGACTTGCCGCTCTTCTCCAGAAGGTCTGCCACGCACTTGTTGATGTGGTTCATCCACTCGGACTTCTCGGTTGCCGTGGCGGCGTAGACAGCGAAGGACTTGGTTGGCGTCTTGATGAGCCAGCCGTTGCGGAGGTCGCCCTCGTCCTCGGCCATCTCGATGGTGACGCCCTCCAGCGGGATGATGTGCTGCTTGTTGTACTTCTTCTTCTGGATGACGATGTTGCCGTACACCAGGATGTCGTTGAACAGGAAGAACTGCCGGGCCTTGGGCTTCTTGCGGCAAACCTTGGTCAGGACGCCCTCGCCGATCAGGACGCGACCCGGGATGGCTAACGGCTGCCCTGCCGCGCCGAAGCAGCCCTCCACCACGGCTATGCGCTTGGAGTTGGCCTCGCTGTTAGCCAAGCGGTCCACCATCTTTGTCCTTCACCTGAAAGAGAAGGAAAGACAAGTCAATTCAGCGCTTCACATAAAATGAAACTCGAGAGTCCAGTCCTCTGCAACCACATAGGTGTAGCCCCCCCGAGTGCCTGCTTTATTTTATTTATTTGTTTAATTTAATTTAATTAATTTATTTATTTTTAAACAGGGACACTACATATTGATGGACATATATTTTTTTCAAAAAGAGAAGAAAAAATGTAAATATGCAAGATTATAGCCAAAGGCTAATTTCCATCTCTATGGCAGGTTGTAGTCAACAATAAAAAATAGAAACACGGAGCAGAATCAATAAGGAATAAGAACATAAAATAGCATACACCACTGAGACTAGACCACAAACATAAAACTTATCAATATAACAGGATAAGACAAAAGTAAGGGGATAAAGCAAGAGTGCATGGTCAAAGAGCAGAGAGTTAAAGTGCTAGAGTGCATAGTCAAAGTGCTGAGTGCTGAAGTGCTAAGTGCAAAAATGCTAAGATATCAATATATTGCACATTTTTCAGTTCTCCATTGCACATCGCTCAACATTGTATTGCATGATGCCCAAACATACACTGCACACGCAGAAGTGTAAAAATTATTGTACAGTGATATACACGTAGATTATGTAACATTAATGCACGAAAGTACCATACATAAGTACGCTTATGTGTGCACTGTAGATGTACAAACAATAGTCTGGACACCCCTTTCCCATGTATACCAGATCTATTCATGATCACAGACTTGGCTCTCACCTATCCATGATTTTAACTGCTTCCTAAACGCTTCCAGGTTTGAACCCTTATTGCAGATGGCAAACTGTTCCAGAGAGCACAACCTTTCAATGATAGAACATTTTGAGAAAATGATGTCTTTCTAAAAGAGGGTTCACAATCACCCCGATCAATGGCTCAAGCTGTTCGTGCAGTGGAACTTCTGGCAGATTTATGTTAGACAAACTGGTTGAGTGGTGGTGGTGCCAGGCCATGCAGGATTTTATACAAGAGACAGATGAAATTTCTAAAATTAGCCCAATTTAAGAGCCTATACTTCTCCAGGATGCTGCAATGATGGCAAGAAAAGGGATTCTTGTCCAAAACCTTTAAAGCCTTTTTGAAGCAGGATTCAACAGGTTTAAGTAGAGGGACAGGTGAATGACCAGCTAGAGACACAGTAATCAATGTGTGAAAATATCATGGAATGTAAAAACAGGAGGGCCGCACTATCAGTCAAGGATGTTCTATTCTGTTTAAAGTCATACAGGTTAAAATTTAAATTTTTAACGATCTTCTTAATATGGTTCTTGAGTCCAGCACAACTCCAAGATATTTTAATTCACTCACAGTTTGAATTTCCTCACCTCTCAGAAAAATTTTAGAGGGAGATAGATGAGTCCTGGGTTTGGTAAATGTCATGCTGACCGTTTTCTTAGTGTTCAGAGAGAGGCATGATTTTGTTAGCCAGTCCTAAAGACATGCCAGGGCAGATGACAGCTTTTGAGTGACTTCATATGTGTTTTTGGCATAAGTAAAAATTACTGTGTTGCCTGCATACATGACTGTGTCCACATTTGTACATACTTTGGGTAGTTCATTCACATACAAGGAGAAAAGTAATGGACCTAGGATTGACCCTTGAGGGACCCCTACTGGACAGTTCATATATGGAGATTTAGTATATTTAACTTGGACACACTGTTTCCTGTGAGAAAGGTAAGCCTCAACCCAATCAATGACATTACATGATAAATTAAAAGCAGAAAGTCTGGATAGCAAAATGTTGTGGTCTACAATATCAAATGCCCTTTAAACATCTATAAAAACAGAACCAACGCAAGTATGCCTATCAAGATAGAGTTTGACTTTTTCAATAAAATAGTAAACAGCCGTTTCAGTAGAATGGTGACAATGGAAGCCAAACTGCATGGGATGTAAAAATGGGCCGTTTGAATCCAGGTGAGCTGTAACCAATTTAGCTATCCATTTTTCAGGTATTTTTGAAATCACAGGGAGAGTGCCAATTGGTCTATAATTGGCTAGGTCGGTTTTATCCCCAGATTTAAAAACAGGGGTCACTATTGCCACCTTCCAAGCCAAGAGACAGCTCTTTGTGTGATTGACAGATTTATTAGGTGTGCGATGTAAGTAGTAAGATGGGGCAGGTTGCCAGCTGCAGGGCCAGTGGCCGTAGGCAGGACCCCGCTGGGATCACTGTGGACAGTGGGATGGGGCAGGTTGCCAGCTGCAGGGCCAGTGGCCGTAGGCACGACCCCGCTGGGATCACTGTGGACAGTGAGATGGGGCAGGTTGCCAGCTGCAGGGCCAGTGGCCGTAGGCACGACCCCGCTGGGATCACTGTGGACAGTGAGATGGGGCAGGTTGCCAGCTGCTGGGCCAGAGGCCATAGGCACGACCCCGCTGGGATCATTGTAATCACTAAGTTTTGGGAGGAGCCATGTAATCTTCAGGATAGAATTTAGGAAATATTCATTAATTTTTACTGCCAGGGTAACTGGTTCTGACACCAGCTCCTCACCGAATTTAAGTTGAAATATCTCATTTTCCTGTTTCTTTTGCCGGCCAGTCAATTTATTGTGATTTATTGTGATGTCTTGATAACCAAGGCACATTTTCAGCATGACATTGTTCTTTATTTGGCCAATTCTGCTGCCACAGCAACCTAAATCAATAGGTGTCGTGGCCCAGCCATTACTTATGCCCATATCAAATATCAAGGAAATTGGCTGAATTTTGTGGCCTATCGAACGTCAACAAAAAAATCTCTACAATCCAGGCATCAGCTGCGGAGATGACGACCATGAATCCGTAGTACCCATCCGATTTCGTACGGAGACTAAAATTGCTAAAATGACCGACGGAATTAAAGAAAACCCTCATTTGATACAAACAGAGGGCAAAACAGGCAACTGCAGGCCAAAAAGAAAAACACCTTGTGGTGGTCATACCTTGCAGTCATCTGCAATCCAGGTGTCAATAAATTGCACATAAAAATAGCTTTGATTAATACTTGGATAAAAACCTAGACATTGGAGCAAGAATGGACTCGCCTACTTGTGTACATTCAACTACAAGCGCAATTCTGAATTGAATTTGACTACACCCACCATCCATTCTACTGTGACTACAACACCCATCATCCATTCTACAGTGACTACAACACCCATCATCCATTCCAGTGACTACAACACCCATCATGCATTCTACCTGGTTTTCTTCTTAAAAAAAAAAAAAAAAACCCTGAACCTGAAAGAGATTCCATCAATCTCCTGTAAATTACAAGTTTCACACTGCTAACGTGCAACAAATTGTAAATGAAGTGGGGTTTATGTCACCTGAGGCTGGAGTTTCCGCTGCCCTGCTGTCAATGGGATATTTGTTTTTGCACAAGTCTCACCAGGTACAGCACACCTGTCAAGCTGCACTTTTTGTTTTGTGCATTTCGGTTCTGCAGTGCATGGTTTGGTTTATCTGAAATTACACAGCTACAATGCTTTCAGTAAACAGTATAATGTGCTAATGTAGCAAGCTACACCATTTGTAGCATCGCTGTCACCGTGCAAAAATGTAGCAGCACCCTGCGTTATTAGTTTGTATGGCGGGCAACAGATTGCATTCGCTCAAGGTCATCATGAATCGCCAGCAAGCAAAACACGTACCTCCTCTCTGAACCGGGAGAGACAGCTGCATGAGATTAACCAAAAAAAGGATCTATAAAAAGAGCATTATTTTGCACGAAAGACACCAATATCAAATTCAAAGGACGTTTTTCGATGAAACATCTCAAAATAGCAGTGGACTGAGCCAGTGAACTCGAGTGCACTTGCAGGCTGCTACTGCCACGAAACGAAGTGACCTTGGGCAGAATTTGTCTTTACAGTAAAGCTTCCTCATTTCAATACAAGAACCCAAAGTGCAGTATCCTTTTCAGTCACTCGGCAGCCATGCAAAAGAGGTCTTGTGTCCCTCAGACAAGGATTACAGCCCTCTGACTGCACGTGCTCCACGGACGATGAAAGAGAGAGAGAAGAGAGTAAGGCAGGCAGATAATGTTTAGCCTAAGAGCAGATCTGGGGACCTTTATAGAGCACTTGCGGCTTTACAGGATACACGCCCTCCGAACAGATCCTATTATACTCATAACTTCTGACAAACAGGTGAAGGGCAAATAGAGATGGGGGGTGGAGGGCAAACAGAGATGGGGGTGGATGGTAAATAGAAATGGGGGGTGGGGAGGGACATCAAACCTGAGAGTAACACTGGAATATGAATGAGAGAGGCCAAAAATAACAGCTCCAGAGGGTGCTTAACAGGGCCCAGTGTATTAAGCCTGGATTTAGTTCAAGGGTTTAGCCAGGATTTTAAAAGTCAGTATCTACATGGTGTATTAACTGTTCACGAGCGAAGCTGTGGCGTGAGGCAACTGCCACTTTGATATGGAGGCAGGCTAGAGGGGTCCGGAGGAGTCTCCACAGGGAAGATTTTTTAAGTTCAAATTCTAGTGCATTTTTGAACCCAGAGATAACATTTCTCAATCATGATTTTTAAAATACCTTTATAATTTCAGAAAACAATGAAGTCTAGGCAATCCATTTTTTGATTCTCAGATTTATTTACGAAAAATTACAATGCCTGATAGTATTTTTAGGCAAAATTTGACTGCCTGCTAAATTGCACTGCAGGTTAGATGAACAAAAAAAAAAAAACAGACCAAAATAAATAAACTATTGTACAATATTTCTACAATATTTTAATTGATTTCTATGACAAGTATAAAGATGTGCAATTGTGAACATCAAACTATAGCAGAAGCACTTGCTCAGTCACTGTAACCAGGGCTAAAATTGCCGTAAAAAAAAAAAAAAAAAATCTACCTAGTCCTAATACATACAAAGTCTTCAAAAATAGATACTGCGCATATTGAACAACTAGACAATTGAATCTTATCAGACATTCAGCCACTAAAATTTCAAATAGATTTAGTCAAATTACAATCCCATGATTCATTTCTTGTGACGAAAAATTAAAAATTTGGATATTGGCATATGGCATACTAATAATTTCACACAAGTAAAATATAAATTATCTACAGTGCTGTGAAAAAGTATTTGCCCCTTTTCTGCCTTCTTCCATTTTTGCTTACTTGTCATAGGACTGCCGAACACAACAATCAATCTGGCATAAAAACTGAATGCTAACTAGCAAATTTACATTTACAATAGCTGTTTGGCTCATTTGCCAATACCAGCTACCTGAAAGTAACAGTGAAAGCAATCCTTGTACTAACCTTATCTTAACTTATTGGAGCAGAATTCTTCAGCAGTCAAATCCGCCTAGCCAGTAATATTTTCAAGCTTGTTCAATATTTAAGTAGTGCAAACAACTTAAAATGAGCCGGTGCACTTAATAATTGCCTTATCCATTGTCGCCCTGGTATTTTCACAAAATCCATACTCGTGACAGTAATGAAAGACAGCAGCCACAGCTTTTTTTAACACGAAACAATAGCTTTATGTGCTGCATTATGGGAAATTTCATTGTTATAAATTCCGCAGTGTGAGACTTGTTCCCTTGATCCTGGTGGAGGGTTGAGGGGCTGGTATTGTATTATTCACTTGCATGTCTAATGGCTTGGACCACCCTCCAAGCGGCCAATGTAAACTTACCGTCTGAAAACCATAAGTAACAAAATGTAGACTGTGGTGAGTTTAAATTTCACAGCTTATTTGATTTTTATGCATTTTATCCCAACAAAAACTTAAAAATGCCCTTCTATAAGACTGCTTGAGAGGTTCCTGGCTACAATTTTAATTTAGATGCAGCTTGTGCTGGTACCAGCCTACCCATATTTAACTCTTGGTAATCAATCAAAATGTCCGACACAGAGGGATAAATAAACCGTCATGCAGACAGCCTAAAAGCGGCGTTATACTTTGCATATCCGCGAACGCATTTGTGCGCACTTGGACGCGTCCTCGGCCAAATATTGTTAAACGCATTGAGCGCTCCCGTGCTCGGGAAGAAAATCATCTGTGTTTGTTTGGTAGATCATGCGCAGTCGGTGTTTTGATCACTCGTTCCTGTGCGCGCGCTCAGAAAATTTTGGAGGGTACGCAGTTATGGAGAGCTATGCGCACACTGTTTGATGACGAAAATTTCGTCAACGCCATATATATATATATATATATATATATATATAACATTTATATATGTTCTAAATATATATCTATGGTCAACGCCCTCTGGCACCCAACAGCGCACACGGGCACACACAAAGTATAATTCCGGCTTAATGAGAGCCCCGAGCTAAAGGTCTCCAGCCTCAATAAACACTGAATGATATTTTAGCTGAAGAATGAAATGACGCCATTTCAGTAACTAGGACATTTAACTGGGCAGAGAGGGTTCTAAATGGAATTTGAAGGAAACCAGCTCGACTCACTAAAGATGCCTTAGCGCCCTTGTGGGAGTAATTAACTGATCCTCCTGCAGTGTCATTACAGTTGCAAGGGTCAATGCGAGGGCAGTGAGAGTATGCGTGTGTGTGTGTGTGTGAGAGCGAGAAAGAGAGAGAGAGAGAGATACTGTTTACCAACCCTTGTGGGCACCAAATGTCCAAATTCCAGATTTCTTTGTACTTGCGGGGACATTTTCAGGTCCCCAGAAAAACAGCTATTTTGGGGTTAGGTTAAGGTTGGAATTAGTGTTAGGTAGGCACTGTTGAGGGTTAAGGTCAGGGAAAGGGGTTAGGGAATGAATGGAAGTCTCTGGAATGTCCTCACAAAACATGCAAGCGCGCGTGTGAGAGAGTGAGTGCGTGCATGAGTGTATGTACAAACATAACTAACTAGGCTTACACAGCATTCCATTTACATTAACTTCAGGGAACAAACCAGAGACATGCCTGGAGACAGAACAGCCATATTCATTGAGCCTCTCGCACACTGTCCCCACAGGAAAGGAAGCAGTGAGTGATAGTTGCAGTATTTTTGGTACCTCGCGAACAAGGCATTCTCGCCGCTTTCTTCCCTGCAGGCTAAAATAACAGAGCCACTTCGGACAGCAATTAAGGCACCACATTGAATTTGAATTTGAAGTGACAGCACTGAGAATTCCGGAGAGCGAAAGGTTTTGACACTGATATGGATGATAAACAGGAAGGAGAGATGCAGTGTAGCGCACTCTATCGGATGAGCGAAATATCAGGTCATATGACGCGAGCTGGGGCCCACAGTGACTGACAGAGCACAGGTCTCGCCCTGCTCCCATTCTCAGCACTAAGCTATACTCCCATCACACTTCCGCAACAAACGCTTCCTTCCCTGTGACACAGCACTCACATTTTCCCAGATGAGTCACAGTCCGCTAGGGCGTACTCGCACTCTCTTGTTGTGTTCAGACACGCTCCTTCACCCAACCGTCGGCCACTCCTCGTGCATAAGGGAGGGCGTTAAGCCATACAAGCTCTGCCTTCTAACTAAGAGCACCTTAGCTCAGGTGCTCCAAAAATAGTTGTTGCTGTTTTTGTCAACCTTTTTTTTTTGCTCACTCTCTCTCTCTACATTTTGGAAAAAAAGCAACTGTTAACTGCAGCTTAAAATCCCAAATGGGAGTAGGCCAAGGACTCTGGAACACACACTCAGTGACATCGCCCTCCCTCAGCTGTGTGTAGGCCTCCCGGCTTTCACAACAGCACAGAAGAACCTCCCCACAAACCATAGACCCGTCTCAAATCCACTTACGCGCCTCCGAGTGCTCCTGACAGTTGTCAGGCCCAGACAAGACGACCCTGCCCAGCCTGCAGTGCGTAAAAGCTGAGCTGTAACATCGCGTGCAAACAGCTCCAGAGAACAGAGTGTGGAGAGCGCTTTCCCGCTCATTCAGGTGGTTCCAGATGGCACTGCCAAACAGCAGTCATCGTCCAGACTAACGTAGCGGCAAAAGCCACAAGTGCTGCTCGCGAGGTGGAGCAGTTTATGGGCTGGAACTGAATCTGATATATATGGGGTGAAAGTGCGGCTTCGAGTCTCATTACAACCCCCACCAATCAGAGACAATGAAAGTGCAAACCCCTCCTCCAGCGGTCTCGTCGGGAGTCTGCTGTCGGGCATCGGCGGGATGAAGAGCCGAGAGCTTTCGTCACAGTCAGTTCCTGTCTGTAAACCGTCCCTTTTCAGTTCTGCTTCCACAGTACCACAGATGCTTTTTACAGGCCCCGATTCTGAGGGGAAATCTTTAGAACACATCTCCACTCCGCTGGTATCTGCAAACTACCCCAGTCACAGGGCTCGGTGCTTCAAAACGAAAGAGACTGGATGCATACATTAAATCGCAGTTTGCCCAAATGCAACTTATTATCAACTCCTTCTTTGTGTCGCGTTATCGGTCTGTTGTGTCGCTTCTCCTGGCCTGTCATCTTGCTGCTGTGGTTGCCTGTCAACTTGGGGAACTGTTATTGCAAGGAACATCTTTACCTAGTCATATTTTGCCAATATATACCTGAACTAGTCATGCTTAGCTGCTCTTACCGCCATTCTGGTGATCAGTGTCACGTGACATCACAAAAATAACACGTAAAAACAAAGACACCGACCCTGTAGAGGGTTTAGAGCAGAAAGACAAGAGTTTCACGGAAAACTCGAAGGGGAATTAAGATAGGCCAGAGAGAGTGCTAGAGCTTACTACTATTGAGCAGGCTCTGAAATGAGACACACTCCCCGCTCATCTGCAACAGCAAGGCTTGCAGAGGACAATGAAGCTGACGTGACCTTAGAGGCCAGGAAGTACCACATCATGAGACAGTGTGGACTGCTGATAATGCAAAAATCACAAAAACACCAGGTTATTTTGCAGCAAAAAGTACAAGAGGACATTTGTTAGGGGTTTTCTCCAAGTTACTCATACCTGAGAGAGCCATGTTGGAGGTACCCAGGGAGAATTCCCACGGCGAGGGGCATTCGAGCTCACTCGTCCGTCTGGGGTGTGGGACCATTTCCCGTCTCCAGGATGTCATGAATGCAATATTAGTCTAAGCTGAGTGAGTTCAAAGTTGTGTAAAGAGGGTTGTTCTTATTTTAAATACAACAAACACTTTTGTTGAGTAAAACATAACTTAATATTAGGCTATATTAGTGCCATTTCTGACACATTATGGCCCATCACCAGGGTTGGGCGACCACATCAAATATCACAATATTTTAGACTGTAGATCTCATATTGCAGCAATATTGCATGGATTACTATTGATGCTTTCACAAAATATTTATGCAATGCAAATTTTGACTAAATTGCGATTTGCCACTGTAACACCCTTGACGACCTCATGTTCCTTGTTTTCCAATAAAATAAAAAGGTATTAAAAAATGTATTACCATAGTTAGACAGCAGTTTACAAAACATGCCAAAAGCAGGCTTCTTAATTAGAGGCCAATTCATTTGCTTACTAGGCCAGGCAGGAATTTCAAATTACTGATGGTCCTAATGGCTCTCCACTCCATAACCTGTCAAAGAGACCCTTCTGGTCCAACGGGCAAGACTACCAAAGCTTGGTGCACACTAAAGAAACCGCAATCTAGGAATAAAATCAACATCCGCATCGCATTATATGTCGTGGGGGTTAAAATGGTACAATCCCAGTTCTGAAATAGTTGGGACAAAGTGTAAATTGTGAATAAAATCAAAACGCAATGACTTTCAAACCATACCAGCCAGTATTTTATTCACAATAGAATAGAGATAACATGGCAAATGTTGAAAATGAGAAATTTTACAATTTTATCCACAAAATGAGCTCATTTCAAATTTGATGGCTGCTACAGGTCTCAAAAAAGTTGGGAAAGGGACCTGTTTACCATGTTGTAGCATCCCCTCTTCTTTTTAACACAGATTGGAGGCGTCTGGGCATTGAGGAGACAAGTTTAGCCACTGCAATTTGATCCCACTCTCGTTCAATACAGGCTTCCAGCTGCTGGAGAGTTTTGGGTGTCCTTTGACGGACTTTTCATTTAACTATGCACCAAATGTTCTCAATCGGTGAAAGATCAGGACTGCAGGCAGGCCAGTTCAGCACACGGACTCTTCTACTATGAAGTTATGTTGTTGTAATAGCTGCAGCATGAGGTTTCGCATTGTCCTGCAGAAATACACAAGGCCTTCCCTGGAATAGATATCGTCTGGAGGGGAGCATATGTTGCTTAAAAACCTTTATATACCTTTCTGCATTCATGCTGCTTTTTAAAACATGCAAGTGTCCCACACCATATGCACTAACGCATCCCCATACTATCAGAGATGCTGGCTTTTGAACTGAACGCTGATAACAGGAGGGGTGGTCTTTCTCCTCTTTAACCCGGAGGACATGACACCCATGATTTACGACAAGAATGTCAAATTTGGACTCGTCTAACCACAGGACACTTTGCTACAGTCCATTTTAAATGAGCCTTGGCCCACAGAACAGAGCAGTGCTTCTAGTTCATGCTCAACAATGGCTTCCTTTTTTCATGATAGAGTTTTAGGTGGCATCTGTGGATGGCATGGCGAATTGTGTTTACAGACGGTGGTTTCTTGAAGTATTCCTGGGCCCATTTAGTAATGTCAATGACAGAATCATGCCAGTCAGTGATGCAGTGGCGTCTGAGGGCCTGAAGATCACAGGCATCCAGTAAAGGTCTCCGGCCTTGTCCCTTACGCAGAGATTTTTCCAGTTTCTCTGAATCGCTTGATGATGTTATGCACTGTCGATGATGAGACCTTCAAAGCCTTCGCAATTTGACGTTGAGGAACATTGTTTTTAAAGTATTCCACAATTTTATTTTTTTACGCAAGCGTTCATAGGTTGGAGGGCTCCCGGCCATCTTTACTTCTGAGAGACTCAGCCTCTCTAAGACATCCCTTTTATAGCCAATCATGTGACACACCTGATGCCAGTTAACTTAATTACTTGGTAAATGTTCTTTCAGCTGATTCTCTTATACACTGAACAAAAATATAAACGCACCACTTGAAATATTGGCACCATTTCAAGTACCGTTATGAAATACCAAATATATTTGTTTTCATTTGCAAAGGGAATGTTTCCATTGATTGATGTCAAAAATTTGAGTTCAGCTCAGACATTGAGTATTTTTTTCACCGGTGTAATGATTGGTATGAGTAAACGAGTGCGGTGTACCCAGACACTGCTCAGACAGAATGAGCAGTACTCAGACAAACCTTGGGCCGGGGACTTTAAAAGGCCACACCAAAATGTTGGATTTTGTCAGACGCAGCCATGCCTCAGATGTCTCAAATTATGCGGGAGCGTGCCATTGGCATGCTGAATGCTGGAATGTCCATCAGAGGGGTCGCTGCACAGCTCAATGTTCACTACAGTAACATAGTTTGTCTACGACAGCGTTTCCAACAGACTGGAAACAGTTCGCTGCCTGAAAATTTGAAATAAGCTCATTTTGTGGATAAAATGTAAAGTGTCTGAGTTTCAAAATTTGAAATGTTATCCATGTTCTATAGTAAATAACATATTGGCTCATGTGATCTGAAAGTCATTGCATTTTGATTTTATTCACAATTTAAACTTTGTCCCAACAATTTCAGAATTGGATAAGTAGAAATGCACAAACAGCAAAAAGCTGCCACTTCAGTGGCCGATCAACATAACGGTAAAGTTTCAGGAAAACATTCCACATAGTTTTTGATTTACGTCCCAGAAACAAAATGACCTCGGACGGACAGACAACCGCACTGACGTCTATATCACCCCGCATTACATGTCAGGGGGATAAAAAACACTGCGAACAGGCCTCATCGGCGTCGTCCACGTGTGACCACCCCTGCTCAGGATCGTCACATCCGGCTGGTGCACTTGCGTGAACGTTTCAGACCAGCGACACGCACGGCCGATGAGACAGTCGGTCTGAACAATAGACGAATCTCTGCTCAAACAGTTCGCAACCGCCTCCGAGAAGCAGAATTGCATGCTCGACGCCCTCACTGTGGGCTGGACCTCACAGACGTAAGCTGCCGAAATCGTCTCGCATGGGCTAACGCACACTTCCGGTGGCCCTTGGCACGATGGAGAAATGTGCTGTTCACAGATGAATCAAGATTCAACTTGTATCAGGCGGATGAACGGTTTGCTGACACGAATGTCGCCCGGAGAGTCGCTCATGGCGGAGGCGGTGTCATGGTGTGGGTAGGGATTGCACACAGACAGAGAACTCAATTGCATTTCATCGATGGCAACTTGAATGCCCAAAGGTAAAGTGATGAGATCCTCGCACCAACTGTAGTACCGTTAGTCCAACAGCATAATGTCACGTTCCAGCATGATAACGCCCGTCCTCATGTCGCTACGGTCTGCAGCCAGTTCCTCACAGCTCAGAACTTTCAGGTGCTGGACTGGCCCGCATATTCGCCCAACATGTCCCCCATAGAACACGTTTGGGATGCTCTGGATCGGCGTATCTGGGACCGTGGTCCAGTCTCAGGTAATGTCCGGCAACTCCGGATAGCGCTACAGGAGGAGTGGAACAACATTTCACAGGCCACCATAGACACTCTGGTAAACTCCATGCGTAGGAGATGTGTCGCGTTGAGAGATGTGCGTGGCGGACATACGCGATACTAAACTGTGAAATTTATGGTATCCATTCCTGCCCTGTTGAAACTGTTGGCAAACTTTTGATAGTGCGTGTATCAAGGTGTAACAGACATCAATATGATCAGTATAGATGTCTTTATCATGTTGTAAAATTTGCTGAGGTTCACATTATCCCATATGTAATAAAATTCACAAAACATCTGGTGGTGCGTTTATATTTTTGTTCAGTGTATATGAATTGCTTTTTCAGCCATTTTTTGCCTGCGTCCCAACTTTTTTGAGACCTGTTGCTGCCTGAAAATTTGAAATAGGCTCATTTTGTGGATAAAATGTAAAGTGTCTGAGTTTCAAAATTTGAAATGTTATCCATGTTCTATAGTAAATAACATATTGGCTCATGTCATCTGAAAGTCATTGCATTTTGATTTTATTCACAATTTAAACTTTGTCCCAACAATTTCAGAATTGGATAAGTAGAAATGCACACTCGATCAACATAACGGTAAAGTTTCAGGAAAACATTCCACATAGTTTTTGATACGTCCCAGAAACAAAATGACCTCGGACGGACAGACAACCGCACTGAAATCTATATCACCCCGCATTACATGTCAGGGGGATAAAAAACAAAAACATTTCATTGAATGACTGACCCTAAAGGATGATTAATCAGGAATGGCATTTAATTAGCAACTCCAAGTAATACTGGAGAAGCAATACTGAAAATTAATCATTTGGCCTTTATCCTGAGGTCAAAGCTCAAGGTCACAGACTAATTTGCAATATATGCATTCATATCAGTTCCTAGTGAAAGAAAACCTGAGCCCTTAGTGCAATAACACCAGTGCGGTCATCAGATTTTTGTCAGATCTTCTGCAGAAATATAAGAATACATGGTAAACATAAGGAAATTATAACTTAACGTAACATAACATAAATGGCAAGAACAGGGCTTTCAGCCCAACTACGCTCGCCAGTTTCTTTATACGATTGTGAATATATCCCTTCAGATACTCAATGGTATCTAGCTTTGAGTCAAGCCTGAAATTATGATCAAAATATGCTCAATTTTCAAATTTCCTCAAAATTGGCTATTTAAAAAACATTATTCTGACACACCCGTAAGAAATACATGTGGTTACCGCATCTAAATGGCCTAATACATTATAAATGATGGGGGGGGACTCTCACAGCTTTACATGGCATACTGTTCGAATGGAAAGCTCTCAAAGGGGGCAATGTTAGGTTATGAACTTTTGGCTATTTGGGCCCTGTAAGTGAGAAAGTACATTAGACACACTGAATCTGATTCTGCATTTTTTGCAATTCTATAGAACGAATAAGCCCCATTAACAAAATTTCAAAGCACTTAATGCCATATTTAAGAAGCTATAAATGTTGGGCCGAAAGGCTTGTTCAGCAAAATGGATAAAATTACTGAAAATTTCAAAGGGTTGCAGTTTCAAATCTACTATAACTGCAGACCTATTATTTGGAATTTTTCCATTTTCTCCAAGTTTGGTATAGGATTCAGGAGAATCCGAGAGGGTGGCCACGGACCCTCCGGGTGATTTGATAAGAAATAATCTTCCAATATCCCCTGAAAAAATGTTAGCGAATCCTTTCCTTCAGCCAGTCATTTTGAACATAATTTTAGCAAGCTAGCTAAAAAGCTTTCCTACGACAAATACAACGTGACCAATGCACATTCTATCTGCTCATCTTGCTAGGCACATTACGTTTGTCTGGCTTACAGAATGAACAAAGATTTTTGTCCGTAAAGCAGACAGAGTTCTACAAAAAAAAAATAATAATAATAATACAAATAAAACGCTGGCTTGATACCCAAACCATCAGAACATTTAGAACATTTAGTTTTTTCAGGTTTTTATATCATTATTTAGCCTTCCAGTAGTATTCTCCATGTATTCAAATTCAAACATTGAAACTTTGGTTGAAGTACAATTGTTTTAATGTAAAATGCCATTTTGCCAATACCATCAAAAAAAATCTATTTCCATGTGACCTGACGTAGGTTTTTAAGATGAGTAAAGAAAAAAATGAACGTATTGAGTTTAGAAACATATATAAAAGGAAGCAAATCCATGGCAATAATGTAGCTGTTCCTGAAGCGCGACTGACCAGAAAATCCAATTTGCCACAATGCATTATGCAAGAACCTTTAGAGCAAGATCCAATCTCTTTGATAAAATGTGCTAGCATAATGTTTTATGGACCCCCTTTGTTAGTAACCATGACAACGTTTTTGTGGGCGGAGTGTAGGTGGAAGTCGAATAATTCCCTGAAGTGTTAGATAAAGCTGGATAGCAAGTTTTTCTGGCTTGCTTTTAAACAATAGCATTTATCTGAATATTTAAGGTCACTCACTCTCTGGGAAACTGAGTGTTTTTAGAAAAGTTAACATTAACCTATGGACCTGAGGCCTGTGCTACAAATCAGGTTTTAGGCTTAGCCAAGTACCTTCAGGTTTAACCATGGGTTTTCAAAGTTGCGACAGTAGCTCACTTTTTCCAGGGGTACATCCCTGTGGTAAAATGCTGCATACACAAGTTGTACGGGCACAGGCTATGTTTGAGATTACCAAATCAACACGTGTAAGGTTCCTCCTAATTATCAAACATCTTGGGAAATTGCATCATCATTTTCATGGGCAGCAACATTCTGATATTATCCTGACCGACAATATTAATGACAATAAATAAATAAATAAATATCCAATTGAATAGCATTTTCTTCGAAAACCTAAACTCGAATAAGGTCACAGTAATACTCAGATTAGGTCAGATTAGGAGTATGCCAAATTAAGTTGGGTCACTACATTACTTTTTACTCATTATACACTTTAATCACACAACAACATCATATTTGAGTTTCTGCATCACTTTGCTATATGTAGGGCGATCAAACTGCTTTACAACTCCTGCCGTTAGAGACCAATATGGTGAACTTCATGCTGAAATGCAAACTGTTGAAAAGATGACAAGACTTCGAAAGAAAAGGGTTGTAAAATTTCTAAGGTAAGGCTGAAATAAAATGTAAGCCAGACATTTTGTGTGAAATGGATCACGTTTTTTAGACAGGTCTTAACATGAAACCAAGTGCAGACAAACAACTTATAGCACAAACCCTGCAGAATTTTCAAGAAAGCAGCAATGAAGGGAAACCACGGAGGCGAAATAATGGAAAATAGGGTGAAAACTAGGATGGATGCCGAAGTACCAAGACCTTGTGCAGGGGCGTCTTAAGCCTGATTTATGCTCCCTACGGAGTTCTCAGCGCAAATGGAGCAGCTGGCAGAGTGACGCAACTTCGACCTGAACTGAAAATAAAGGTCTGTAGCCTTGCACCTCGCAATTTTTGTACCAACACAGCACTCCGCAGTGGAAGCTGCACTGGATAAACAAATGACAGGATGAAGTGATTACCAGGTCAGGGCAGTAGTATCTATTGTATAGTAGGGTACATGATACACTCCCTTTGACTTATTTCAATTACAAGAGCCATGAATGGCCTCCCGTTCGTGGACACACTGTTTTAAGTTCCATGAGCATCGTGAACGCAAAATGGCGCGTAATTGAAGCCTTAATCAGTGCTCAGTAAATTCTAGCTAAAAAGGGCTATGCCGTGTAGCATGTAGACTGGAATATGTATGGTCTGTTAGTATTTGTAACATGCAAACAGATTAATTGAAATATTGTGTAATTGAGAACTATAGTGCCACTCATAGAGCTAGACCCTGCATCTGTCTGTGGGTTGATATTTATAAATCGGACTTTCAATGTATACCCACAGAGAAACTGCTTGATCCATTCACTTCAGACATACTTTTCCGCTCCACGTCTGTAACATTTCCCCAACTCTTCGGATTGTAACAAATCAAACGCACATACCTTCCTAGCCAAGAAAGCTAGACTCAGCCGCAAGGACACACTGGTAGATGCCTTCCGTGCGGATATACGAGCAAAAACTTCCTCCAAAGCGACGCGGTTCAAACACTTGTCGCCATCTTCTAATCCCGACAGGCAACGGTACGCGTACCTGGCTTGAGATTTTTCTTGCGAAGTTTCAGACTGCTTTTGGCACAGTTGCTGGGCAACTTTCACCCTAACTTCATGAATTTTCTAACTTTAAAAACAAAAAAAAAACTGAACCAAAAAACATAACCTTTTTAGCATAGGAAATTAAGCCAACAGTTGGATTATTCGGTCCATAGTCAAGGACCATAATTTAATTCCATCATTTGACTTCACAGGTCAACTTCAGTTGCAGTTCAGGATCGGTTTCCATCCTGCCCTGACATTGTCTTGATTGCAAGAAATGCAGAAAATTCTTTATAGCATAAATAAGTGGTCACAAAAGGAGGAAGAAATTGTGTGCCCTTGTTACATAACATTGAGCATTCTCAGCGTCTGTCATACACACTTCTCTAATCAAGCCCATTCTCTACCGTTAGCCAATAATACAGCCCTCACTTGACTCAGGCGGTTACTACAACTACTTAAGCTGATAAAATTACGCAATCTCATTGGTTTCAACAGGATACTAGACAGGCTGCCGTTATTTTGACCCACATAATTTATCTGCGTCATTATTAGTCAAACATATAAGGACATTTTTTTAAAGCATACTTTTTCCATTCCCCAGTCAAGGCCCGCCATCCGCCTGACATCAGTTCATACAGCATGACCATTGTTGCTGCATAAATCAAAATATAAGATTAATTTCAGAAATTAGGCTTTATTCCTTTTAACGTGCCATTTTAATGATGGCATTTTTAAAAATTCTAATCGTATTCTAATTATATTTTAAAGGGGGCCTATTATGCTGTGCCAGTATCCCTCCCAGTTACAATATTCTTATAATTCAGGATTTCCAGGCCATTTGATTCCTGTCATTCCAAACTCCTCTGGAAAAACACTCTCTTCCACAGGGAAGGCAGCTGAACCTCAGTCAGAGCTCACATTGCTGAACTGTGTCACAGTCTCCAAATTCAAATTCTTATGCTCAGTTTCCTTTCAGCAGCATTCAGAGACTACTGAGGGAAAACAGTGGGCCATTCATTCAAATAAATAAATAACTAAAAAGTCAGGGACAATCATCTGCTACAAGAAAATTCAGGCATTATATCATCATACATTTTTGAGCCCATGTTTTGCAGCATTCCTGGTTCATTGGTAGCATCCCCAAATGAAGCTAAAATCTCCCTAGAATTCCACGTCATTTTCAAAAAGGACTTTCAAGCCTTGTAAATATCATCTGAATGAAAAAACATGACTGCAAAGCAAAGCATTGCCACTGACCACATCTCTTCATAATCAAAGACTAACCTGGTTGAATAGATTCTTCCAGCATCATAACACATCTGCATACAGAGCAAACATTACCTTGAGCGTGCTCACCAACATGAACAGAGCTTGTGTACTCCCCTGAACCGCACAGACCAAAATCTAAATCCAACAGCATACTTTTAGGATGAGGTGGAAAAAAAGGTTCACGGCACTAATGCATGTCTGACACATGTAGACACAAATACCACAGAGTCAGCAAGAACCAAAATCCCAAAAGATTGCCCCCGGAACCGACGTCTCTGGACTGTCTTGGAAGTAACAGCAGGTCCTAAAAACAAATGCACCTAATCAAGTAGTCAATGAGTTCATACAAGTCCTAATGCATTAATAAACTAAGCGAGAAATAAAATATGTGCAGCCCTGTGCCACGCAAAAACAAAGACTACACGCAAGCAGATGAACTTCTACTATTTTATGTTGTAATTGTTCCGAGATTTTACTGAAACTCGCAACAACTCATGATTTTCTCAATATATATGGGATTGAGAGTTTTCAAATGCTTCAACTTTTAAACTGCAGGGCAGCATATTTTGAGAGTCTGTGATGGCAGCTGCGCACATTACGGTTTGGATGTATTATACTCACTCCTCAGGCACACTGCTTAATGTTCAACTGAGCAAACTTTAAAAGGGGGAAAGCCTTGTGTTACAGACATTATACTATCTATACAGCATTAAAAAAAACAATCCAAACCACTATTTTGCCCAGTATTGTCAGACATCTGACAGAAAGACAAAAATGTGTAGTTCAAAATGTACACGCCAAATAAACACAAAGGCTGTGTTCAAAATTGCCTACTACTTACTACACGCATACTGATTGTCACAAAAAGAAGCAAGTCGTATAACAGTTTGCGACCAACATGAAATTCACCAAAATTCCAAAGGCACCGAGATAACACATTACACTGTCCAAATGTCATAATATGCAGCCAGAAGAGTCTTCCTAGTGCACTATATCCCATAAAACAATGCGGCAAGTAGTAAGGTGCACAGAAACCCAGTGGATTGTAAATGGTGGTCATGTGACTAGTTCACCAAATGCTAATCATCACATGTTTACACTGCATACTACTATTGAAAGTAGCAGGTAGTATCCAGATAATACTGGTGAAGAATGAAGTAAAAAGTATGATATGCGATTCAAAAAATGACTAATGTTTTCCAGATAGAGGCAGTTTTCTACTTTTCATTTCTGAACCATGGACAGAGAGGGACATTCTTGGACCAAACATGTTGCCTATAAGGTAGGAGTCATGCCTTCTTCAAATCTACTGAGCTAACTCAACAGATATAACACATACATAACTTATTTTCAGATCAATTACCAAAATGTGCCAACATTAGCCAGTGTTTAGCAAAATTGGTACAAACATAACTGCAATCGAATGAGTTTAATAAGCATAAAATTTGTCCTAATTAGGTGCATTTCAAGTTTAGAGCAGTTATTTACCATCTTTAGCAACATTGACAAATATCCAGGGGCGCCATAAAGAATAAAAGTCCCTTAAATATAACATGCTTTTTTTCCATAATGCAAGTAATTTTGGAACCAACATTTTTAAACTCGGTCTAATTAGACAATGACGAAACCAGCAAATTCCAAAATAGGTTTATGAAAACAGGAGTTTGAAATTCTGTCAATTTCCTACATCTTAGCATAAATATGACAAAAACCAGATTTGCATTTCATTTGCTTAACTAATAAATAGTTGGTTTCCACTACAAATACTACTTCACTATTAGGAACCTGATTGTTCACTTTGACTAAATTTTTCATCTGATTTTATGAAGTTACTTTCACTACATCACACTGTTGATATAAAACTTCAAACGTTAGTCTTCGTGGTATGTATAGATACGTGCCAAAATGTGGCTTTAGAATATAAATAACTGCTCTTAATATAAACGCACCTTATTAACATACTTTAACAGCCAGTTAAAATCCTACAATTGCAACTGAGGTTGGAACAAAAACTAGCAAAGACAGGGGGCCCCACCGCCAACTTTAGGAACTGCAGGGTAGCTTTCAGCTTATTTTAAATAAGTGGATGAAATTTAACGTTTCGGCGGCGTTCATACCAATCGAGACCCCGTCGTAACTAACTTCGATAGCAAGCCGATGAACATAAGTGTCATCATAACATTTCGCACAAGTTTTTGTCTCAACTTTGAACGCCGTCTGTGGTGGGGAGAGAATTCACTCGCCACATTGCGGACGAGCGCAAGTCACACGTGATGTCTGTAAAGTTATATTGACGATAGCCAGCGAGCTAGCTTGTAAACATAACGTGAACTCAACTCGGTTTGAAAGCAACACAACGTAACCACAGCTAGCTAGCAACCTAGCTACCCAACGAAGCGTTGAAGAACTCGGTTAGAGCTAACTGTATAGCTTCTGTTTTATGAGCAAGTAATTCACGTATACAGTCCCGAAATGAAGATTTTCTTTCTATGAATGCTACAGCTAACGTCAACATATGCTGGAAAGTTGGCCAAAAGCAGCTTGACTGGCTAGCTAGATGCTATAGCAGTCGTCTGGCAGCTCACGTTACTTCAAAACACCTAGCTAACGTTAGCTAGCTGTCCTTTCCAGGGAGATCACATGACTCATGCCAACTGGCCAACAACTAGACTCGCGTCTCGGATCCCTCATTAACTAGTGATGTCCACCCAATTCACAAAAACATAAACTCTGAAGTTCTCGACATAAAGCATGTCGGACTTTCAGTAAGTTTAAGACGGCAGCTCGGTCATGCCCTCGTGACAAATAAAATCATCGAAAAGTCAAGATCCGTTTAGTTAGGATGTCACAAGCGCTTTTCCGTGTGGGAAACTCGACGTTAAGCCGCTTTCACGCTGGACGCGAAACTAATTTCTCGCGCGACAGATTTTAAGTCCAAGTCAATGCAAAAGAGACGCGAATACGCGTGTTTTTCGCGTCTTTGCATGGACTTTGAACGTAATCTGTCGGGCGGAAAATTCTCTTCGCGTCCGCTATGAAGGCAGCTCTGGACAGACAGCTTGGCCGGCCGAATCCTCCATTCCCAGATCAATGAAGTCCAGCAGTAACTAAACTGCAGAGCTAAGCTGAGTAAAGCTGTCCAATCACCGTTCACCTCATGAAAACTCGGGACTGGCACGCGCTTGTAATTAAGTAGCGTTATAGGCAAGCAGGGCTTTAAACTTTAACATTTTTCCGAGGAAGACTTAGTTTGAAAGTTCTTTCTCAGTGTCTGCAAGCGGGAGCAACACTTGCAAAAAGCAAGGTACTACCGTTAACGGCTAACGTGAACTGGAGGATTAGCAAGCTAGCAAAATAAAGTCGTATACGCATCAACGCTCGTAGAAAAGTAACCTACCGGATTTTAACTGAAGTCGGCAACCTTCAAGTAACTTCAAACTCCTGCCGAAGTCCCAAGCTTGGTGGCAGTCACCCCCTCCTGCAAACTTGCTTCTCCTTCCAGCCAGGACCTTAGTCTTTCCCCCCCGTCAGTAACAACAATATGGCTTCGCACTAGTATCTCACCGTCACTTTGACCGAACCGAGGGAGTGTGCGCAGAGAACGGAGCGCAGCACATTCCGATTTACCGAATACGAAAACTGTGCCGTTACGTCGGGCTTCACCCAAAGATCATGAGTAGAAGGATGGGTATTTCTTTTATATTTCCCCGTCTTTGTCGAACTAATTTGTGTTGATGGTGATATTATTATTATTATTATTATTATTATTGGTATTATTATTATTTTTGTTGTTGTTAACCTTATATCTAGCAAAATACAACGTAGACTTCTAAGACAGTTCCGTCTTTAAGATTTTTTTATGCTTAGTCTTAATGAAACGATTCGCTGTAGTCGCTGTTGCTTTTAGTTTAAAATTCATTGGTCCGGCTACAGCTTAGATTTGCAGAAGAACCAGAATTACAACTTCACTCTGTCAGGAAGCCTCCGAGCGGCAACTTGCTGATGTGCTTAAACACATTGACATGCGTTTTTTCAGAGAACAGAAGCTCGTTAAGTGAAAAATGAGATTGGATGGGAGTCATAACGAAGAGAAACGTACACATGCAAGCTGAGTATAATCATCAATGAAGAACTCGTACAGGGCCCATATGCACGCTCACTATTCCAAATTACTATACTGACATTAAACCTAAAGACAAGAATTTCAGGCTCATATAGCAAATAGCCGCAAGACAATTTAGGGTTGACTTGTCGCTGGAGCACCTGCGTCCCATGCACATAACTGATAAACCCAAGGCTCTGCCTCATTGGAATAAGCTACTTATGTCAGCAAACTAGAGAAATAACGCGCATTCAGCGGAAATGAACTCGTTTTCATGAATGAACAAGCCTGTTATCTAAGAGGGGAACGAGATCCTGTAAACCGACAAGACCGTGAGTTACTGAACCAGTGGTAGCCTCCCCAGAGATTCATGGAGACGCCTGAAATAATGGTTGATTCTTCATTGGCTACCCTCCACATAGAATGCAACACAAACTGCCGTTAAACTGAAGTCATTTGCCCTTGGGTCTGAAATAGGTAATATTTACATCATCAAGGACTACGAATTCTCATTGCTTGCCCTGTCCAGCGTGACTAACCAATTTGTAGCCTGAGATTGGCTGATCTAGTTGAATAATAATAAGAGGCTTTCCGATATATTTTGTGATTAATCATTTTATGACATTGCATCACTCAAATTTGCTATATGAAAGTTAATGCAATCGGAACAATTCTCTTAGGACAGGTGAATAAAATGTTCAAGTTTCTGGCTGGAAAAATATGGCATGCTTGTTTTTATTGGCTGGCACCTCCACTTCAGGTGTGCGTTTTTTTCACCTTGATTCAAGTTTCTGGCTGAAACAACAAACGCTATTTTTGGGGTAGAGAGGCACTGAACATCAAAAGTATGAACCCATTGCCAGAGGTTTATAATCCAGGGGTCAGAAAATAAAAATCCCACCATGTTTTCATTCCACCCATAAACTCCTGTCAGCAGATTTCACTTGTTAGTTTTACCTCCCAGCTGAAGAATAGGGCCAACTGACAGGTCTTTTGTGGCTGGAACAATATCCTGGGATGGACTTTTACTTTCTGAACCTGGATTATACACCTCTGCCCATTGCAGAAACTGAAGCATGGTTAAGGGAATATCGTAAATTGAAGCTGCATCACATAATATGAGCCTTGAGGATAAAATAGGTTTTCAAATTAGAGTATCATGTGAAATTTGGATTTATGACTCAATCTACAGAGAGCCATACATGAATGATTTTTATTTGAGAATATCAATGGAATTAAATTAAGAATGGTCTGGTCTAAATTTTCTCCCAACCGCAGTGCATGTCTGATAAGCACATTCAGTAAAACATTTGTTGGGGTTATTCCTGTGCAATGAGGTTTCACGACTTGCTAAATCCAATGGTTTACATACTTTTTCTGTGAATTATCAAGCAAATATTGAATATAGAAATGAATGAGTTCCATTATTTTCATGTCATCATTTAAGGCAGAGGTAGTTTTTCTAGTTTAGTCTGTTGGTTGAAGATGAGACAGTTTATTGTGGCTAGATAACACAAAAATTCAGGCAATCCCAAAGGTTTCAGATACTCTCTCCGTCCACAGTATGAACCTTGCACTGAGCCTGGGAATACTGTGGTGTTGTAACAAGGAAGTGGCTGCCCTGAGTGACTAGAGGCACTGAATCATCCAGAATGTCATACTTTGTTACAACATCAAGATTCTCTAAAAGGCCTAGTCACAACTATAAAAATCAGCTCCAGACCAAGACAAATGCATAGACATAAGCAGTTTTGAACACTGCCAATGTGTGCATCTTGTTCCCAGCAAAAGACATTGCCATGCTAAAATGGTACACTCTCACTAAATAAAGTACAACCCAATTCTGAAATAGTTGGGACAAAGTGTAAATTGTGAATGAAATCAAAACGCAATGACTTTCAAATCACACCAGCCAGTATTTTATTCATAATAGAACAGAGATAACATAGCAAATGATGGCCATCTTTACTTCTGAGAGACTCAGCCTCTCTAAGACATCCCTTTTATAGCCAATCATGTTACACACCTGATGCCAGTTAACTTAATTACTCGCTAAATATTCTTTCAGCTGATTCTTTTCTTTATTGTTTTTTTCAGCCCTATTTTGCCTGTGTCCCAACTTTTTTTAGACCTGTTCCAGCCAAATTTGAAATAAGCTCATTTTGTGGATAAAAATGTGGAAAAAAATAAAAAAATTGAAATGTTATCTGTATTCTGTTGTAAATAACATATTGGCTCATGTGATCTGAAAGTAATTGCATTTTGATTTTATTCGCAATTTACACTTCTTCCCAACTATTTCAGAATTGGGGTTGTATTTAATTTTTGTGTAATTAGCATTTTAAGCAACTGATAAAGCACTCTCAAGAAAATTACAGCTTTGTCACGAGTCTTTCCACTCTCATATAAGTAAGTAAGTATAATTTATTTACTATAGCACCTTTCACAGAGGACATAAAACTCACAAGGTGCTTCACAATATAAAAAACGTGCAAAAAACACAAACAGTAAAATACAAGCAATAATAAATATACAAATACAAAAGACACAAAGTAAAATTACAACACAAAAACAACAGTGCAAAAAAAAAAAAAAACCAGTGCAAAGATTGCTTAATTGAGAAATACACTAAAAAGCTGTCTTGTTACAGACTTAGCCAAAGCCTAACCTAAAATAATGGGTCTTCAAATTAGTTTTGAAGGCCTCAATGGATGTGGCAGTCCTCAAAGTCAGCGGGAGGGCATTCCACAGCCTGGGAGCGACTGCCTGGACAGCCCTGTCCCCTTTGGTGGATTTTTTAGAGCGGGGAACAATTAAGAGGCTGAGGTCCGCTGATCTCAATGCCCTGGTTGGTACATGCGGTTTAAGCAGCTCAGCAATGTAGGTGGGGGCCTGGCTATGTAGAGCCCGATAAGTTAAAAGTAAAACTTTAAAATGAATCCTTATATTCACAGGTAGCCGATGCAGAGGAGCCAACACGGAGGTAATATGTTCAAACTTTCTCGTTTTGGTTAAGAGTCTAGCAGCGGCGTTCTGCACGAGCTGCAGACAGTCAATGGAAGCCTTGCTGAGGCATGTAAAAAGAGCATTGCAGTAATTAAGGCTTGCCGAGATTAAGGCATGAATAATCATTTCAAGCTCAGGTTTAGATATAATTTGCCTGAGTTGGCAATATTGCGTAGGTGGAAGTAGCATGTACGGGTTAGTGCCCTAACGTGGCAGTCCAGGTTCATGGCCTGATTGAAAACAACTCCCAGATTTAGTAGATTAGAGCGCACATTATGGCCAAGAGACCCAATACAGGAACCCAACTCAGCAGCAATATTATTTGGAGCGACGCTAAGAACCTCCATCTTGGCTGTGTTTAACTGCAAAAAGTTAAAAGACACCCATTCCTTAATGGCTGCCATACAATCGAGTAAATCATTAAAACCATTGGGCCTAGCAGGATTAAAAGAAAAGTATAGCGGTAAATCATCTGCGTACAGATGGTACGAGATTCCCTTGAACCTGCCAATGATATGGCTCAGAGGTGAAATATACAGAATAAAAAGAATAGGACCCAGAACCAAACCCTGCGGCACACCACAAGAAAGGGGCGCAGTCTCTGACGCAAAAGATTCAACAGCCACAGAGAAACACCAATTCGATAAATAAGGGGCAAACCAGTCAAGAGCACAACCTAAATTCCTACACTATCTCTGAGCCTGCCTAACAAAATATGATGATCTACTGTATCGAAAGCGGCAGTTAGATCAACCAGCACTAGAATTGTGCATTTACCAGCGTCAGAAGCCATCATAATATCACTAGCTACTCTAAGTAGAGCCGTTTCTGTAGAATGCTGGTGTCGATAGCCAGACTGAAATTTGTTGAAAATGCCATTTCCATTTAAAACAGTGGTTAGCGAGTTGGCTACAACTTTTTCAAAAATTTTTGACATGAACGGCAATTTCGAAATAGGCCGGGAGCTGCTAAATAAAGAAGGGTCAAGATTTCGCTTTTTCAAAAGAGGCTGAATTACAGCCGATTTAAAATTCTCAGGAAAACAATCAGAGACAAGTGAGCTGTTAATAATGGTGAGAAGAAAAGGGCCAATAGAGTTGATAACCTTTTTCGCCAGGGATGCAGGAAGGCAGTAAAATGAGGATGAGGAAGGTTTTATACTATTCACCACCTTCGATAGCTCAGATAACGTTATTGGTGAGAAGATTTCTAAAATGGGTTGCCTGGAAAGAAAGGCAGGTGGCACGATTGACGGTATAATGGCAGACCTGACTTTGGCAATTTTTTCAACAAAAAACCCGAGAAACTTATAGCAATCATCATCTGCAAACATGGGTGGGTCCAAAGCAGACTGTGGGGGACTAGCAAGATTTTGAAAGGTGTCAAAAACCATTTTAGGGTTATGCTTATTAGAGGCAATAAGATTGGCGAAATACGCACCCCTCACAGTTTTTACCATGTCATTGTATTGAGTTATCAGCTCTTTAAAATACAACCGGTGTACTTCGAGATTGGTGGATTTCCACAAGCGCTCTACTTTCCTACATTTGCGTCTGAAACACTGGGTCTCATCAGTCAACCAAGCGGTTGGATTACTGTTCTGTACTTTACGCAATATCTTATTGCAATTTCCCTACTTCAGCATCTGTTCTCAGCGTTAGGATATTCACAACATGTACTTAATTTTTGGGCATTTTCCCAGCCTTATTCTTATAAAAAAGGTCCTCATAAAAAAGCGAAATGCACTTTCTTCAAACTACTGGAAGCATATATTTCTCTGAAATGCCATTGCTTGCTGTCGTATCTTAAGTGGTACATTCAACTCATCTCTCCTAAGAACCACTTGAGGTAATAATATTATACAAGTCAATAATTCCTTACTGAACATATCACATAACAGACCTGGTATGCCCTCAACCAGCATGTCGGCCGGTGCACATCAAAATACATAACAACTCTTCAGTTATTGTGTCCTATTAAACCAAGTGGAGAACTGAGGGCAAATGGGCGACATATAAGCCGAAGCCATATTAAATGAGAAATTAAGGGTGTTTATTTTAAAGCATTTAATTTTCTGGCTTTCTGGGAAATTGCGGTAAACACTGCCTCCCAGTGGAATATTAAAGAATTGGTACGCAAATGATGACGGGCAATGAATGACTGAATAATCCGCTGCACACCACTTTATTATTAAATTGCTCTGCCCTAACGTGGTCATGGGGCGGGAAGGTTTCAATAGATTACAGTTATACTGCAGTAATCTTGCCTTGTTTCAGCCACAAGGTTGCATCAGTTCACATTTCAACTGGCAACAAAGCTGTCACCGGAGTTTGGCGCATTACTACAGAGACGTTTCCCCAGAGCCAAACGATTTCCTGGTACTAATAATGAGTTCCGGTTTATTTGTAAAGAAGTTTCGACTGCGTAATTTCTGTTTAAATATTTTGCGACTGTTTTCATACGAGCCGTTCATGCTTCAATATCTGCCCTTGTTTGACTGATATTTGCCAGGGTCTATTCATTTTTTAAAAATTGATTATTGAAACATGATTACATGGGCTCATTTGGAGAAGTTGAAATAAATTATGTCATAACGGTGACTGTTGAATGAAACCTTATTTGAATTGCCTGTTTGACATGAAGAAATATTTGCTGTTGGAATGAACCGCGTTCTGTATGCAGTATTCTTAGGGACATTGAAAGTCAGGTCAAAGTTGAAGGGTGCGTCTTGGAACCAGCATGGCTACCAGCGCTTGTTGTAAGCATGGTGCTCTGCCATTTAGAAGTTCTGTACTATTATGTCAGAGAAAGATATTGCTAAATTGTACAGGCGAGCGGAGACCAGGAGTTAATTGTCTCAGAGCATCAACGAATTCGAGCGCAGAGTCCAAGCACAATGAAAAGTACTGTATTGACCTTGTGAGGTAAGCGTTCTTTACTGCTAGCAGCTTGATGTTAGCTTGCCCAGTGAGTTGCACGTCCGCTAACGGAGTATCTCTAGCCTAATACAAATAATTTGATTCATGACTGGACTGGAAGTCGCATCCTTGTCTGGCGATAGTGTTATATGCGCTTATTTTCATCATGATACGATCGGGGGGACCGAGTAAAACTGCATGGCTTTAACATGGTGAAATGTTGAAAAATGTGAAATGGTGAAAAATGTTTACATATAAAACCCCCTTCAGAGAAATCACGCAATCTACTCGTGCTCTCATTTGGTTGGTTTTATGACAAAGAAAATATCGAATACATGAAAAAAAAAAAAAATCTGGAAAGTTGGAAACATGTATTTGTGAGAAAAACGGAGGTTACTGTAAACAAACGTCGTTACGCGTGAGGGATGACTCACTTCTGCTGTTTTGGCTCCTCAGGCTCAGCTGCTGGGAATTGCAGATAAAGGGCTGATACAGGGGTCCGGTTAAAGGGTCGAGTGTTGGCTTTCATATGAGCATATTTACTTTCATAGCGAGTCAGTGATTTCTTTCATTTAGTTGACAGGGGTACTGTAAAGGTATCTGAAATTCCCTTGCAGTTAGCCTGATATGAGTTTGGAGAAGTCATTGAATCCTAAAATTAAAGCTGACAGGTTTTACGTTTACCAAACTGATTAATGTATTTTGCCAGTTGTGGAAAGAAGTAAAAAGGATGCTACATACTGAAGTATTAAATGTCAAACAACACGTACAGGGCAACATTTGGCAAAAGCTTGCCGAAAATAACTTGCCTGCATACACATGCAGTCAGCTTCATAAATAATTTATCATTTAAAGTTGTTGTTTCCCCAGCTTTCCATCACAGCCTACTGGAGTTTAGATTAAATAATATTCTCAGAGTGCAGATTTTCAGCTTTAATTTGAGGGCACTAACATCCGTGTGGGGTGAAGGGTTGAAGCATTACACGAAGGCCCTCTGAACATCTGACTGCACATCACTGCATACCTTGCTGTACTCATCGCAAATTCACAGTAATGCGCAAAATTAACTGCCCACTGCTTAGAATTTAAGGCCGTCTGGGAAAAAATCCCTGTTGAGAAACGTGGTTGCCAGAGCAGCCATTTTTGCATTCTTGGAGGGGGGGATGCTTTAAATTTTTCATGGTAAAATAAAATTTTTGGCTCTGCCCACATGTGATCTGCTTGTCATTTCATGCCGTGGGATCACCTGTATGTACCCAGTGTTCCTGCCCTTGCAATTTGACCTTTTCCTAGTTTTCATGGCAGAGAATCTTTACATGTAATGTTAGGGAGTCACAATGGAACCATTTTATCTGTTTTTTTTTTTTTTTCTACAAGGGAGTTTCTCCTGGAGCTCCCTGCTCCGTTCCATTAAGAGGTGTAAGAAGCTGCAGCAGTTGAGAGAGGAAGGGCAGCTGGCGTGTGTTCTGTTCGAAATTCAGTTGACTTTGTTTTGGTCTCATTTCCATCCTCTCATGGGTTGGTGTGACCAGCTTTTGTAACCCATTTTGAAGTTTGCACTGATGATGTGATTTAGCTCGGCTTTTGATGCTGCTCATTCATTGATCACAAATGACTGATTAATTGCTAATAAACAAAATATAATTAATAATTACTGCAAAAAGAGAGGATAGATTAAGACAAACAGTGGCGATGATGCGTTATTTCTCTTGAGAGCTATGCAGTTACTAATTAACCGTGAGACTGTGTGATCTAAAGTCATCTTTATTAAAAACATAAATGCATACATTTTATTGTGTTTAGGTGTTGTGAACATCATCTTGGCCATACTGTTACTGGAGTGAGAATATTTTGACCCTCTGCTAGGTATTGCAGATCTCACAGAAGGTCGCATGTCATGAGGTGGGCACTAAAAAAGGGTGGATCTGTGACACTCTGCCAAGAAACTGCTTATTCAAGATGTATTTTCTCTAAGATTCATAGGTCTTTCATTGTAATTTTGATATCAAATTTTAGTTGTTGAAGTTCTCTTTCATTTGTTTGATTTGGTGAGATACTTTTGGTTCAGCAGCTTTTTTAGAAAAGCAATAACGGGGTGGATTGGAGCGGTGGCGGCGGGGAAGCAGCTAGATTTTGGTTATAAGGTAACCAGGGTAAGGCAGTGTATCTTTTATGAACTGGATGTTGCCCACAAAATAAAACAAACCTGGGTGAATTTGAATGAATATTAACCAAATAACACTAGTTTTTGTAAAAAGGGTCCATTCTGAGAAAAACTGACTTTTAGTAGCAGCTTTCAATGCATTTACCTGTTAAATAAATACATGTTACTCTCAATAAAATTAGAATGGAATGAGATAATACATTTCTGTTTGCTGTTTTTTGCAAATAGAAATTTGTAATGTGGACAAGCAGTTCTTGAGTTCTGGGCATATCTGGCTGATAATAAAAAATGCCTCATAATTGGCCTGAATAAATGACCCAAAAGAAGTTTATTTCTTGTCAGGTCTCGGGACTACGATGGGTTTGTCAGCTCTTTGCTTCTTCCAGATGCGTCACGTCGCGCCTCTTTGGCTTTGAGAGCCTTCAATGTGGAACTGGCCCAGGCAGGTATTTAGTTACAGTATATTTGTGCTTGTGGATAATCTGTGAAACTTTTCTGTTTGTGGATTTGGGGATGCTCCGAGCACTATGTCCTAGTATGAAGCAGTAACATCCTTTATAGGTCGTACATGAGGCATCCTGTTGCAATGGATTAAACTCTCCTATTAGTGGCTTTAATCATTGCTCTGAGCTTTTGGTAACTGCAAACTCCCGTGCTGGCCTGTCAAGCCAGACGGCAGTATCTGCAAAATAGTGAAACTGAGAAAGTTGGCCTTTAAGTTTTAACTCCTGCCCTACTTTTGTAGACAATGCTAACTTGCACATGCAATAACTCTGTACATGTGTATTGATCGGGCTAATCTCTACTAAAAATAGATGGAGCTGGTGCTCTAGAGGGTCAGTGGCAGGTTTTCCCAATTTTGAGAAATTTGCAGATACTGCCATCTGGCTTGACAGGGCAGAGTGCATCGGCGGTTTTATTTTTGTCAGTCTGTTGTCTGAGGTTTGTTGTGCAATTGGTTTTGGATCAGAAGTGAGACAACGAAGAACCGAAGCTATTTTTCCAATTATAAAATGAAACAATGATACGTGTTTTTTTTTAAATCACCTGAAATTTATGTAATGGCACAATCTTGGACTGAATTGTGTGTTCTAAGCAACATGTCTCTCTAAGCCAGGTGAAGGACTCCGTTACCCAGAAGACCATAGGGCAGATGCGGATGCAGTTCTGGAAGACTGCTGTGGATGAGATTTACAGAGATTCTCCCCGGTCCCAGCCAGTCAGCGCTGAGCTCTGGAGGGTACGGGAGAAATTTCTTAATGATGGTTTCATTTTGTCAGCTGTGATATGTGGGAGTGAATTGGCAGAAGAAATTTATGTTTCTGTGTTCTTTTTTTGGCAGGCGGTAAAAAAGCACAGACTCACAAAGCGATGGCTTTTGAGAATGATCAGTGAAAGAGTAAGTGCTCTGATAAACCGTACAGTCCCTTCCTTTAGCGCTAATATAAATGAGGTACTTGTGTGTTTCTAGTATTGAACATATCAATTTGGCAATGGCACATTCCTTTTCGCCTGCAAATACAGCTGGGAACTGGATGGAAGTGCAGTAAACGCTGGCAGTTGATGTGCCAGTATTTGATCTTGCAGCCACAGACTTACAGATGTTGAATGCCTGCAAGCTGAATGGATGTTTGGACCTCAGGACTTCTCTGTATTCTGTGGGGTTCTGAGGTGTCAATGAAGGTTGCACCTTATCTATTCCATGCCCATTTCTGAAAAAGTTGGGCAGTATTGAAAATGAACATTAAAGAGAAAGTGGTGATTTGTAAATTGTGTTTTACTTGTAGACAGTATTTTACTGATTGCCTTGTTGACTTTTTTTTGGGGGGGGGAACTGGATAAATAGTTCAGCTGTTAAATAACAACATATCATGTGCTATTGAGAGGATATGTGGGATCTCTGCTCCACTGTGCTTACTTAGTACTGTTAAATGACCCAGGGAGCCTAGAGAAACCTCTGCTTTAATGATGAGGTTGAAAATTTATACTGAGTCCCCCAGTCTTTGATCCTTTAGATGGTAAATTTGCACAAAAAACCGTCATGTTATGTTTTGTGATGGGTGTTTAGTGCTCGGGCTGGAAGTAATTTGGAAAATCTTTGCTGCTTAACATCCTTCATCACTGCATCCACAAATGCATGATTGTACTGCACAACAAGTGAGGAAAAGCTGATGTGTGGCGAACGTTCCGGCAGAAAATGGCCGCTCTGCTTCCCTCAGGTGTTTGATGCTTGGATGTTGCTGGCGGGATGAGATTCCCTCTTGTAAAGAGCTTTGAGTTCCTAAGGAAAAGTGCTATATAAGTGCAGTGTTGATTTGATTCAGTTATTCGTTTAACTGTGTATAATTGATACCAAATATGCATTTTGCAGCAGAATGTCGTGTCAACTAGAAGATGCCCTTTCAGGAATGCCACTGCTTATTTCAATAAGACCACGGCAAGCCATTGGTCTTGTGTCACAATATTGTGACCTATTAGTCAGAGAGCGTGGATGCTTGACTGGCCAACCTGCTGTCCAAACCTGTCTCCTATTGAAAATATATGGTGCTTTAAGAAGTGCAAAATGCAACAATAAAGACTCCTGGACATCTGAATGGCTGAAGACGTGTAGCAAGGAAGAATGGGGAGAAAAAAAACCTCAAACGCTGGAACAATTGGTTTCCTTGGTTTTCTAAAATGGTTCTGTTACAAGGAAAGGTTATGTAATGCTGGTAAACCTACCCCTGTCTCAACTTTTCTGGAGCACTTTGCACTCATTCAGTTTGGTGTGAGTGTTCATTTGAGGAAAAAAAATGGAGTAGGGAAAACATGAAAGATATAGTATTGGCACCATTTTCAATTTAATAGAAGCAAGGCATGATGTTCAAATAACTTCTTTATTTTTTACTATCATTTTCTATGTCGTCCCAACTTTTTGAAATGGATTTTACTTCATTGTTTGCTTGAAACCTTTTACCCTCAGGAGAAAGACTTGGAGGACAGGCCATATCGAAGCCTGAAAGAGCTGGAGACGTACTCGGAGAACACCCAGTCCTCTCTACTCTATCTCCTCCTGGAGTGTTTAGGTGAGCAGCCGCTTGTTTGCTTATAATTTTGGCAGTGCGTGCTTTGGATGGCGTAGACTTGTCTGTATGCTGATTTGTGTTTCCTTACAATGAAGCAGTGGACAGTGCACCAGTCTGAAAATGAGATTTTGCTTATCAATTTGGGTAAATATCTAAAAGTGGAATAGGTTAAAGAGAAGCCTTTTCAACATTCAGAACACCAGCATATAGGTATTAATAAATTTAAAGTTAGAACTATTATCTGTGTTATATCAGTGGTGTTTGATTGTTTAGAAACTAGGGGAATCCGGGGAAATATTGTGCTCTTATCACTGTTAAATGGCTAGTTTTATTGACTTTGGAGGCATTACACAACACAAGTCCTCTACTGATTTGGCAGCAACTATGATGTACTTGTAAGGAGTGAAATGGTGTGGTACTGGACAAGGCTATGAAGTAATGGAGTTCAAAATTATGAAAATTGATGTGAAGTCAGCATAATTTCAAATTATTTACATCGATCTCTTATGGCCCTTCTTACACATGGTAACTCCTTTTAGTCGATTGTAATGTTTCGGACAAATAGCAGCTCGGCAGATGTCTCTGAATCTTCTGAATGTTCTGTTGTTCTTCCCTTTGCCCTCAGTATAAGATTTATTTACAGCTGTGTTCTTGCTAGAATGTTAACTAAGCCTTAAGTATCTTAATTGTTAAAAGAATAAAACGCTGAACTATTTCCTTGTCTTTTTTTTATCACCCCGGCATATAATGCAGGGAGATGTACTTATCAGTATGTCCGTCCGTTCATCTGTAATAATTTCGTTTCCGGAGCAGAACACAAATTCAGTTAAATTTTTTCACGAACCTTGCTTTGCATATTAATCAGGTCCTAGACTGGTGCCTTTCGATATTTTGGGGTTTCTGAGATTTTAACTTTTAATGTTGTAATTTACATTTAGATATTGTGCGGCCAGGGGCGATATATCATCCTCTGGTGACCCTTGTTCCGTCTTGCATTTGTGTTTGTGTGATTGCTTGTTTGTAGGTGTTACTGATGTCAATGCAGACCATGCTGCCAGCCACATCGGAAAGGCCCAAGGTATCGTCACATGCTTGAGAGCCACACCTCACAACAGCCAGCGGCGAAAGGTCTACATCCCCATGGACATCTGCATGCTGGTGAGCAGCAGTCCATCTGTTTTCCCCTTCCGCCTTCCCCCATAATACCCGGCGACACACCCGGCCTCCCACAGTCAGAACGAGAGGGCGTTATGTGTCAGGACGGTGAAGCCACTCCAGCTTATTGAATTGGGAAACAATGAATTTGAGGGTAAAGTACCGTCTGTAAGTTTTACATTGGGAGAATTTACATCCCTCTCATGTAAACCATGTAGTACAGCCCCGTTTCATGGTGTACCTGTGTAAAAATGTTCAGACCTAAATGTATTTTCCGCTGCTTCCATCACCTGAACCAACAGCTGGGTATATAATTATTGAGAATTACAGTGATCCATATGGGAAGGAGAGAAAAATCAGATTTCAGCTCTCTTCAACACATACTTTTCCATATCAATAAAAAGTATCCACACTATCTCTACCATCAGATGCAGTGCTGATATTAATTGTATATGCCTCCCCCCCCGATTGCCGCTATTTCTGCATGTTTATCACACTAAATTCAACCTCAATTACAAAAGAGTTTGCAATGCATGCAAAATTTAAGTGAAAACCACTAGCAGTAATTTACAAATCCCATTTTAGGCTGTATTTAATTGAGAAAAGTACTCAGACAAAATTCTGAATGTTTCAGTTCAACAACTTAATTTCGTTTTTTAAATATTTGATATTTTCAAATGTTATCATGTTCTGCAACATGTTCCATTGAAGCTAGGACAGGTGCATATTTACCACTGTGTTAACGTCACCTCTCCTTTAAATAAAACTCTGTAGTTGTTTTGAAACTGAGGACACTAATTTTTTTGCAGTTTTTGAAATGCAATTTTTATGTCTGACCCGGGTCTTTCGTTGACCAACAGTTTGGGGTCTCCATTGCTGTATTTTACACTTCATAGTACTTCGCATGTTTCCTATGGGAGACATCAGGGCAGCAGGCAGTGTTGTTGTGATATGTAATATAAGCAGAGTGTGGCTTGATGCTATCCTTTTCAAACAAGGAGGAGTAACCCTGAAAAGGACAATGACAAGAAGGCTCATATGTTGTTCTAAAATGCGTGTATAGAGTTAGTACGTGTGACAGATGCTGGCTTTTGAAAATGTCAATGAAAACAATCAGGATGGTCCTTCCTCTTTTGCCCCCACGAACACAACTTCCTTTATTTACAAAAAATAATTTGGAAAATGAGCCCATAAGGTCACAGCTGTCCTTTCCACTTCCCTGTTCGATCCAGATGAGATTCAAATGAGATCAAGCCCAGAGAAGTCTGCAGTGCTTCTGGATGACGTTCATATAAGGCTTCTACTTTGCGTAGTAGAGTCTTAACTTGCATTTGATGATGCCATGAAGAACTGTGTTCACTAACTTTCCTATGGTATAGTCCATGTCAGAAAATTCTCTGTTCTTAATGCAGTGCTGTTGGAGGGCTAAAGGTCATGCACATTGAACACTGGTATTCATTCTCATTTGTATTGCATAGGAATTGCCTGGGCTTCTCTCCAGATTCTCTGAATGTTTTCAATATGTATGGACTTTTGATGATGAAACCCCTAAATTCTTAGCAATCACATGTTGAGAAATGTTCTTCAACTCTTTGGCCATTTGCTCCGGCAGCTTTTTTCACAGTGGTGAACTTCAAACCATCTCGCTGGTAAATGACTGTACCTTTTGTGACTGTGCATTTTACATCCGGTCATAATTCTATCACCTGTTGCGTATTCACCCATTTACCGCCGGAATGTTCCTTATGGGTCGGAAGAATTCACTGCTTTTCCGTTCTTTCCATTTGCTGGCCCAGCTGTTTTGGATCTTGCAGCAGGCATGAAATTCAGAAACTGGAGACATTTGCAAAAATCTATGATATGTAGTTGATAAGGTGAAACTTTGAATTTTTTTTCCTTTAAATATGTTCTCAACTAAATGTGGGTAAAGGAGAATTTACTAATTTTATATATATATTTTTTTATTTAACTTTCAATGCCAATTTTTTCCAGAACTGAGGTTGTGGTTTCACATCTTTTAACAAAATTAAATAAAAGATTAAAAATATTAGATTTGTGAGAAGTCATTGCCCTGTCATTGGTCTCTGGTTTGTTGCTCATTGTACGACTGTCAGTTGGCACTCACTCGTGCTGACTGGGTGCACCCCTCAAGATACTTGAGATGCAGTCATCCATACATCTAAATTGGATTTAAAATTACATTGGCTGTCTACTTTAGGTTGTTCTAGATAACGCAGTCATCTATTTCCCAAATATGGAGATGTCTGTGAAGGTTTGCTTCTCCTGACTGTAGAATGGAATGTGGAGTCATGGGCAGTGAGGTCTCTGAGGAAAAACTCTGTCTGTCTCACCACAGCATGGCGCATCACAGGAGAACTTCATTCGAGGAAGCAGGGAACAGAACGTGAGGGACGTGGTGTATGACATTGCCAGCCAAGCCCATGTACATCTACAGCATGTATGTACTACCCTCTGGAAGTGGCTCATAGCAACTGGCTCCATGACAATGCATCATAAGAATAATAAATAATAATAGTTCTACTGGATTAGCACCTTTCATTTGTGGAATGCAGCTCAAAGTGCTTCAGTGGGCACAGGAAGTGGTATAGCGTCATAAAGATGGTAATGTGAAGGAGAACCAAAGAAGAAGAGTAACTAGAGGACGCACAGGGAGCGCATACCGCCACCAGCAGGTTTTGATCCAGTTGCACTTATCAGCTGCAGAATCCAGATCTGTATCCAGATTAGTCTGGAAATTTAATCATCTCTTTCCATTCATACAGTCCAACTTCCCATTATATTTTCTGGTGATCTATTGAATAGTTTCCGAGTTATCCTGCTGACAAACACACAAACGTAAGTGATCGCATTACTTCCTGGTGGAGGTAATGAGTAAAGGACATTAAAATATGGCAAACAATCAGACCGCACAAAGAATTTAAAAGTGAAAAGTAGTTAGAGTTGGAGGAATGAGTTAAAAACTAAATGATTATCATTTAAGTTGTAGTGAAATGTAGAATAAAATAGAGTTAGAATAATAACAATAATACAGAACTATAAAAATAATCAGGATAAGCAGTTCAGTTGTGTTCAGATCTGTTTGTTTACTGCAGTTGAGTCAGTTTTTATACTGCTTTTTCCTCTCTGAAGGGGAAGTCCATCGGTTTTGTATGTTTATATTCTCCCAGCATCCTGCTAGCTGAGCTCTTAACACATTCAGAGTGTTTTAAGCTTCAGTCATTCATTCAGTTAAACAGCCCCGTCACAGCCCTTGCTGAAGTGGCATCTCTTAAATATGACAGTGCTTACTGTGAAATCAGAATTGTAAAGCACGCAATCTGGGACAATGTTATTTCTACATGGTTGTCACTTCCTTCTCTTAACAGTGACCCTGAAGCACAGATACCGTATAAACTGATCTTTATGGTCTACCTTTAGGCAATTATTTGTTTTTCAAGTCGTTTTTCAGCTCCATTAGTTTGCAGGTAATTTTTTTTTTTTCCTAGATGCTACCCGTTAGAGCTGATGCTACTCTGTTTTTATTTCAAAAGCTCCTCTAACCAAGTATTGTGACGCGTGCTTCGTATACTTAAATAAACCTGACCGTGTTCTTGAGCGATCCATCACAGATGTATCACAGATGCTGCAGAGGGCTGAGTTATGTCTTTATGTAAGCATTTTACTATATTTACCTAGTAGAATAAACACTTCATTTAAAAAAATAAAAAAAAAATAAAAATTCTGGACAAATTATGTGGGTGAATTTGTGTGTTTCAGGCCCGGTCCTTCAGCAAAAGTGTACCCTCTGAAGCTATGCCTGCCTTCCTGGTAACGGTGAGTCGGCAGATTCTGTGTCAGGGCGTGTGCGGGTAGTGCAGTGAGGTGGGACATTTGGCGGGTGGAGTTTATTTTATGCTGCCTTGGTGTTGGATTACAGTCAAGAGAAAATGGCTCTTTTCTTGGGGAAAGCTTTTGGTATTAAAGGGTATTGCGGTAATTTCCGTCTAATTGGACATGAACATGGACAGAACATGGATGGGTAATTACTAATTTTGTTTGAGCGCTTTGATTTTTAAAATAAGTTTTGGGATGAGTTTGTAATGAAAAAAGGCTAGGCTTAAAATTTTTTGACTTCAACCTGATTCTCCTACGGCATCCTTGGAGAAGGGAATTACATCCTCAAAGAAACTTTCCCTGGTTTAATAAAGGTTAAAGAACACTTTGCCATCGCAAATAATGTCTTATTAATATTTTTATTATGCTTTGCATCTCATAATTCCCAGCCTTTATGGGCCCGTAAGCTCCTTGTTACTGATTTATGCAGTATCAGTGTAGCCTAATAAATGGACATGTTTTTGACGAGTGGAGAGGCACTAATCTGATTTCCCTCTGCTGTCGCAGGTTGTTCTGGAGGACTTCCTGCAGAGAGTAAGGAAGGCGGACTTTGATATCTTCCATCCGAGTTTGCAGAGGAGAAACCCCTCCATTCCCATCCAGCTTTATCTCCGGTCCTGGAAGAAGACTTACTGACTGTGTTGCTGACTGATAGCTTTGGTGCTGTTTTAATTAATATCTTTAAGATTTTCTTATATAAACATATATATGTTCACTGAAGACTTTTCATATTAAATAATTTGTGTATACCTACAGTTGTTCCTCTGTTGACTGGATTTTTTTGACCCCTACTGTTGGAAATGATACGTAGATTTTGTAAGGTAGGCGTTTACCCCCATAAGACCAGCGTCCATCAAATGCTGCCGTTGTATTCAAACCCTCAGGCCTGCTTTAAATTCTAACGGAGATCCCGAGGTGCCTACGGATCCCAAGTATTTCCAGCGTTATTACAAGGAAATGTGTTTAAAATGACGCACAAGGTTCTAGATAGTTTCCATTTGCTGTAATGTTGTGGCCATAAAAATGTGGCATCCTTGAATATTTTGCTCAATAAGTGATGTACTGCAGCTTCAGTGAAGCGCTGCAACCAGCAGATACAAGGTCACAAGCATATTTTGTATTACAATTTGAAAAATGCTTTTTTGGATGTTGAACCTACTTAAGGGAAGACTTAAATTAAAAATTAGAGTTTAAAGGATGAATCTATGGCTGGATGAAGAGAGATTAATTGTGTTCGCTGATCTGGTGCCCAGAAAGACTGGATGTCAGTGACTCAGATTCACGGGGTCTGTACATTTAAGGATGCTACTAACTGTACCAAAATAATTTCCAGCCATATTTTCGATCAAATTATCCTTTTTAAAACCCCATTTCTGAAAAAATTGGGTAGGTATTGGAAGATTGGAGGAACATAAATTTAAAAAGCCGTGAACGAATGGAACAACACAAAGTTTATGAGGTAAAATGAGCTATTGACCTTTTTAATGCCATTCATCACAAAATAATTTTAAAAGTTTCAAAACCCCACCAACTTGTTGGACGGTAAAACTCTCAGTCCAACTGTAACCCTGATTTCCAGCTCTCCCGGGTTTCTCAGGCATCCTCCAGAGTTCTCACAAACAATGTGAGCACATCTCAATTCTCTTATTTGGTATTTCCTCACTCCTTGCCCCTCGCTTCAATGGGCAGTTGCTCTGGGTCCGCCATCTTGCAGGTTGTCTCAAAGCTCTTATTTCTACTGTAAGGAGGGAGGTCTGAGGAGCTGTGTGTGAGGATACTGAGAGCACCCATCCTGGAAGACTTTCAGCTGAAAGCCCTGATATCAGTTGGACATGACATTCACTGGCTGCAGATTCAACTGCGCGCCTTCAGCAGAAACGGATGTTGCTTTGGGTAATGCCTCTGTGGAAAGGACATGTCACTTCCAAGAAAACATTTTCTGTTGCATACATGCCAAGTCTATCGCTTTTTGCCATAGACTACCGCTTTCGGGGCGTTTCGTTCTGAAAAAAAAAAGGCCCCAGAAGCGGTTGAGTTGGCATGTATGCTGTTATCCTCTCTTTTTAGCATGGCTTCCTCGAGTCTCTCCATGCATTCCCGCTGGGAGGACTTTGGTGTCAGGAAAAGATGCAAGTGCGGGAAACACAAATGCAGTTCAAGAGAACTGAGTTTCACTAAATGCTTCCTCTTCTACTCCAAGGAGCGAGGTCTTGAATATGTGATTAGATCATGAGCCTCAGATAAGTCACATCAGCGGTGGCCCTGCTTTGTGGACTGAGCGTTGCCCTCTGGTGGACAATACTTCACATTCCTCCCTGTCATCACACTACCTGCAGAAGTGGAAGCACTCTCACCAGCAAAGGGGTGATTTGGGAAATCAGAAAAAATGAGATAAATATTGTTTTACTCTTTAAATATTGGTAGCCAAACATTGAAAATTTTCATTAATTGTTGCAGCACTTGTATCTCAAATGAAACAATTGATTTCATTGGACGAAGGTAACTAGGGTGGGCACGATAGAACTTTCAAAGGGGATTGGTCAAAGAATTTATGCAATAAACCCTGTAACATATCAGTGTTAGCTTATCACTTAACAACCTGCAGAAATGCGGTATGATGTATAAAACCATTTAATCACAGTATAAAAATTTGCGCAATACTCTTTACTTTTTGTGAGAAAGTGTTTTGAGTGGCGGTTCCTCTTTACCTGAATAAAGTGGATAAAATGGGATACCATTTTAAGTGAGGTGCAGTAAAACAAATTTGTAATCAGAAATTTCATATTACCCTGTTGTAACAGCATTTTTACCCCATTTTAAATTGGTAAACATCAAACACAATGATGTTAAATGTCTATGTTATAAACATACATGATATCTACAGCAACGCACAGAACAGCAACTACGCCTGGATCCACTCCAACACAGAGATAATAGCTTTTTCAAAATGCAGTACCATTTTGGTATCACCTTGGATTGCTTTTTGCTGAAAGTAGTCACAGATAATGCATAATTTCAGATGTTGCATGGCATGTATTCCTGAGCAAGATGCTCAATTTTGTATACTTTAAATATTTTTACCATCTAGACGCTGATAAAATCCCTTAAAATTACTGAAAATCCATGGAAATCCATTTTCTCTAGGCTTGAAACCAAATTCTTCTGTCATTAACTTCAATTGTTTAATTTTATTTATCTAATGGTTAAAACTATTTCAAATATTTGTTTGAATGATTTCAATAACAAAGTCTACTGACTAAAACAGCCAGTCGAAGAATTTGAATTCAACATAAAATAATTGCCATGTAAAACATTGACAGAAATCTCCAGTTGGAATTTCAGTAAAAGTATTAAACTGTCCGGTATTAAACTGAGAATCAGTTTACTCCTAATTTGTGAAAATTAGCTAAATAGCCTGCACACTATCTGCAGCAAAATTGAATCATGAAGTAATAATCAAGTGTACAGATTGTACCCCTTGCTGCTTATCTGGAAATCTGAGGAAATTAGCCAATCGATCACTTGGACACAAGGACATTATGGCTCGCCAAATCAGCTAATGTCTCCACAGGATGTAGTCAGCACATTTTCTGTTTGAATAGTAACCTCTCAGTCTGATTGCCTTAAAGACATCTGCCAAATGCTGGCCATTTATTGGTTCTTTGTGGTGTACCTGATAGGATGGACCCCGATGAGGCCTGACACTGCTTGTCAGTCCTGCACTGGACACCGGAAGGAAACCAGGTCAAAAGGTCCATTTTCTCTCCCCCATTGGGACTAAAAACCAGTTGTTTGCATGCTTTTTTGCATAACAGTTGAACACCCTGTTCTCCTCTGGGGAATGCAGGCGTTTCCGTTAATCGCTATGGCAACAGCACCTGAGTATGACAAGGGAGATAACAGTATATTTCCACTCTGTGGAAGTCATGATGCTGCAGTATGGTCATAAAACAATAAAATCCACCTTCAGGAAGTTGTTTCTTCTTGTTATGCAGAACCCAGTGCTGTGTGGTGTTTACTGTAACATTTGGGAGGTCATTTTTCGGATGTAAAAAGACTGAATGTTATTACTCTTGAACAGTTAATTTACTGACATTGGACTGATTTTACTGTTACAGTTTAAGCTTAGTCCTGCAGTAAAGTGAACTTAGGTTTTGAGAATGGAGAGTCTGCATTAAAGTTAGACTAAGACTTGGATTAATTTATGTTTCTTACCCTGGCTTGAATACTTTGCTGGTGACATTTAACCTCACCCCACTCACCTTCCTGTTGCCAGTATGGTGAAAAACACTTGCCTTACATCCATGCTTTGCATACTGAACACGAGTGCATCAATTCTTAAAACCTATGACTTATCCAACATGTAAAATTTATTTATTCATTCATAACTTATTTATTATGAAAGATATCAAATAACAGATAAATTGTCAAATTTGTTAATAAGCTGAGTAAACTGTTGGATCAACCTTTGTCAAAAAGCTCAACTTGAATCCGATTCAAAATGCAGAAATTTAACAAGAGTTGCTCCAAAATATGTACATGTCAAATTGAATTAAAGACAATGGTCCGCTACCTTAAACTAGAATGAACCAGACATGAACAAAGAAGAAGAAACAAAACCACCAAACCCACAGTGCTGTCGCCCAAAATATTTGCATGAAATATCAGTTTCAGAATCATAGGACAGCCAGATTCTTTGATGTGAACAGCATATATCAACCCCCAGATGTTCACTCCACGGATGTAAAAACCCCTTTCTGGTTTCTAGTTTGAAAAACGTTTTCTACAGAATAAAGGCCCTCATTTTCATCCGCTTACAGACAGGGACAGTGAGACATCCCCCATCTTACTGATCAGAGGGGCTTGTGCAGATGGGTGCACCTGCAGATGCATAGAATACGGCAAACTCACTAATGACACTGTCCCCATATGTATCAAAATTCATTTACTTTATTAGTAAGAGAGCTGAGCACTATTGAATTTTCATCAAGAAAGTCATAGATTTAGTCTCTTTCTAATGAGCTCAAACATGAGTGATGTAGGAGTAAATGAAGCTTGGCTATCATCAAGTATCTCTGAGAGTATCCTGCTCCTGATAACATGTGGTATAGACAGACCTTGGGCTGCATTGTGGCATAAAAAATGAATATATATATAAACAAAATATACAAAAAGGCAGATACTTTTGTCTTGTTGGTGGCCACAAGGCAGTGACAATGGTATTCTCAATTGTCTGAGTAATTTGCAGGGTTTAAACTTTAGGTTTATGACCCTCTGTTAGGCTGTAATGACACTTGGTGTCTGCAGAGGGGGGACCAAATAGACGACATTCCTGTGGATAATGACACTTCAGCACACGTGTATGAGTGAACAAGTTATATCACCTGTGAAATTGTTCTGTCTGTCTCTCTGAAAACAATCAAGACTAAAAACTATGAGCAAACATTTTTTACAGCTCATTTTACTGCAATTCAGTGGTGAAAAGAGCGCACAACGTTGTAACTTCCGTTGATAAATTGTTAAATACTAAGAAATTTAAATTTCTATACTTTGAAGTATATCATTTATTACCAATTAATTCAAATGACCATCTCAGAGTCATTATGACTTCACCACACACAGTGGCTGGGAGAAATGCTGTTTTTTGGTTGTTTGTCCATGCATCAGTCACAATGTTCAGCACAAGTATTTCTGCATTATTTCAACTGATAAAGGGGAGGAATTTTCACCAAATCAGACATAGTGCCTCTCCACGAAAGGGTACCAAAACTTTTTGGGTTTTGGAGATCACAGAATCAATGGTCAAGGTCACATAAGGGCAGTGTTATGAGGGGGCCTAATCTTTTAGGGTGTTGAAGTTACGGCAGGCGGAGAAACAGCACTCAGTGCTTTGCAGTGAGTTGTATTGTGTAAAGGATTAGTTTTGGTTGTAGCTCCGTTCAGTTTGCTTCCTTGGAAGTAGGATTATATTTTTTTTCAACCACCTTTGTACAAGCCCAACTCAGAAAAAATCGAGACGGTATGGAAAATGCTCATAACAACTAAGAGCAGTGATTTCTGAAATTCACATTGCATAGCATTTCATGGCAGACAGTATGAAGAAAAGGTATTTGATGTCAGTATGGTCGACCTCATTTTATTTGTAAATGCACATCCATCCTGCCCTGCCACTCAGGCCTGCAACCCATTCCAAAAAAGTTGGGACTGGGGGACTTAATGTCGCATAATGAGGTTAAAAAAAATGACCAATGATGCAATTTGAGACAGCAAGGGCTCAAACCTAAGCTGAATACAAATGATGTACGATTACTCAGACGGAACTGCATCAAGAACCTTCATTTTTTTATGAATTATATAACTACATGGGCTCAGGATTACATTGGCAGACCAATATCAAGCGCTACAATAGGTAGTTCTGTCCATTGAAGCCAATTAAAATGTTACAGTGCAAAAAGGACGCCTCATGTAAAGTGTCCAGAAGCACTGTGGACTTCTCTGGGCTTGAATGTTTCTGCAATGGACCATCAGTCTGTAGAAACATGTACTGCCATCAGATAATTCAATATTTCAAGTATTTTTTTTTTTGGAAGATGATGCCATATGCTCTGGAACAAAGGTGATAAGAACAATCCATACTTACGAGCAATGAGTCCAACAGCCATGCTCTGTCTGTCATTGCCCTTGGCAAGCGTAACCTGCTCTTTTGTGAGGGATCCTACAATTTTGAAAAGTACACTGAGATTTTGAAGTGACATATACTGCCTCCAAAACAATTTTTTTCTCCAGGGACGCCTATATATATTTCAACAAGACAATGGCCGCTTAAAAGACAGGTGTGGGTGCTGGGTTAGCCAGTCTGCAGTCCTGACTTGTCCCCAATTGAGAACGTGTGGTGCTTTTTGAAATTTACAATGTGACAAGGAAAAGCCCCATACTGTGGCAACCCTTAAGAATTATTTATAGGAAGAAAGCCACAAAATTACACCTGGAACACTTATTCACATGGTGTCCTCAATCCCTAAATGTACAATACATTTTGTGAAAAGAAATAGCAACATTGCAAAGAGGTAAATACTTTACTGTCCCAACTTTTATTGAACTACCATATGTTGCAAGGATCAGAATTAAAATGTGTTGATTCTTGAAAAATTAATAATATTAATGTGGTGAAATATCAATTAAAGTGCAGTTGCATTATTTTCAACAAACTGGTCACGGAAAATATACAAATCTGTGCTTTCAGTCTTCATTTTAATTCAACATTCCATTTAATCTTTTTTTATCCTGATTAGGAGTCCCACATTAACGCTGAAAAAACACTCAGGGGACTATAAGAAGATACATTACACAATGGATTTGCCAATAGCTGTAAGAATAGTGATTCCCAGGACGGCATTGGGGTGTTTCGGAGGTTAGGAGCTGCTTGGTTTCTGCGTGGGTGTATCTGCTGCCTGTGATGTGTGGTATCAAGGGAGGCCATCACGGACATGGATAAACGATCTGCCTCCCTTACTCCGATCGGGCTGAGTGGCTTAATGAATCGCGAGACAAAGCAGTATCCTGTAAATGACAGGCTACAGCAGACCAGTGTTTCCAGCGTTTCTAAATGAAGCTCACTGTTTGCGTGGAATACTGACCTTGTGCAGTTTATGCTCATTGCTGAGGCGTTTCCATTTCCTGCCGGGGAGAGCAGGCTTCCTGGAGGTTCTGGCATTTAGTGCCATTGATCATGATGGAGGAAACCCCGCCCATTTTTTTTTTTCCAGTGCATTATAGGTCAGCCACCTGTCAGGCCACTGCACGCCTGGAAAGTTGTGATGTAACTGATCGTAATATTTCTTGTTTAGATTCAGCTGACTGTCTCTTTAATGTGATATCTTTCATAAATATGCTTCAGATTATCTCTTCGTGTTCTCAGCTCCATGTTGTAGTGGTCTATCTTGGGCAATGAGTCAGATTCACAAGTTAATACATTGATAATGCAGTTTTCTTGGCAGCAAAAGTGAAATGAAACCCTCTCATTTGTGCAAATTTCCCAATTTACATTCACCTTTTCAGACAATGTGCAAGTATATCATTATTCTGGTTAAATTAGATATTGTGGATAACAGTAAAGAAAACTGACAGTTTAGATATTATGTTGTAGAAACTGTTGCTCTGTATTGGTACACTGTTAATACCACTCCTCAGCGTTTTATTATCAGTGGCACAAAAGTAGTAGTGCTTGTGGTAGAGCCATTTGATAAAGTTAATAACAGGTTTTTTGTTTATGATTATTATTATTATTTTAATTATTATTATATATATATTTTTTTTTTTACCAAAAAATAACACAGGATTCATGCAGTTACTCCACAAAATTTCTGTCCATCCTCAGACTTGTGGCACGTTTAGCCCGTTACTTGAATAAACCCTTGCAAACATTGGTACATTCACTCATTAAAATGTTGACATTAATCGTAATTCGTTCCTTTGTAAGACCAACAATAAATACATCAAGTTCAAATTGAATAACTAATCTGACTCTGAATTTACACTAAATTTATGCAACCAAACAGTAGAAAATCAGTGATCTGAGACAGTTAGACCTGTATGTTGGAGGGGAGGTTATGTAACCCTTGTGAGTGTTGAACACACATCTGTAAATCAGTGTGAGTGTGTGTGTGTGTGTGTGTGTGTGTGTGTGTGTGTGTGTGGATGGGTGTGTGCATGTGTGAGAGAACTCACCACAATGTCTGAGCACCCTGATGTCTGTCAAGGAGGCTTCCTTAAAATGACCTTTATGTATAATATATTTATTTGATGCAGATGACAGGTCAATGAGCCCTTGTTCCGAATCTGAAGACAAGGCCTCTCTGCTTTGAATGCAACAGCTCCACCGTGCCTTTGTTCACACTGCGACAGTGTGACAAGCAGAGCACTTGATTCTGACCTGCGAGGGCGGCCTGCCTGCTTCTTCCCCGTGTGGCAGCTTAATCTGGCTTCATTAAGGTACCCCCTCCCTCTGTATTTTAAAAATCATTTAGCCCCTATTACAGAACTAGAAGTAAAATCATTTATATTATTGTATGGTTCAGATCTAAGAATATGTTATGGTTCTAGATTCACACAGTTACAATTTTATCCGTTGATGTTCTATTTGGATTCCATTCTGAGGTCTTGGAGCATCAGTGTCAGTGTCATCGTTGGTTATAATCCTAGTCGCTGCACAGATGTTCTCTTGCATTATATGTCGCTCTAAATCAGACTGTTTTTGTCGTGGTTTGTGTCGTGAAGTTTGCAGTACTATACAACACACTGTTATAAAGTGACTGAATTTAACAGTTAAATTAACACATTATCTCCTTGTTATTTTGACTGTAAGTAGAGCCCTGCGGGTGATCTACAGTTAACATATACGGAACCTCTGTTATGAACTGATTGTATAATTAAAGTTAAAATAACTGGAAAATAAGTTGCCGGTTAAAATGACTTGCAAAAGAGGTGCAAGTTTACAGCGGTGCAGGCATGTTCACCTTTTCGATTTCTGCTTCACCTCGGGTGTGGAGCACAGTTGACTTCCCCAAAAATTAAAGCTCTTTCCTGTCAATTTAGCCGGGTGGTGATTATTCAGAGCGTGAACTGTATTCTTTTTGTTTGAGAAACATGACCACTTCCTGCTTGGGGTGTTAATTGTCACTGCAAAAGGTTTTCACAGAGTGATGTGGATGGGCCAAATGTTATATGTAAAATCACAAACTGTCCCTCAGTAATCAGATTTAAAAGTTTTTTTTTGTTTTTTTTTAAAAATAATTTCAACAGTGTTCTGAGCACGTGTTCTTTCTTTTGATGGGTGTTTTTTCATGTGTGATATACAGTTCAGTGTGTGTCTAACACAAACAAACATCCATCTATCTCTTGATCTAGTGTAGATCCATCCTTTTACTGACTGTGTATCTGCACTTTATAACCCCTTAAACTCTTAAAAAGTTGTAAAACTGACAACAAGACAGACAGTTGCTGGCCTTATATTCAAAGCACTCCCCTAATTCTTGGTACATCTACGCTGCTAGGTTATTCTTTCTACTCTAATCAACATTATTTGCCAAACAACAGATTGTATAGATTCTGTTACAGAACGCGCATTATTTCTTTTGCTAAGATGACTGTAACTGTTGGAGCACACCTCAGGCATGACACGACCTCAGAAAATCCAAAGATTTAAATCATCGCTCCCCTCCCCCAAAGCCAAGTTTTCTAAATGACTCAGGGGGAGGCATTCTCTCACACTAAAGACAGGGGGATGCAAAATACATTCAAAACTGAGCAATGAAAAATTACAGACTCTTCTTTAGCAGTTTTTTTATGTAGGTATGTTTTCTGGCTGTTAAAAAGGTCTCATATTCAATCATAATATTATACTGTACATTAAGAGATTAAGTTTGCCATGTTTTTTTCATTGTGCTCTTGCTGTTTTGAAAGATCACTCAGTGCAAAGTGACCCATGAGGCACGTCTGTCTCAGATTTTGCCACTGTGCTGCCACTTCATGGTGGCCTCCTACGTTCCTGGCATGGGGTGATAAACAGGAGGGTGAGAGGGGTCTAGGAGCGATCCATCATCCCCGGCTGCGCACACACACACACACACACACACACAGACACAGACACACTCACACACGTGTGCCTCTGCGGTGCTGGGATACACGCTCGACACATTCTGACACCACCGGCTCCCCTTCCACTGCCCTCTGACCTTTACCAGCGGACTAGGGTAAACAAACCTTCGCCAAGTCCGCATCTGCGCAGGCCATTACTTCACGTGTGAGCTGCCAGATCAGCAGTTCTGCATCTTCCTCCGCGAGAACGATTTTTCCGCTCCGCTTCTGCCAGGGTGGGTTCAGTGTCTAGCATTCAAGTGGCCTTCGTCCTTCAAGGTTCACCTCCATGCCCAGCGCGGACGGGCGAGCCGTGTTTCTCACTATCATACAGACCTTCTGAGCTGCCTGTAACAGCCAGATGGGGTTTGAAATAGATTCTGCATGGCCTCGTCCCCCTTTTAGGGTTTTGCTTGAAGGTAATAAGTCTCTTTCTTGGCACCGTTCCAATGAAGCACACATTCATGCAGGACTGTATGCTTGCCAGGGGCGCAGGAACGTAATGCAGAAGCGTGGGGTAAAATATATGAAAAATAACCTCAAGTATTGCGAGTCACCAACCTTTGCTTCAGTTCCCAGTTCTCCTGTGATCTGGCAAAACCTTGTAAGTTTATTAGTGGCAAAGATCTCGCAATTGAACTAACATTTTAGGTTCTGGACTTTTCCTAACAGAAAACAATACGATAGAAACTTGATTTTGAAGGTTCAAATGACACTAATAGTGTTTTAAGATTTTCAGGTTAAACTCAGTTTCTACCAAAAGTGACACAAGTACTAGGTTTTTCCAGATCACAGGAGAGTTTTGTCAAGTAATTTTTTTTATACTGTTTGTAGCCTTTGATTGATTTTAAGGTTTTGTTCAACAACTTTAAATGAGCTAAGTCCTCTGGACAATGTTGTCTAATTGGTGAGTGCTTGTGCTGGTACATACGTGCCTCCTCTGCCCCTTGTGCAAAATCGGGCTCTGTTAATACCATGTAGAATGCGCTTGTCATGTTTCATGATAGATATTTTATGTAATAACAGAAGAGTAGCGCTTCAGAGTTGGTCTTCACACAAGAGAAGAAGAAGAACAATAACAAGAAGAAACTGAATAAGCTTTTAGTCCCTCGTCTCGGGGACGAAAAAGAATGACCATCCAATTTGGGTTCGCAAACTTTCAAGCAGCACTGTATTTTGAAATCCCAATGTTATCATGAGTGAGACACCAACAATTGCAGAAAAAAGTCAGAAGAGCACTAAACTCTTTTGCTTACTCTGAGAATGACTTTGGGGAGAGAACAACAGTCTACTTTGCCAGTAGGTCATATGAAATTGTCATCCTTGCCCACAGCTTAATTGGCACGTTGTATAGCCTGCAGCATAATCCTCTAAATTTGAAAGGGATTATGGGGATTATCAGCACCAGTATTGTCTGTAACATGACCCAGACCTCCTGAGAATTTAGAACACTCCCCCTGCTCGATAATTATCCCCAAAACCCCCAATTCCCCAGGCAGGGCTGAGCAGCAGTCTGGCAGTGAATGCTGTACTCTGCTTCTGCATAGACTGTAAATCTTCAGGACTGGACCCCCAGTCACCTCTCATGCGTACATGTGTGTATATGTCTGCAACACGTGTGTGTGTGTGTGTGTGTGTGTAGGCTATTCCTACTGAAAAGCAGGAGCCATTGAGGTTTTCAGCATCCATGCATGGGATTTGTATGCTGACACAGAAAATATCACGCGGTATCAACATGCCCTGGCACTTCTGTCTGTGAGTCCGCCAATATCTTACCCCTGATCCCCTTCCTCGCCACCACCCCGCCCCCGCCTGTCCCTCGACCTCAGTACTCCCGCTCCAAGGTTTGCGAGCAGGGAGGACCACAGTCTGCCCCCCTTTAAGCTGCTTTCACATCGGACGCGAAACAAATTTTTCGCACGACAGATTACATTCAAAGTCAATGCAAAGACGCGAATACACGCGTTTCGCGTGTATTCGCGTCTTTGCATTGACTTTGAATGTAATCTGTCCTGCGAAAAATTTGTTTCGCGTCCGGTGTTAAAGCGACCTTACTCTTACTAATCAGCGAGTCCACGCCTACCCTGACTCCCCATTGCATGGGCGCTTTGTACTGAATTTCATCACACGCTCCAGGGCAAAAGACCCCATTTTCCCTGTTAGGCCTCGGCCGGAGGTGTGTGCAGAGTTTGCCAACATGCCAATGCACCACCTCTGGAGAAAATGTGGGAGCAATGTTGTTGTACTTTCCTTAATTCTAACTGCCCCCCTTCTGTTTTTTTTCTTCATTTCCATCACAGTACTTTACGGACACAGACTATTTAGTCTGTAGAATATGTGGAAGCAAACAAATTGTCCAACATTTTGAGAGCACATCTGCATGTGACGTTTTTATGAAAGATGAGGCCGTGACCATTTTTTTTCTCTCTGACCTTGCAGGTGTTTTTCTAGTGATTCATGACAATTATCATTGAAGGCCTTAGTTGTCTTTTTTTTTTTTTAAATTTTGCCATGTTATTTTTTATCTGCGGCCCATTTTGTAGCGTTTAGAATAGCCGCTTGGTCAGCGATAAGCCTGTGGACACAGTGTCACAGATCACGGCTATGCTCACTGACATGCTAATCCCATGATGTATAAATTTCTTTGGCATCTTAAGTAACACTGTATGCTGCAGGAAAGATAACACCAGCCAGTGAAAAGGTGAGGCTCAGTGGCAGCAGAGAGTAAGTTTCCATCCCCGTTTGACAAATGTAATTGCGTTCTGCAGCTGCAAACCCGTGGTCAGTTTCAGCTCAAAAAAACAGCCCTGCCCACGACAATAGTCATGTTTAGGCACTTTGGCTTGTTTGCTGACCTAATTGCCACAGTTGTGAGTATAGAAGTTAAAGATAAAAAAACACTCAATACCCTCACTCAGTGCAGTGTTGCATGTAAGAGTTGTCCATCCATCCATTCTCGATACCACTTCTTCCTCACTCGGGTCACGGGCAGAGCTGGAGCTTAGCCCAGACGACTATAAGCAAAGAGCAGGGACGCACCCTAGACATGCAAACTCTACACAGAAAGGCTCGAGGCCAGAACTGAACCCATGACCTTCTTGCCGGTAGGCAGTAGAGCTACCCACTCCCCCACCATATTCCAGCCCAGTCTCATCCCAACTCGCCATACAGAGATGCTACCTGACCAACAGTTGATATAGGGCAGAAAAGGAGGCTTCTGGCGTCATTATTTGATGCAAGTGTTAAAGCCAACCCTACCCCCAAACCTCTAAACCGAACCCTAACCCTAAATATTAAATAAGGACGCAAAAAGTCTCCTTTTTCATTTTATACTGACGCTTGGTCAGGTAGTGTCACTATATAACAAGTCGGGATGAGACTGTGGCCTGTTCAATTTCTGGTGTCTGTGTCATTACTGGCATGAAAAGTGTTCCTTCCCCCCATAAATGAGGTAACGTCATAGGATGGGGGCGTTGCGTTTAAAAATGTATGCTCTATTATTCTCTGGATTCATCTACGTCAGGCTTGTGTACAAATGCAAGCAGTCAGACGGGACAGGGCCATATCAGTTACTATGAGGCCGGACAGCATGAAAGATGATCCAAAAGCACACATACTCACTCAAACAAACAGCAGAAAACTCGTTCTGCACTGACTTCACATGATAAACCCACTCTGAATGGGCAATCATGTGGAATCACTGACGTCTGTCTCATTTGATTTCTGTCTCTTTGTTTCATGGAATGTCAGGCTAATTGGAAACTTTAAATTACCCTTAAATATGGGTGTGTAAAAGAATGGTATGTGAATCCAGCAAATGATTGGCAGGCTGTCCAGGGGTGCGTTTCTCAAAAGCACAGATGCTAACTTACGTAGTTGGAACCGCTGACTGTGAATGGATGAACTATGCAAGTTGCTAACTCAGTTAGCAGCTATGCTTTTGGGAGACACACTCCGGGCTATGTTCCAGCCTCTTACCCAATGCATGCTGGGATAGGTTCCACCCCCGTGTGACCGTAAATAAAGGTTTTGAAAATAACAATGGTTCTGCAAGTTTTGAGACAACCATCTAGGCCCCTTAGAACATGTATGACTTGAGGTTGGTCCTCCATAAATACCCACGCCATCTTTGCACTCACTCCTACAGAATCTTCTTTCTAAATTCAGAGTGAGTGGGGCATCAGGCATTGATTTCAGAACTCATAGACTTGTAATGGCATTCATGGCCTTTGTGTTATTGGATTCATCAATGACCATCAGAGACATCGCTTCTGTTGGATACTGTAGTAGTGTTTATCATGTAGAACCAAGCATAGGTGAAGACCAATTTACTGCAGTAAAATAGGTAGTTCAGAATCAGACCCTAAAGGGTGACATATTCATGTTTCGCTGTAACTTAAAGGCCATTCGTCGAGGTCACTATAGTCCTCAAATGTATATGGAAATGTAGGAAATAAAATTCAAATCACAACTGCTTTTTTTCTGGGGGAGGAGCCCCAGACCCCATTTTACTGACCCCCCCCAACACACACACGCACACACACACACACACACACACACATCTAACAACCAAAGTTATGACCTTGCTCTGGAGGTATTATAACAATGTGACTTCTTTGTCTCGGAGTGTGGGTACGGCCTGCAACCTGGACCTGCCTCCCATTGTAAACATGGCGGATAATGAAGCGCAAAATGCAACAATGGGAACCCTGGACCGTTGGCCAACTGAAGTCCTTTATCAGGGAAGAATGGGAACAGAGTGCACTTTCAAAGCTCCTGTGATCAGAAAATTTTTATTGCAAGAATAGAAAAACTGATGATTCTGGATTTTAAGACCATAAAAAATTGAAGCTTGATTTTGATATTTAAAATGATTCTTTTTGCTATTGTTTTCAGATTTTCGCCACCCATAACGAGAACAAATTAGGGTCAAAGTCCATTTCCAATGAAAGTGGCATACTAGGTTTTTTCAGATCACAAGAGTAGTGTCCTCAGTTCTGAAATGACTACTGGGTTTTAATAAAAGAAGAGGTGATGTTATGTAATGTGAGCTCTATTGCAACTAGTTGCAGATTCCACATGTCAAAATAGCCGTCATTTTCTATAAACGATATAGTTGATTAATTTAAACATTCCTTATTTGGTCTCAGTCATTTTTTTCCACTAAATACTGGTTAAAAGGGGTGTGTAAATTTTTTGCATGCTGTTTTTATTAACATTTTTTAGATTATCACATTTCTTCTGGAATTGACATTGTATCATGTTGCTATAAGTGTGTGTGATTCTTGAAATGACATTGTCATAATCTGCAGTTTTCGTGAAGTTCAAACTACTGTGTCAAAGCTCATTGCTTTACAGTAAAATTGACTGTGATCACATATCTTGTTCCATGGCATTTCAATGTTCAGTCGACCACAGGAATACTAGAACCTGTCGCATTACTCGCATATCAAGATTGTAAAATGCAGAAATACTTCTGCAAATTCCTAAGCATATTTGGAGCTGAGTCATACACTCCTAAGCCAAAAACAAAAAATTCAAAAAATGGAAAGCCCAAAATGGCCTGTATTTACCATAAAATGTTCTTAATGCTCTTACCAATAAAGAAATCCATGGACAAAGCCATCCCATTCTAAAGTACAGCATCTGTTTGTTGAATTCATACTACTTTACTCCCCAAGGCTTTGTTGTTAAGAGCACTAAAGCTTCAATTTTGTCAACTTCCGCTTGGCCCATTGTTTTTGTTCGTCAGAATTCCAACCTTCTCCTTTGGTTTATTCATGACTCACTCTTTGAAAATCTTTTTTTTTTTAACCCTTATAGGTACACTGAGAAGGGTTTGTCCGTTGCTGTTTGTAAACACAAAATTCAAGGTTGGCCCCTCCTTCGCGGCTCAACCACACCAGAATCGCACACGCCCTGATTGTAATTCGTGCTGTGCTCCAAGCAAGATATGCACTATCATCCTGTATGAACCGTATCAAAATTTTAGCTAATTGGCTCAAAATAACTGTAAAATAACTGTATTGTGATTCTAGACCAATGCTGTAAATGACAACTTTGCTATACCTGCACTGTGACATTATTAAAAGATACCTTGCCAACAGTAATGTTGGCTATCGTCAGCTAGCCTGTATTACTGGCTCATTACAGACGCTTTGTTGGCTAGCTAACCAAGCTAATTGCCCACCCTTTCCCATACAACAGAAAACAGGCAAATTTTGTGTTGCTCTTAATCTCCATCATCTCCTTTAGTGTTCACAAATGTAACCCCACATTTACTCTCGTTTTGGAGCAGGCTTTTTCTGCTTGGTGTTTTGCCTCCCCATATTCTCATATTTCCACTAATTTGGAAAACAAAAATAAACATTCAGCAACAAATTTGAAATTGAAAAAAAAACCAGGGTGCATAAGGCTTTCATGCAGTACTGTATATTAAAATAAAGCAATTAAATTCACATGGTAGATTGTCAAACAATCTGTTGAAGTGTTTTTTCAATGTGGTCGGAGACAAAGGACCTTTCAAATCAGCTCTTTAATGATTTTATTTGCATTTTCCATTATGTGCCAACTTTTTCTGAATTCGGGATGAATCATATATGTGCACCTTTTCTGAAGTCTAAGCATTAGGGAACATAAAGTTTTGTTTCGAGTGCAGGACTTGTATTAAGAGGGTAACACCCCCCCCCCACCCCCCGCGATTAGCATGTTCAATGGGCAAAAAAAAAACTAAAAGGTAATCAGTGTGGACAGTGTGTTCAATGACTAACGTAGTTCCAGGCAATTACCTACAAACTCATTCAAGTTCTGCCCCACCCACCATTCAGTTGGGCTGATGCAATGCTCACTCCAGATGTCTCACTCACTTACTTAACTCCCTTTCCACGTCTTAACCATCCTATGTCCATCCATTTACTCCAATATTAGACACATTTCAGGGCACATGTCCCCAATGGGTGAATATTGAACATATCTGAGTTGAAAAGATCCCACCGAGCTTTGAAAGTTCTCTTTGAGAAAATCACTGTCCATGCCATACATATTTTTGAGATAAGTAAATAATGTACTGGTATTATGCAATTCAGTGCATGTTCAGGTTACAAAAATAGATTGAAAATTAGGCTTGGGACTTATTTGTCATAGCAGGAAGTCCATTGAAAGAGCAGGTCAGACAGATCTCCATGTGTTTGCCACGGTAAACAAAACTACACCCATTGTTTGGCAGTGAATTTTTCCGTCACAATGCTAAATTCTGGATAAAAGTATGAGGGGTAAATCTGTGCTAACAATGTGGATGAAATTAATAATTAACAGTGAAGATGAGCCCTGAAAGTCTTGTAAAGAAGATGATGGGTTCAGTGACTGATTTTGAAAGGATCTGCATAGAGGAATGGTCCCAAATCCCTCCAAATGCGGGTACCATGTGCAACAGTACTGTTGTCCATGCCAGAGGTGATTGCACCCAGTACTCAATTACACTGAACTACTCTCTAACAAAACTTACACATCATGAGAATTCACCAGTAAGCTTGGGCCTGGATTCAGTCGAATCAAATCATCAGTGATAAAGCATCACCTCTGATTTTTCCGCATTAGACAACATCGTAAAATGGGTCTAAGTACAATGGGACAGGATGTTATCATAATCTTGTTCACTGACCTCCTAGCTCAGGGTGACATATGTTGTCGCACATTTCATACTCAGATAACTAAATAAACACCTAAAGTAATTAAAGTTGAACACATTGCCTGGGAAAACAAGAACCGGGTAACACAGGGTTCAGCCAGTCCTCACAGTCAACTACGCAGAACAAACATCTATGTGCAACACTTATTTTTGCTGCAAGTTTTTTATGAGCTGAAATAATACATAAAGATTTTTTCAAGATGCGAAATGTTCATATTGCTCTCTGTTATGTCCAGTAAATTTGATTGCATCAGAATTCCTAGATAGAGTTGCGACATGAGGATAAAAAATCTTGATAAGAGGCCATTTTGTTTCCATCACGTTATTGGCCACAGCCTCAAAGAGAATGAGTTTTTTTATTAATTCTGTTTCAATATTTTCCCCTGTTATCTAGCAGAACTGGAATGCAGCAGAATCCAGCTTGTCCTCTTTCCACAGTGCGTCCTGATGCCATCTCTTCCTCGGGTCAATGGCGCACATGAACCAATGTCAATTATATACAATAAAAGGGGACTCACCCAACCATGCAATGTTCTTCCATCGCTCCAAGGTTCAGTTCTGATGCTCACGTGTCCATTGCAAGCACTTTCAACAGTGGACAGGAGTTAATATGGACACGCTGACCAGTCTGCAGCCACAAAGCCCCATGGCTGGTAGGGTGTCATGCACAGTGTGCTCCAGAATTTTCCTCCCGTGACCATGACTCAAATTATGTGCAACTCATGCCTGAGTTATCCTACTATCGGTTCAGACCGGATGAGATGAAACCTTTGTTGCCCTAGTCCGTCAATCAGCCTTAGATGCCCAACACCCTGTCGACTCTACATAGTTTGTGCATCTCTGGACTGCTGCTTGTTGGACTCACAAATACTGACCGGGAGAATTTTCCTGCATAAACCTTGACCAGAAAAAGTGACTGTTTGCTAGAGTCTGTTTGCAGGCCTTGACATGCCATTGTTACAAGATAATTAACATTTTTTGCTTCACCTGTTATAATGTTTTGGCATATCAGTGTATGTGCATATGTATATATTGGAGAATCATACTGGTAAAGCCAAGGTTAATTCAAACTTGAAATTCTAGCTACAAGTTTGACTATGAATGAAACAATGAAAACCAAAATAAACCAAATTTGCTCACAAGCAAAGAGCTACCGAGACCCTCTGAATGTTTGGAATGCTAGTTACAAAATCAATAAAATGTAAAAGCTGATTTTAAGGCATCAAATGTAAGCAAATACATCTGAACACTGATGGCTTTATTTGGAGTGCGGGAGTGAATGATGTGTGAATGGTGTGTGCGCCCTGCGATAGATTGGCGAGCTGTCCAGGGTGTGTACTGGACTACCACCCACAGTCAGCTAAGATAGGTTCAAGCTCCTGAATGTATGGTTTTATTTAGCTCAGCTAGGACATTTTTTTAGTTAGACTACTTAAAGCTTGCCAGAGATAGCAAGCAGCAAGTGACAAGCTTGGGGTCATGCTCTAGGGATTGAGCTAACTAACGGCCCTCTTCAGTTCAGCCTATGGGTTTTTCATCAGCCTGAAGTCAGTTGACTGAGATGACCAGTACAGAATATTGATTTTGTTGTCCTAGAACCATTTCTGTGTGGATTCTAAGGTGTATTTTCTTTTGAGTCTTATTAGAAGGCCCACCAACTACTAAGTCTCAACCTTCTGGCAGAGACATCCAGATTGCCCGCAAAAGTTACCAGTTTCATGAAAGAATCCATCAAGCCGTTGATCTAAATCAGTGCCCTGCCACCTCTGGTGTAAAGACAGCCCCAAAACATTGCTGGTCCACTGCCATGTTTCACCGTGGGTATGAATTCCCTTTTGTTATATGCATCCTATTTCTTAATGCCAAACATACCGACCAAAACATGTTGTCTGACCAAAATCTCCACCAAACTTTATGGCAGATCTGGAGTGCTGAATGCAAACAAGATTTGTACCCCCTCCGTTCCTCCAAGAACCGAATACTGGCTTATTTAATCAATGGGCTAATGCCCCATTTCATGCAATTAAGACATTGTATGAAAGCATCCCTGTGATATTTGAAACGGTTCAATGCAAAGGGTCGGCCTATTAGTTATTTATAACTAGATATTGGATTCATCCCAGTATACACACTTGCAGTCTTGTGGTCTTGAATGCAGGATCATGCACTGTCAAGTAAGTGCAGAAGACTGTGCTTCTTCTGAATGTGTCCAAGCTTCGGAGCACTTAAACCACACTTTATGAATCCTTATCCTGATACTGCTACTCAGTGGTATTTTAAGGGCTACGTGTATCCCACAGAGCATCAGGATTTTGTACGCAGAAAGGACAGACTGTTTGTAAAGATGACGGGCATGAAAATATACCAGTGTAAATAAAGTTATATCAGATATCTGAAGCTTCTGCTGCTAGGCAATATGCTCAGTGTAAATTAACCAAGTGTGATCTCCTTGCTTGCTCACTTAATGACAACTTTATTAACTAATTTATCAATTTAATTACGTACGATTTTGAACGAAGTTTTAGTGTATATTTTTTTAATGTTTGTGTTGGTGATTGGGCTCTTATTCACAATTTTTTTCAGAATATGTATCCTCTAAATGTCATGCTTGATTCATGAACTGCTTTAACTGCTGCCTCAGAAGGAAACATTTTCCTTTTGTCAAGTGCATCCCAAAGTGAAAAGACAAAACCGCACTGCATTTGCAGTCTTTACGTCGATTTTTACGCACCAGATCCTGGAAATTCATGATAGCCACTTGACCAAAAACAAATAGCACAAGTGTAAATCTTGAAACCCATTGTCCGTTGTAGATATTTTTGACATTTTTCCCATCCCTATATCTGTCAAGAGTTCAAAAGGTTGTACTTGGTACCTCTGGGCTCTCAAATGCCATTGTGTAAGCTCCAGCAATTCTACCGTAAACATTAACATGATTACATAAGATGCTAATGGGCGAGAAGGAACATAGTGTGTTTTTAGTCGACAGAGTAGTGTACACTTCTGAGTTATGCTAATTGTCAAGAGTTAATATTTAGCTATCACTATTTTTCGCATATCTGCGCTATCATGTCAACACTTGGCTGGACTTGTCATCTCTTTATTTCCATTTAGCAACTGTGTATGTGGTTTCCTCATTGAAAACAAACTTTCAAATAACAGCAACTTTTTTTTCTACAGCATTCAGGTGTTTATAATAGTGGATATCCAATAAAGAGAATTTGTTTCAAATTCCAAATGCTCCTTTATTTCAATAACTTTCAGCTTTTAGTGCCCCTAGAGGTGTATACGCGTATAAAATGTTAACCTTTGGTTCAATTCTAATCAAATCTGGACCGCAGGAAAACAACTTTATTTGCCTGCGGACACCATAACCAAAACACAGCGCGAGAACCTGGCAGTGTTATCAATCTGCGTTTGTAAAAAAATTATCAGTTGCTGTGGAAGTGAAAGTCACGTGTTATCAGTGTGTTGTAATATTAAAGAATGTTGCTTGTGTTGTTGTTTCACATGGACAGTGAAGGGCGGCGTGGGGGTGTGTGGGGAGAGGAGAGGCGGGTGTTGACGACAAAAAACAAGATGACATGGTTAGAGAGCTCTGATTCACACTTGCATCACCTCACCCCTGCGAACAAGTAGTGGTGGGAAAATATTTGCCTTTCAGGAAGAGTGTGTTCCCCCAGCTAAACAAACAACGCTGGATATGGGCCCCCAGTACTAGAACTTTCCTTTGGGGCTGAGGGAAGTACAGAGGCTCACGCGAGGCCCTCAGCCCATCTGCTCACAGGACCGTCCCAAAATAACACCTTTGTGAGTCTAAATCCTGAGCTCAAAAAGCCTCTGGTACTAGCCCTCCCCCCTCTCCAAAACCAAGCCACTCGCACACAATGGTTGAAAAGGGGTGTACTCTTTTGTCTTTTTTTAGGTCAGTAACCCCTCATCTTTCCAGAGTGGTTAATTTATTCTACCATGGTTCACATTGCGTGGTGTTTCCTCACAATATTAAGGTGTGAGACCTTCATGCACACGGTGGTCATGTCTCAAAACCAAGTGATACTAACACTGTGACAAAGATTGATTCACGATGCAAGGAACTCTATTGATTCAGTTGAGACTGATTTCATAAAACGATGAATTTTATTGACGTAACCATATTCTTCCAAGGACCAAAATGTTTCATGTTTCTCTATCCATATAAAAAATGAGATTTTACTTGCTACGATAATTACTTTGTGGATAAGAATGGTACCAGCAATGACATCCTCTGTCTAAGATGATTATTTCTGCCAATGGTTTTGATTGCACTGTGTCATGCATGGTTTTGTATGGTGCATCCGTATCCCTCAGGGGTCGATTTTCCCTCGATTGCTGACCTCCAATCTGAACTGTGCAGTCATCTTTTCCTTTGTGTTCAACCTCCATTCTTTGGACCCCACAGATCCAAGATACAAAGTGCAGAACACCACAAATTACCCACTCCAGGCCCATCATTCAAGAATGCACATTAGTGGTGATAGGCAGATTTATTAATGCATTTATTAAGAGCATATTGAGTTTACTCTCATATGTACTGTCTTTGGTGTTCATCTGAATCAATTTTATTAATGGCCTGGAATACGTTGTGGTTTTTGTACCAGTGCCTGCATTATGCATTCACTATTTCTCATAGCATGTACTTAATTTCTGCCTATTTTTCAACCTAAAAGTTCTGATAAAAACGTTCTCATAAAAAAAAATTCAAATAAAAATCCATCAAATATCTTTTCAAATGTGTTGTCAGTTACAGTTATGTTTTATACAAATTTAATACAATATGGAAGCCTACTGAATATAGTGCAAGCATCCACAGGGAATAATTTAGAAAATTATCACTATTCTTGACATTTCTTTTTCAAAATTGCTGTTATAGTTTTATCTATTTTTAGCAAACAGAAAATAACAATACCTACAGCAGTTTCAAAATTGTGTGCTATTTCATCGCTCTCTAGTTTGCACTTGCATCTAACCTATATAGTACCCTACACAACTACCTTCACACCACTATGCTGACCAACATATAATCTTTGATACTATTTGCACGCTTGCAAGAAGATCGCCTTATTCGAATTTCACATAGGCACACAATAGCTATAGTAACTTAAAATACAATTTGAAAGAATAAATGTACAGTGATTTGAGACCATGTGTCCCATTATGAAAATGTTGCATAACAGTCTAAGGTTTGACAAAACTTTCCCCAACAAATATTCAAAAGCGAAGCAACAAAAACGGGTCAAAAATCGAAACATGCTTTTCCAAGGGTATAACGGGCGATATAGACGGGCCACAATGTTATTAGAAATAGTCTTCAAATGCGTAGCCATGCAACAGTCACCTCCCGCTCTCAAACCTCTTCAGTGCTTTGCCCAGTCTTGTCTTGCTCAGAGGCAGATCACGTGCGTTGGTGACAGATTGTCAGACTGCATAGCTGCCATTCATTGGCTTGCGGGGCGGTAAGAAGGCCCTCCCATAGGCTGGCCTAGAGACGTCATCCATGATCAGCTGTTACTGTTCCACAACAATAACAAAGGGGTCAGTTGGGACCTCGAGAAGAGTGAAGCAACAGCGTATTGTGAGCGTGTATGGGTCCATAAGATTAACATTTCTTCTGAGAAGAAAACTTATTTTTTTACGGAATAATTTGCATTGCACTCTCTACCTCAGTCTTAAGGATTTTCCTCTTAAGACTTCTCTTTTTCCTGGTTACAGTTTTGTGGTCGCAGGTGAGTTTTTCGTTTTTCGTGCGTTCCAAGCAAGAAGAAAGTTTTGCATGGTGATCTATTGAAGTCAACTCGGGTTGATTACGCTAAAAACACCGACCCTAAGGTTCGGTTCGGTCAGGCGAACAGTCGCTGGTGTATTTGTTACTTCGAGTGAGCTTTTGAGTAGTTTCCCGAGCCTTGATTTTATCGTTACATCGATTTTATTCACCCTTAATCGATTCTTAAAACTCTTTTGTGTTATTTTGTTGACACTTGGACTATCAGGTTGGTTAGTTTGAGTTATAAAGTGGTCCTATACCTCAGTTTTAATATGCGGAGTTGCAGTCCGCCCAATGAGTGTTGGGTTACGTTTGAACCCGTCGCCCCTCCCAGTCAGGCAACCTCAGGCTGTAGGCTGTGGTGCTCGACTAAACCGCTGTGGTCCTAAAATGGATCATAGTCAATTAATGCTTTCAGGCTGTAATTTTCCTTACTCACAATGGAAGGATAAGAAATGATTTGTACCTTAGTGTTGATGGCTTCATAAAGCCTTGGAAATGGCTGTGACCTCTCCAGAATTACGATTTAATGAGCAGCAGTGGTGACTTTTGTTGACTCTGATCATTAACCCTCTCCAGGCTCATGTTGCGAATTTGCAACAATAAATCAATTGATGACTGATGATAAAAAATAAAGACCACATGGGAAATGGTTTGATAAAGTTACTCTTCCAGCTCAGTATTGCAAAAATACAACATTAGTTCCACTTGCAGCCACTAGTGTATGGAAACTATTCTCCACGAATGAAGGATTTTTCATATCTCAATATAATAAATTGGGCTGGAGAGGGTTAAATAAAGGGAATATTATTCTCTGGCGAAAGATTATGACATTGGTCCAAAGTCAATGGAGGCATTCTGGGAATTGGATTACTATAATGAAATTCAAATCCGCATCGACTGAGTGTACGTTTGCTTTGTCCGTACTGCTCACTACATTGATTACTGACGCAACACGAAAATGACGTCACTTGTCCAGAAAGTGTTCACGTTACTGTTTAAGTTCATCGCGTCCCCTATTTTGCAGTACAACATCATTCATGTTGTCAGTGGTCTTTCTTGGAATTTTTTTTTTCTTTTTATGCCCCGATGTGCAGTCAATATGTTCTTAGGGTTTGTTTTTACGTATATGCTGTATGTTAGCTGTGGTTACTCTCTGTAGTTTTTCCTAAATAAAGAAAATCCCCTTCATCTCGTCGGTGGTCGTTTACAATCGCGAACTGGTTCGGGCGATTGGGCTACAGCATGAACAGTGTATTTTCAGAGATATTTAAAAATGTATGAATATGCGGATTGTCACAAAGACTTCAGAACAAAGACATTCTGGGTCCTTTCCTGTCTTAGGAAGATTACAGCTGCCCCTCTGCAGATCGACTCGAGCAGGAGATAAGAATGGGCTGAGATAACCTGAATCTTTGCCTAAACCTCATTCACGCCTCTCATTTTTTAAAGACGGCTTCAGCACGTTGATAAACACGTCGATTTCGATGAATGCTCCAGTTGCCACAATGGTGGTTGAAAATTAAAGGACAGTAAAGTGAGCTTGTAGTATGTCTGATGTTACTACCTGACAACTTGTGTTGCGTCTACATACTTGTTTAGTTTAGATTTGTCTTCTACTCACCTGCATGTACATGGTGTTGGTTAAAGGCAGAATGTCACATTGCTTTGTCCACACTACTATGCAAATGCTCTTATAGTATGATCATCTGCTAAGCAAATGTATGTAAATGGCATGAATGACTTGGATATAGGAGATAAGCTCGCTTTATGCATTTTCCATTTCAGTTTAATCTATACAGAAAGAGACCTCATCCTAACGAGCCTGAACGAGAGCGATTGTTAAATTTACTCAATAAACTGGCGGCCATGGAAACTGCTGTGGAAGGACTTTTTTGTCTTGTCCCACCTGTTCTGAAAATGCTGCTGCTGGTCTTTTTTTTTTTTTTTTTTTTTTTGCCATCTGTTTGCATATTTGTGTTAGACAAAGCGAGGGAGGGAGCCCCTTTCTATCTGTTCTACATCCCTCTTTCTGTCTATTCATATCCCTCAATCTCAAACTTAATCTCTAAATGGGTACAATGTGATAATACAAGCTCAGCGAGTGTGTATATTGGCTGCCAGCCAAGGGCTATATTTTGCATCACTGGCTCATGTAGTTGTCTCTTTTGAAAACGAGGTGCAAACTGCATCTCGGGATTGTTTTAATGTGCTCGTCAAATTGCCCCCAGTCTATGCAACTTGATTACATTTTTTGTCAATAATTATGAATCGAATTTGAATATGCCGAACGCAGCTGTGTTAGCTTCAGCTACGCTGGCTCTCTTTCTGTCGTGCGTAACAGCAAACTTGCAGACTGCAGCTGGGTACTTTGCGAAATGGGATTACGGAGTTGCTGTATAACTGCAGTAAAAGTTCGAACATTTCTTTAAACCTCTGCCCAAATTCCAGATTTGGGAGGGATTTTAGATTTTATTTGGGGCAGTTATAACTCCAGCATGATACTCATGCTTTGTCAAAGAGGACCGTGGTATAGCCTAGTCCTGTAGCCACTGTTGCCCTGAGTTGAAGGTTGTAGCATATGGTTCTGACAACAGTCTCACACAGGTACGGCCTTGGCCTTGTGTTCTGCTGCAGTGGACTTGGTACCTCACTGGTGTCAGTATGTTGCTCGTTCCGTGAGCAGTTGGCCTCATTGACCTCTTTCATGTGGAGCTGGTGTCATCGATGCTAAGTAAACCACTCTTGCTGTGTGCCAAGTGGTAACCTCATATCATCTCCAGAAAAAGTACAGCTTAATCAGCAGTCTGGACTGTGTCTAGTCTTTAAGGACTGCCTTCTTCGAGTCAGAGTTTGCCCGAGATTATCTCATAAATAATCTCTTAAGTTTTCGGAGAAGAGCATTTTATGCTTTCTTTCGCGTTGATCATACATGGTGGAAGTTGACAACACGGTATTACTATAGGCAGGAGACAAATTAAAAGAAAAAACCCAAACTCATGGACGAACACTAGAAATGCTGACACTTCTGTTCATTTTACCCGCCTGGTTTGAGTCCATTTCTCCTCTTAAAGGCAGAAGGGCCACTGCAAATCAATGCAGAGTTAGGCTATTCTGGGCAATCGATGACCTTTATATCCTATGATGTAGTATTTCTACCATGATGGGAGTGGTCTCTTCCAGGACAACAATGGCCCAAATCCCACAGGGCACAAGGGGTCACTGAATGCTTTTGTGTGCATGACAATAACCTTAAGCAGATGTCACCACCTTCCCAGTCACCAGATCTCAAACTAACTGAACTCATACGAAAGATTTTGGAACAACACATTCGCCAGCGCTCTGTCACCATCATCAAAACCAAATGAGGGAGCATTTCTTGTAAGAAAGGTATTTTATCTCTTTAGTGAAGTTTTACACCTGCATAATCTATGCTAAGGTGTTTAAAAACTAGCTTGTGAAGGCCCAATACCCGATGAACGCTGTTTATGCTGATTATTCTATTAATTTCTCCCCCATCTGTTTATTAATGTATTCAGAAGAGTTCTGGGTTTCATTCTGCGCAGTTATCCAACTAACTCCATAATATTGTTTTGTGAAAAGGCTGGAATTGAGTATGTCCCCTTTCGTTTGTGGTGTGTGACTCACGTGCAGCCCTCATACACACTCACACCAGTTCACTCCGGCTTTCCCTCTCCCTCCAATTTCACACGACTCCCATGACTTAACCCACCGCCTGTGTTTCCCTGTTTTCTGTTCTGGTGAGCATGTGGTCAGAAGTTAATTATTGTTTGTTCTTGTTCTCTCTTCCCTTTTTTGTCTATTTTCTTCCTCAAGCTTCTCCTTTTTTCTCCATCTCTCTGCCTCTGTCCCTCTGTTTATGTTCCCCGCTCCTGCAACAACATGTTCACCACAAACTTCCTCTGATTCTCTTTAAAACAGTTCAACTTATTGCTTTTGGAAATGCAGTTTCGCCTAATGATGATGCTGCTGTAATAAAAGCAATAAAACCATCAGTATCCATAAGGTTCCTCATATATGCACCAGGTATGTTTACAGCAGATTTGATGGGATTCCCACCCAGACTGTTAGTTACTGTAGTTAGTTACTTAGTTACTGTATTTTTAACAATGAAATGTTGGGCCTGGTGGTGCCTCTGGTAAACCCACATGGTCTCTAACATGACAATCACAGAGGGTCTGGCATGAGCTCCCATCTAAATTGTTTGAGCTGTTGCATTTTAAAATGTTAAACTTGGCTGAGTAGTGGCTCTACAGGAAACATTACAGGGTCACCACAATCAATGTCTTCTTCCTCTGTGCACCTGTGATGTTGGAACACAGATATGACACGATTCCCATTAAAGCTGTTTGAGTTATTGCTATTTTTTAAATAAAAGTTTGGTCTGGCATTGGTGTAACAGTAAAGGTCATAGGGCGACTAACGTCAATAACAGCCCCTCTCTGTGCACCAGAAGTGATCACAAGATGTGTGATATGATTCCTGTCTAAACTCTTGAGTTATTGCATGTAGAGGGTGAAGTGTGACCTAGTGGTGGCGCTACAGCAAAGGTTGTTGGGTTTTGTGGGTATTATAAATGCACATTTATCATTGCCCCCTTTCTACCTGGTAATGTGGAATTATTTTGTCCATGTGATAGCAGTTGAGTTTGATTTAGCTACATTCATGTTTCTATAAATTGCATCAGGCAACACATGTAAATGAAAATCATGTTTTGAAACCAGGGTGAGCACAATGATTCATTGCAAAATCCAACTGTAAAATGAGGGAAACTGTCCATCAGTCCGTCCTTCTGTTTGAATCCATTTGTCTCTGCAAGTGGTTGCCTAGTCAGTCTGAAACTGCGCATGTGCAGTGATTATTGGCATAGACAGGGTCTGACGAAGGAGATTTTTCTATTTTTCCTTAGCTGCTAATGAGCAATTGTACGGTGTTTTGCACATTTTCCGTGAGTGTGCATGGAGTTAAGGTGCGCACATCCCCAGAAGTTGGCACATTGTGGCGCACACGGCCCCGGATGTGGACTAGTTGAGAAATGACAGCAGCTTTTGTTCATAGTGCCCTTTGCTCTGTTATCAGGCACATCGGTGGCATATTTTGTGCCAATGACTGCATGAAATCTGTGAAGCACAGAAGCTGGGTGTCTTCCCTGCTGATGCTCTGCCTGGCCTGTACTGCAGCCATCTTCAGCTCCCGCTTGGTTCAAGGACTTTTAACTGTCAGTTAACTTTAGCTTAAATGCATATTCAATTGTGTTCAGATCTGGTATCTGGCCAACAGAACCAAAATACCGAAAAATATATCACAGTCCAAGAAATGATGGTGCTCACTGTATATCAAGCACAGCATGATAAATAATTGCGCATATCCAGTGGTGGATAAACACACATTAATGGATTATGGTTCATAAATGCACTTCATGAATATGTTTACAGTTAAGGGACGATGAAGGCCTACACCCCAAGTATTTTTTAGGAGCCCTTTTCTCACCAGTTAATTCGTGCAATTATCCAATCAGCCAACTCTAAAGCAGCAGTGAAATGCTAAAGATCATGCAGTCATGAGCTTCATTACATTTACACATCAAACACATTCGGATGGAGGAAAAATTTTGCTGCCCGTGACTTCGACTGCAGCATGGTTGTTGATCCCAGGCAGGCTGGTTTGTGTATTTCCAAAACTGCAGATCTCTTCGGATATTTACATACAACAGTCTCTTGAGTTTACACTCTGTGGCGCAGAAAAAAAGGGAAGAAAACGTGCAATGAGAGGCACTTCTGCAGACTGATGAGCCTTGTTTTTGTGAGAGACCAGAGGAGTGAGGTTAGGTCAGCTATAGCTGATATAATGGCTAAGGTAACTCAGGTGATCACTCTTTACAACTGCACGAGCTGAGATGCATCTCTGATTGCACAATGCTTCAAACGCACAACAACAGAAGGCCACGTCGGGTTCCGCTCCTGTACGTCGTCTGAGGACACTGTGGGCGCAGGCTGGCCGTTTGAAGACTGCAGAAACACTGTCTTCGGTTTCTTCTGCGACGGTCATGTGTAAAGGTCGGAATTTAGCATCAACAGCGTGAATTCATGGAGCCAACCTGTGTTTTGTGCTCAGGTAACATAAGCCGTATCGGGTGACAGTGGTGCTGCATTGGTGTCTGGGCTGGGTGGTTTGGCCCCTCTATACCAATCATTTGAATTTCTCTGCCCGAGTATTGTCGATAGCTATGTGCATCCCTTTGCTTTACTCATCTTCAACTTTTAGCATGATAATGCACCATGTCATAAACGTTATCCCAAACTGGTCTCTTGGACATGGCAGTGAGGTCAGTGTTCTTCAAAGGCCTCCCCAGTCACCAAAAGGAAATTCAGAAGAGTATCTTTGCGATGTCACAGAATGGGAGATCGGCATTGTCAATGTGAAGCTGACTGACCCTAACAATAATGTTAACATCTAGCAGAATCTCAAAGGAAAATTCCAGCACCTTCTGGAATCCATATTATGAAGAACTGATGCACTTCTGAAAGCTAAGAGAGGCCCTACTATTAATGCGGTGCTTCTCATATACACCTTGATGAGAGTCGATAGGCTGAGAGGAAAACATTCGTCTTCCTTTTGTCCACCCCCAGGCCTTTCAACACCAATCAGTCTCCTGTGTTTTATTGAACAGACATGGTGATCAAATGCTCTCCTCCACAAAACAGACCAAACCTGCACAAACATTTTATCCATGAGTAATTGTAACGTGATAAAGTGATTCAGTTGACACGGCTGATTATTATTATATTCAGTTGACACGGCTGATTATTATTATTATTATTATTATTATTATTATTGTTATTTCTTCTTCATGACTTTTACTGTCATTTTTATTAAGAAGATAAATATGTATTTTTGTTTTACAATTTGCTTTAATAGCCAAACCTGGATGTACTGACTCAGGGACGCAATTGATAAGGTTGCAGCTCACACGCATCCTTGTAGCCATGGACTTTGTATCACACGTCAATAACCCCAAACACGCAATATTTTGACGGCGAATCCCATCCCAGATCTAGGAACTTCCTATTAGCTGAGTGCTGATAAATCATTCCCCCTCCCTTGGGGTGGGGGGGGTTACATTAACATCACTTGTACGTCACTGCGTGCAAATGTTGGGACAGGATGAAGTTGAATGTTAATTTGGTTTGAAATTGGCTGCCTTGTGCCACCATCTCCTTGTGGTCTTTCAATTTATTTCTGTCTCGCCCTTCCTCTTCCCTCACATCTCCCTATTCCGCTACCCCTCCTCTACCTCTCCCTTATTTCCTTCTCTCTTACTCTGACTCCTTCCCTCCTCCCCTTACTTCCCCTTTTCTGCCCTGCTGTTCACTCTCTCTCTCATTTTCAACATCGATGTGCGTATATTGATGATTGAGAGGCATCTTGATGCGTTTCTGTTGTCATACGTTCTGGGGACTTTCTGGGGAGGTTAATCTCATTAAACCCATGTCCCCTTATATGGGTCTGTAAAATGCAGCTGCCGCATTCAATCTGTAGACCTTCAGGCCAATTTTTAATTCTGTTGGACATCACCAGGTTTCCAAAAATCCCAAGTATGTCCTGCTGAATTACAGGCAAATTTGTATAAAATGGTGTACAAGATCTAGATATTTTCACTTTGATGTAATGTTGAAAGATTGCATCCTGGGTTTGAATATTTCTCTCAACATAAGTGTGATGTATCTTCAGTGAAGTGCTGGAACGTGGAGATAGATAGTATGTATGTTATATTGTCCTACAATATCAAAAAAAGCATTTGATGACTTTGAACCTGCTTAAGGGGTTAAATGCAGTGCACTTAACCTTTCTCTCCATTTCCCCTCTTCCCCTCTCTCTGTCCTCCAGGGGTCCTCCGCAGATGTGTCCTGAGCTATGACTGACGTTTGCCCCGCTTTCCTCCGATGAGAGCGCACGCCCATGCACTTTAGCGATCCTTAGCGCCTGCCGAACGGTGCGCCCGGTCTTCGCCCCTGTACAGGTCTCGCAGCGCCTCGCCGGGCTCTAGCATGTTCCACAGGCTCACCAGCATTCTGTTCGGGGACGGCGCGGAAGATGGCGGCGACTGCCCTGCCGACCCGTCCTTCAGCGAGAAGGAGGAAGAGGGGGATGAGTGGATTCTGGTGGATTACTTAGGTGAGGCGGCTACTGGTTACTGCTCTCCGGGCTGAACAGTTTCACTCAGACACACAAAACCGACTAGATGAGGCTCCCATTTATCGCTTAACCCTTAGAGCACTAAAAGCAGCTATTGTTGCCCAATGATGTAAGATATCCAGATCAAAGCTGCTGAAAACCTATCATGTGACGACTTGTTTAAAAGAGCTCCCCTGCGGAAGCTCTTTTAAACAAGTCGCCACATGATAGCTTCTCAACAGCACAAGATAGTTAAATTAATATATATTTTTTAATTTATTTCCCCAGTTTACGGGTTAATCCAGTGATTTATAAATGTTTCCCTGGATTCCACCTTCCAGTTCTGCATATGAATTGTTTTCTGTCCAATGAATATGAGCACATCAATTATTTGTATCCGACTGCAGATTTCTAGGGAGGAATGATTTGGAAACGATTTGGATAAACAAACGATTTGGGACGGTGCCGTCACTGCCAAAAGGTTTATCTGATTTAGATTAACAAAAAAAAGTTACAACCATTAAAGTTGACAGTCTGCTCCTCAACCTCATTGTATTTAAGTATTTATACTTGTTGTATTCTTTCAAACTTGGTGCTTGGGTACAGAGCCAAAATAAAATTAGTCACTTTCCACTGTCCACTGAGTTATGGTGCTCACTATCTCAACCGATGTGTTTGTAGTTAAGCCTTGCCCTGCATAGACTTTCTTTCTCAGCGTAAGCAAATGAAGTGACTGCTACTGTCAGCAGTATGTTGATTTAAGGTGCCACAGAACTGATACTCCTCGTACCACAGCCTCGAAGCACTGGTTTCATTTGCGTTTGACACGAAAGTTGGTGCTGGTAAACGACACCACCGACCGGTGCGCAGATGCCCGAGGCTGTCCGAGCCCCATTCTGTGGGACAGATAGCGTGTGAGCAGGACGGACCCAACCCAGACACCAATGCAGCGCTACTGTCACCCGATACGGCTTATGTTATCGGAGCACAAAATATTTCTCTGGCAGCGTTAGCTTATGGCCGACGCACTTGTGCAAAGGCCAGACAAAGCCTGGGGGGGTTGGGGGTTACAGTAAAAATAACCCCAACTGCCCAGCTAACAATATTTGCATTCATCTTGCCTGACTGATTAGTGAGAAGTCTGGAGAGCCGCTGGCATTTAGTCTTTATGAGGCTCGCATGTCGATAACAGATGCTTGACCAGTCCTGCCAGAGCTTTGGATTTAAACACACGTGATGGGCCTGTTTTTCTAAGACCTTTAGCACGTGCAAAACCTTTTCGCCCATGTAAAATTAATAATGCCAATATTTGGTGGTAAGCAAACACCAGTCATTGGTCATATTTCTGCTTCTGTGTGTACTGAAAGGCATAGCACATGTGACACTTCCTGTTGAATCAGACTCTATGCCTTTGTGCTTTTACTTGTAAGACAGTGAAATGGTAGTTCCAGTTCCAAGATCCTGTGCAGCCATTTTCTCTTAAGGTTTTAGCTGTGTGCTGAGTAATTGGCTTTGAAGAGACTGCCATGAGCGCCGTAATCGGTCTGTGGACTTCAGCTGATCCTGTAATTACTGCAGAATCCTCAGTTAGCATTGAAGGGATTGCCATATCTCAGTGGAGCAGGTTTGGTGTCATGCTGAATCCCGTGATAAATCTCCATCAGGGGTGCGTGTGATGACAAGCATTACTGTCCGCAAAACTCTTTCATCTGAGCACACAGTCTATTCTTTTGTGAACCCAGATTCAGGTCATGCAATTTTGCGCAGCCATTGATAGTTGACCTTAATATCCGATTGAGCAACTTAACTGGAGTAATGTACCTAGTCCTCCCGAATCGGATTATGCAGTTTGAAAGCCGTGCCAAGCAGGTTTCACGGTTTTTGATAAAATTCACCCCTCGGTGGCTTAATTACTTTGATGAATGTGTACAGCCAGGAGTGAGCCTTGTTAGCATTGTTCCCAATTTACTTGCTTCGTCAGCTGAAATGCTCTGATGTGTCCCTGCAATCAGGGAAGTATTTCACACATTCTTGGCAAGTGTTTAAGGCCGAAACTACGTCAGCGCAGCCAGACTCTGACGTTGTTAGCGCTCCTCTAATGACTTTTGTAATTATGTCTTGTGGACTTCTAAAATGGCATGAACACATGTCCAAAACTGAGGAGGCAAATTAATTTCCTGCCTTCTTATATAAGTCTGTCCCCAAATGTTGTCGCTATGGATGGAGCAGGAGAGCTTCCTTTTAGCTGCGAGAGACCGCTGCTGGTGCATTGTGGGTCCTGCTGGCTGATTGGCCACAGCTGCTCCCTGCCACAGAACGCTGCCGCCCAGGTGTGAGGGAGGCTTGGGCTGAATCCCAATTCTCTTATTGGCGGCCTTTTTCCTGTCCCGTCCACTTTTCCTGGTCCTCTTTAGAAAACGTTGCATAGGTGAAGGGAACGTTGCAGGGAGGTTTTAAAGGTACCCTGCACGTTTGAGGGGAAAAAAACTGATGTCGTTTCCTTCAATGAGCTGGACCTTGCCGGAAAGCTCTGGGGTATGAATGACCTATTCAATCAGTACAGCTGTGTTAAGGACTGTGTATTCGATCTGTCCGTTTTCCCAAGGTTGGTTCTATGCTTCCTTGCTAGAAGGAAGCAACAAAGGAGCCAATTGCTTCCTTTCCTTCTTGAAACGGTTAGTTCTGAGGCTCCTTTTCATGGCTACCTGCCAAGCTATTTCCGGTTCATGTTTGTGTGTGAGGAAGGTCCCCCATTCTCAAGAGGATTGGGATGCAGCCTGGCTTTATTTGCCGGCATTTGAGCTGAGCTCTGGTCTCCAAACAGTACTGCAGTGACCTCTATAGGCTGATTAGGTTATTACTCATAATAAGCCATTTTCAGGAACAGCCGGTGTAACTAGCAGGTTCACTGGTCTGTATTGTCCTTACATAAAGAGATGAATTGAGGCAATTATTTAATCTCAGGTTTGTCAGCTACATTTACTAACGTTTTTTAGCAAACAATATTGCTTGTTGCATACATGCCAACTCCACCGCTTTTGGCGGTAGACTACCAATTTCGGGGCGTTTCATTCTGAAAAAAATGCCCCAAAAACGTTAGTCTACCTCCAAAAGCAGTAGAGTTGGCGTGTATGTTGTTGTTTTCAATAGCAGCATTTGTCAACCTCTCCGTAAAAATCATGTCTTTTGCGGGGTATGTTACGGAGTTGTTTTTGATGCAGTCTTTTCATTGATCATTTCAGTTAACCCTTTAAACGCTACCTTTTTTCAATTACGTTGTCTTGTCAGCAGACGAAAAGTCAGAAAAAGCATATTCGGTATCCGCTGGTTGCACCTCATAATCAAATGGAAAATATTTAGATCTTGAACATCAGTTTATACACACATCCCTGTAATTCAGCTGGACATATATTGTCCTGTTGGAAACTTTTGGATCTCCACTAGAAATTGAGATTGGGCTGAGCTTCCCCGTTTGAATACAGCAGCTGTGTTTGACGGAACCATATATGGGTCAGATGGTTGTATGGGGATAATAAAGAAAGTCTCTAGATCCACTGGGTTGCCAGCTCTGGTCTCACCGGTTGCCCTATCTGTCTCAGCAGCGGAGGCCTGCCCCAGCCCCTGCATGGACAGGGCGGGGGGAACGTGTCCCGAGGACTTCCCCGTGCGCTACTCCTCCTGCTCCTCGCTGGACTCGGCGGCGGACGAGCCTGAAGATGGCGGCTTCCTGCGGCTGGAGGCGTGCGCCCTGGAGGAGAGCTGGTTCATAACCCCGCCCCCGTGCTTCACGGCGGGAGGCCACGCCCCCGTGCTGCTGGAGACCAGCCCCCTGGAGAACCTGCTGATCGAGCACCCCAGCATGTCCGTCTACGCCGTGCACGCCCCCCGCCGCGTCGTACGCGACGGAGCTTGCCGCTCCCTCGACCAGCCCCTCCGCAGGTACTGGCGTTCGCAGGAAGGAAGAAAATTGAGGCGGCGGGGGATATTGCCATGTTAGTGGCAAACACTTGTTCTCATTTCAATTTCGCTCCAAAAACCCCTGTTGGTCATTCATTGGTTTCCCCTCCATTTATGTTTCTGTGACCAATCAATATGAACTCTACTGTAACGAACAGCCCACTTAATCCTGGTGTAAATTTGCAAGCACCCATTCTGAGGCCGCTTTTCTGGTACTAGGAGGCCTCAGACATCAGCGGCCTTATTGCTGTTGCAAAATTGTTTCCCTAAAATAATAAGAGACTTTTGGCTTTTTTATTTGGTTGCATGTCGGGCGCCCTCTGCCCATGGCTGTGTCCACTGCATCACTGCACTAACCTCAAGGAATCTAGTTCAGTTATGTGTCGTGTTCTTGTGAGTGCGAGCTTATTCACAAGGGTACGAGCATTGAGATGATTAAACTATGGTTGCTATGCTGCATATCTACTGAGTCACTAGTCTGTTTATCCTACTCAATTTTCAGCTAACCTAGCAAATCGCTGTAGTGTTTCAAAACTTTCTTGTATGAAATTAATGTTAGTTCTTGGGGTTGTAAAACTTACCAATTGCTTGACTAGCAAAATTTTCTTAGTCCACTGATTCCAATCTAGAAAAGGAAAAAAAAACCACGCCTCATTGGCAAATTTTTGTCTTACTGGGGAAAAAAGGTGGTGGAAATAAATGTTTTAAGTCTAAATTTAACATTATAATGTTGGTAAGATGGACTTATTTTTGCATTGTTTGCGGGGTATGATGGTGTGGACTGTTTGTTTGTAGGGTGGAGGTCCCGCGCAGAGCAAGCACCCACTCGGCCTGCTATGCCACCGCCCTCTCGGCCCGTCCCACCTTCCCTGATCAGGACAAGCCGGGCCGCCTGGCCCAGCGCACTCGGGATGGAGCCGAGCGGCAGCAGCTTTCCCGCAACGCCCTGCGCCGTCTCAACCTGCTCCGAGACGGCACCGCTCGGCCGACCAAGAGCGGCGGCGTGCTCGTGCACCAGCCGGGCCAGCGGCAGTTCAACTACTGACCGCCGTCCCGCTCGTCACGTCCCCATCCGCCTCCATCTTCCCTAACCCCGCCTCCCCTCCCTCTTGGGCCTCAAACACACCTAGCGGTGCTGGGACTTCCTCTATCGAAAATCACAAGATGGAGTCTGTTAGAATAGATACCGTAGGTCACGTAACTCTGGGGCTGGCTTTCACTGATCAGGACAAAGTTCCACATCAGACACAGTGCTGAGGACGTGTGTGATTTTGACAGTCTGTATTGTTGAATGGTTGGATGCATTTTTGTACATCTCCTCTCCCGCTAAATCTCTCAGTCAGTGTCCTGTATCGAACAGGCGAAGCAGGGCTCCTTTGCGGAGAACAATTTAAGTGCTCAATCCGCTTTAGGGACGTTTCCTCTAAAAATGCCCTGGCTGTATTCCCGCTGTGTTGTAAGATGAGCATTTTTATATTTTCACACCTAAAGCTCAATCTTACAACTTTCAGAGGCTGAAGCATGCTTGACTCTAATCAGTTTGTGTGTGTGCTATAGTTCAGGCTGTCTCTTTACCTGCTCTCTTTAGCCTCTAAAGACTTTTTCAGACATTTGCTCAGAATGTATGCACAGTTATATACTCACAGACCTACTGAGGTTGGGCAAGATCGCTGAAACCCCATACAGTGTATAAATATCAAGTCTATAAAAGGAAGTAGTGCCACTTTTCTCCTTTTCAACAGACCCCTCTGGTTCGCAGAGGGAATGGAGTTGATATCTGCCACATGTTCTACACTCTAGGGCCTTCTACGGAGCTCATTTACATGAGGTGTTTAAATCTAGTGATTGAAGAGGCAATGAAAGGCTTTTGTCCTCGTACCAGTGTTCATGATATCACTCGAATTACTTAAGCGCAGTGTATGGGAGTGTTGTCCTCTTGGAAATCAGAGACATCACGAGGGAATGGTAATTACCCCACAGGGTGCAATTGGTCTTGTGCAATGTCTTCGGATTCATTGGACCAGGAAGGTCAATCGTCATACCCAATGACTCTGATTCCCTTGTGGTAGCCATTACAAACACATCCCCATAGTTTTACGTTTGCCGACTGAAATCCTGGGTTGAAGGTGTCTGTTTCTCCAGTAGGAATACTGGCCAGATATAGGAAAAAGGGTCGTGTGGTGCAGGCCATGTTACTTTTCCGTTGTTCCAGTGTCAATGATTCATGCCGAATACGCCAGGTTTTGAATTTTTGTTATGCATTGTTGGTAAAATAAATAAATAAATAATTGTTTATAATAGTGGCTCTTTGGTCAGTACCAGCCGGTTAAGGCAATTTTCCTTGAGACTGAGTTATTATTTAATTCTGTGGTCATTTTTGCTACTATATTAAGCATTTAAGTTGCTTTCGGTGAGCTTTGAATTTTGACCAGGTTTCTTTTTGCCAATGTAGCCTGTTTCTGTTTTGCATATGTAATGAATCTCTTAGACACGGTTCCCTTGGCACATTAGTTATTGGGACTGATGTGCTTGTAATTCAAGTACTGATTATTTGGGTTGTTAAAGTGGTTTTTTATGTGGTGTTGCAGTTGTTTTGTCCGACCCTGGTTTGTGAGTGGTATGATTGAAGTGCATGAATCCACTGTGCTGGGTGTTGTCAGGGAACCATGTCCTGAGTCCTCACTGGATACCAGATCTGGAGTTCCCACCTGTCCCTGCTGTAGTAAACCTGCCCTAAATCTATACTTTCTCGCTATTTCTTATTTTTCGGGGAAATGCTGGGGTGATTATCACTAAATGTTGCCTTTTTATTTTCAATCAAGCTAAAACTAACAAAAAAATATATATATATTCAAAAAGATAAGGGGGTTTGAAGATGAAAAATCCAGAAAAATATGACATATCAGTGTGAAGTTGATATGAGTGTGACGTGGGCATTGGCGTGAATGTGGACAGTGTTCTGGGTAAACCGGAGTGTGAATTTTCTCGCATGGCTGTGCAGCAGTAGCGTTGGAAAAATAAGACATTCAATCATTTTATTGCATCTTTCATGATGTTTGTAAAAAATCTGCAGTACACTTCTCAGGGTTTAAGACAATTCATCTTTACACTTTATTGAAATGCGGATTACTTGACATCCATTTCTTGTCTTTGTACATACTGTAAACCTTCCAAAATTGTTGTAGAGAAAGTGTATGATATTGCCTAGTGGAAATGTTGTAGTCCTTGAATCTTTTAAAGAAATGTGTGTTTCTTTACGACAGGACAGAAATTGAATACTTTATGAAAATGAACGTTCTTTAAGACTTTCTTGCTCTTAGTCTACTTAACTGACTGTTAAAACCAATCAGAAGATGGAGTGAAACTTTATCTCTTGTCTTTTGTTTTGTTTTCTTTTTTTTTTTTTGCATTTGCTCAAAATACTGTACGTTCCAAGGTTTTGTATTTTTCATCCTTTTTTTTTTTTTTAAACTTTAGTTTCATGTAATTAATGTATTTAAATATTTAAACCAAAACCCAGCAACCAACTGCAGTAGCTTGTATTTCCTCAATTTGTTTTTTGTATAGCGCACGTAATCAAATGTTCGAAGCCGCGATCCCAGTGTTCTTTTAAGCAGTGTTTCTGTGAAGCATCACCACTTGTTGTATTCCTTTGCCTAGGACAGTTATAAAGACTTATGACTCGTGCCTCTGAAATGCAGTGATGTCAAGAAATGCTCGTGAAATTCTGGGCAGTAATAACGAACTCAAACGTATGCCCAGTGTATAATACTCGAGGCAACCTCCAAATAATTTATGTGTAACCAAATGTCTAGCATTTTACTACTAATGAGGGAAATTAACCTTTTTCTTGGTTAGCTTGGTCATGAAGTACTTGTCTTGTTTTTATTGAGTATGTGTCAGAGCGTATGGGGATGTGTTTGTACAGATATATTCATACAGATGTAGTGGAATTATTTATACCCTTTTTTAAAAAAAAAAAAAAAATTTTACTTCGATTTTCAATTCATTTCAGCTTGCGTACTTTTCCACAGTTCGATAGTTATACGATGCAAGGTCAACAGACATATAGAAGGCTCGGTTCACTGAAACTTCACTTTTTGATGTTTATTGCTGGAAGGAGATATTTGTTCTGTTCTCAGCTGACTCTCTCTTGATGTTCTAACAGGGATTTGTATTTTTGCCTTGAACTGTGTTTTGGATTACGTGCCTTCCAAGTTATCAATATGACAATGCATTAATGAAGAACTTGAACTGTCCACAGGGACAACACAAATGAAAGCGAATCATCTATGCACAAGGTATCTTCGTCTGTGAGCCACTTACTCTGTGAAGCTTTTTACACGGATGTAGCAATTTTCCCTTAAGTTTAAAGTTTGAAGAACATTTTATGTGGCATTTCTCACCAAGTGTTAGACTGATCGGTTTAGTTTACTGGAATAATACAGCACTTTGCCAAAAAAAAAGTGTAGAATTTAGCATTTACTGTTTTTGACCATTTGTCTAATCATTGATATCACAATTATTGTTCAGATATGTAGAAAATTAAAAGTGCGGGTTGCACTTATTGTTTTGTATGGTCAGCATAATGTAGATTTTGTTGTTTTTCACAAGTTGAACGTTCAGACCTGATATTTGTATGTGATGTACATCGCCAGTCTTCAATAAATATGTTTAATTTTAATTTGTCGTTTATATAGTCGAGTGTTTGTGGGTAATTACCGAAGTAACACCGAGTCTGCAGCATTAAACACTGACGGCTTGTCCTTTTTCCCCAACTTTTATCTTTTAGTTGACTGTTTTTCCTCCGTAAGAGAGGCAGAAGTCAGCTGATTTTAGTCTGTTGGGGACTATCGCTGGGTCATTAGCTTTGCTGTAATTTAAAGAAGAGTTTAAACCTGCGTCTTTCAGAAAAAGACAGATGATTTCATTAAACTGTTTGCCGTGTCCTTATAACCTGAGTGTTACTGCTCACGTGTGGTTTAATCTAAACCACTCGTTCCCAAACTTGGTCCTGGGGCACCCCTGTGTAAGCTGGTCTTCGTTTTAACCATAATTGCACTGGTAAGATTTTAACCCTTAGAGCACTATAGGAAACTATACTCGCCCAATGATGTTAGATATCAAAATCAGGTGCTGTTGAAAACTCCCTGCAAGGAGCTCTTTCAAACAAGTTGCCACATGGCAGGTTTGCAACAGCACAGGATAATTCAATTTTTAATTCCTCAAACATTTATTCCGTACGGGTTAATGATCTGTTAATTTTATCTTTATTAGGAGCATTTATGTTTGGAACATTTATGTTCTTAAGCTGTATCTCGGCGGATATTTATACATGCCATGAAGAGCGAGTATTCAGCATAGACCGTGTAATAGACACAATGGTATAAAATTAATTAAAATTAATAATCGGTTCATTGCTAATTGGTTACACTGAGGATATGTCACAAAAACTGATTATTTGGCAGAAAACAAGTCACAACTGATTTTAAGAACTATAAACACCTGTGTTCAGCAACCTGATTTGGAGCTTACTAAATTTTTCTATATCTAATTTGGTCTGTTTAAAATGTTGCCAAAATAGCTTGAATTAAAGAAAAATAAACAATTTGTCCGGTTCTTCCCGGTGAAAATGGATACTTCTCTTAAAATTTGGCGGATGACGGCAAATAATTGCTTTAAACATAAAATGCACCGAATTACGACAGATTAACAGCTTATAATAATCATATGACTGCAACTGTGGCTGGAATGAAAACCAGCATACACAGCAGGTCCCCAGGTCCTGGGATGGGAACCACTGGTCTAAACAATTGCCTGTGCAGTTTATCTTTATATGCAGCCAATGACTCAGTCACTGTGTCGCGTAGGAGTTACTAAACTGCCGCTAGAGGGCGCTATATATGACGTTTAAGTTAAACCTGTTGCACTCGTGCTGTAATTGTGGTTTAAGTTAAACTCTCACTCCACTGTAAGCTCATTTACAGCAAAATACGTGAAGATCATTAGTTTTCCACATTTCTTGTAAAATTGGCCAATTTCTTTCTCTCTACACACACACACACACACACACACACACACACACACACACGAAAACCTTACATAGCAATGCCAATGATGATATCCAGATTGGTCAGCCAGACGAAGGCTAGCACTTTCCAATACGTCCTCTATGGGAGTGGAGATATTCAATTAGAGCTGTGATATTTGACGGTTGAATGGGTCCAGTGCGTTGCCCACTGTGCATACTGAGAGAGCTTCTCGAACATCCATTTTCATGCACTTCCATTGGTTCCTAAGCATGTGATTGCTGCCTTGTCGTCTCCCTGTAAGTGCGGTGTTCAACCCTCAAGTGACCGAGTGGACCCCAGGCGTATATTTTATGTGTTGCTTTGACATTTTAAATCAACCCCATCCTCTTACAACTTTTCATAGGTTTTTAGTGGAATTAGACCTCTGGTGTGATGAGCATAATTGAAAGATTTTTATCGGCGTATTCTTCAAGTTGATAAAAGAGCACTCAGAAGCCACAAGCCTCATCCAGAGGAAATTATTTTTTTTTTCCTCGTAGAGATAGAAAATGTGCCCCAGAGGGAGCACATACCATTCATCAAAAGACAAAAATAACTCAATCTGTTAACCCCATTAATTGAGCCTCCATGTCTATTTTAATTTTCAAATATTTTCAGATCTCTATTACTCTGACCAGTTGAGATCATAATTTAACTAGTTGATCCTTGAGTCAATATCTACCCCTGTGTAAATTTTGTTGCAGATTGCACTATTAGTCTTTGGGGTTATGTCGGTGACTGACAGACAAACGAATGTAAACATAACTGTCATGGAAAGGGTATAAATACTTGTAAATAATTTTATTCTAGGTATGATAGGCAAGCTCAACTGCAAAGCATTACAATTTAGTGAATAAAAGTTGATCATGACGTCAAAAAACATATGTACTGTTTTTTCTTGGGTCCTAAATGACCCCACACAACTTTCCATTATTCTTGGCACACACACACAAAAAAAATCGATCAAAACTCGTTAGATCAAATTACGTTAGATCATTCAATTATTGCTGTCATACATAAATAAACTAGGCCTACGCTGTCGGCGGCCGACAGCAAGGGGTATATCCCTGAAATTACCCAATCCTCGAAGCCCCTTTATTAGATTCCCCTCTACTAGACCTACAATATGAGTCAAATTTGAGGTCTGTGTAAGTAATTGTTCCAGAGATATGGTTAAAAAACTGATTTTTCAATCTATAGCGTCACCTGGTGGCAAACCTAGGACTCCATACTTGCCCAAAATCTAATCAGTTCTTGGTTCATCCTCTCCACCATTTCTACCCATATGCTAAAAATGTGAAGCCGATGTTTTTGTGAGTTATCGCGCTAACGGCTAAAATCTGTGGACGCGGCGGCGGCGGGTGGGGCGAAACTATGATGTCCCCGAAACTTCGGAGATTTAAATTAAAAATAATAATTAAGCTGTGTGGATATGATGAACGTAAAATACACTGCCCGGCCAAAAAAAAAAGTCGCACACTTTGATTACAGTGCAAATTCATTTTGTCATTGTTTTGACAACTATATGCAATGCCAGAACATTTATTTTCGATCATACATGCCATAATTTTTGGCCGAGATCTTGTCTTCTCGACATAATGGTTAAACCACTCGGTGGTCTTTCTTGAGCACATCCCAATAACTTTTACTGTGTCTAAGATCAGGACTTTGTGGTGGCAAATGTGTTTGTGAAAATGATTCCTCATACTTGTTTTTGCATTCATGAGTTTCTTTGCTAAATACAGGCCAATAAGTTGCCTGTTCTGAAATACTGTAACATCTTTTCCACCAGCAAGGGATGTGTCTGTCGACATGATTTTTTGAGAAATGAGTAGTGATGCGCTTCATCAGTCAGGGGGAAAATGATTATTGCCAGCTGAAGCATATTAGTAACCGCAATAATGATCCAATTCTAGAATTTGTTCATTAATTTCCAAACGGTGACTTTTTTTCTTGGCCGGGCAGTGTAGTAGCGGTAAATATATATATATATATATATAATATATATATATATTTTTTTTTTTGCAGAAAACGTAGTCGGTCATTTTAATCGCGACAAACACTTGGTCGCTTGGTGGTTAACATGTTTGTAATGTTGATCCATGCAGCCTTTCGCTGGCTGATGATGGTGCTGACTACGGACACCATCACTGTCATTTATGACTCCTCTGATACCTTTGCTCCTTGCTGTAAATTGTCACTCTCTCACCACTTCACTGAGGTAATTTTATCACAGTGTCGTTAATTAGTAAGATGAGAATGCAATGATTTCCCTTGGTGATTGAGTGACTCAACAGTATGTCCTTTATAAAGGATTCCCTTATTATTGAGTGAGGATAACGTAAGAGTGTATTATGAACCTGCGTCTGAGTATACCGTTATACTCAAAAGTTTGCATACCCTGGCTGAATTTGTAAAATAGGTAAAATTTTTTAAAGAAAACATGAATGGCCAGGGAAAACAAATTTCTTTTATTACCCCGCCCCACCCGAAGGGTGAGGACTAGGGGTATTGTTTTTGGTTTGGTTTGTTTCTGTGTTTGTGCATTTGTTTGTTTCTTTGTTTGTTTTTTTAACATTCTAGCGGCAAAACTAATGGGCACATTCACCCCAAATTCGTTATAGGGATTGCCACTGACCCAGAATAGATCCTTATTGAATTTCGTACAAGTAGGTAAAAGTATGTGTGAGGGGCGGGGTTTGTTGTGCCTGGCACCACTTGTTTCTTATTGGATTCATATCCAACTGTAGGTCATGTAGAATGGCACAATCATCAAACAAAACATGGCAATAAGAGAAAAAATGAAATGAACCCTGTTCAAAAGTGTGTAAACCCTTAGTTATTAATACTGTGTATCACCCGCTTTAGCATCAATAACAGCATACAGTCTTTTGTAATAGTTGTCAATGAAGCCCATAATTCTCTATGGTGGTATAGCTGCCCAATCTCCCTTTCAAAATGCCTCCAGCTCCAGCAAATTCTTTGGTCGTCTGACATGAAATCCATATTTGAGATCTCCCCAAAGTAGCTTGATGATGTTAAGGTTTGGAGACTGTAATGACCACTCCAGAACCTTCCCCTTTCTCTTCTGTAACCACTGGAGGGTCAACTTGGCCTGGTGCTTTGGAACATTGTGAAGCAGGAAAGTCCAAGTGCGTCCCATGTGCAGCTTTTGTGCTGAAGAATGCAAATTGTCCGCTAGTATTTTCTGATAGCATGCTGCATTCATCTTGCCATCAATTTTCACGAGATTCCCTGCGCCTTTAGAGCTCACACACCCCCAAAACATCAGAGAGCCACCACCATGCTTTAGAGTGGGAATGGTATATTTTTCACCATGGGCCTTGTTGACTGCTCTCCAAGTATAGTGCTTATGGTTGTGACCATAAAGTTCTATTCTGGTCTGTTTTGGTTATGAGATGTTTCAAGGTGTTGTCTGGCATATTTTAGGGGGCTTTTTTGCGGGATTGGCGCAATAATGGCTTCCTTCTAGCAACTGGACCATGCAGCTAATTGTTGTTTAAGAACCTCCTTACTGTGCTCCTTGAAATGACCACACCACCTTTTTCCAGAGAATCCTGTATTTCACTCGAAAACCAGGCAGTTTTGGGCTGACAATCTTTCTTGGCCTACCTGACCTCGGCTTGGTATCAACATATCCCCTAATTTTCCACCTTGTTACAAAAGTCCTTACTCAGTTCTTTTCCACTCCCCATAGCTCATCGTCTAGCCAAATCAGTGCATCCACACGGGAGCTAACAAACCCAATGACTATACACAGACACTAGTCACAATTTAAAAAGCCACAGGTGTGGAACCCTTAATAGCCATTTAAACCTGAGTGTATCACCTTGCATCTATATTCCATGATCAAACATTCAAGGGCATGTAAACTAATGATCAGGGCCATTTGGTAGATTTCAGTCATCATTATGATTTTAAAAGGAGCCAAACACCGATGTGATCATAAATGACCTCACATGATCACTATCCATAAATAAAATGCAAGTTTTTTTGCATGATGAGTCATATTATCAAAATAAATGGCAGCCTTTCACAAATTCAGCCAGGGCCTGCTAACCTTTGAGCACAATTGTAAGGTACTGTACAAGTTTAGTACACCACGATAGGGAACAGTGACATTGCCAGGCGATGGTCGCATGTCCTGCATAAAAAACCCACCAGAGGAAGGAAACTGTGCTATTATAAGCAAAAATTCGGTCACCACAATGAATATTTTAGACGTTACACTATCCGAAACTACAAGCTCAATTGCATGCGCTTACACAAAAAGGGTCTTTGATTTATTTATTGACTGATTGACTTACAGACAGCGACACTGAAGCTTACTTACATAAAGCAAAGAAAAAAATAAATATAAAAATAAAACATTAATGATGAGAGAGTTTTCAGCTGTGGTCTAATGTTATGTCAAATATTTTCTTCATTGCTCTAACCGAGCTGATTGGGACTATCAAATACTTCAGCAATGAAGGCAAAATTAAAGTGCATTTATCAAAGAAAACTCTTATATTTGCAAGCAGATCCGATATTAAGTGTAATAAGAGTATGCCACTACTAATATAATATCGATACATTCAAGGATCTCTACTATAGAGCAAAGAATCATAGATTATTTTAATATGTTTTATTCGCCCAAATAGCCTGTGCTTTGTAGATCGGATTTCCGGTTTCCAGACGGTTTAGGTTTCCGGGTGGTGAAGCAGCGGGCTGCCGAACTCAAGCTTGTTTGTCCTCGTAGATATATCTATGGTTTGTACTGAGCAATCACGTTGGATTTAACGCACAACAGCGTGTTAAACTTGTGTAAGTAACCGCCGCTTAGCTGCCCCAGTGCTAACTGACAGCGCAGTTGAGCAAAAAAATTCTAACCGAAGTTGGTAAACTCCGTGTTTATTTTCTTTAAATACTTTTCATGATCACGAGCATATTCATCACCAAAAATGCTACGTTACCAGTTCACAATACAAAATAAAATAAAAAGAGACTAACGCTGCTGCAGTTGGTAGTTATAATAATGATCCCAGCCTTACAAATACAGGGCTAGATATGACTGCAGAACCACGCTGTCTTTGTTTACATTTTGAGCAAAACGCACGTTGTCCTCTCAGATCTCTTTCCTATTGGCTGGCCTGCTCTGAAACTCCTCCCATTGCAGGTTAGACTTGGACCGGTGATTTTGGAACTCGAAAAAATGAGTAAAGTGCGCCTTAAAGTTAACATTTCTACACATTGACTTTAGCGCAGCGGCGTAATAGCCCCGTCGGCGTCGTTTATTCTCAACCGGGAAATAGGGAACGCGTTCTTTTTTTTGGAAAACTGCTTTTTCGGGGTGAATTTGTCCGCCAAGCGCAGCCTGTTTGCTAAGAGATTAAGGACATTTTATTAGTCGCAATATGAGTGCATATTGTCACATTTCCTCATTGCGAAATAGTAATACGCTTGTTATAGAACGAAATTAATCGTCAGTTTTTGAACGGGAGATTGTATTTCAGTATTTAATACCAACGGGCAGTTGACATGCGCATTCGCTGTCGCTCACGCCGTATATTAAGCTTGGCGCCGGCGCCAGCTGATGCGTTCATTCAAGCTCAGCTCAGACCAGGGTAAGTCCGACTGCTGAGCGGGAGACCGAGTCAGTTAATGTTAAGTTATTATTTACGTGATCAGCTAGTTGTGCTTTTTGCATTGTAGTCAGCTACGTGTAAGTGAACAATTGTTCATTAGTAATGGAGACTTAAATTGTATTATGTGTTTGTTTGCAAGAGTTCTCAGTGCTGCTGGCCATCCTGTTAGCTTGTGTTCCCTTGAGCTGGGCTTAATCTTTGCAGTAAGCTTGGTAATTGCTTGATAACTGCCTGAAATGCTGTTATAATAGTTTAGTCAGCTGTTGTAATCGTTGATGTTAAACTTTGGTGCTGTAAATAGGAGACTAAGGGCGGCTAACAGCTACCTTCTTGCTGCTGATTTTTTGGAGGGACGTGGCAAAATGAAAGTGCTACCCAGTTAGCGAGCCAAGTTTAAATGTATTCGTTAAATGGCGTCCTAAAGGTTAAAACATTGCAATTTTGTATCTTGTATTCCCTCTATAGACTTAAGAGCGATGTTTAGGGTATTTCAATATCCGTTTGAGTTCAGCTGGTGGAGGGAATTTGACTTGCGGGCGGCTAGCAGGCTGCGCCAAGAAAGCCATCCAGGGCTCCCGCTTAAGAGAAATTGGCGCGTAGCCGGCTTTTGAAAATTATTAAAATGTAATTTAAGACGACCATTTAACGCTTAGTTTTTGATAACATTACAGTTTGAACTTCCTATACATTGCTGTGCTCCGCGATTATTTTAATTGGTTATCTGGAAATGGGGTGTTTTGTTTCAAAGATCAACTCCTGTCTTTGCAACCTCTTGCCGTTTAGCTAGTCAGCTGGTTAGACGAGTTTGAGTTAACTTTACCGCCTTAGTTGGATGAATTATACGAATTGCCACAATGTTATTGGCACGGATTTTGGCTAACATCATTGTAAAAGAAACCATGTTATTGAAATGCTGGTTGTTGTAAATGTTTAGAGTTCCTGCACGTCATTTTAGTATTTGTTTCCCTCCAGAAACAAGCTGTTGGCCCAATATGGAAATGTCGAAACGCAGGTGAGGAGCGTTTAAAACAAATGCGTGTTTGTTGGCATACTTTGGAGTAGAAATATTGTAAAATGCAGCTTTTTTAGCTTTACATTTGTTGACTAATTGTAACTAGTTCTCATTGTTTCAGCAGTGGTCGTGCTACGCTACAAGACAGAAGTGTGAATATCCTACAGACCGCGAAGACAAGAAAAAGGAAATCGGAGGTTCGTGCTCATGCACTTTCGCAGAATTGCAACTTAACTATAAGTTGGCCATTTAAAGGAAAATGATGCCGTAGCATTGCTAATATTGTTTTTCCTTCTATTTGTAGTACCAGAAGACGCACCAGCCGGCAAAGAGGCAGAGTTATGAAATACAGGTACAGTGAGTGTTTTTATTTTTTAAGACCATTAGTGTAGTCGGTCGACTAATAAGTTTAATCTCCTAACATGAGCGTTTGCATGCTCGTTGTTGGTGCGATGTAAGCAGAAACAATGTCATTTTATTGGGTTAGCTTCACACTGTCTGCAAAATGAAGTGCATTAAGTATAGTGCTGTGTGGGTCAAACTGTGTCACTGGGTTAGTCAGAGCGCAGAAGCGGGATATTCCGCGGACTGGTCCCTCCTCTTTTCCAACCGGCCTGCCCGCCTAAACTCAATCGTTCAGCACTCTTTGTTCCTCTGCGCCAAATGCTAAGGGAGCTCCGTGCTGAAGTTCTCGCCCCGTTTGAACCTCAAGTGGGCCTTATCATCAAACGCATACTTTGTCGAATCCCGGAGTTTGTAGAATGCAGTATACTTTTACATAAGTATTAAGTAAGCAAGTTGGCGATTTTGCAAGTCTGCCTTCTGCTACAAGAAGAATATTTCTTGATGAGCTGGATAAGTGTATTAATTTAGTGTTTAAAATTGGAATTTTTTTCCAAACTAATGTATTGGGACACCCTCGAACATGGTCTCACGCAGTAATTTTGACTTTTTTAAATGGTTTCATATTTTAGTGATGGTTGACTATATTGCTGAATTGCGTACGTATGACTTTTCTTTCCAGAATCGATGGGCACAAGGTGGTGTCAGTCCTTGCCTCCTCGTCGAAACTCCCCACAAAGAGCTTGAGATGGCCAGCGACCTGTCTGGTTTCAAGCAGTATAGGTTTAAAAATCTCTTCATCAAACCCTCACCTTTGCCCTGTCTTAGGTATGCCTTCTAATGCCTGCTATTTACAATACTCCCCCCTTATTTGGATGGTGATTGCATTGGCCTATTGAGGGGTCTAGGTACCCTTGATTGCCCTTTATGTTTTAGGGCAAAACAAAGGATCTGTTTTACCCTACACTGCTGTGGCTTTTCTCATTTAAATTTCTCTTTGTTTAAAGTTGTAGAAATCCTGATCAACTGCCAGTTGTGTGTTTTGGCATTAGTAATTCAGTAGATTGTAATTCAGTTGTCTAATTTTACCACTTAGGTTGCACTAAACACTAATAGATTGAGTCTTTGTTGCTACTACTTGAGTGCACATGCTACCCATGTAATGGTGTGCAAAACATGTAGCTCTTAGCCCTGTGTATTTATTTTTTGTCTGAACTGACTGACCAGAGAACCCATTAAAAAAACCAAATCTTTATTTCCTTGGCAGCTGGGCTGATTCAGAGGATGTGTGGATTAAAATGCTAAACAAAGAACTGAAGTACATCCATGACAAGAGCTTTATGGAGCGGCACCCAAGGCTGCAGCCAAAGATGAGGGCCATCCTTCTCGATTGGCTTCTAGAGGTATGCAAGAATCCGGTTATGAATGTCCAGCTGTTCGAGATGATTTTATATCAGTCACTGCTATTGTTGGTAATGACTTGGCATGACATGAGAAATGCTAATTTTGCTCTTGTAGCATCACAAAGCATAGTGGTGATTTTGAACTGAAATCTTAACTGTTTGAAGTGGGGCAAACGGCTTTTTTTTTTTTTTTTTCCCCTCTGGAGTATTGCTTGCTTTTTTTTGTTTGTGGTAAATTTTCAATTTTACAGGTTTGAGTGAAACCGTGTTTTTAAAGGGGTTATTCATTATTATCCTGTAAGGGCTGGTGTGGTTGCAGGCTTTCATTCCAACCAAGCACTTACACAACTGATACTGCTAATAAAGTTTTTTTAGCAAAGACTCTTGGGTTTGATTAGAAGAATCGGGTGTGTAAGTGTTTGGCTGGAATGTAAGCCTGCGCCCACACAGGCCCTTTCTGGATAAGGTTGAATAATCCTGTTTTAAGCGCTTGTTCTGAAATCCTCTCTGGCCACTTACAGCCGGAAAATCATTCAATTGAATCAACTGTGCCAATATTGCACATGCAGGTCAAAATTTGACTATTTTTAGTAACGTTTGGTTCAAACCCTCCCCCCTTCCCCTTCGCAGGTGAGTGAGGTGTACGCCCTTCACCGGGAGACATTCTACCTGGCCCAGGACTACTTCGACAGGTTCATGCTGACGCAAGAGGACATCAGCAAAACCCGCCTGCAGCTTATCGGCATCACCTCCCTCTTCATCGCGTCCAAGATTGAGGTACGCCTTGGCTTAAGCTTGTTCATACTGAACGTCCAACTCTGATTGGTCCCCCCTCTTAAGCTTTTACAGCAGGGATACTCGCTCTTTTTCCAGATTGAGCCGGTGTGGGAGAAGGCTTTCATTCCAACCAACCAGTCAGGCACCTGATTCTACTAATCAACCCTTAGTTTTTGACGTAGAATCAGGAGTGAAACTGCATGGTTAGAATGAAAGCCTGCACCCACACCAGCTCATTCTGGAAAAGAGTGAGTATCCCTGTATTTCACAGGGTTACCTCGCACCAGGTTTGGGGCTTGCTTTACATAGTATGATATTCAAAAAAAAAAATGTATGAATAAAGGATGTGACAGTTGTGACTTGAGGATTATGGTTTTGTTTGGCCAGAAGCATGGCGGGTGAGGTGCCCATGTGCATGTGCTGGTGTTTATTTCTTATGTAACACATTACAAATGAAGACTAAACAACGTGGCATCAAATTACTTTCACTCATTCCCTACGGCAAGCCGCTGCCAATGGCGCGGCAAATTCTACCATTCCTTACGGTAAGCCGGTGCCAGCGGCGTGGATGAAGTCATTCGGAGTTCCGTTGAAAATATGCATAATACATGAGTGTCGCGTCAATCTGGCCAATCTGACAGAAGTAATGGCGACCTCGACCAGTCGCAGTCTGATAACACGAAATCAGTTGACGATCGCGGTGATGGGCCTCTTGCACTTCAACCACAGGAGGGGAGGGGCCGTGGTCGAGCCAGGACGGGTCGTGGTCGAGGAGCACGTAGTTGCACACCTAGTCGAGGAGCTGCTCAGCGTCATGTAGCAGGCAACCAAAATGACAATTGGAATGATGTTACAAATGACCAAAATGACACTGCTAGTTTGACATTTGCATTTCTACCTGCTAAAAACCTTTATTTTTGAAAATGCAGACATTTAACTAAACGTGTGTTTTTATATTGTGTAATTTTCAGTAAAAGTATTCCGTACAAACGCGACAATCTTATATAAAAGTATTCCGTAGGGAATGAGTTAATCATTGTGGACCTTATGAAAGAAAATTGACAAAATCCATTCTCTGGAGGAAAAGGAGATCCTTGGGGGTGATCTGATTGGGGGTGGGGGGTGATTTTTTTTTTTTTTTTATTATCTAAATGACAAATAAGCTTACCAACAAAGTAGATGGGCAAAGCATTACTAAGCACCCTCAAACCTTCAGCCTTTTTATTTTTTTATTTTTTTTGCTGACATTAGCCACTATGATTGCGGCCGCGATCATTCACAATTATTTTTGTCAGGATGGATCATTTGGTGAGTCTTAGTTATACAAAGTTACAGCTAATTCTGTAGAGATGGGATGTGTGAATCAAAGTTACAAGTTAAAAGGATGCCTGGAAAAGTTGGTAAGACCCAAGAAATCCTATTCCCATTTGACTGTACGTTTGTTGGTGAGGGACTGCCGCAGGAAATATAGTTTGTCCGGCAACGCTACAATATTTAATGCTAATGTTTAATAAAGCGAAATGTACGCAAAAATGAAGGCTATTGATCTAATTATGTGAATATGTCGTTACAACAATGTGTCCAAACTAACTCCTCGGAACTATGGCAGAACGATGTAACTACTATAACTAATGAATAAACATAACTCTTAACAGAAAATGTTAGCTTGGAGCTGTGAATGGTTAAACCTGTATAACACATGGGACCAATCTGCGCTACTTGATGCAATCATTTCAAAATAAACTGGGCTCGTGAGCGTACACACCCTTCAACTCGCTTTTATGCCCTGGGTAATGTGTTTACGGATGATGGTATAAAAGTATCGCTCTATTAACGCACTCTGCTCATGCTTGGGCTTTATTAAATGGCATTGGAATATTTTTGTTCGAATGCTCGGAATCTGACCCAGAATTTGCTGTTCTATTTGTGGACATTGTATAAAGCTCTTTTGCTAAAAAAAATTTGGTGGGTTGTTGATCTTTAATGTCAAGCCACAAATTTATCCTTTGTAAGGGGGTCCTGAACCTCTGCAAAACTATTTTCAACAACATCTCGCTTCCACTGTGAACTTGGTTTCAAATGCTTTACAGATGTGCACTGTTATCTGTTGCTGATCATTCTTTCCTTCTGTCATTTAGGAAATTTACCCACCCAAACTTCATGAGTTTGCCTATGTAACCGACGGAGCTTGTGATGAAGATGAAATTCTAGAAATGGAGCTGATCATGCTGAAGGTATGGTGGCCATTTTGTGTCCGCAACAAATTCTACATTGGACAAGTAATTCCTTCCCTCACTCCTCACTTCAATGTAATGTTATTGAATTGTTGGTCTAATTTTGTTTCTTCTCTCTAAATCTGTCAGGCACTCAATTGGGAGCTCTGTCCAGAAACGGTCATATCGTGGCTAAAACTGTACATCCAAATGGCTTCCTTGAAGGAAAGTCCGAACGTTCTGGAACCTCAGTTTTCTCAGGAGATGTACATTCAGATTACCCAGGTAAGCAGTCCTGCCTCGTCACCAATATGGTAGTTGGGTCCTAATGAGTACGCTTGACTAGTTCTGTGCAATAATATTTGCACTTTGATTTCTAAACTCTCTTTTTTTAATCGTCTATTTCAGCTCTTAGATTTGTGTATACTTGACATCTGCTCCCTGGATTATCAGTATGGAGTATTGGCCGCTGCTGCTTTTTACCACTTTACGTCTATAGAAGTTGTTGAGAAAGCATCAGGTAAGAGACCACAAATCAAGTTTGGCCTTTGAATTAAAAGGCATGATGCCAGTGTCTGTAGAATCGCGGTCTATGGCTGTGTCGGAGTTTGAGCGAGTTCTCATGGGTCCTTTCATTTGGGAAGGTCTAACATGGGACAACATCGAAAACTGTGCAAACTGGATGATGCCCTTTGTGAGGACGGTGAGCGAGTTTGGGGCTGTTCGGCTGAAGGACTTTAAGAAAGTGGCTGCAGATGACCGGCACAACATCCAAACGCATGTGGATTACCTGGCCATGCTGGTAAGGGACATCTTTTATTTATTAGTGACTATTAATTTATTTATTTTTTTCTTGCTACTTGAGTCTTTTCGCAGGAAGGTTGTGCAGCATTTAAGAATGTCAACTTTCGTGGGTGTACGCCTTTTACTACCCCCCCCCCCACCACCACCACCCATGTGGGTTTTTATTTTTATATTTAAAAAATGAAGGTCACCATTTGGGCAGTTTCCTTGGATATAGGGTGCACCATATGCCTAAAAGGTGCCAAGAGTAAGTTTTAGAAATTCCCTTTGTGTCATTACTGACACCGGTGGCGATTAAGTGAACTGCGGCCAGCATTCTGTGTATTGCTCTCCGTCAGTGATGGTGCCTTTCCACCAAATACAAAGGAATTTTGCTTTGCTTTACTCCCGCAAATTCGACTGTGGGATCGAATGAGCAGGGGGCATTATGTCAACGCCCCTTCTGTCCGTCCAGGCGTTCGGCCGTAAACCTCTCCTTTCCACGCAATAACTAAAAAACGCATCGTCCGATCCATCTCATTTCTAGGTGGTGTATGGGGGGTGGGTAGAGGATGGTTCCTTTCAAAATCCTGCGCCATGCGATATCCAATATGGCCACTACGGCAGCCATCTTGAGTTCAGTTTCCACGCTACAGAACTCCACATCTTCATTCGAAAACCATTTTTCTTTTACCATGCTTTACTTTCAGTATTATTCACTCTCACTGTTTACCATGCTAAACTAGTAACCTATTAATTCCAATTAAACATGCGGGGGGGGGCGGCGCGTATGACGCACTCCGGGTTGCTCTTGTTGTTTTTTTCTTTGAAGATTTGAGGCTCTATATGTGAATTGCGTTCACTATTAGGTGGGGTCAACTTGGTTGAAGTTTGACAGAATTTTGCAATGCAAGTTGAACCTTGTTTATGGCCCAAGGTGCAGGTCTTGGGGAAAGTCCAGATCATCAGCAAAAAAGATGGTGAAAAATGTTGCTATGCTAATTTTATAAATTTTTTTTTTTTTTTTTTTTTTGAACATTTTTGTCTGAGAAAAATATTTACTAAATTGTCATTCATTGTTGAACAGGACTCACCTTTTGTGACACCGTTCCATTGATTATTTGATATACAGCCATCTAGCTAGCTTTCCCTTTTTATGTCAAGCAATTCAATGGTGGTTCAAGCAATGTAGGTATTATAACTGGCCAATGTAGCTGCCATTAGCAATGATGTTGTTCAGAACACCATGTTCACGCAAATTTTTCAACTGGACTGCTTTCTGCTGGAGTGAGACGCAAATTTTGTGCCCCCTCCCCCTCTTAGCACATTAAACCAGTTCCGCCTTCGATACAGAACGGTTAGTTTTTATTATCCTCTGCCATTGAGTGGATGGGGATATAGTAATGAGTGTCCGTCCATCGCGCTTCTTTTCTGGGCCAGAATTTGTAAATTTGTCAATATTTTTCAATAAAATTGAACATATGGATAACTTATTGTGTAGGTATGCCTTTTCATACTTGGGTCTGTCCATCCCTCCACCGCATTTTGTCTCAGAGCCAGATTTTGGCCATCTTGTGGTGGGTAATCAGAGTATTTCATGCTTGTTATTAGAAATTCTAAATATTAACACTTACTAGAATAGTTTTAATTCTTGAAGTTTTGAATTGCGTACAGGGAGCGCGTGTCTATTAGTATGGTAAGGGGGTACAATGTAATCTAGTAAGGTCCATGAGGAATTTTCTGTGAGGATTTTGTACTTGCAAATGGATGCAATTTCTGGTGAACATTTCGCAGATTTAAATTATTGGGCTACATTGTAGCCTTGTTCACCTGGTTATTGTGCAGAAATAAAGCCTTCATTTTCGGCCTCCATTTTTCAGTTTTGTAAGTGACTTCTAACCAAATTGTATTATTGGCTAAATGTCTTAAACTGTACACTTGATAAATTTTGGGTCATTGTGAACGCCTTAGGTTTGGCTGTACTCATGCAGAAATATTATCTTCCGATCGCTTGCTACTTTTGTATTTTCTTTGGTCATGCTGGTTAAACTAGCCTGGCTGGTTTAAGACCATTGTCTGTCTTCTTTTTTGCATAATTGTGTCCTGTAATGGAGGATGGGGGTTGTCCAGTGACTGCAACTTCATGTGCTGTTAAACCAACAATTTCAGAGATTTGGTGTGTCCTGGGATTTAAGGGGAAAAAAGTTGCGTGCGGATCACTTGAATGTTTTGCATGTGATTACAAATATTAGATGACAACTACAGGAAGACGAAAAGAATTCAAATCATCATGCCTGTAATGCAATTTTGCTTTGCTTGTGAATGAATGATATAGTGGGGTGGGGGGGGGAAGAGTGCAAATGGTGATACAAGCAACAGACTTTGCATGAGAACTCTTAATATCCCCATAAATCAAAATCAACCTCCGGCCACTTCAATTTATAGTTCTATCCAAGATGGCCGACACGTTTTCAAAATGGTGGCAAATTTGCTGTATATTTTGAATATTTTCAGCCTATAAGCTACAAAAATTGCATATTTTCTACACAATCATTGTGAATTCATATATCTTGGCATTCTTGCAGTCATAGAGAGAGAAACTAAACCAACCCTTCCAATCCTTATCCTTTTACCACCTATACAACATGTAAGCACTTTCAGATATGGGATACAACTAGGCTCAGATATGTTACAATCCTACCCCTAGCCCGATCATTCATCCAACGCCATTTAATTCCCGTGTGATCTGTACCCCTTCCAGAAGATTATAGCCCTGTCGTCTTTAGCTCGGCTCTCCCGCCCTGGCACATCCTGTCAGTTTGGGTGCGGCTGTTTTAAATGGGGCTAGAGAAACAGCATTTGGGAAACTAATGACAAATTTCTACCATTAGCTAGCATTGAACCCCATGCTGAGTTTCACAGCTATAGTGTCAACCAGTGTGCCCTGGTAGTGCAATGACACGATTACAATGTTATATTTACCTTTTTATGTTCATGTTTTCAAATTGGAATGAGAATTTAATTAAAAAGAGCTTGATTATTTTCTTACTTGCAAAAATAAAATGATCTAGCTAGATTTACCCCAGATCAATCTATTACCTGACCTTTTGGCGCACATATGAACTTCTACGCAAATATTTTACTCTTTGTTGGCCATTTTGGATATGATGACAGCCATCTTGGATGTTTCTGGAAACTATTTTACATAATCTTAGTACTTGTAGGCTTGCTCTCAATATTTTAGCATAAACTGACAATGATGAAGAAATGTATAAGCGATTTAAGGAATTAAATGTCCATATTCATATATCGGGAGGAAGCCATTTGGAAAAAACTCTCAAATTCTGTGTGGCGGAGGTTGATTATGAGACAGGAGACAAAGAAGAATAGTTATGCCGAATTTCATGCTTGTATCACTATTTGCACTTTTCCCTGCTACTCAAGTTACCCGCTCCACTAATAGATTTTATGATAGGGCTTCTATTTCTCAAGCAGGATTGAGATTTTCAGTGCTTTCTGGATATTTCCAAATTTTTGCAGCCTAATTAATGTCACGCAGTATGCATACACCTGGGCAAAAGTTCAGCCAAATTTTCCTGAACACCATGCTGAAGCTGTTGTAGCCTGCATTACTTGGAGCCTTTCGAATATGAAATGTATGTCATGAGCTGTGCTTAATTACACATGCTCAATGTTAGCAGTTAGGTTGGCCTCACAGAAAATTAGGTTTCATGTCTGTCTGATTCAGGCCCCCCCCCCCAATGAAAGCTTAGACATCTTCAAAGGACAGAAGGTAAAGATGACATTCTTTTCAGTCTGATTTTATGCGGCAGGAAAGGCATGTCCAAGCCACATTACCAAGAATTCTGCAATTTCAGTTGATGTTGTTAAGCTGGTCTTTTTGAGAAGTGGAACTTGTTAAAAAAATTGGACGATACTTAACTTTTGCCTTGGTGTATGTATTTTAACCCCTTAAACTCTAACTTGTCACTTACGTTTTCCCTTAAACGCTTTCTGACTATGTGCAACTGAATCGCACATTTGAAAAGTAAGTTCAATGTAATGCGCTGTCGCGTCGCGTGTTGGTAACATTGCGCATCATTGCAGAATGATGCCCAGCAGAGGGAGCAGCGGAGCCTGACCAGACTTTCGCCGGTGCCTCCCGCCGCAGACGCGATCCTCACCCCGCCGAGCAGCACAGAGAAGCCCGCGAGCCACTGAAACGGCGGCTCCTCCCTCGCGAGGCTTGAGCAGGACCCGCCCCTGAGATTGCATTCCTACCTGCCAATGAGTGCTCGGACATGCACTCTAGTTTTAAAAAGCGCAAAGACTTGACATTAATGCTATTTGTATGCATTTTTTTTACTCTCATTCAGTATGACAAGCCATTCCAATATTTTGACATTGAGAATATGCCTTTGTTTTTAGCAATAACACAATTTTAGTTCAATGATAATTCTGGATAAATTTACTTTTTCTTCATTGGTTCTGTGAAATGCTGATCTTCAAAGACCGGTACATGAATTTTAAAATTTTTTTACTTGAATTGGTATGCTCCCTCGGAATTTGAAGAGATGATTGATTGCGCCATTTAAACCACAGGAGGAACATAGTTTGTTGGAAAGTACACATTGCATTGTTTTTTTACACGAGATTGTTTGGGCCAAAAAAATAGTCATATTGGGGGACTTGATTCTATTGTCAGTATTCACCACACTGCCAATACTGATATCTATACCCTTTGTTTGTGAAACTGGTTTGCTACACCTCAGAGGTCAGAGCAAATTTGCTGTAGCAGATCAGAGGAGCCAACTGGGTCAGTCCTGTCATGGGCATTTATCTGATGGTTTGCACATCCTGATTTGTGTTTCTTCACTCTCAGAAAATGCCTCTTGAGCTTATACCACTGCATTAATAACATTCCTGGAAGACTTGACTTTATTTTCCCCCTGACTTTGAAGTAAAAAGTCAGTGAAACTAGACTTGCTCAGAATTATGTCCGCTATTTACGTCATTCGGGTTATGTATGATTCTGCCCCGCTCCCTGTCTATATGTAAATGATCTGCCAATATGAATTTAAATTTCCTTTAACTTGATTCTGCCAAAGGCATATTTAATTCAAACTTGTTTTATTTAAAATGTTGGGTTTTTCTCTAGCTGTGATGTAAAATGTCTATCGGCAACATCCTATCAAAGGTGCGTACTTGTACTTGGTGCCTGGCGTATCAAGTTGATCCTCAGATGTATAATTTGGGGTCTTTTTTTATGGGGAAGTCTTACAGAACTGGAACTCCCTGAAGTGTTAGTTTAAGGACAGTCCAATCCAGGGCCCCTCCTGAGTTTTGAAAGTTTAGAGCCATTTCTCAGGGGATTTGACCAGACGCACTGCGATCTGGACTGACTCTAATCCTTGATGTCCTATCAAGGACTGACAGGGAATCTAAATGTGGTCTCTGAGGACCACTGGCAGACTTGTTACTGTGCCACAGAGCTGCTCTTAACAGTGAATGGTTTACAATTAACCATGTAAATACATGTATAATATGTTCATTTATATATATGTACAAATAAATGCGTTCGAAACATTTTATTTTGCGATTGAAATAAATTAATAGTTCTGTACGATTGTCCCCGGTTTCTTTTCTTTCAGTGGGTGATTTCCCCTCAGAGTGTTGGATTGACTTCACACCTGTTCTTTAGGTGGCAGCAATTTCTTTGACTGAGAGTGCCAAAAAGCGTAGTTAAGTTTGCTTCTTGGATAGTTGGACTATTCAGTCAGCGGTTCCAACCATGTAAGTTGGCATCTGTGATTTCGTGAAACGCACCCCAGATAGCGTCGGCCATAGGAATGAAAACTTTGCATAGAATAGATCATACCCTGTTGTGATGGTTAAGTCAGGTCGTGGGTAATGCAGGCCGTTATGCGCTTTATGTTGTTTCTTTTTTGCTTAGTTCCAACAGCACCAACTTTTCTACATAACTTAGAACCAAGCACTGAAGTGAATGGCCTTCTCGTTTGTTCTGACAAAGATCGCTTTTACTTGGAAACATTATTACCTCATGTCAATTTTAAAAGCATCAACCAAATCACTGCCACTTGTAATTATATCCCCGAAATACGAGTCTCAGGGATATGGTTTCGCCCCACCCGCCGCCACTGCGTCCACAGATTTTAGCCGTTAGCGCGATAACTCACAAAATACTTCACATTGGCTTCTCATTTTTAGCATATGGGTAGATCTAGTAGAGAGGATGAACTGATTAGTTTTTTTTTGGGCAAGTATGCTCTCCTAGGTTTGCCACCAGGTGGCGCTATATATTGAAAACAGTTTTTTGACCATATCTCTGGAACAATTATTTACACAGACCTCAAATTTGCCTTGTATTGTAGGTCTAGTAAAGGGGGCTTCGAGAATTTGGGAATTTTGGGGATATACCCCTTACTGTCGGCCGCCGACAGCGTAGGCCTCCATTAGTCCTAGGAAGGGATCTAACCAGCAGCACCTAAGTATCTAGCGCTTGGTGGACATGCTAAAGTACCAAATTGGTGCCTGAATTACCTATGCGAAGGTCGCAAAAAAACCTGGGTCGCATTTGAGATGTCAGACATGGTATACTTGGCACCTAAAAAATTGCTACTTCGATAAACAACTGTTCTTAAGCCACTGCTTCCTTGCAGGGACAGACAGACACTTGGTAGGACAGATTCCAGTCACAGAAGTACAGCTGAAAATCCTTTATCCATTTTTGAACCAGACTCTGATGCTGATATGGGGTCACCATTCAGAAATCATTTGAGATATGTTGTGCAGGGATTGAAACTTACAGCAAATTTGTAGTTCTCATCCCTGTTTATCTTGTGGCAAATTCTGTACATTACTCCAAGAAATGTGTTCAAGAGTAAGTAGCATGGGTCTAGGGTTGCTTTCCTATGGCTACACTGGCATAAAAAAATGCTCTTAGCCTGAAAGGATGTTAAATCGTTCACAGCTATGCGTTATCTGCCACAATAATGAGAGGAGAATGAGAATTACAGAAGCATGACAGGATAAAATGCGCTGGGGTAGGGACGCTTGAAGTGCTAACTGAGGTAATGGAAGGTTTTCTAACACCTGAGGTTCCGTAATAGGTGCCAATACAGCAGTTAGCTTTCAAAGTGAATTCACCAGTGAAGCTACAAAGAGACCTGGCTCACATCTTTGACATGGATTTTAGGGCTTTTGCTGAGAATAAATGCAAAGCCTCTCATTATGGTGTTTATGAATGAGACCGACACTACTGGCTGAGAAGACCATTGAAACTGACAATCCCTCAGGGCTAAACTAGTTAAAGAAAAAAAAACTCTATGACCTACCTACATGAGTAGTGAGTGCACATCATTATATTCTTGTATATCACTGACATAAAGTCCATGAGTGTTTTGCAGGGGTATTTTACCCTGTATATGTCGTCGCAGAAAAAGTTTTAAATGTTCGTTGATAATTCTAAAATGAATTATTCCCCCCTGAAAATAAACAATAGGGCTGTGTGCTGCGCTCATGTCTACGCAATCACAGTCTTTCATTCTGGTGCCGCCTTTAGAAATAAGGCATCAGTATGCCGTCCTCCGTTTTAGGAGACTTCACGAACATTACATTCTATAAAAGACTGCTGAAAATGTCTATTTAAATCCGCGGTTGTACTTCATCCCAGGAGCAAAAAAAGAAACAAGACCCACCATAGTAGATCACATCGGGATTTCGCATCGGTAGCTGAGGTGGCAAAACTGGAATTTGGACTTTGGCGTCCTCATTCTTCAGAACAATAAGACGGCGGGTCGAACAGCCAGCCGACGGCCGCTGCCTCCTCCATATAATGGCCTCGTTGTGTGTGAGTTATTGTGCGGCCCTGGGAATGAGCCGGCACCCCACTGTGCTTTCACCTCAACACCGCTGTGGGCCAAAACTAAGAACCTCATAGACAAAGGAGCCCGGTACTAACCGCATAATGAGTGATTAACTTTAGTGGCTGCTAGCCCCGTTCATGATCATTACCGGTCCTCCTGTTTAGTAGTCCAGTAACGCGCTTGCAGTGGAGTCGCTCCACGTCTGACATCGACATTGAATACACTGCGGACTATTAATGGTCTGCATTTCCCTCTCACCAAGTTCATTAAGACAATTAATGGTATGCTTTCTCAATCAGAACTGGCAAGGCGGATGCCGACCCACAATAGTAAGAAGTGAAGAGGCTAGACCCTGGGTTTAATCTTTTGCAGTGGCTGGAGATACGGCAGTTTTCTGGGTACGGCAGTCGAAATGAAGGGATTAGGATAAGGATTAGGGATCATGTTTGGGGGAAGGGTTAGGTTAGGGGTCAGGGATTAATTTCAAACCCTGCCCTAACCCGGGCAGGGTTTGAAACTGGGACTGCCGTACCTCTCTACTTTGAAATGCATTAGAAAATTGCCGTACCCGTAGCAACTGCCTTAATTTTTATGCCAAATGTCACAAGCGGAAGTCTGATCATATTCAAGGTGATAAGCAATGGAGTAAAATATAACCCGTTGATAGCAGTTGAAACACTAATTTATGACAGTAAGCTTCGTGGCCTGAATTTAGCTCTTAAGCAGGATGCTACCTCAGAACGGATCCCCCATACTTTTGTGTCGCTGTCTCGCTCACGGGGTGCATTGTAGACTACAGCCTTCGAAGGCTGCATTTTTAGGGGTCGTCACTTAATTCCGTCCACCAAACAGACATGTCATTTTATCTCCGTTAAACACCTTTGGTTTAGGCGAGTCATCACTGGTTTCCCTAAGCCTAACCTTACCTCTAACCCCAAACTCTAAACCTAGCCCCACACTGAAAGCCAACATTTATTCTTTTCCCTAACCCTATATGTTAGTTTGGCAGATGGAAACAAGTGATGACCCCTAGAAATGCAGCATACAAAGGATGCAGCCTACGCTTTGAGATGCACGTCTCACTGACCGTGGAAAACACCTCCATAATGGTCCTTAACGCTTGTATTTATCCTCCTAACAGGAAAAAAACATATCGTCCATTCACAATTTTTTCTAAACTTTGTGAGATAATTAGATGACTGGAAACATTTTTTTTGAAAAAACATTTTTACTTTAGAAATATCATGTGTCCACTACAGTGGACATCGGAATGCGAGATGTGTCAAAAGGTCAACAAAAAAGTAAACAAAAGCCCTTTGAATGAAACTCCATCATCACTGCTTTGTTGTGCTTATTTGGTATGAGAGTTCAAAAAGCAAATCCCCTCCTTTGAAACACAAAGGAATACCCTACACTTCTTAAACATCACATATGTTTTGCTCTTGCAACCGGATTTGCAACATCTTGATGCTTGTGTTTCATCCACCATCTCTGGAAGATGGATGGCGCTGTAGTGTCCCAGAGCTGCATTTGGCTGCGGTTTCCACTTTTGATGGGGGGAGTGTAGTCATCCACACTGTCACTTGCAATTCCTACTTGGGCCTGAATAATCAACTCTTCACCAAGGAGCAGTTCGAAGTCAAGGAACTTCAGTGGTTTCTTTCCCAAAAACTAGCAGCCACTCTTATACTGAAGCCATGAGTTGGCGATTGCCAGATCAAAAAAGTGAAAAACTGCACGTACTGTCCACTTCCGAGTGTGAAAGGCCATCCTGTAGAAACTCAACATTCGGTCAACCAAGTCCTCCCCACCCATTTTGGTGTTGTATTCAGCAATTGCCAGTGGCCTTGACACCTGGACAAACCTTTTGTCTTTCTTAGACCATCTTCTGAGTGTGTCCTGAGGTTCAGTGCCATAGCCAGAGGAAGCCATTACAACTGGCTTGTTGTCCAACCACTTTATGACAGCAAGTTCAGGAGGGCTTCGTCTGAGCACCATCTCCGATGCCCCTCTTCCTTTTGTTTTGAGAGGCTCATCCCCTATGATCTTGCACTCCTTTGGAGCCCTGTTTTTCATGAGGGTTCCAGTCCCTATCAGCCCTTTTGTCATCAGGGTGTTGAGGAGGTTGACAGTTGTAAAGAACCTGTCACAGAACAGGTGGGTTCCTTGGGGAACAGACTCGGCTAAATGAAGAACAGCTTGTTCTCCTGTGCCCTGTCCTGCTGTAGCTCTGAAGGTAGTCTTGCCTTGGTAGACCACAAAATCTAAGACCAGACCAGTTGGTGCGGCCAAGACAAACACCTTCAATCCAGTTGAGTATGGTTTGCCTGGTACATACTGGTGCACTGGGCAGCGACCAGTAAATGGAACTATTTGCTTGTCAATGCGCAATTTTCCTGTTCTAGGCAGACTCAGACATCCTTGCCTTACCTTGGTCAGGAGGGCCTGGTTCTCCACAAGAGATCTCTTCTTTTTTCATCGTCTGAAACATCAAGGTCTTTGACGGTCTCAATGGAATTTCATAGATTCTGCCACAATTTGAACTCTGGTATTTGAGGCCCAATACATTTGAATGTTTGGATATCCTAGACAGCCCATGTAAATAGAATTCCCAAAAAATTCCCAGCTCTTCAGGAGTGGTATTTAGTGTTGCTCCAGACACAAGGACTTCACGCTGATTTGAGCAGGTAGCCATTTCCACAAACGCGGAGTCATCAATGTACTGCTTAAAATTATTCATTGGGGTCCAGTTTTGCCGTGTCATTGCATCATTGCTCTGAATTTTATTTTATCTTATCATATCTTACCTTGGATTCTTGCTCCACAGTGGGCACCGATTGGACTTAGAATGTTCTGCTTGCTCTGACTCAACTGGGTCTGCTTGCCCTGCCTGAATATCATCCTCAGAGCTCTCCGAATCGTCTTCCTCTGCTTCTACCTGCTTCCTCATCAGACAACTCAATACCTGACTTTCCATCTACAATTCGTAGTAAAAGTCTCTCTGCTACTGAGTGTCAATCCCTTTCTTGTCATTTGAAAAAAACAGAAGAAAACGGAGGAGATAACTGCAAATGTCCACTACGATGGACATTTTTAAAACATGAATATTATGTTAAAATACGGTTGAAGTAGTTCAGAAAATATTTTAATGTGTTCTTAAGAGTTTTATTTAAAAATATGCCAACAACATTTTAAGACAAAATTTGCTCAATAAAAAGTTTTATGCATTTAGTTCTCCTCTTCCCATAAAATGTGCTTGCACTAATGGACACCATCTTCCTTGCTGAGAAAGAGAAAGGTACCAAAGCCCCACCCCTTCACGTTTGGTATCATTGAAAAGCTCGAAATGTCCTCTTTAGTTAACAAAAGGAGTTAATTCAGTAGTATGTAGTCAGCGGAAGATATTCAGGTTTACAATTGTCCTCCACAGAATACCCCAACAATTAAGCTTTATCTTACTATTCTGTCCAGTAGATGGCAGTGCACTTCCAGAAGTGAAACTGCATCCTCGGCTTTCTGGCGACGACAAACTTTATCGGCATCGTGCTGATAAGACAACAGCATTCTTACGATAAATTTACTATTCCTCATAAGGTACAGGTTCAACTTGTAGTTTTGTGGTTGTGACATAAATGTGTGAAATCTCACTTCAGTGTGAATCGACAAACAGCAGGAGGCAAAAGTATTCCAAGATTTTGTTCTAACCTCTGCCCATGTTTCATTATTCCACGTTTAGTTCGTTGGAATCTGATTTCATCAGTTTTATTGCTCTGACATTTGTTTTAGCACCAGCGAGGTCAGCAGCTTGTCACAAGTTAAGTTTGTGCGCCAGAAAGATCTAATTTGATAGTGACCTACTTTATTGAACCCCATGGTGTAATTGGCTCTCAGTGTTCTGCCAATCCTAGATATTAGGAGTGGTTTAACACTTGACTCTGCTAATCAAGGTCTCTAAAAAAGAACACTACAGGTTGATTAGTAGAGTCTGTCACTGCATGGCCAAAGAGAAATCCTCCCTGCACAAAACCCCTTTCTGAATAAGGATGTGAACACCTGGAAGGCTGTCCAATAAGTAAACGTAAAGTAATTGCTTTGGAACAAAACCTGCCGGCAGACCATCGTTGCAGGACTGGAACTGTGCACTTCACAAACAGAAGGTTATCGCTAGCAGCAAAAATACTCAGTGGCCTAAATCTCTGATATCAGGATGTGTTAATGGGAAATATACCTGTATTTGAGACAAATGACAATCACACTGGATTTCTATCATTCAGTAGTGCCAAAATTAAATAATGTACTTTTTTTTTCTTTCAGAAAATTGAGCTAAAATTATCTTTACTAATCTTTTCACATCCTGAAATGTCTTTCATATGCTATACAGTTTTAATGAAATTTTATAGTTCTCAAATGTGTGCCCTCCATCTGCATTTTTCACAAGATTCAGAGTTTGGTTCCTTTCTCGCATTACTGGAACATTTACATCAAATGAATGAAGGAAAATAAGCTGAATTCATGGACAATGCGCCCACATACACACGCACACACACATGCATGCACACACACGCAGGCTTCATGTCTGCTGCTCAAAGCTGGGGATGGAAATAACTATATTGGGTACTATAGGGGCCAAAATGAAGAGTCACGCCGAGACATACATTTTGTGGTGTATAGCAGGGTTGCCTGTGTGAAAGCAGGTCCCTCATGTCAGGGCCCATGTCTGGCAGTTTAAAGGCAAGAAAACACTATAACATGACCTACATTTTAAAGATCTGTCACGCATCAGAGGAAACAAGCACACATTTCTTTCCACTGAAATCAATTTCCAATCAAAGATAATCAATATTATTGACAGATTGGAAGGGGAACTGCCGACCACATCCTGAGCCGTAGCGAGTAACCCATGACGTCAGCGATGGCACACACAGACACGTGCCAGTATATCCATCCGTTCTCTATACCCACTTCTGCCTACTAGTGTCACGGATGGGAGCTGGAGCCTAGCTCAGTTGACCATGGGCGAAAGGCGGGGACCCAACCTGGACAGCCCTCCAATCCATCACAGGGCGCACACACCATTCACACACACACGCACGCACACGCACACACACTCACTCATACTTATAGGCAATTAAGCGTCTCCAATAAGATTGGTGTGCATGTCATTGGACTGTGGGAGGAAACCGGAGTACCCGGAGGAAAGCCACGGGCACATGGGGAGAACATGCAGAAACCACACAGAAAGGCCCCAGGCTGGATTCAAACCCACAACTTTCTTACTGTGAGGCGGCAGTGTTTACCACGGCCCTTGCCAGTACATCAAGTATGACAAACAGCGGATCTAAGAGCGAAAGTTTGGATTTCGATTTGGAAGTATGTAGTGAAGTTGGACCGGATTATAGTCGTGGCAGTGAAGACTTTTGTTTTAATGATTATGTTAAATATGAAAGGCCACAGCCCTATAAATATGAGCCCCAAAGAAGCAAGTAAACTCCTTGCTAGTAATAGTTGTTTAGTGAATGCCTCAACAAAAGATTATGATAGTCAGTAATTCTTTCACCTGTTAAACCCGACGCCCCTGATACCGAGGGCAAGCTGTGCATATTTTAGTAAACACCATTAAAAAAATAAAAAATACATGTTACTGGACAGCAACATAGTCATGCAGCATTTCCATTTAACAGGAGGAAACTTGGCTAAAAGCTCACAATGATCATTGTTACCTCAACAGGGCACAATTTAAGCACCAAGCAACTAAATTAGCGTGTAAAAAAACGTAAAACTAATATAATTGCCCGATTGCATATAAGGCATTAGCGATTCTGCTCATTTTGTGCTATGCACACAAATGGTATATCGAATAGAGGAGAGTCCACAAATCCAACGCTATAAGCCTTGTCACTTTAAATCAACACCACACTCAAACAACAGCCGAATAACAGTGAGCATGTGCATCACATTCTATAGCAATAAGCAAAATTTTTTCTTACTTTTGCGAGAAAAAAACTATGCTTGAGGGTAAATAAGTGCTAGTGATAGTCCAATGAGTCCCTTTTATTGTAAAACACACAACATATTTTCCGCCTTGTGATGCTGTCAGTGTTATTTTGGAGGTAGGTATTTGATTCTATTGGCTCTGATGATTTAGAGGTGTCAACCATGCGAAAACGAACAAAGCCAGAAACGCTGTTACATATCTTTCTGGAGAGGCCGTCTGCATTTGGGAAAATCCTTAAAATTGGAAGCGCTCTGGCAAGGATTTGGCGCTTTATCAATGAAATGTTTTGGAAGACCATGAGGTAAAATCAGGTTGTAAAACAGGGTTTACGTGCCAGCTTTTGCCTGCTGGCCATTTGGGGTCTAAGAAAAGATGATGGCAGGGATATTCAGAGCATTACGTCCTCATACAGAAACTTCACCGGAAAAGGAAACAGTGCACCATACCTCAAGGATAATCATTCTTTATTAAAATTTCATATACAAAAGGATAAACAAGAGTATGTACAGTATGTACAGGGACAAAAGTGGTCTCAGAGAGTGAGGGATGTGACAGGATGGAAAGGTATCACCACAAGGTCACTTAGTCATCAGTACCACACCACATCTTACACACAGAACATGCATTATAACGCAGTGACGCAACTGCCTTGCGTTACAGAGATGAGTGATGGAAAGAATAAAATCTACTTCCTGTCCGGTGCTATTCAACCTGCATTCAGAAACATTTGTGATATGAAGGAGTTTTGATGTGAACCGTGAATTGTTAATTTCAAGGAATTACAGTTTGACTGCATGGTGGTTCCATGATCCTACAAGAACTGAAGATATCATTTTCGTGTTCCGTACAGGGTGGTTCTTTCAGTAGAGACAGAACAAGATTATACATGCCAGGTTTTCAGCACAGGTATAAATGTCTGCTGACCACATTTCCCGTTTAAACACAGTGGCTTTCTTTAGTAAGGGTCACACTGGAATTGAGATTATGTAATTAAAATACTCAAGGAAGCTAGGTGTAAAATGGAGTCAGTTTTTCTTCAACAAAACATACCTAAAATGATTGTTAAACACATTTATCAAAGAATATAATTCTTTTATGATTGCATTTTCCGCATTGTAAGTATCCTCTCCTGGGAACCTCCATCTTGGCACGAGGAAACCATTTTGGTAATGCTCTTCCCTACAAAACCATTTCCAGAAAAGTTGGAACGCTGTGTAAAATATGAAGAAAAACAAAATGCAATGATTTGCACATCTTTTAAACCCTATAGTTAATAGAAAATGGTTCAAAGACAACATATCAAATGTTGAAACTGAGAAATGTATTGCTTTTAGAAAAAATAATTGCTCATTTTGAATTTGAAGCCAGCAACATGTTTCAAAAAAGCTGGGATGGGGGTTTTTATAATGCTAAAAAATGCACTTGGTGGAACATCTCACAGCTAATTGGATTAATTGGTAACAGGTCCGTGACATGAATGGGTAATGCATGGGCTCAGGAACATTTCTGATAGCCATTCTCAGTGAGCACAATTTGTTACTACATCCACAAATGCAAGTTTATGTTTTATAATGTAAAGAAAGCAACCATAAATTAACAAGATCCAGAAACGATGCCGCCTTCTCTGGGCCTTGGCTCATTTATGATTTCCTGAGACAAAATGGAACACTATCCTGTGTTCTGACCAATGAAAATCTAAATTTTTTTTTCTCAAAATCAAAGATGCCATGTCCTCTAGGCTGAGAAGGAGAGGGAACATCCAGCTTTATATCAGCGCACAGTTCAAAAGCCAGCATCCATCACAGTATGGGAGCGCATTAGTGCACGTTATGGACAACTTGCACATCTGTGAAGACAACATTAATCCTGAACAATATGTACAAGTTTTGGAATAACATATAAAGCCATCCAAACATCTTAATCTGGTAAGACTTTGCTTATTTCAACAAGAGAATCCCAAACCACATTGTGCGCACGTTAGATTGTAGATCCGTAGTAAAAGAGTATGGGTGCTAAACTGGCCTGCCTGCGGTCCAGACGGGTCACTCATTGAAAAATATGGTGCACAAATATATCTGCAAAAGTATTGAGAAGCTGAAATCTAAAGCAAGAATGAGAAAACAGTTTGCTTTTAAAACTAAAATAATTGGTCTCCTCAGTTCCAAAACACTAACAGGGTATCGTTAAAAGGAGAAATGATTTAGCACAATGGTAAACATGGCCCTGTCCCAACTTTTTTGATATGTGTTGCTGGTATCAAATTCAAAATGAGCAGATATTTTTCAAAAACAATAAAATTCTCAATAACAATAAATATGTTGTCTTTGTACCATTTTCAATTTAGTATTGAGTTTAAATGATTCGCCAATCATTACCGTATGTTTTTATTTACATTTTACACAATGTCCCAACTTTTCTGGAAACATGGTTGCACAACCTCTCTCTTTACTGAGGCAGGTCTCCTGTCTTTGTTCCCTTATGGATGACCAAAGCGCAAAACCTCCTATCTGCAGAATTTTTCTGATTGGCAAATTTCACTTTGGATGAGCAGACTTCCTTGTTCTCTTCATCCAAAGTGAAATCCGCCAGTCAGAAAAATTCTGCAGATAGGCGGTTTTGCGCTTTGGTCATCAATATCTTACATTCAGTTGAATTCAGGCAGGACAGATCAGGCAAGTGTGAAAAAGAAAATTTGTGGGGTAATGCTTTTACAGAGGTACTAAAGATGAAGCTCAGATATACTCCGACACACACTGAGTAAATACATGCCTCCTAATTCAACAGTGCTGCGACAGCTTCTGTCAAGTGTTATATCACATTTAACACACTGAATTGTATCCCAGAGTCAACTTGTCAGTGAGGGTGGGTCTTAGGAAATGCAATAGATTACTGACACCTCATAGAACCAATCACAGAAAGACAGAAACATAATATTGAATCAAAAACATCGGGACGTTGTACGACTCCAGCTGAATAAAAGTAAAACAATGATTCACACATCACAGAACACATTAGCAATGCTGAGCGAAGAATTTCCCCCGATTCCTGGCACATGTAATCCATCACAAATGCTTTGCACCTGATCAGAATTTCTAAATGTGTATTTTTGGACGTATAGCAGCCTTCAATAGTGCAATTGGAGCTGGATTTAAAAACTTGAGTTTACACAGTTTGTCTCGCGAGGCCTCTTCTCAGTCCAATGAGTAGAACACTAATCTTGTTCTTTCTAAGGGAGTGAGGACTACAGCAGGCACCTCAAACTGCTGCTCAGGAACAGCGGTGGCTCCCTCCCTCCCTCCCTCACAGCGGTGGCTCACTCCCTCACCGACCAAGAAAGCATTTCTTTCTTTCTTTCATTACACATAGAACACAGAAAGAGTCATTCTGCCAAAAAAAAGTCACCATGGACCATCTTCCAAGACACGGGTACTGTTTTAAAAAGGAGCAGTGACCATGACAGTATCTTAAATAGGCAAACAAACCACAGTGGAAAAGGCAAAAGACACCATCAAAACTCTTTCTTCCAGTGAATGAGCCAAACAGCTATCAAATTGCCTCTGTGTAAGGGAAAGCATCACAGCTTCCTTCAATAATCAGGAAGGGAATTGTAGGATACTACCTTGCTTCCATTGTTGATTAAAAAATGTCAAGGCTAAAATAAATACAGTACATTTAATGTTTCTGGGAGAAAACTCCATAAATAACCCTACTCCCCTTCCCCATACCTCTCATGTCTCTGGTCCCTCTTTGCCTCTTTCACACATAAAGCCTTTAAAACTTTATTACAGAAGCAGAATTGAAGCTTGAGCTCTTATGGTGGATTGAGAATCTTTGTCCCTTCCTTGACATTGCTTGCCTGCCGTTAACCTCCCCGAGGGAAAAAAAAAACACATTTAAAAATGTTTAAATAGAGTGAACCATCGGAGACATTGACAATAACAAGTTAGAGGGATCTGGCCAGTGTCTGTGGTCATCAGAGCTGGTTGTGGCTGTGGGTCTGGTCGTAGCTGTGGCTTTGGATGGCGTCTTCGTAAGTGATGACCAGCTCAGGCCTGTGGTACAGCTCGCTGAGGGCCTCGAACTTGGAGCCCCAGTAATGCAAGCAGTTGTAGCTGAAGTCCTCTTCAGGAATAGCTGAACTAAGGGAGCTGAGGCTCCCGGCCGGTGTTCCCGTACCCTCGATGCAGTACACCTGGTAGGTGTCCATGGGAAGGGCCTGGTCGTCGTTATCAGCCTCCCAGATAATCCTGGAGACGTAGCTCTTGAAGTCCATGGTGCAGCTTGAGGTGCAGGACGCGCTGTGATGGAAGGTGGCAGCCATGGCTCCGCCCCCCAGCCCTGCTCCAATAGGGTGCACCTCCTCCTGGGAGCCCTGAGAGGACTTGATGAGTGGTGCAGTGGTGCAGGAGGAGGACTGTGATAGGCTGGAGCACAGGGGCCTCTTCAGCTCTGTGATGTCATAAGCGTTCTGGCAGGGAAAGTAGGATGACGGACACGGACATGTCAAAAGTCCACCTTCTAACAAAATACTATGATGCTCATGTCTGTAAGCAACACACAACGATATACCTGCCATTACACAAAAATAACTGCACACCTAAGAGGTGTAATGCAATTGACTATTAACCATTTTAGGTGTGCAGTTATTTTAGCATAATGAGTGGCGAGGATTTGTTTATTGTTCTTTGACCACAGTCACCACATGCATGTCTATCCATAGACATAACTTTTTTTGCATCTTCGCTGAAATATATTTATGTACAGACTGTTTCCATCCGCAACTTTTATTTTGCTTTGATACAGGTAAAACTATATGCAAAAGCGTGATCGTCAGTTTTATTTCGTTTTTTTGCCCTTCAAGAGCTGAAGTTACTGGTCCTACAGTGTTATAGTTCCACTCTCGAAGTTCATGTCACATTGTGCATTCTCACAGTTGTCACTGTCACCATAGTTGCCAAGGATATTAATATTTATATCGGAAAACTAAACCGTGTTTCTGTGTCTATTCTCAACCTTCACTTTCGATGTTGCAACTTTATGGCATAGTGTGACAATTAATTTTAGCCTGGTATTCAAATGAGGCAAATTTATACACAGTGTCAAAAGACTTATTTTTTTTTGAATACTTCATTGCCATGCTATTTAAAGGAAATAATGCGCATCCTTTGAGCCTCCTGCAACCAGTCACAATTGAGAGTTCAAAGGTATTATTACTGTCATCTTTGTTATCTGAATTATATGTAATATTCATTAATAAAGTAAGACAGTTAATATCCATCTGCTTTGTTTCATTCCATGATCAAAATTCAAAGTTTACAATAATTTGAGCATCTGCGTTGCACTGCCTTTGGTCTCAATAGTGAGCAAGTGGGGGCCATATCATTTTCTGAATTTTAATGCCGACTACTTCCACCGATTATGTAATTAAATAATTTATATTTTTATGGCATCTTATGAAAATTTCACAAATGACTGCTGAAGAGTGGTCCTATACCCCAAGGTGATATTGTGCACAAATTATTGTGTACAAATCTACAATTAAACCAGCATGATGCTATTCAGAACATTACTTCCTCTAGCCAGAGTGTACAGTGGTTAATGACACAACCAGCACACACACAGGGTCTGCAGGTATAGACTTTCTAACACCTAGTCTAAACTGAACAGGCATTTTAGATGGCAAAAACAAACACAATGCTGCCACATAATGGGGCTACATTAATATAGCATAGTGAAAGACCACTGTGAGGCACCATCTAATGCCACTGGATCAGCAGCGTTGTGATTCGGACGGAAGATCACAGCGTTACAGAGCCTTACCAACAGCTTGACGTCACTTAAGACAGCAGTTCATCAATATTTGATTCTGACGGCAGCAATTCGGGCTTTACCTGGTCCTGCTCCCCGCCTCCCTCCTCGTTGTAGTTGAGGATATTTTCGCGGATGTCCTCCCAGCTCTCGTGCTCGGCCGGAATGTGGTACACACCCCTCTTCTGGAACTTACTACGGCTCCCTTTCTGATTCCACACCGTCACGGCAACCAGTACAGCTAGACAGGGACCGCAAGCAGGAGTATGAGTTACATATCATGTCACAAAGTAAATCTAACAGACTTAAATGGAACCTTTAATAACTTTAGAAACCATAAAAATGTAAAAAAAGAGAAAAGATTAGAGACTGAGATACAACTATATCATTCATCGCCAATTTTGAACTTACCGCTGAGCAAGACAGACAGAGAGACTGGAACAGATAGGGGAGATGGGAGAGTCCAATGAGCCATATCACTGTTTTGCCCATTTTAAGCAGCTCTGACATCTATTGATTACAAACATGTAATATGGCTCATTGGTCCCCATGGCTCATCGGACCCCAGTCTCCCCTACTGCTAAATCTATTCTGAACCAGGAAAGGATGCATTTTGCAATGCCCTTCCAAATACTTCATGCTTGTGTGTGATTGTATACACAGGTCTGAATACCAGCATCAGCTCTTGTGAAAGACACAAATATCATGTGGGCATGCATGCATTTGTGTGTGTGTGTGTGCGCACGTTTGGACAGGACAGACCATGAGAAGAATAAGCTTAGCTCTTTGGTTTACTGTGCTCACCCAGTTCTGTCATTAATTCACTGAGCCATTCACGGATGACAAGTTACATCTCTTCCCTTTTTCAATTTTCAATTAAAAAGGGGATAAAGGCGAAACACGATTCTGCGGTTAGCGGAGGCCCCCATACAGCTAATAAGTGAACAGTGGCTGGCAATGGCTCTGCCGCGCTCCAAATCAGAGAGGGGTATCAATTGGATTATCCCTCAACAGGAGCCAGGAGGCTCTTATGCGATGCCTTTCTGCTTTGCGCGACGCGATTTTGTTCCAGTTTCATTCCGCAGAGCGAAAATAATTTTCTAAAAGGGAGTCCGCCTCTCCCCTTTCTCTGCTCAGGTGATTTGGGCCAATGCGGGAGCCGGGGTTTAAGCGGAGACCCACGACGATGTAAGCCTGACACCGGCTTACCAGTCACAGGGTCAGGACTGCATGACGCAGCACTCTTTGCCCTTGTGACGGCTGAGGTGTGTGATTCCGAGTACGAAGCACACAGATCAGTGTCAGCATGAGGGCAGAACTCAGGCCAAAGTTTCAGACTCAAATATCAACTTAGCCATTTGAAGAGTAGTTTTGTTCTTTAATTTTCAATCCGTGTCCTGTAACGCCATTGTGTTCTCATTCCGATCGTAATTGTAACATCAACATTGAACACTGATTCAGTCAATGCACGATGACATTATGGTTTGAGTGTTGCAGCATATTGTGAAATTTACGGAAATGGAAAGTTTATAACAGGCCAAAATACACCATAGACTGGAAACTCCTTGGTTTGAAGCCATTTTTCATGACTCAGGCGAGACCTCTCAGTTATGCTGAAAGGAAAATCTTGATACTGTAGTAAACAATGATATTGTGGATGATTCCATGCCTCCATCCTGTTTCAGGAGTAGAAACTGTCATCTGCTTTTCCAAATGCTTTGTGACCTACCTTAACCTCGCAAATGGTCTATTAGAGGTTTCTAAAGCATAGTTTCATGGAATGGATAACTCCACTGTAACTTATTGCACCCATTATCTAACTAACTTTTTCATTAATTAACTGCAATGCCGTGAAAAAAGTTTTTGCCCCTTTCGTGATTTTTCATGTAGCTTATTTGTCATATTTAAATGTTTCAGATCATCCATCAAATTTTTATATAAGACCAGTGCAATTAAACACCTGGCAATGAGTCATTTAAATCGCTGTGGAGGAATTTTAGTCTGCTCTTCTTACCGCACAGCATTGTTTTAATTTGGCCTCAGTGGAGAGATTTTGAGCATAAACTGCCTGTTTAAGGTCATGCCACAGCATCTCAATTGGAATCAAGTCAGGACTTTGACCAGGCCACTCCAGAACCTTCTTTTTGCTTCTTTCGAGCCATTCAGAGGTGGACTTGCTGGTGAGCTTTGGATCATTGTCCAGCAGTATGACCCAACCATGCTTAACCTTTCGGTCACAATATGATGGTTGGACACTCCTTCAGGATTCTCTGGTTGAGAGCAGAATTCAGGATATCCATCGATTATGGAAAGTCACCCAGATCCCGAAGCAGCAAAGTAGCCTAAACCATCACATTACCACCACCGTGTTTGACTGTTGGTACGATAATAGTATTTAGCCATTTTCAATCATTTCAAGCATACGAGAGTCCGTGTCGTCCGACACTTTTCTTCAACATCTGTGAACATATGCACTACAAGTATGAGGCAGTCTTCAGGCCTTTAATTTCCGAGTAAATCAGCAAATATATGCCAGAGAAAGAGGGCAGAGCGGCAGTAATTACCGAAAAAGACGAGCAGACACATGCTGATGGCCAGGATGGAGCTGGGGCTCAGGGCAGCCAGTGTGATGGCCTTGACCTGGCTGACCTCACACCACTGACCCCGGAAGCCCTCTGCACAGCTGCACTGGATGCTCTTAGGGGAGAAGGCAATGCAGGTGCCTCCGTTACGGCAAGTAGTGGGACCGCACGGGGACGGGGCGCAGCGCTGATGCCCCGAAATTTCGTCCACTACTGTCACCTGACCTGCAGGGCACCTGGAAGACCATGCAGGACACATTCATGTTCTGTTTCTGACATCATGGATTCTGAAGAGTATGAACCTCGGTCAGTAATGCACACAATGCCTTGTTAGTAACAACTTAGCCACTTTGTAAAAGAACAAAATTATGTCAGAAAAAGGCATTTTCAAAATATAAAAAAATTCCAAGTTAGCCTTAGTTAGTTGAGCTCTTAACCTCCAACTTCCACTTCTTAATTACCCGCATGAGATAGGAGTATCTGTAGCTGACATTACACCTTGTATGAATCCACAAAAAGATAAATTTCAGGTTTACAGAACATAGTATCCAAATCCACTCAGGATAATTTTTCCTGAATTGCTACTGAACATTGTGGGCGACCTTCTTCCAGTGCAGCCAGGGGTCAAAGTTCACCTGCACTCGTACTTCCTCCACAGGTCCACACAGTACAGGGGGCTGCGGCAGGGTCGGCTGCTGCAGGCGTCCGAGTGGCAGCCCCTCTGGACCCCGCGGCGCTCCAGGACAGTACTGAACTCGGTGCTCTGGCCATCCAGCGGCAGGGCCTGCCCATTTAACCGTACGTCCCGCATGCAGCCTGCCAGGGAGGGCATTCGGTCAAAATCTCATTCTGTCAACTTTTAATTTTTTACTGTTCAGGATGTCGTTATTGTCCTCTCGCGGCCCGGGCTTCACGTACCACCTTTGCTGATCGATAAACTGTATTCAAAAAGGTCATTTGTAAGCTGTTTATCACTGATTTAGGTAATTGTACATTTATAATGAATGTCTGCTGAAAAGTACCGGGGGGGTGGGGGGATAGATATCCCGATATCTGGAGACCTACTGTCCTGAATATTTTCACTCCAACCCGAAGGACGCTCACCTAACTCCAAGGCAAAAGACCTTTTTACAGCAGCTAAATAGCCATCAGGTTTGGCTAAATTATGGTTGAAATCAAACTATACAGGATGGCAGATCTCCAAGAACAGGACTGGGCTGCTCTAATGGATTGGGAAGCTGTAGGAAGTAGTTTTTACATCAGGTTTGCTTTGACTATTGAGGCATCATCATGAATGCAAGAGACAGAGAAAACCAAGCTGTTTTTAACTGTCTCTGAAGAAGGAAATCCCAACCCTGTTCCAGGAGGTCTATCATCCTGCAGATTTACATTTCAGCTCTAATATTCCACACCTGACTTGTATCACTAGCACCTCAAAATGCTTGCTATATGTGGGTTTGTGTTTTTATAAACAGAGACGATATGTACAGCTTCAAGGCATTGAGAAAAGCGTTCCATTCAACACTGCTGCTATGACAAGCTCATGTTCAAATTCAACAGTTAAGCTTAATTTTTGCCAAAAATGACTTCTTGGAACAATACAGCCTGATAATGTGGACAGATATCCTGTCTCTCCTATGTTGTTTTCTGTTGAAAATAGAGGGTTCTGTTTGTCTTGAAAAGTTCTGAAGAAACCAACTGCATGTATGCGCAAGAGGTTACAGGTGCGCAAAGCACATGACTCCATTAATTACGTCCTTTGTGGCGGTATAAATGAGATCAAATAGTGCGGTGCTCGCGTCAAAAACAATCCTCTCTGCCTTGAAAGGGTCAATCCTCTCTGCCCACACATCTTGACTGTCACGTGGTCGGTGAACCCATCCATTGAATGAGGCGTCTTCGGTTAGGATTCGAGTGAAAAACTGCAGGATGATACAACTCCGGGATAAGGCTTTGAGAAGCTCTGGATAAGAGTGTGCTTGACTGATACTGAGGTCTTGTCTAGTCTCAGGGGGAGGCGGAGGGCTGGAGGACTGAGGTTTCCTTACCCTGGAAGTCCCTGTGTGGGCCAGGGGTCAAGCTGTTCCCCAGGACCACACTGGAGGGGTGCACTACGATCTCTCGCTTGTGGCCCAGGGCGGCGCTGACCTCCCGTGACCCCCCGCCCTGCTCCAATCGCAGCTTGAATACGTTGTCATGGCGATGAAGGCCGAGCAGGATCCACTGCCCTCCGTCTACGCGCTGGCTGGTCAGCCGCAGGGAATGGGCGCCATCACCCAGGTTGGCGCGAACGCTCAAATGCCCATCCAGTATCTGGGTAGGTACACCAGCGATTAGGACATGGGATTTATGTCCGTAAGGTTGTGGGTTCAAATCCCCGGCAAATAGCTGATGCTTTACTACTCAAAAAGGCACTTAACTTGATTGATTCAGCAAATCTCTACCTGCACACAAGGGATTATGGGAATAAAATGTAAGCAGCTTAAATCTTAAATCCATTACAAAAACAGGATGAAAAGCAAGGGGGTCAATTGGCCATACGCAGATGGGATACGTTCTCTTTTTTAAATGGCTATTTTATAATTATCATTCCTGTTATGGGAACAGCCTTGGCTATCTCGTACCTCCAGGATGATGTACTCGTTAGCGTCCCGGGACGACATTGAGAGCAGGGTACCCGAGGGGGCTCGGGTTCGGAGGAGCAGCTGGGCTTGGGTCTGTCGAGGGTTCCCACTGCCCCTCAGCTGGTAGCGAAGAATGCTGTCCCTGTCAAAGGACCACCCTGGGAGGGCTGGGGACCAATCAGGGGGCAGGAGGCGGGGTTAGCATTAGACCTGATTGCCTAGATTCGCGAATTCACCTCCTGCTGATGACGCACACAGAACAAGGGCTTTGTTTCAAGAGTTTGGCACCTAAAATCCAACCCCATCTGAAAAAGAAACTGATTTTTGGACCCATCGGTACAGCTTATTTCTCAAAGTATGTCCTTGCTGTGTAATGTTCCCCAGTCAAACGCCAATTCTGCTCGGCAAAATCGCCATTTCAATATTTGAGGGGATACCATCATGTTTTTTTTTAAAGATTATTTTTCGGGGATAATCCCTTTTATTTGATAGTAATCAGTGGAGAGAGACAGGAAAGGTGGGATAAGAGTGGGGATGACATGCGGCAAATGGCCCAGGCCGGAATCGAACACAGGCAGCCTCGGGAAGGACTTCAGCTGATGTGCTGCCAGATCGCCGAGACCATCATGTTTGACTAGATAATTACACACTTTGAGAAATAAGCAGCACTGGTGGGTGCAGAAATATTTTTCTTACAGATAGGATTGTATTTGAGGGGCCAAGCCACAAAAAAAGCAAAGTACCATGATAAACAACTCTGCTGTTGGTGAGTTTTGAAAATCTCTTGTTATTAGCATAGCCAGAGTCATGCCGCCCAGTCAATCTAGGCGACATGATTATCAGGTCTAGGGTGCAAATCAGATTCACGTCGCAGTTTTGATATTGTCATGCTCGCACTCACATCGTACAAACATATCAGTGTTTCTTTCACCTAACTAACAAAGAAAAGAAATGTCAAAAATATCAAGAGGCGCAAAACAGCGAGACGCAGCGCCGAAACATCATCTGAAGGCAGGAGGAGAACGATGTGAGAAGGAGTCGCGCCGGCTGACTTTAGAAGAGCTAGCATTGAGCTGCCTTTCTTCTGAGGCATTTTGTGTAGCTCGAGGGAGCGTGGGAATTCTGCTCCAAATCCCACAGGTAATCCACAGTCTCCTGGTAATTACCGCGGCACACAACACACGCACTCAGGAGGAGGCGAGTACACGGGCAGCTATCGCACACACATTCACACTCTCAATGGTATATGTACAAGCGGACACTGCACAAACAACCATGTAACACCGTTACAATAAAGTACTCACGTACATTATCACATAAATATGTAAAATCAAACACAGAGCAGACTAACAATCAGAGATATGGTCTACTCATAATGTATTCAGTGCACTCTCCGCAAGTATTTGAGCAGAGAAATTGAATAAAATTGTGAACTCACATTGCTGTTATTCCTACATAGTTCACAGTCATGTGATATGGGTGTACACAAATGCTAATTAACCCATTTGTGCAGATGTAGATGCTGGCGTCTGTGAATTCCAAAATTTAATTCCTAAATAATTCTGTTATTGAATTTTCAAATGTCTTGCTTCACCACAATAATTTTCCAGAATCTTTGTTACACAAATACTGAGTTATAAAGCCAAAATAGGCTCATGCGCAACAGGAAAAATTGGCATTATTTGTATTCTGCACAAATGGGTTACAGCTGACTGCATCTACTTCATCCCCATACTTATCGCTTTCAAATCGAGCGCAGCAGAGTCAAAAGGCATAAATTAATCCACTGTCAAAATACTTAGCGACAGCACATTACATTTACGGACACACCCACGCACACACACCTGTGTCACACTTGTGCCCGCTGAATCCTGGGCGACAATCGCAGCTGAAGGAGCCCCATTCTCCAAGGCACTTCCCGTTTACGCCACAAGAGGGCCCTCCGCCGGTCACACACACGCTGTCGGTCAGCCCGCAGCCAGGGCTGGTGTTGAGGCTCTCGGCAGGGCTGCCCAGGTCATACACCTGTCAGAGGCACAGAGAGACTCTCTCACACAGGAAACACACACAGCAAAGCCTGCAACCCCACGGATCTCCTATCTCAAAGAGCTTCAGGATGGACACCTATATTGACCAATGACGGCCCCAGGATGACTGGCTGACCACGTCCCCGAGGCATCAGCACAGGAGAAGCATTCAAACATACGGTGCTGGGCACAGCACAAATTTGACAGTGACTCCTCTGTATTCTGGTAACCCGAGCAACCATTAGCTCACTCACACAGTACATGCTGTAGTTACCTTAAGGCAGACCCAAACAAACTGCTGTCGATCCCACAGCAGTAATGTCCACAATTGATTTCATTTCAAAACACAAGTGAACATATTCAAAACCGTTCCACTCTGAAAGCCACCGCGCACCTCACACCAGAGCACAGGCAGGTCATATTGCAGTAGCTGGCACAATGACAGTTGCTAGATGGCCACTAGGGGCACTGGTGAGTAATGAGGTTAATAATCGCAGCGGTGATGGAAATCCCTGATGAAGCGGAGGCACAGACAGCCACATACCTGGCTGTCCACGACCAGATTCCTCACGCACCCCACAAATCCCTGGAACTGGGGGTGCGTCCTTCGGTGAGGGACGACCTCCTTCACCCCCCCGAGCTGCAAGGGCTGGTTCAAATTGAGAAACCTGGTTGGGGGGGGGGGGGCCCAGAGAGGGGAAAAAAAAATCCAATCAGCACGGAATAAAAGACTAGCATGCACTCTACCCATTGATAATAAATGTGGAGACAGGACAGTCTGAATCTCAAAACATATATCCATCTGTCCATCTATCTATCTATCTGACTGACTCCCTCCTACTCTGGGTAAAGGAGGGGGCAGTGGAAATGGGGGCAGGGGTGAATTTGGAGGTGGGGGCAAAGTGGGAAGATTTAACAACAAAACAAATCTGGACCGTTCGCCCATCTGTAGCAAGGCAAACACCACTCACTTACAATCTTGTAGGGCAATGTAGAGCCTCCAGCCAGCCAAACACACACGTCTTAGGACAGTGGGGGAAATGGTTGTAACCAAAAGAATCCACCGTGAACAATATGGCAACTGCAGAGAGAATGGATCAGAACCGTCAGGCCCGCTCCCTCACCTCTCTGGTCCAGGGGTCTGTCCAGAAGCCTTACAGATGGACTGGTCAGTGTCCAGAACCTCCACCCCCAGGCCTTCTACCTCATTCACCATGGCTCCAGAGCAGCGGTCCAGGATCAGCTGCACGGTCTGCGGTGGGGGAACAGGCTGACGTGAGGCGCAGAGCTCTGGCATCCACATACACTCTGAGGATTCTCAACCACCTACGTCATCAGAGATACATTCCCCAGACATTGACCTCGTGGAACCTTCTAGAAGAAACTTAACACCCTACACACTCCAGCTATGTACAATGCTGCTAAACCTGGCCGAGAGAAATGTTAAATTTATAAGCTTAGTTGTGTGTTCTACCTCAGATTTTAAGGTCTTAACCCCATAAAACCCAGGGACTCATGTTTGGATCCATAAAATGCAGATGCTGTATTCAAACCTGTGAAACCTCAGGCCTATTTTAAATTCTAGTGGAGATCCCAAGGTTTCCATCAATCCCAAATATGTCCCCCTGAATGACAGGGAAATGTAGATAGAGTGATGTACAAGATCTAGATATTTTCCATTTGATGTAATGCTGTGGCCATAAAAACAGTGCATCCTGGGTTTGAATATTTCTCGTGATATAAGTATGATGTAGCTTCAGTGAAGCGCTGCATTCAGCAGAATATGAATGTGACATTGTCCTACAATATATTAAAAAAAATGCTTTTTCTGTCTTTGATCCTATTTAAGGTAAAACTTATGTGTAAAATTAGAGATTAAGGGGTCAATTACTAATTTAGGACCAAATGGTGGCTGACAAAGGGTCAGACCAGAAATAACCTAATTGTATTTCACAGATCTAGATTACCGAGTTAGCGGGATAACTCACTGAAAAACCTGGCATATTCACTCCGCTCTGCAAAGTTTTTGACCCTTTTCTGAACCAGCCTATGATCATGTGCCCTTATCTGGTGAGCTATTCAGCCCAGTGTGTGGAACATTCTGCCTTAGGCAGCAGGAATAAGATCTGATGGACCCTATGTACTACGTGCTCATGTATTCACAAGGGGGATATGGCCTAATATGACTAATAATGCATGTTCTGCACAGTACTGAAGCACAAAAATATAACTGTGTTAGTATAATTGCCTGAGCTGGCCTTAAGGTCAGTTTATGGGATACCAGATTCCAGATACAACACTGCAGACAGAAGACTATATCAGATTCTGTTATATGTAGAGTTTGTTTTTAAAATGCAATAAATTGATTTTACACATTGTGAGTAAATCAGCCTTTTCTCTGTCAGCGCCTATTGCATTTTATAGAAAAACACAAACTTTGACCATGAAAAGATACACCTCGTAGTATGAATTTCTAAAAACAGATTTTTGTGCCATGTGTAAGAAGCACAGGGCTTTTGCTCGACGGTATCTTCTCCATTTCTGTAATTTTGGCACTTATTGTGTTTTGGAAACAAACTCTTCATATTTCAGAAGACTGATTTAGATAAAGTTATAATGAAGACGGGTTCAGGCAGAGTGTGAGTTGTGATGTATGTGATCTGTAGAGCAGTGGTCTTCACCGTCGTTCCTGGGGACCCACTGTGTATGCTGGTTTTCGTTCCAACCACAAATGTAACCGCAGGATATTAACGAGCTGTTAATGTCTTTATTAGGATTTTTTCACGTTCAGAGTAATTAATTACTCTCTTTAGCCAAATGTTACATGGAAACATCCATATGTGCTATGAAGAATAAAATACCCTAGATGATGGTGTGCTTATTTCTATTCTGCAAGAAATTTTAAGTAATATAACATTTCAAACAGATTAAATTAGACACTGAGGAAATCAATAAACCCCAAATTGGGCTGCTGGACAATTCAAGTTCAACTGATTCAAGTTCTTTAAAAAAAACTTCAGGTGAACTTAATTAGATTAACATAACATAAAACTGGTTTGGCACTTTATCATTTTCTTGTTGAATACATTTATCATGATGTGCAAATTAGTTTTACCAATTAGGAGCCAACTACATCTTTAATTTGATTGGTTAAATTTAATTTTAAGTTTAAATTTAATTTGATTAGTTTTCTCTCATTTTATGATGTTATTTCTGATACATCGCAATGTGGGTATGGTATTTTTCTATTCTTGTTTTTTATTCTTGATGGCAAACAAAGATGTTTATGTTAACTTGTGAGTTAAGAGGGCAAATAACTGCTCTAAAGATAAAATGCACTTGAGACAAATTAACAGCTTGTTAAATCCTGCGATTACAAGAGTGGTTGGAGCAAAAACCAGCACACAGTGGGTCCCCAGGAACGAGGTTGAACACCCCTGCTGTAGAGAATGGGAACGTGTCGTCCGTGTGATTGGTTGTGTCTGAGGACACGGATGCTGTGCAGTCAATGGCCATCTGCACAGCAACTGAGCATCCTGACCTTTCAGAAATACACGCCACTCATTGCCTCAGACTCATTATTCCCCATTCGATACCCCATCCCCAAGGAGGCAGACCTTGCCGTCGCTGATTATATCGAGCCGGTGCCAGTGTCGGTCCGTAACTGTGGCCCGAGAGGGCAGCTGCAGCATCAGAGTCCCTGAGCCGTGGCTAATGCTGAGGGCCGGCACCCCATTCTTCAGCTCTGGAGATGAGAGCATCCAACAAAACAAAAAAAAAAAAGCCTTCAAACACCCACAACCATTCATTGGCACGGCTCCCCATTGATCACACCCTGAATCACAGAAAACAGCGACTGGCCAACCGCCAGACCCGTGTTCTTGGAAGGGAGGCCCTGACAAATGGCGACTTTCTGTTATACGGCCCAATATCACCAGAGCCTGAAAACAAATAATATCACTGTTTTTATGACCACAAAACACACGTCCAGTCCTCCAGCACTTTTAAACCGTCCGCAGATTACGCCAAAATAATTGAACACGAGACCTTACTTGCCCTTATTTTATGAATTTGAGTTTCACTTCTTAATAATAGTAATAATAATAAGAAGAAGACACTGCATACCCTCATACTATCATTATTTCATTGCTCTCATTAGTGGCAGTAGCAGCCACAACAGGAACCTGCTGACAGTTGGTCACTCCCAAATGTAATGCGTTTCTAATCTAATCTCGCGCGGCAGTCCGAGGCACAGTCCTGCATTACGTGATCTTTCACAGCATCTACGAAGCATAACTACCCCGAGTTCCAATAAAACATTGGCAAACACAAGCACCCTATTGAGCCGCACCGCTGAAAAATGCTTTGCTGCAATCAATCCAAGTCCAGTTCGATTTCCTGTCTCCGATGCGGGAACATGGGCTGTGCTCGATTAATTACATAACAGGAAACATGTAAGTAATGGACTCATCATTCAAGGTTCGTAATAACTCCACCGGCTCCCGCTAACCTCGCCAGAAAAGCCTCGGCAATGCTGAAATTACAAGACATTACAGGAGAACAACAGCAAAACAGCCTCCTTAATTGCGGTGAAGCAATAAAATATACCTTTCCGGGGCTGCAAGTAAGCAACTTTTAGGACCATTAAAGAGACAATGCAGCGTACCAGCATACAGACAAATCCAAAATGGAAGCTTTTTCCGTAATGGATTTCCACGACTGCAGATTCTCACCCAGAGCGATGAAGTCCTCCTGGTCTCCGGGCAGCAGCCGCCCAAGTGGGCCGTTAAAGAGTAAGAGTCCATTGGTTGTCTCCGTGATGAACTCCAGAGAGATGTGGCTCTGGAAGCAGGGTCTTATTGGAGGAAACCAGGCGTAGCCATAGCCACGGAAGGTGTGTTTCGTTTGCTGGCATTCTGGCCCATCGTACATGGGTGGACATTCACACCTGGGGGAAAGAAGTGATAAAAGGGCTCTGAGGAACAAATTAGAGTTCAAAAATTAGGTTTATACTTGACCCATCGTTGAATAAGTGGGGAGAGGGTCTCAATTTTTTTTTATTTACCCCAAAGTTGAACTAGAAAACTTGGTCGCCACATGGACCGAGTTATGTATCTCCCTGATCCACAAATTTTGGACAAAATGGCCGCCGGCAGCCAAATTGGAAATTTGTGAAAATCGGTCTTGAGCATCGTCCAATCAATATCTGCCTGTGTGAAATTTGGAGAAATTCCTGTAATAATTGTGGCTTCCAGAGCCTGGAACGGAAAATCTCTGCGGCGGCGGCCTCTGAACTAAACCATGGTGTCTTTCGACTATTGTCCTCGGGGAGATTCAAATACGATTGCAGGAGGTGTTTGCAGTCTAGACTGAATCAATCAGGGCTATCACTGTTAAGTGGTGGTGGGCGATATTGCGGATCTTCTGACAAAAATATGTCAAAGGAACAAGAAACCGGTGTGTTCTGGTGTGCCTCGTAAATATGTAAAGACGAAAATTACCTTTTTTTTTCTTTACCACGAGGCGTGATGAATCTCTTAATACATCTGGTCAACTCAAAACGAAGCAGCAGGTCAATGTTAAATAACATCTATATGCTTTTCTAAGCTTTTTGTCCAAAATGAGGGGTTTTTTTGTAAATGATGACCAACATCCAAGTGTTTGTACAGAAGAATGAATTAAGCTGAGATGAAATTATTTTTATTAATTATTTTTTAGTTATTTTGACTAAAACTGGAGGCTCTGGTCTTTCTATTTACATATAATTAGAACTGTATATTCAGGGGGTGTTGAAAGATCAGTGAATATTATCAAAAATGCAGGTGGCTGCTGTCAGCTATAAAAGATAAACACTCTAGTGGGGAAAGTGTTAATCACACAGGTTAGTAAATAGCACATCATCTTTGCCAGGTGTAAACACAAATTTATTCTCAATCACAATCACAAGGTTAAATAAAGTTTTACAGACTGAGATGAAATTCGGCGGCTGTTACCTGTAGCCGAGCTCGCTGTTGATACAGGTGCCTCCGTTCAGACACGGGCCGCGAGGGTAGGAGGCGCAGGAGAGGTGTGGCTTTTCGCGGGCCGAGCAGCCGCACTGGGCCCTGACGAAGGCTGAGAGGGACACCAGCGAGGTGTTGCCACCGCCGAGCGCCGTGGGGGTGCGGCTGAAGCTCAGCGTGCTGGTGCAGCCGCCTGATTGGTTGCAGTCGCTGTACGCGCACTCGTCCACATCCACCTGTGAGATCTTTACGCCCAGGGCAGTCTCCAGCTGAGGGAAACACAGAGCAGGAGAGAAAGGTAGAGACTGTGAGAGACTGTCAGAAAAAGAAAAGGCTGAGATATCACTCCAGTACAGATATTGAGAAGACATGATATAGTTCATTTAAAATTAAGAAATGCAAATGAAACCAGACATTAGGTGCTCATTTCCCAATAGCTGAGTAGCTAACTTATATAGTGGGAACCATTGACTGTATATGGTTGACCGATGGGTTTTGAAAAATGCACCCCAGAACAGCAAGAACCTAGTGGTAGAAGTAACATTTTCACACACCGAGAGGCAGGATGGGAAAACGTCTTTTATAGCTGCCAAATTCGATTGCCTCAATTTTCATAAAAAGGACGTTTTCTGACTTCAGTACTATTCGCACTGTGGTCCACTCCGTGTACAGTATGGAGGTGGTGTGATAGGCATGGACTACACAGGTACCCCTGAGGTATGACTAGAGCCTCGGCCACATTGCCTTTGGCCATCAAGTTTCCTCCTGGCTGTGTGTTATTAATACATGAAACTTTTTTATTTTATCAAAGGGCAGGCAGCTGCTTGCAAAGAAAGACTGCATTCAGATCAGAAAGTAAAGTTATTCACTCCAGTGCGTGTGGGTTGTCATTCTGCTTGGCTGTTGAGCGCTGAATCAAATCAAACAGTTATATTAGAGGGAATATTGTCAGATGTTCCGAAATGGCACTGGAAGTTAAATTAAATTTTGGGAGATGATATTGCCTGTGAAAATTAAGACAGACCCTCAAGTGGTCTGTGCACAGCCCTGGGGACAGACATAATCGTTCATTTAGTCATCGTTTGTGTCAACGCAACCAAAGAGGCCACAGGTCAGGTGCAACATCAGATGCATAAATCAACAAACTGACGCATGCTTTATCCAAGCTTCTGACAAATGCCTAAAACACCTTTTCGCCTGGAGGTGGCACATCACTGCGCACACACTTCAACAGAGAGCGAAAGGCGTTTATACTGGACCCATTCACCGTTGCAGTATTCTCACAAGACTTTGGGTGGCAGTACTAGGGAGTAGGAATCAGGCTTCCGGATAAAAAAAGAATCCACTCACCAGCTTGGCTAGTCTTGCTTAAAATTTGTCCATTTCGAAGCACCCCGCACGCCAGACTAACAAAATTCAGAAGTTGCATGGAACAACTGCAGTGATTATAAACCTAGCATAACTGCAAAACTGTGAATTCTTCATGAAGAGCCACTCAGGAACTTTCCACCTGCAGGGGCTCTTGAAGTGGACATGGGAGTCATGAGGCAGCTCTGCTTAGACTCCATTTTGTGCCTTTTTTAAAGTTATTCTCATGGGTCAGAGGGGACCTTTCCATGGGCTCCATTTTGTGCCTTTATAAAGTTATTCTCGTGGGTCAGAGGGGACCTTTCCCTGGACTCCATTTTGAGCCTTTATAAAGTTATTCTCGTGGGTCAGAGGGGACCTTTCCATGGACTCCATTTTGTGCCTTTATAAAGTTATTCTCATGGGTCAGAGGGGACCTTTCCCTGGACTCCATTTTGTGCCTTTATAAAGTTATTCTCGCAGGTCAGACAAAATCTTTCCCTGGACTCTATTTGGAGCCTTTATAGAGTTACACATGTGAGGTAAACATCAATGGGAGTCAGGAGGCAGAGGTCATTACCTTGACCTTATGCGCAGCCACATTACCGGTCAGCTTCTCCGGCTTGTAGTACGGGGACCCGTGGGCTGCAAACCACACACTGAGCTCTCGGGCTCGCTGGCTGCTGTTGGCCACGCTGAACACATGGACGTTCTCCTGATCCGTCTGCAGCACGTCTGACAGGAGCCTCTGGAGCCGAACGTATCTGCTCTCCCGTCCCTCAGGGCCAGTAAGGAACTCCTCCGCGGAGATGTCTACAGAAAACAAGAGAACAAGACCAGAGCTCTGTGTCTGTCGACATAGTTTACAAAAGACAAAATTGTGCTTTACCTCAACTAACATAATACATTGCACAGTTATATCACACTGCTATATGTGACTAACAAACAAGTAATACACAATACCTTTACTGGCATAAACCTGATTGAGTTTGGTTGGATGCATAAAGTGGTGTCCAAGTCAATGACTGATTAATAAACTTTTGGGAACCTGATTTAAAGGTTCAGTCTGGTTAAGCCTTTATAACTTTTTGACTTTTGTCAAATTAGAAAAAATTGTATCCATGGGACACATATGCCTCTGCTACTGAGCTGAGTTGAATAAGACGTATGAGGTGCACACCTTCAGGAAACTTATAAGATCTATGCACAAGCACAATGAATTTGGTTCATTGGCTTTTGAGGTGAAGGGGGTATGCAGCATCCCCCTTCAAGTGGGATGGACATATGTACAAACGACGGAGGGTAACCCGAAATGCCCCCGGCCATATGTGTAGCAGAGACATGAGAGCCATAGAGAGCTGTGGATTTATAGAGTCTACAAAGCTACCTCTTCAAACGTCAAAAGAAGGTCAGCCCAGGCAATATCAGAAGAGGAAATTGATGCTATACCCTGAGACCAGCCCTTGAGATAATACTCACTGGAAAAGCGCAGAGAGCCAGCGTTCTGCACGGCCTCCTCCGATAGCTCCTTGATGATAACCTCCACGGTGGAGGTCACATCTGGCCAGATCTTGTCCATCACCCTGACCTGCAGGCTGTACGCGCCAGCTGGGGTTCCCTCTCGGACGCTGAGCTGGCCTGAGGTCTGGTGTAGGATGAAGTGCCTGAGAGAGATGAAGGAAGCTGGCTGATTCCAGATCAGTGGAACTTTATGCTAAGCAGAATGGCGACGGTGATACCAGCACAGTTCGACTGTTACGAAGTACGACCAAAAATATAAGAGAGGAAAAAGACACCTTGATAAACTGCGGAGGTGTGGAGACAATCAGTCAGCCACCTTTCAGTGTTATGTCACCCGGTGCAATTCTGACTTCTTCATAATTACACATCTATTTCTGTAGTAGCCTTGTGCGGACATAACAACTGCCTAAGTAACTGCACTTCTCATTTAGCCCCTCAAACTCTAAGTTTTCCCTTAAGTATGATCATTTACTCAGAAAAGGCATTTTTTCATGTTGTAGGACATATTCACATACATATCACATACATATTCTGTATCTGCTGGTTGCTGGTTGAAAGTAAGCCTGACGTTCCACAGGTTTGAAGGCAGCAGCTGCATTTTACAGATTCATACATGGGTCTGTGGGTTTTATGGGGTGAAGGTCACAATAATGAGATCAGCAGGAACCAAGACAGTGTTCACATCCGCGCAAAACCTGGCTTTTATTGCCAGGACAGTGGAGCGGCACTCCTGACATTACAGTCCGAGATCACTACACAGGCGCGAAACTAGCATGTCACGGGGGTATCAGAGCGAGACATCTTTAAATACAGAACAATTAATTAGGAATGGCTGATAATGAGGGAGTTGCGGTAGCACAGTGGGTGGAGCTATTGTCTCACAGCGAGAAGGCTGTGGGCTTGTATCAGGCCTGGGGCCTTTCTAAGTGGAGTTCTCCAGTTCTCCCAATGTGGACATGGATTGGTTCTGCATTCTCCAGTTTCCTCCAGCAGTCCAAAGGCATGCATGCCAGGTTAACTGGAGACTCAATTTTCCATAGTAGGAGTGCGTGACTGTGAACCTGGCAAGGGATTGGTGAACTGTCCAGGGTGTTTACTATTTCTGCCTCTTACCAACTATATACCAGGATAGAATGCAGCCCCCTGTCACCCAGCCCAGGAATAAGCAAGTTATGGATAAAAATTACAACAAATAAAGGACTCCACTATGAGAACTGAGAAGGAGTTCATACTATACTATGGCTTCAGAAAACACACATCCAAATGTGCATGGTTACGCCTGCTCTGACTGTGTCATTTACTCTGTAATGCTATTTCAGGGGACAGACTATATACAGAGAGGGAGTTAAAGTGAGGCTGCTGTGTGATTGTTTGTGGTAGTTTATCTTCAGAAAGGTCACCGAATTTGTGCGAACACATGATCTAATTTCAGTTTAAACGTCAATTAAAGTCAAGCTCATGCAACGGGGATTGAGTTCAGTATCACTTGCGACCTTAAATCACTCAGAGTCAGATGAAGTAATTAACTGTCAAGTAAGCAAATAAAGCTCTGCCAGGATCAAAGTCGAGCGATAGAGAACAGAGGGGATTTCCAAAGTGACCTAAGCTAGCAATCGACAAAACTTGCGAAAGAGCATAGCTGTAATTACTATATTATCTAAATTAACTGGGGCAGCCACACTTTTCAATAAAATTTCAAACCATTTTGATAGTCATTAAAAAATCCTATGTGAATTGCAATATGTACAGTGGTGTCACATCTTTTCAACTGTCTCGACTTTCCGCGCTGTTTGACAGTTATTAATGAACCTAATTTCCCCACCAGATTATAGACGACTCATTAGAGGTAGAAGCTTGATTGTACACTGCAAAGGTGCAATGGATTCATAGTAATGAGAAAAAGTCTGCCTCATCACAGGTGAATTTCTAAAGACAATTCCTTAACTATTAATGTCCATGCTCTATGAAAACTGTCAGCCCATCATCACTCCGTACGCTCCTACATTAAATGGCAGGCTTCGTTGAAGGTTTATTTTAACTTAAATAAAAGATCAAAGCACCTGGAGGAAGGTTTGCCTTCAAATCTGTAAACCTTCTCATTCCAGTCGTCAAGGTCAGGGGATTGAACCTGTCCAAGTACAGTTGTTGGAAGATTGCCTGGGGAAAATACATCATTAGGTTACTGATCAGAGGCCCAGGATCAACTACCATACACATGCAGCTCTGAAAGGCTAAAAGAGAAAGAAAGGCATCTCTCCTTGAGATAATACAGGCACTGCTTTAAGTATAAGCACTATTATCCATTATAAAAAGAATTAAAAAAAGAAAAACGCATTAGTATGCTGCACCCTCATTTCTCCAAAAGCAAAATTGTAATACTATAATCTGGTTAGGCATGAAATCAACAGCTTTTTAAACTTGTCCGGTTTGTATGCCTCTTAAACCTGGGACTTAACTTAAGGAAAGTGTTTGCTTCATGGATTATTTCAAATATAAGATGAAGTTTCAATTAATGGTTGGAATACCCCCAAGAAACAATACAACACCGTGGTTGAATGTTCTTTTTTTTCTAAATAACACAGCAGCGTCGCAGATACAACCAAATGCTAATGAAATGATGAGTGTGCAAGCACAACAATGACTGTAGTGCTGAAATGTGAATGAGGCCTTTACCTTCATGGAGGCATTTGGGCTCTTACCTTTATAGCTGTATACAATGAATTCAGAGTGTCCAGCCGAATGTGGGTGGTCATTCCTGTCTCCGATGGTTACAGACAGGGTGCTGGTGGAGCTCATGGGCGGAGTCCCGCTGTCAATCATGAGAATAGGCAGCAGATACTCCTTCTGTCGTTCGCGGTCAAAGGTACGCAAGGCGGTGACCAGAGCGCTGCCGTTCTGCAGGTCAGTGAGGTTGAAGTTGGTGGCGTCACTGGTCAGTAACAGCAGGCGGATGGAAAAGGGTCCGCCATTAGGAGCAGTGTCGCGGTCGGCGGCGTGAAGCAGGACGGACGTGTCGTTCATTTGCACCACCTGGGGGGCTGCAGCGTTTTCCCACACTATCGGATGGTAGGGCACCTCAAACTCCGGACCGTTGTCGTTGACGTCCTGCACGGTCACCAGGACGATGGCAGTGCCGGTTAGGGCTGGGCTGCCCATGTCGGTGGCGTGAACCATGAGTCGGTGTTGCGCAATCTTCTCCCGGTCCAGTTTGTCAGCCACCACCACCCAGCCACTCTTGTCCACAAGAAACTGCTCAAAGGGGTCCGACTCCGGTGCGATGCTGTAGAAGAATTTCCCGTTCTTCCCCGAGTCCAAATCCACAGCGGTAACCTGAGCCACAATGGTTCCGACTGGGACATCCTCAAACATGCTTCCTGACTCATAGAACTGGGGGAAGAACACCGGAGCGTGGTCATTGGAGTCCTCCACTTGGATCACGCAGTAAGCCAGGCTGAAGAAATCCGCGTCCTCCACTTTGACGGTGAGATTGAAAGCGCGTTCATGGGGCTTCTCGAAGTCGATCTTCTTTTTCAGTCGGATAGTGCCCCGCTGGTTGATCTTATCAGTCTCCATGAAGAACTTGCGGTCCTCGTCTCCGCCTACGATGCTAAAAGTCATGGCTGCGTTCTCGCCGGCATCGCCGTCTGTTGCGGACACTGCTAGCACCTCGCTGTTGATGTCCAGGTTCTCCGGCATAGAGGCCGCATAGATCTTCTGCGTGAAGATCGGAGGGTGATCGTTGATGTCCGACACAACGATGGTGGCAGTGCCCGTCCCGAAGAGTCCCCCGCCGTCCTGGGCCTCCACCACCACCAGGTAGCGATCCTCCACCTCCCGGTCGAGCGAGCGAAGCACAGTGTAGATGGTGCCCGTGGTGGGGTTGATGGAGAAGAGATTGAGGTTGATTTCGTTACGGACGTTCTGGACAATCTGGTAGGTGAGGACTGCGTTCTTCCCAGCTTTGGGGTCGTCCAAGTCGGTCGCTCGCATCTCCATGATGGAGGTGTCAGCCGGAGAGTTCTCTGGCACGTGTCCCACAAAACAGCCATCTCCAGCACACGAGAAGACAGGCGCATTGTCATTTACATCACGCACATTCACAATGACATCGGCGAAGCCAGTTAGCCCCGCCCCATTTTCATCCGTGGCCAGTACCAGGAAACGCCACGCTGAGCGTTCTTCTCGGTCCAGCTTCTTCTGCGCGTGAATGCGTCCGGTCAGTTCCTCGATCGTGAACTCGCTCCCAGCCCCCTGACCATGAAGCGAATACCTGAGGGCACTCTGATCTGCCTCTTGGTCTGGGTCAGTTGCTGAGACCTAAAAAAGAAGTCAAAACTTTCAGAATTTTAGAATCTTTAGGACTCTTTCTAACATGCTAATCAAGCAACTCATCCTGCTAGCGCCGTTCGGAAGCAAAAAAAAAAAAAACAAGCGGAAGATGCCAAAGGCTTCAAAATATCCATCAAAGAACTCAGGGAAACAATTAAAAGTTAATAGGCGCAGCAAAGAAATTCAGATTTTTCTTCTCTATTTTCACCAGAGGGTTTGTTTACACAAGGCTTTGAAGTTTTCTTCTCGTTTTCCTGACAGTTCAACGAGAGACAACATTGGGGTAACATTAAAGACGACGACAGCTGAAGCTGAGCGAAAAAGAGAGAATTCATTCCAAGGTGGGAATTCTTGAAAACATGCAAGTGTATTAATAAACATAACTAAGTACTTCAAGGGAGTACGCCAGAAATCTGAAATAATTTCATTCTGCGGTGTGCAGTGCAAATGTACTTGGACAGTGATCCAGTTTTTGCTCTTTGATTCTGTACCTCAGCACTATGGATTTGAAAAAATGAATAAGAGAATAAAGTGGAACCTATGAGCTTTAATTCAAGGGTATCTTGAAGTTCTTCCCTTTTTATTTAGTGTCACTGGCCAAATACTGACAAAAACTTTGTATTTTGGCAAAGAAACTAGTTCCAGTATGGGTCAACAACAGTTCCTGGTCTCTGACCTGCAGCACCAGCACAGGCAGGTCAGTCATTTCCTCTGTGACGCTGGCGTGATACTCCGTCTCGGTGAAGATGGGCGCCTCGTCGTTCTTGTTGATGACGTTGATGACCAACAGGGTTTGGTTCTCCCACTTCCCGTCAGACGCCACTAGAAGCAGTTCATATCGCTGCTCCTTTTCGTAGTCCAGCCGCTGGGCAATGAAAATAGTGCCTACCTCGGGCTCCACATCAAACGTGCCCCTGGCATTACCTGCGGTGATCTGGTACCGCAGCTTTGCGTTGGCTCCTGTTGGAAGAAGGTAAGATGAATGTATTGTCCGGATCAACTGTATTTTTGCAGTTCAAACATTAATTAAGGAGACTCCTCTCCAAAGTACAGTATATTAATGCTATATTGAGAATATGAATTCTGACTTCTGGCACAGGATGTCTTGCTAAATGAAATCCTCTTTCCAAGAATGGTTAGACAATCAGGAAAGTAAATTAAATATTCTGAATCTGGATTTCGTGTAATCTTACGATTTTTTTTAGAAGACTGGAGAGATGTCAAGTCAGATTGCTCATCAGCTTTCTTCTCTTAATTTTTGTATTTTCAATGACCTTTGCATGTCAGGGCTGATCAGGGGACCCACTGTATATAAAAAGTAAGCAGCTGTCTTCAAAGGCGCCCAACTCGACAAAAGGATTCTCGTCTTACATCTCAACCCATCCCACTGTCATAGCCTGTCCGGTCACCTGACCTTCAGGATAGCAGGAAGGGAGAGAGCGAAGCTAGGCATAATAAGAGCCTGAAAAACGTGAAGAAATGAACTCACGATTGGCGAATGCCGATGCGTGTTGACGGTGGCAAACTGCACATCCTCTGCTGAACACTGACCTTGCTTCCGAGCGAAAAATATCTCAGCAGCAGCGTTCGTGCTTTGGCCCCATTTTCCCATTTCGAGATCAGATTTTATGAGACAAACACCATCTGGGTGAAATGTGTTAGGATTTCATTATGGTGTGTCGCCCGTGTCCGGCCGGCGCTTAAGTGTGTTCGTCAGAGACGCGAGTGCGATTGGCTTTGACACGAAGTGAGACAAGCTCAAGTGCTTTTGCTCGCAGCGGCCTCCTTAATGAACAGAAAGGCCATATGGTTCCCCCTGCAGTACAATCCCGCAGCACAGGAAAGGGGGGGGGGGGGTTCTACTGTCTCACCAACACAGCACCTCCACTGGCAGCCAAAATCTGATGCCAGTCAAACCTGCTCAGGACGCACACTCAAAGCTTAACAAGACCCGCTTCCACAACTCTGACGGCCTTATTAAACACCCCAAAAGTTCTTAATTTCAAATATTTTCTACAAATGACGAAACTCAATCCTCGGCTAAATGAAGGCTTTGACAAAGAAGGTGAAACTAATCAGCTTTAGGAAGCACTTAAGGGGACCATAAAATTCTTTTATTCTCCTTGAATCAGTCCCTAATTATATCAATTCCCCAGCCCCGTCTTGGCTGTAATAGGAAATATTGAGGTTTAATGGAAAGCCATTCGATGTGCTTTGAAATTCGGATGAGGAGGAAAGTTGGGGAAGGGAGTGGACGGAAGTCAGCGAGGATCAAACTATTATTTGCATGTTTTTCCATGACAGACATTAAATATTAGCTGTGGGGCAGCACGATGGCACAGTGGTTAGCACTACTGCCACACAGCAAGAAGGTCGTGGGCCCCAGAATCCAGCCTGGGGCTTTTCTGTGTGGAGTTTGCATGTTCTCCCTGTGTTCGTGTGGGTTTCCTCCGGGTACTCCGGTTTACCCCACCCACAAAACATGCATCATAGGAACATTCCAACCAGTACCCCTGACCAAGATACTAGCTTTAGAACTGGAGTTGGTCCCCGGGCGCTGCTCTGCTCCTAACTATAGGATGGGTCAAATGCAGAGAACGAATTACCCTACGGGGTTCAATAAAAAAAAAAATAAATAAAAAAAATATATATATATATATTGAATAGTCCTGGGTGAATCTGGTTTACTCGCAAATATGTTTTCAAACACCTGCACATGTTGATGCCGCTACTGTCAAGCACATCCTACCAGAGGTGCCACCAAATGAAGAATATTTCTGGAAAAGCACAGGAGATGCCTCATGTAAAAGTGTTATGGTATGAACTTAATGTAGTTTCAGATCCATTTATTCTAAGATACATTGCAGTAGTTGACAAGCAGAAAGCATGCGGATGTTATACACCTACAACTGTTTCAACAACCTGACAATAATTAGTAAACTGACATTTAAAAATTTTCACTCTGTCGTTCATAAAGTTGGAATAAAAAATACAACCCCAATTCCAAAATAGTTGGGACAAAGTATAAATTGTGAATAAAATCTAAATCCAATGACTTTCAGATCACATGAGCCAGTATGTTATTTGCAATAGAACATAGATAACATTTCAAATGTTGAAACTGAGACATTTCACATTTTTATCCAAAAAATGAGCTTATTTCTGGCTGCAACAGGTCTCAAAAAGTTGGGACACAGGCAAAACAGTGCTGAAAAAAGCAATTAATATATAAGAGAATCAGCTGAAAGAACATTTAGCAAGTAATTAAGTTAACTGGCATCAGGTGTGTAACATGACTGGCTATAAAAGGGATGTCATAGAGAGGCTGAGTCTCTCAGAAGTAAAGATGGCCAGAGGCTCTCCAACCTGTGAAGACTTGCATTAAAAAAATGTGGAATACATTATAAACGATGTTCCTCAACATCAAATTGCAAAGGTGTTGAAGGTCTCATCATCGACAGTGCCTAACATCATCAGAAAATTCAGAGAAACTGAAAAAATCTCTGTGCATAAGGGACAAGGCCGAAGACCTTTACTGGATGCCCGTGATCTTCGGGCCCTCAGACGCCACTGCATCACTCACCAACATGATACTGTCATTGACATTACTAAAAGGGCCCAGGAATACTTCAACAAACCACTGTCTGTAAATACAGCCCGCCGTGCCATCCACAGATGCCACCTAAAACTATCATGCAAAAAGGAAGCTATAGTTGAGCATGATCCAGAAGCGCCACCGTGTTCTGTGGGCCAAGGCTCATTTAAAATGGATTGTAGCAAAGTGGCAAAGTGTTCTGTGGTCAGACGAGTCCAAATTTGACATTCTTGTCGGAAATCATGGGCGTTGTGTCCTCCCGGTTAAAGAGGAGAAAGACCTCCCCTCCTGTAATCAGCGTTCAGTTCAAAAGCCAGCATCTCTGATGGTATGAGGATGCATTAGTGAATATGGTGTGGGACACTTGCATGTTTTAAAAAGCACCATGAATGCTGAAAGGTATATAAAGGTTTTAGAGCAACATATGCTCCCCTCCAGACAACATCTATTCCAGGGAATAGATTATATATTTCAGCATATATGTATATTTATTGTAGATTGTATATTTCAGCAGAACAATGCAAAACCATATACTGCAGCTATTATAACAGCATGGCTTCGTAGTAGAAGAGTCCATGTGCTGAACTGGCCTGACTGCAGTCCTGATCTTACGCCGATTGAGAACATTTGGCGCATAATTAAACAAAAAGTCCATTAAAGGAAACCCAAAACTCTCCAGCAGCTGGAAGCCTGTATTAAACAAGAGTGGAATCAAATTCCAATGGCTAAACTCAAGAAACTTGTCTCCTCAACGCCCATACGCCTCAACCCTGTGTTAAAAAGAAGAGAGGATGCTACATTATAGTAAACAGGCCCCTGTCCTAACTTTTTTGAGACCTGCAGCAGCCATCAAATTGGAAATGAGCTCATTTTGTGGATAAAATTGTAAAGTGAATATGTAAAATAACACTTGTTATGTTATCTCTGTTCTATTGGGAATAAAATACTAGCTGGTGTAATTTGAAAGTCATTGTGTTTCGATTTTATTCACAATTTACACTTTGTCCCAACTATTTCAGAATTGGGGTTGTGAATATATATATATATATTTTACCTCTTTTCATTCAATGATTATGACAATATTATTTAATCTTGATAAATATTAAAGTGTCTGAATACAAAGTAATTAATTTTATTGGAAACAGTATAATTTACATCAATATGTAGCATCTTTCTATTTTCTGGTTATGCTGCTGGTTTATGGTAAAAAAAGCGCAGGTATAAACACAAAGTGTTGATTTATAAGGATGGCAAAGTCTTTTTGCGACGTACAGTGTATATATAGCTCGTAGCGTTTTATGAGTACTGCGACATTTGGGGGGTATCAATCTGGCTCCTAATATTTTTTCAGTGCCCTGACACAGTACACACACGCTGCCACAGAACCCGGAATTGGGCTTGGCCGATCCCTCGACTGGTCGCGCCTACATTTGGCTGCACTTCTCCCAGAAGCTTGGCGCGCAGAATAACGAGGGAGCCTAACGAGCTGGGCTCGGCTGTCTTAAGTCCTAGAGGAAGCATAAATAAAACAGGAGGCTTTCACTTCGGAGGCTGAACAATGCATTATATTACTGTAAGCATCCTGTCAGCCCAAACTGCCGAGTAACAGCAAAGTATTTTTTCCGTGCCTCGGCACGAGCGAATTCCTTCTGGAGGGCGGAGACAAAGGAAAGTCACGGAGGGTTTGCACAGCAACAGAACAGACTCGCTGGCAAACATGAAACTGTCAGAGACAGGTACCGTGCAAAATTCAGCTCTAACCGTGTATTCAAGATTAATTCTAATTTTATCATCCCTTAGAGCGCTACGTGCAACTATTGTTGCTCAATGATGTAAGATATCAAAATCAAAGCTGTTGAAAGCCTATGATGTGGCGACTTGTTTAAAAGAGCTCCCGCAGGGCACAGGATAATTAAATCTAAAATATTTTGAAAATTTATTTCAGTGCACTAAGGGTTAACATAATTAATGTATTCATAGAAGTGAAAGTAGAAGTAGGAGTAGTTGTATTTGATACTGTTTTTGTAATTTGCGAGGTGAATACTATTAACCTTCAGTGGAAAAATTGCACTGCCTCTTTTACCTCACGCTCATTCTGGATTCAATCAGCCTTGGTTTTTAATAAAAGTGAATTCCAATTCCATTAAAGCAGTGCACTTTGATCAAATAACCTGCTCAAATCAACACTATTAACACCTGACATTAAGAAACAGCCCTCGGGTCCAGAATCCCGTGGCTCTAATGACTCCGCAACACCCTGACACCTTAACAGCTATTCGGGGGGATTAGACTGTCTTCTGGATAATTCCTCGTAAATGACCGAATATGCTTCATCAAAGGGTAGAAAGACAGCGAATGGCAGAAGCTGCATATTAAGTTGTCTGTTTTGGTCTGCAGGGGTGATTATCCCACTGGAAGCAGTGCGAGCATCTTAAGCATCCTTAAGCTTTCTTTCCTCAGGCAGACACTACAGCACTCAAGCAGTTCGGCAGGGAGGGAGCACTGCTTCGCAGCAGTGCTTCGTGTCGAGTCCTCGGAGTGCTGGCAGAAATCCTTGCGGAGACACACTAGATCAGCATGAGCAGTTCTTACTCAGATTGTATTGTGTTACGTGGATTATCTAAACTGAAGCAGACAATATGCTGTCACGCCGGTATTGAGAGAGGAAGATATAAATACAGGCGCCACTGGAAAAAGCGTCTGCCATTTCTGTTTTAACCAGTTCAATACTGAATTCTGTAATCCGAATCAGAGTTAACCCCTGGATATATGTGTCATTTTTGTGACTATAACTCGAAACTGAACCGAATGCAAGGGTTTCTGGGACCAATTCTGGGACTCCAATAATCCAACAGGATTTTTGAAAATATTGTGAGATATATGAATTCTGTTAGTAATGAAAGCAATAAGTGGCATTTCATAATAATAAATAAAGTAAATAATAATCATTACATTTTTTAAAGGTTCAGACTGCATATTCAGCAATGTCAAAGAGGAGTGTTTCATGGGTGGGAAAATATTGCCTGATTCTCATATTGCTGGATGTACTAAAACAATGCAGTAAATATAGGTTGCATTTTCCATTGCACTACTTTCATTTCCCCAAGTGCTTGATTTTGGCATGAGACATACTGAGCCAAAAAATTTCCAGAACTATTTTGTTTATGCCGTTCGTGTTCCTTGGTTGTGAATGTGAAAACTGTGTGTCACGTCGGAATCCAGGTAGGCATCTCTGAAATGTGACACGTTCTGAAAATAAACACAAACGATCCCACAAAGGATTTACCATTGGCATTAAAACGTGCTTTCTTATTTATTTATTAATTCACAGAGACAACAAGGGACAAACTGAACAAGGAGAAATCAAATGATTACCTCAGGGTGTTGAATCAGAAACTCCAGCATTCACCGAGGAGATTTGCTAACAAGCTCGGGGAAATAGAAGATTGCTTTACCTAGCTTTACCTCATGTTGTTTTCCCAGTCTTTATAAGGCTTGTCAAAATGTCAGCGAAATTCAAATGAGATGCATAAACACAGCACCAGACAGAAAAGTTGCTGGTCCTTGCAAGAAGGTGCGAAGGCATTGATTATCCCAGGTGTTGCTTAGCAATGCACGGATACGAGGAAACAGACCGATCTCAGTGATTTTGTTAGCACAATAGGATTCTCGCCAGCAGTGTTTGGGAAGCTGCTGTGCAAGAAAATTTCACCACGCTACCAATTACTGAACCCCAGAAATCGTTAGGAAACATCGCAGCTGTGCGTGAGAGGAAAGTAGTCAGCTAACAGTATAGTTATTTTTTGAAAAGTAGTTAGCTAGACTGAAAAAAGGTATTAATATTTTTTTTTCTGCTCCAAACCTCAGTTAACAGGTCATTTAACCAAGATTCACAGAAAAAAAATGTTTAAGATGTTAATGTTCATTAAATGTTCATTTGAACTTACATTGTTCAGTTTTAATAATGAATAACCAGACATTAGCCGACCAGTAGGCTTGAGCCAACCACATCACATTAAAATTCATATTCGAAAGCCAATCCCAGAAATCATAGTTGGAGAAAAAAAAAACCCCCAGAATTTTCAGGCAACTGTGTGGGTCTGAAACATGTCGTTTTAAGAGTTGTTTTGCCTTGAGAGCACAGGAAAAAAAGGAGAGGAATTCAATCACAATTTTCTAAGTGCTTTCCCTGCTGTTAAACTCCAGCTTAAACAAGCTAGATTGGCTGATTTAAACTGTAAGATTTTTTTAAACCTTTCGGTCATGATTAGCGAGAATCGACGATGTTCACTGGAGTTTTCAGCAGTACTGATGGCATTACAATGTATGTATTTGTAACTATGTATAGAAGAAGAACTAAGATTTTTCCGAGAGGTTATTATTTGGCTGGGGGCCAAAGTTAGTTAACATCGAAAGAGGGGATAATGAAGTACTAGAAAAATTGCATGAACACAAACATGGCAGCAGGCTTAGATGGCAAATACCAAAGGGTACTCACATAATTAGGTGTGATAATCCTTAAACCACTGGTAGCTATTTTTGGTAGCCTTTGGAAACGGGAGAAATACCGAATGACTGAACAGATGGTAATGCAAATCCAATATGAAAGAAAGGCGACTGAATGGATCCAGGAGACCACAAGTCTATCATTTAAACTCACAGTACGTTTAAAATACTGGAATCTATCATTGATCAATTTTAAGTAATTTAATAGGGCGACATTGTTAAGGATAGCCAATATGATTTTTATGAGGTAAGGCCATGCCTGACAGGCCTTTTGAATTCTTACTCACCATGATATTTCATCAGAGCACAGCTTATAATGTATTATATTTGGGCTTAAAAGAAGCATTCAAGTATTAAATAAGGAGAATATAAACTTTACTCATTTCAGTGTGGATTTGGAACTGGTTTCAGGACATAACACAAAGTGTAAAGTTAGTTGAAGGGATCTTATAACTGCAGGATGGCAGCTAAAGAGGCCAACAGAATTCTGGGATATATAGCTCTAAGCCAAAAGCATTGAGTACAAATCCAAGGAAGACACACTCATCTTAAATAATACTTCTCCTCATCGTCATATATAATGCGCTATTCTGGAGACCAGACTAGGTGAAAAATAGAGGTTCAAGACAGGGATCAAAGAAAGGCCATAATATTTCTCTGTACAAAAGATAAAAGAAAAGTTGCAAAAAAAGAATGGCTTTGACTGAAGCTTTTAAACACTTAAAAGAGACAAAGTGAACAATGCAACATTACTTTGGTTAAATTCTGATTGCAAAACTAAAGATCAGAGAGAGAGGGTGCATTTGAAGAAAAGGTAAATATCCCACAAATATGTGGAAGTATTTTTGTGCTGCATGCTTGACACCAGCTAGTTATTATTATTATTATTATTATTATTCCTGTATTAATATTATCCCCCGCTGCAAAGCGCAACAGCAAATGTTGGATTTGGGACTGTCCGTCTGTCCGTTCGTGTGTGCATCCATCAGTTCGGGCCACTATGGGGGCAAGATTTCTCTGAAGCTATTATACCTAGATGTGTGAAATTTTGTTTGCTTCATAAGCTACTTATGATCTGTACATTGAGTTTGATAATGGATGTCAAAACATACTTTTTTTACAGAGATATGGCCCATGATCGCAGCAGGGCATAGGGATAACACTGTCATCTTGTTATTATTATTATATTATTACTGAAGTGGTAGAAAAATAGCAAGCTTAGTTTGGCAGAACGGCTTATTCATGTCACTATGTCATGTTTGAGGGGACTTCAGATCAGTGTCATTGATACATGTGGTTGATAGTGTTAAGCTAGCAATTTGACAGGCTTTGACAGAGGGCCTACTTGCTCCAGGATTCTCAGGCGACCTTCAGGTCCCATTACCTTCATCTTCATCGTTGGCCGTCACTGTAATGATGACAAAGCCCACTTCCTTGTCTTCCTCCACACTAATCTCGTACACAGGCTGGGAGAAGGCGGGCGCGTTGTCATTGACATCTGTGATGAAGATCCGCACGTAGGCTGTGTCTGCAATATACAAGATGGGAAACCGTAGTATCAAGTTTGTGTAAGTCTGACTGTGTGGTCTGACTGTCGCTAACTGTGCTAGTGTTACCCGCTTAGTCAAATATACGACTCCGGACACACCTGTACACACAGACTCACCTGCCCAATACTCGAAAGGGCTGTTTTTCTCCAGAACAGACATAGTTTCTCACAGCATGGTTTTAACAAGGTAATAACACAGTGGTGGCCAACTTGGTAAACTTCATTTCATTGGTAAATATGCATCCATTCATGCCATTCAGGCCTGTAACACATTCCAAAAAAAAGTTTGGATGGGGCATTTGATGGACATTTTAGGACATTTGATGAAGTACAGATATTTTTATCATGCGATTTGAAACGGCTGATTTCAGTATGCGACTGTAATCATGATTTGGTAGAAACGCAGCATCCGGGAAAGGCCTCAGTCCCAGTCCCAATGTCCTTCAAAGAATGATACAAGGAGGTTTGGCTAGTTCACCCTCTATAGTGCATAAGATGATTAAAAGATTCAAGAAATCTGAAGGAATTTCTGTGTGTATAGGGCAGTGGTGCAATCCTAGGCCGAATGCCCGTGAACACTCATCACTCAGATGGCATTGCGTCAAGATCCGTCGATTAGCTGAATGACAGTTTGCTTCAATGGCAATGAGGGCTTATTCAACATCATATTGAGAGGTAAAAGCAACAAATTCCAAATGTAAATGCCATACTTGACTCTTGACCTTTCATTTGCTTGCTTGTAAATTAAATAAAGGAATAACGCACATCCGGCCATTATTTAATTGCAACGTCAAAATGCTGCGGGAGAGAGCTAAAACAACAGCTCTCTTATAACTTTCCCAATGTCTAAAATTTCATGGACACAGTGGTATATTAAGGCAATGTTAGCATAAGGCGGTTGTGCGTGTGTGGGAGGTCCACAGTTTCACATCACCTGACCTGCAGAACAAGGTACAATGAAGCACTTGTGGTCTGCAGTTAAACCACCAGTGTGCCATTCCATATTAAGGCATTTTTGAGACATTCACGTCTTTAAGGAATTTTTCCTTTGCCATTTTTTCTATACATAGTTTTTATATATTCATTTGTCACACATTAAATCTGCAAACTTCCCTTACCGCCTCATCCCAAAGGTGCTTATTTAGATTGAGATCTGGGTCTGCATAAGCCCCCGGAGTAAACTTAAAATCTCACCCTTTATAATGCATTGGCAAACCAAGTATTAAACTGCTTCATCATGTCTGCTCATGATTCATTGTTTGGAAGAGCAGACCTTTTTCATTAGTGTGCAGGAATACCGAATAAGTGACCAAGATTAAGGCCCTGTCCACACGTTCATGGGTATTTTTTAAAACGCTAAATTTTCTCTGAATTTCAGTATTTCATCCACATGCAAACTGCGTTTGCAGTAGCTGAAAACGAACCTTTTGAAAAACGAGAGTATGTGCATTTCGTAGCGAATTTTTGAGGCTTGTCAAGGGCCTACATGGTCTGACGTTAAATAATATCGTTGCCAGCTGATAGCCTGACATGCTCTTGACAGTGCTTTAAGTGAAGCACTGATTACTAAAACTCCACAAGTCAAGTCAAGTCAAGTGTGACTTATGGGGTTTTAGTAATAGGTGCTTCAATTGCGGTGTTGCGTTTTTGTGTGGACGGGGATTATTCGGAGACAGAGGAGGAAAAGCCCATTTTTAAAAAATGCATGCGCAGGTGTGGATTGGGCCTGAGTTTTGACATGGAAATTTTCAGTAAAACAATTGAATCAGCCATTGATTATTTCACACCGTATTCATGCACACCTGTGTTGTGCTCCCCCTGCTGGCCGGGTCGGGCAGACTCTGAGCCATCCTGGGACTGGATCTCGATCAGATAGGAGCCTTTCTGTTCTCGGTCGAAGGTGGCACGAGTGTGGATTACCCCTGTGTAGGAGTTAATGCTAAAGAACTGGGAATCTCCGCTCTCGTCCTTCAGAATGATGTAGCTGATCTGGAGTCAAAAATGGAAAAGGGACAGTAACCACTATTATCACTGGTGGCTTCACCTGAATGAGCGAAAAATAAATAATGTTTTCAGTTGGTCACTGGATGTGGCACATAGAAGGTATCATTCAATGAACGAGTTCACGTTTAAATTGAAAATGTGAACGAAAATGCAATTTCTAAAGGATTCATCTTATCAACAACTGAGAAGGATTTTTCAATTAAGCGTCACCAAGACTCTCACATCCCCCGACAGAGCAAGCAAATTTGCGCTGATTCTCAGTTGGAATGGGAGGCATGTGGTGTGGATCCAGCCATAAGGTGCTTGCTGTCTAGACTCTGTTGTACCTTTTACTTCTGAGAAGAGTAAATTTGAGTCAGTGCTCTTTTGTTTAAATGGTTTCTCATAGTTGCAGTATGTGTCTGTGGTAGTCTCAGATGTACTGCAGCTGAACCGAGTGAAGTGTTAGTCAGCTTTGTCTCCTGGGAGCATCTCAGGATATACTAAGAGACCTCTCAGCTGGGGTGGGCCATCCAAGGGCCAGAGAGCAGAACTCCTGCCTTGCTTTTGTTCCATTCACTGGCTCATCTAGCTGACTTCACCGTTAATCTTTAAGGTCCCCTATTATGTCACTAGGTGCGCAGCCAACTAGTTATTACAAGCCATTTCAAAATCTTTCCCCTCTTGACATCACATGGGGAAGTAACCAACCAGAGCTAAGAGGAACTGATCAACTTCAGCCAAGCAGTCAATCAGATTTCATTATTCTGGGTGGTCACTCCCCCTTGTGATGTCAGGAAGGGGAGATTTTGAACTGGCTCATAATGGCTAATTATCTTTGCTCCTGGTGGCATGATAGGGAACCTTTCATAGCTGACTGATGAACCGCGCCGATAAGAAAATCCAGGCCACTGCAACAAAGTACTAGGCAGGATTTTTGCTCCCCGAATCCAGATTTCCCACCCTTGCTTCTCAAGCTGAAGAAGAGACTGGAGCCCTCACCATGCCATGGAGGCCCGAGTCCAGGTCGGTGGCAGAAACCTGGGCTACCGACGTCCCGATTTCCGCCCCCTCGGGCACTGTGGCCTCGTAGGTGGAGGACAGGAAGAAAGGCACGTTGTCATTCACATCTGCGGGAGGTTTGGGTAAAGATGGCAATATTAGCAAAAGAAAGACACAGAAAACAAATGTAATAAATGACGGTCTTGAGAATTTAACCTGTTAAACTCCAGGGTCCCCCAATTGGGAGACCCTGAGACACACCGCAGCAAAATACCTACAACGCCGCGCTAATTAAGTAGCAATATAGTCATATTACACATCAAATGAAACAGGAGAGCCTCAGCTACAAGCACATATAAGTCATTTTTACATACACCAAGCACAACTCAAACGCCAAGCATATTAATATTCAAATATCAAAATCCGAGTGGCGTCAGAAAATCAACCCTCTCTCCACATTTCCATGTCTCCCTCTCTGATACTTCATGCTACACAAACAGAGATATACTCTATTCATTTTGGGTATGTTATTTTCAAAAAGAAACCTAAAAAAGAGGCTGGGGCTTAAGAGGTTAAAGGCATAATGACGATGCCTTTTAAAGTTCAAATAACAAAACGTTTTCATTGAGCTTATGAATTTTTTTTGCAGACATGGAAATTAAGTAACATTTTGGGTTGATTTTGCATTCCCCCAGATTTGCATGGAAATGTGTCAGGAGAGCAAGTAGCACCTCGCTGTTCAATGGTCTTTGTGCAGCACTGATTTGGTAATGAGCAGCTGGAGCCTTTGGTCTTCCGTTTCATAACATTTAAATTTCCATTTTCCTCTTAATTAACGATAATGCATTTTCAACTGCTGCTCTCCTCGGTGTAAACCTCCATACAGTTCCTCAAACCCCTCACTGAACGCAAAACCCGCCCTCAGAGGAGGGCCAGTGTAGTCTCTCTAACATTAGGAACACACAAACACAGCTTTGGAGAAATAAAGTCAATATCTGTGCTAATATAGAGCTCAAAACTAAGCCTTTCAGATCATTCAAACTACAGCAAGAAAATTTCTGTTTACATTAGTAGAATAAATTCCTCATACAATATCTTTGTCTCCATCTTCAAGTATATAAACTATAAACAAAAAAAAATAAAGGGAACACTTAAACAGCACAATATAACTCCAAGTGTTCCCTTAATCTTTTTTGAGCAGTATATTCGACACCACGTGCAATTCCATGCCGTATACTCAAACATAAATAATATGCAGTATGTGAATGTAAATTGTAGTATAAGAATAATTTACCATGTATAACTTAGACTTCAGATTTTAAGCTACTATCCTGCCCTACAAAGCCTAAGTGCAGTAACTCCATATTGGGTAAAATGAGAATTCTTTAGTCTTGTAATTTTATAAAGTTTGGAGGTTAGGATTTATTTGGATAGAAATTATACCATGGCAAGTCAGTGAGCCATAATCTATCATAGATGTGCTAACTATTCATTTGTTGGGGCAGCAAAAAAGCGCTGGAGCCATTTTTTACTACTTAAATTCATCCGCAGTTATTACCCTTAGCCTTTGTAGGGCGGTATAGAACAATTGGTTTGAATGTAGCCATTTCAGGTTGAAGTTCCCTGCGTTCAGGTGACAGCAATGACTGAGGTGAACTGGCCATGGCCTAAACAGGGATTAAAGAACACGGAGTTACGAGTAAACCCTCACCTGTAAGGTTGACATAGACTGTGGTAAATGAAGCCAGTGGGACAGCTGCTACGTTCTGAACGCGAACGCGCAGCGTGAAGAAACGCGTGGCCTCAAAGTCCAGAGGCTCAGCGACCAGGATGGACGCAGAACCATCGGCCCGGTTGGGTTTAATGTAGAACCGCACCGGCATGTTGGTCTCTGGGACCTGCCCTTCCTCCAGGTTGTAAGTAACCCTCGGGTCGCCGAGGGGCGAAGTTGCCTTTATGGTCTGCAAGAGGCAAGTGTTACGCCATTACTATGGAGATGAAGTAAACTACAACTCAGGAGTCAGGGATGTGCGTGCTTGGATATAGATCAAATATGAAGGATTTTGGGGCAAAACGAGACATATCCCAAAAACTACTTTAAAATTTACATTTTATCTTCCCCAATCATGTGCTGTTTTATTGTGTTAATTTTTAGCACAGACAAATTAGCTCAGTAAAACAAAATGTGATTGAGGAAGGTAAAAATGTTCATTTTCTCAAAAGTGGTTTTGGGAAATGAATTGTTTTACCCCAAAATCCTTCTCACATTCCTCAATGTTCGCACCCATGTATGCGCTTATGTGTGTGCATATGTGTGTGAGGTGCACGTATGTGCGCAACTGTGTGTATTCGATTGAGCATTTACTCGCGTGTATACGTTTCTGTACATAATAATGTGGCTCGTGGGCGACAGCATTTTAGCATGCGTAGCTGCCCATGTCAGTGTGCATGTGCATGCATATGATTCTGCTCCAATGTATGTGAATATGAGAGGTACTTACAGCTATATGACATAAATACCCGAATATTCTTTGCAAGAGGACTGCAAAAAGGCAATGGTCCAACTGATCTACAACTTTGACCAAACCCTATTCAAAATAATTAGTATTATTTGTGAAAAGGCATTAAAAATCAGCACAAATTGCCAATCACATCATTGCTGACTCCACAGTTTGAATACATCAGACACATAGCAGTGTATAAACCATCTTGTTTCCAACTGAACAGCTATTGACAGTTATTGAGTTGAAATCCTCTCTGGACTCTGTCCTTATCAGGGCCAATAAAAACCAAACGGCTCCTCCAAGTGATTTTCTCCACTTTGCTCTTTTGCATGCATGGGAGCCCATGGTGAAGTGGAACTAATGTGACAGGAAGTGACAGTTATGGAGGGGAAGAATATTACTGAGGCATACATCCAGACACAGACACAACCCCGCATCACCATCTCGTTAGATTCTAAGGCGTGAGAACCTCCTGCGGCCGGTGAGGTGACCCTCCTCCGACAGGGAACTTACAGAAGGTGGCATACTGTAATCTGAAGCTCAGCAGGGATCAGGGATCTCTCCCAATCTGGTGAACCAGACTGAGGGGCTGTCAGGGTTCCACTGAACAAACGATTAGACACCCATTCTTTTAGCCTAGGCCAAACCCCCCCCCCAAAAAAAAACAAACCCCACATCTACAGTATGTATGGACAGTATGGACAACGGAGGCTCTTCTGAACTGCCATATACTAGTAAAATGTTTGCTCATTGATGGGCAACTATCAGGGGCATAGTTTGACAAATAAGCACCGAAGTTTTGAGTGCGTGTGGGGGTGTAAGATAGAAGTTTTTCGATGTGACGTACACAGCACGGAAACAAATAGGCACTCAATTAAAAAAGCTATAAAAGGTCTGTGCAGCCAGTTCTCCAAAGGTGAGATTTGCCTCTGGGGCCCCCAGAAACTGCACCCAGGACAGCCATGTTCTCAGAATTACAGTGTTGCCATTTTTGTGAGCCTGTGATTAATCGCACCTTAGTCACTTCCATTTCACCACCTGATACTAAATAAGGATGCGCTCATTACTTTATGGAGCTAAATATATGTATGTACCTCACTTCTAAAAAAATGCAAATAAGAAAGAGCGATCTGAAATGTCCTTGCTCTATGATATTTAAAGCACTACTACAACATGTCTTTTAATGCTTTAACTTGAAATGATGCACTTATGATGACTGCAGCAGAGTCCAAATACTAAAATACTAATGTGACAAACTGCAATACTAAGGTGATGCAAAACAAGCCATGTTTAACAGGGGAGCTCCAAAAAAGTTGACTACGAAAAAGGCCCAGTCCCTCAAGAGCAAAGATAGGTCAAGCCTCACCAATTTGCTAACACATAATACAGTATAATCCATCATTTTGAAAATAGCATTCCCCAAAGACACATTGGTAGGATTTTGGGCATTTGCCTCTCTACAGTGCGTAATATAATTAAATGATGCGACTGTCATGGATATCACGACATGGGCTCAAAAATACTTTGGTAAACCACAGCAGCTGCATCAAGTTACAAGTTACAGCTTTACTAGGTAAAGCCAAAACTGTACATCAGCGCTGTCCAAAAGCCCCGCCAACTTCTCCGTCATCTGAGATGGAAAGCAGAGTGGTAGATTGTTTCTGCAGATTTGTCAGCTGTATGTTGTCGTAGAATCGAGAGATTAAAGCCAATATTCTTTCATCAAGGTTATTGTACGGGTTCATTTTGAGCAAGTGGTTGAACAATACAAATGAAAACCAACTGCTGAAGTCTGTGGCTCTGTCTGGTACCAGCATGACAAGAGGCCCTAAAGATACAGGCCCCGAGACTTATCCTGAATCAAGGTGGGCTGTTCTTTACAGTAAAGTTGAAACTGATTGAATACAAAACAGAAAATTGAAGGGGGAGCCAAAGAGTGATCTACAGAGGGGGTTTGAAGGGACATTCCTAAGATAACAATGGCAGTGGATTGGTGGAATGGCCAAGTACAAAGACAGAGTGATGGGTAAGGCAGACCACAATGTCCATGCTGAGAATCTATTCAACCACTTTCCAATAATACTCCGTTGGATTCAGAGCAGGTGACGAGGACGGCCATTGAAATGCAGTAACCTCATTGTCTGACCACAAAACTAGTCGGAGCCAACATTTGCTTGGCTTGGTGCATAGTAAAGCAAGACGTAGCCATAATAAGATGGATAAATTGTTGCCATATCAGGATGCACACAGTCAGCAACACTCCAATAGGCTGAGGCTATCGATGACCAAGGTAGGCCAACAGAAAATTCTCCACACTATAACACCACCATCACCTGCCTGAACTGTTGACACAAGGCAGGTGGCGTCCATGGATCCATGATCTTGACATGATACGCATTAAGCAGCAGATTTATCAGACCAGGCTACAATATTTGCAGTCTTCGACTGTCCAGTGTTTGTGACCCTTACGTCACAGATTTCTGTAATTGTTATTGGCTGAGAGGAGCGAAACTCAACATGGACTATTGTAGCCCATCCACCTCAAGGTTCAATGCTTTTCTTTTCCTCGCAGTTAGAGACTGGCTATTGAAGTTACCATAGCCGTTCAGTCAGTGGAAATGAATCAGACAATTCTCCTCTCCTCTCGTCAATAGGGCTGCTGCTCAATGGATGTTTTACATTTTTTTCACCAGTCTGTGATAATTGTGGAGGCTGATGCGTCAAAATCTCAGGAGATCACAAGTTATACTCAACTCAGCACCAACAAACATGCCAGGGTCACAGTCTCTGTGATCACATTTTTCTCCTTTCTAATGTTTGATTTGAACATTAACATAAGCTGCTAACCTGTTCCTGTGTGACATTATGCTCTGCAATACTGCCACATGATTTGGGGATTGGATAAAATTTTGGATGAAAACATCTTTATGAATAAGCAGGTGTACAGGTGTTCCTAATAAAAAGCTCGCCATGTATATATACATCATTCTCATTCGCTGAGTCTTGGTACCTTCACATGAAAAAGTTCAAACCAGGAGCTCAAAGTATGCTGATTCCCTGGCTGAATATTAGCGTGTTCCTTCATGGTCCAGGGCAATTTCCTGCACCTGAAATGACTAATAATAAACTTGAAAGAGTAGGTTCAGTCACTCTCTCCCCCTGACCCAGGGGCAGCCAGCTTGCTCGAGGGACTTGCAGCGGTCGCAGTTAAGTGGGGGAGCGAGACAGCCTGGGCCATCATGTAAGTCGCTCACTCAGGTGTAACTGATGCCATCCTCCGCTGTCAAGGTCACCAGCCACAACGAGGAAGGATGGGCAGTCACAACGATTGCAACATGCACCTTAAAAGCTTATTGCTTCCTGCTTTATACGTCAATATGTTCAGCTAAATCGAAACACGGCTGACCCACTTCCTCACCTTGCCCTCCGCAAAACCTCTCCGCTGGAGCGGAAAAAGTTCCTTCTACACCAGTGATCAGCACCCAGCTAAGGGACTGTTTCAGGACTCCAAACAGGCGCAAATTCATAATGAAAGAGTACAGTAATATAATATCACTGTACAACCCACGTATAATGTTGAAGAATTATCCATAAGGATCAAGAGGAAGGTCCATGAAGAATTTGCCATTGCATTACCAAAATTTGCTTTATGGCCTAAACCATACTTTTATGGCCAAGGTCAGACAAATATAGTCTAAACTCACGCTAAATTGGTTAAACTAGTCTTTTGACTAATGAGCAAACAAACCAAAGGATCAATGAAAAAAAAAAAACTGTTGAACTCATTTACTGCAGTATAACTACAAGTTATCCCAGCAAAAATTGAACTGTATGCAGGAAGTGAATTTCAGAGAGGAAATACTTAGAGCTCAGAGATCATCATCTCATATGATTGGGTATCAAGACTCAGCCCCTACAGCAGAAAAGAAGCTTGGCTGTTCCGATTTTCACACCGAGTAGAGGCTGAGATCAATCCAGACATGGATAAAATGTAAGCCGTTGTCATTTGTAAGGGTTGGGAAATAGTACAGCCAATTTGACAACAGCTCTGGGGCTATGCCTTTGTTCTAGTGTGTCATCATTGCCATTTTTAATATCACAGATGTAGAAGGCAGCACTCAAATGGTTTGGGATGCATTCTGTATGAATGCATTGCATTTTAATGTACCTTTACAGACATTTAGCGGACGCATTTATTAACAGTTGACTAGATGGTTAATAAAATGTAAAATTTGGGGTAAAATACCGAAAAACGTTTCAACACCGAAAAGCTCTTTGATGCTAGTTTCCAATTCCGTGGAAAACACCCCTCCTCCCGCCCACTGAAACAAGAGTGATACCGGACCCTAGACACCCATCCAACTGGGGGTTAACTGCACCACTACTTGGAATCTGTACTTGAAAACTTGCTCCTTTATTGCTTCAAGACTGTTAAATATTCATAACAGCATGAGTCGATTTAAATAATTCATTTCTATTATCGGTCGAGAAATACAAACTTTGCCAGCTCCTCCTACATCCAACCTAACAATTTCATACAGTGATTTATATCAGGGAAGCAACTTCTGTAACTCGATGAAAATGATATTCCTATTATCTGATGGGTGGAGGTGAACATGGAGCCCCTAATTACTTCCTCAAGGTTACAATTACACAATTACAGCATTCAAATCTATTAATCAACAGTCCTCGAGATAATTCCATAATGAGAACACTGGTATTTGTAATGTTATGAAGCTAGATAGATAGATAGATAGATAGATAGATAGATAGATAGAAGAGCAAAAGAACTGAATGCAAGGCAGCACAGTTTTACTAATGAATGCACTACACTATTTAACAAGCCTAATTTGTATTTAGAGTTCTAAGGATGAATTACTCCGAAGACTCCCAATTCACAGAACAGATTTTAACAGTCAGTTGCTGGAGTTACATCCCACTTGGGAGCAAATACAGCACTTTGAGAAGGAGAATCTGTGATTGTTCACGTGCAAGTTCTTTGTTCTTCAGCGGAAACAGCTGGAAATATTTTGAGGATTAAGAAACAGAGAGAGATTTACACAAAATTACGTGAAGCACCCACAGAGACGCCCAATTCTTGAAAGAGAATGAGCAAGAAGATGTCCAACATCTCACCTCTCAGAATCTTCCATGCATTGCCAGTAGGGTCACAGAATTTCCCTTCTCATGTCACTTTGGTATAACCAGGAGAACTGCAGCATTATTATTGAATGATTATGCTTACAGTGCAGGATTAGCAACAGACTTGTCTTGGAAGTTAGTGTTTAAAGCTGCTTTCACATTAGACGCGAAACAAATTTTTTTCGCACGACAGATTACAGACTTTGAATGTAATCTGTCGTGCAAAAAATTAGTTTCGCGTCCAGTGTGAAAGCGGCTTAAATCAGCAGGTAGGTCCCTGCCTTTTTTGCAAGAGCACCTTCCTTGGTTATTAGGATGGCAGCAGTTTACCTATACCCAAAGCACAGGCTGGACAGTCTTCTGGGCTGCAATGATGGAGATTAAATGCGGAAGGTAGTTGCCTGCGTCTCCAAGAACAAGAATCCCGGTGTCCCGACATCTGTTAAGAGTACTGTGGTGGTGAGATAATGACCTACAAATAGGACACATACTACACTGAGAAAGACGGGCCTCAAATTTCCCTTTCCCAATTTTCCATTGGGTGCATTTTTAGGAAGTTTTGGAGCAGCTGTTCTGCAGAGTAAAATAATTCATGAGGCATTGTGGTGTCCCGGACATGATAGTGATCAAATCCAAAGAACCGCAGCTGGCAACCAGGAGCTTGGGTTGAAGCTTTCTGACGTCTTAGCAGAAAAAGTATTTGTCCTTCTTCCAGCTACAGTGTTCACTTAATTCTTCTCCAGTTTGCAAACAAACTCCTGCTCAACAAAAGATTCACGCACTAAGAACAGATACGACAGGATGGAGATTCACACACGATTGTGAAGATTAAACCATAGACGCATTTCGCTGAATTAGCACTGAGAGCTGATCAACGCCCCGAAGCACCTCATTGATATGCAGATTTCCACGCATCTGCATCTTAGCATGCTACACGGTGTTATTAGCAGATGATATTAGTGCAGCTAAATTTAAACAACAGTCTACCTTGGTAATTACACCTCCAGGCCAGCATTTGGCGGCGTTTGAAAGGAGCTCGCAAGAGAGCGGGGCGGATGTATGGCGGTTTTGACGAAGCCGCGTGTAAAGTATGAATAGAGCCTGCCGTTCATTATCTTCGGAAGAGCATCTAGCAGAACTGTTGAAGATGAAAGCTGTCAGGACATGAATACAGCAATTAGGCATCATTCTGATGCAATGTCCAGGCCAATAAGAGCCTATTGTGAGGCTCAGTCCCAGGCTATCATTTTATCTGCTTTTCTTCTTCTTTTTTTCATCTTCACTTCAAAACACAGCATTTAAATTACATTTCACGACGCTGCCGTCCCCTCTCTCACAACTCGCCGAGTGTGGAAATAGGAGCCTTTATGCACAGCAAACAGGTCGGCAACCAAAAAGGCAACAAACAACACCACAAAAGCAATTCCGCTCTGCCCTAGGATAATTAATTAACACCGGTAAGCCTATCCCCAACAATGGGCAATTTGCCCGCAGTGAGCGCTTTCTCTGGGGCCGTCCTGCGGAAATGTTTAGAGAAAATCAAACCCTTGCAATGATCCGTACAGCATTATTCAGAAAATGGCTTCCGGCCATGCAAGAGATGTTCCGATGCAAATGTGGGACAAATGCGCAAGGGCCTGTACAATATTTGCCGAACCTTAACTAAACATGCTGACGCGGGGCGATGACAAGAGACTTGTATAATATCGCTTTTTGTGCCCGCGGTTTTTTGATGAGTTGGTGGGATGTGAGTCTCTTAACACTGGGAGTTTTTGTTGGTTTATTTATGATACGAATAGGGAGCAAAATATTATTGATGACAGTGGATATGGGGGAAGTGTAAATATCAACAGAAGAGAGGTGTGGAGTGGTAAAACTTTGGATGACTTGATCATGCTATAGTAGATCCTTTCAGTTTGCACCCTGAGGAGGATCCAATTCTTTTACGTGCCACTAAAGATCTTCAATGCACTGCCCCAGGAATTTAGTCAGTGGCACCTGCAGTGCTGTTAACAGGAGACTTGCTTGCATGCGAAAAACACAAGATGCAAAAAGGCACGCTCGTCTTTTAAAAGCAACGAGAAAAGGAACGCTGTTGAAACGATAGTTTGACAGCATTTTGTCTTAAAAAGGCGGGCGATCACCGTTTAAACACAGTAAAGGAGGCGCGAGGTTATTAGCCGTGCTCGCGTTGAGTGCATCCGTTAGTAAAAGATAAAAAATTATGCGCAGAAGAAACGGACACGTCTCATATCCGAACGGCCTCAAAGATGGTAACTTTCCAGTCTTTAAGTGACCTTTATTGACTACCTTGCATCAACATGGAGTTTGTTATGCTCCTGTGCAGGAATACCAGCATTTGCTGGGCATATAGAATATCTACACATGAAACCTCCTTTTCAGGGCTAACCGTCTGGCAGGAGACTGTAACAGAGCACTGAGGTGCTGATGACATGGCTTGTTGGCTAGTTTTCTAAAGATGAAAAGTCATTTAACCTATCGTTTCCCAAATGATACCAGAACTTTCAGGAGGATTGATGAGAACAAAATAGAGCACTTTGGCAAAAAAAAAATGCACCAGGAGACGAGTTTGACAAGAACAAAAATAGCATCCTGTAAAGCACCTCATTCCTACTGTTAATTATGGCAGTGGATCTTTGATTTTTTTGATCCTAGGGCCCTTCAGAGCTCGTTATGATTCATGACATGAATTCCATCAACTGAATGAAAACCTTACTGCCTCTGCCAGAGAGCGTTAAATGGGCCATGGATGGGCTATCCAACCGGACAAAGCAAGCATCAAAATCAGCACAAATAATGGTTAACTGGCCACAGACTCAAAGTTCTGCCATGGCCATCCCAGGTCCTGGAGCTTAACCCAGAAGGAAACCAATGGGATGAGCTGGGGAGGAGAGTCAATCAACGTTGACCAATGAATTTGGAACCCTTGCCATGTGTTTCTGAACCTCATTACACACTAACAGAAAACACTTGGTTATTTTTCTAACGAAAGGAAACAAGAAGCATTAAATGATGGGGATCCAAGAATTATGACACTTTTGTTCTTGAGAAAAATATCTGTTTCATATTATTGTCATTCAAGCATTATATTCAAATTCAATGTCATAATTTTTTACATTTTTGAATTAAATATGTAGCAGATAAACAATTTTGGCATTCATTAAGAGCCACTTTTGTTTGTTCCTGTTTAAAAAAAGGGTGCCAGTATTATGAGATGGCACTTGGGGATACAATTCAAAAATCTTGACACTGATAGCAGGCTGAAAATAACAAGAAGAAATGTCTATGGCTGAAATGAATGTGAATTTTTACTTCTGACACCAGAATGACATAGTCATCTCTGCCCAATAGATATAAGCAGAGGGATTTCTGAGGGCGTACAAATCAGAAAGTGTTGATGGCCAGTATACAGCCAGAGAGTATTGAGAAGGCGCACTCACCACTATCTTTGTGTCCCGGATGGTGTTTTCAGGGATGGTGACCCAGTACTCCGCCTGCTCCCACTGAGGTGGCTCGTTGTGAACGTTGGTGATGATCACTGTCAAATCCACAGAGCTACTCCTGTTACTGCCGTCTGTGGCGATGATCTGCTGGCTGATGCGGGATGTCTGCACAGCACAAAAATCACCATTTTGTGAGCTGCCCTGCATCAGAGCTAGTTTTACGTTTTGTGTTGTTGGTCTGAAGAAAAAATCTGTCATAATAACGAATACAAATGAAACCATCTGAAAATGCCAACCAATTTAATTGACTGATGTGTCAAATGCAACGAAACAAGGGAACGTACAAAAGTCGGAGTTTAGGGAGTTATTCATGAACAGTGAAATGCTAATTTTCTGCATGATTGCTGGCAATCAGACTTTAAAGCATGATTATGTTGGCCATGTCATTTTCTTTCATGGAGCAGCGAGTTCAAAGTTCACAAATGATTCAGAAAACTGTGAGAATGGAGCAATAAACTGGGTTAATTCCATGCCAAAAAGGAGTTTGAAACTGTAGAGGAGAAAATAACGGACATTTATCACTGCAGTATGTCAGCATTATCCAATGGACATGAAGACAGAAACTTCAAAAGTACATTGGTCTCAGGGGATTGCGGATTGAATCACAATGGCACCATATATTTTGCTTTTTAATTTGACTTTCATGGCTAATACTTCACAGAACAAAGTGGAGTGAACTACATATCCTACAATATTTCATTAAAATTACTGCCATAATATTCATAATAAAAAAAGGACTTTTGAAGCCGAGAGTCAGCACTAAAACTTTGCTGTAATGCTTCCAAAAACGCTGCCTACTTCAGGTCAGCCGGTTGGAGAAACCACTGGGGAGGGAGAGAGATGAGAGAAATCGAGGGAGAGATAGAGAATGAGAAAAAAAAATGAGAAAAGAGGAAAAAAAAATCAGATGAAACAGCCTTTTTGAAGATAAAGATCATCTGACATTTCGAGGCTTTTCAAATTTGATTCTCCCCAAAATATCTGACACTGAAACAGAAAAGAAAAAAAGCAGACAGAAACAAAAAGAAACCTCAGACGCACACCCCTGTTAATGTCCGATATCAGAAATGATCAGAAGCACGGTCCAGCTGGGATATGTTCTGGAACCTTCCTTCATCCTAACATCTCCTTGCCTGAACTTTCATGCATCACCATAATGGAGACACTTTAAACATTTAGGGGTGACCAGTGCATAAATATTTAACATATCCCACTGAAAATCGCCTTAAGACCCCAGTAATCATCGGGAGGCGACTTTCAACAACAAATGTGACTCCTTGAAACAACAGAACAAGAGAACCTCCATCCCAGTGGTCTCTGATGAGTCGGGACTGTAATGAGGCAGTAAACAATAATTAGTTTGTTTGTCTTTTCAATGCATCGTGACCATTGAGCCATAACTGGAATGGATTCATGACCAGTAAGAATATTTGCAAGGGAGGACATCTCTTATTGTTGCGCAAAGGCCCTTCGATGTTACACAACCAGCGTGACTGGAAGAGGCCTGGTTAAGGAAAAAAAAAAGAAAAAAGCTGACGTTTCTGCCTGGATAAAAGAACGACAAAAATCCAACATCCAGGGCACCAACGAGAAAAACAAAAACAAAACAAAGACGCAGGCTGAACACAGAAAGACTCTGCTGACGTAGGCAAAGCACAGGCCCTATAAATAAAATGTCACAGTGCAGTGTAAACTCACAGCTGCCTGGAGGTAGACAGCGAAATGTTGGAGCGCCAGCATTAATTTATTAATGCATATGCAAATACAACTGTTCTCCTTCCTCCGAAAAGTCCCGCTCATAGATAGACACACAAGCTCAGTAATGTGTTATATAATGAGTTACATCTGTATGTATTCGGACAAAGATACAATTTTAGTCAGTTTGTCCTTATACACCACCCTAATGGATTTAAATTAAACAATCGTGATGTGCTTGTAGGGTAATCTTTCAGCTTTCATTTAATTACTTTATTCAAAAATACTGAACCATGTTGAATTCACAAGCGATTTGAAGACACAACCCCAAATTTTAGGGAAGAAAATGCCATTGGTTAGATTAGCATACAAAAAAATTAAATAGCCAATGTCAATACATGGTCGCAAGTCCTTTGCAGTGAATGACCGCCAGAATTCTGGAACCCATAGATATCACCAGCTGTTGGGTTTCTTCCCTTGTCAATGCAGTGCCAGACCTTCACTGTCGTCATGCTTTTGGGGTGTTTTGCATTTAGCTAGAGAAATGCATGGTCGATTGGATCAGGTGAAGACTTAGCTATTGTTGAAAATTCCGCTCCCTTGCCTTAAAAAAGCCTTTGGTTGCTTTTGCAGTTTGCTTTATATCACCGACTACCTGCACTGTGAAGTGCCGTCACATTAATTTTGAAGCTTTCTGCTTTTAAAGGAGCAGAGGAAATGAAGAAATACATGTCCTCAAATCACCATCATTCAAGGATGAGGTGGTACGCTTGGGGTCATGAGCAGTTCCCTCCATTCTCCTCACTCATCTCTTCCCATCATTCTGCTTCAAATTGGTTTATATCACATCTTCCCATGGGATGTTGTTTCAAAACTGAACAGGCCTTTTTAGATGTTTTTGGCAACCTTCCTGTTAACCAATGATTTACATCGAATGGGAACCCCATGGTATCTACTCTGGTGGTCTTCTCTCGTTTTCTGGCATTGACACAGATTTACCTTTGTCCTGTTCGTATGGCCGAGTATTCTGAAGGGGTTTTTCTTCACTGGGGAAACATTTCTTCAGTCATCTGCCACAATTGTTATACATGGCCTTCTAGACACTAGTAGCACCCAAAAACCCAGAAAGTGCACCTTTTTCCGAGGAATTCCTTTAAAAACTTAGAATGCCCCGAGGTTAACTGAAGATTTGAGGCCAACTCGGTTCACCTCAAAAAAATTTCACCAAGGTAGACCGAAGTTTGTCTGCTAGGCCTATGCTCACACCAGAACAAAGGGGAGGTGTGAAGACAATCAAAACACATGCCTCATTAAAGATCTCCCTCCAGTACTGCAGTCAAAACACCAATTAATTATGCAAATTACCAGTACTGCCTGTTCAATGGGGTGCAGTGTAATTAAGCCGGGCCCTAGATGCAGTCTGGATGAAGTACAGGCTTACAGTACTGGCCATTCCAAAGTTCCCCAATCCGAAATTCGCCAAATTTTCAGCGATAGTTCGTTCTGCGAATTTTCCTGAATTTTTTTGGCTTCCAAATTTTTTATGGAAAACTGCCCAAAAATTTTTTTGGCCACCGAGAAATTTTCAGATGTATGAAAAAACACGAATATTCGCCGAATTTTCATGGGAACTTTGGAATGGTCAGTACTGTAGTGCAGCCTGCTGCGTCTGTGCTACATACAGGAACTGGCAAAAGGCAGAAACACATGTTCAGTTTTCAGAATATATTCAATCTGCAAAAGCACTAATTTATAAACAAATCAGATACACAAGGTAATTTTGAAAAGAGGGTATCTTGAGAAAAAGTGAACATCGAGGTGTTGTCCAAACTTAAGTAAACTGGACAGGTTAACCAAGTTGGCCTCAAATCTTCAGTAAACCTCAGTGTATTCTACATTTTTGTAGGAATTTCTCAGAAAAAGGTGCACTTTCTCAGTTTTTAGGGTGCTAGTAGTCAGACCTTTTGGTGTTTCTGAGCTTATCATGAATGTATCCAATAGTTGATTTGGCCACCACTTATGTTTCTGCTGAGTTATTTTAGCCTAATTATAGCTTACTTTACTGGCATCGACAGCTCTTTGCACTGCATACAGAGAGTTAACAGCTGCAGATTCCAATTACAAATGCCACACCCACAAATGTCACAGATCAATCTACCTCTTTTATCTGCTTGCTTGAAAATGATGTGATGCAGGACCAACACACATGGCCATGAATCAGGTGAGTGGCTAATTGTCACTTTTACTTTTGGTCCTTAAAAAAAAAAAAAAAGGATGTTGGACATTTGTTGTATATTCTGTGATTGCTGTGTCATCCCTAAAGTTGTTATACTCTAGTCAGCCTCGAAATCGGGAATCGGGAATATGGAGAAGGGAAGGATCTGGTCCAAAGTGTACCACCTCGTCTGCGAAGAGTGGTCATGCGTGGGCATGTATGGCTGCCAACTGAACTGGTTCCCTTGTATTCCCTGATAATGTGATTGTTGACAAAAGTTGTACAATGAATTCTGAATTGTATAACACTACACTACATGCTGAGAGTATGCAAAATGCTTCAGAACTTATTGGACAAAGTGCCACAGTGCAATTGGATGTCGACTTCTGCAAACTACAAAAAAAAAACCCCAAGATTATTTGGGGGCAAAGAGGAGTGTTCCACAATAGACAAGTCAAGCATATAATCTGAATCCAGTTGTGCATACATGTCACAAAACTGGGAGCAAAATTCCCAAAGAAAAAAGCGGGAACTGAAGACAGCTACTGTGAAGGTCAGCCAAAATCAAACCAGGGAAGATACCTGGGGTTTGGTGATGCCTTTGGTGATGGTGACGGGTTTCAGAATTCAGGCAGTCATTGATTAACATGGGTTAGCCACAGTGCACACAAAAAAAAATCACTATTTAATTGATTTGATGATACATCATGAGAGAGAGAGAGAGAGAGAGAGAGAGAGAGAGATAATAGGACAGAGAGGGGAGGCGCTGCTGTTATTCCAGGCTGTGTCATGTTTAATATGCATCTGTTGAAGAATGAACAAGGACCGGGAAGCGCAGTAACCAGGAAGATATCATGCGCAGAGAGACTCAGTGCCACAGCATGAGGAGGAGAACACCTGTAAGGAAGCAGTCAGCTGTGAAAAGCAGACTGAACAGGCAGGGAGAAACAGTCAGCGGGAGACGAACAACAAAGAACGGGAGCAGGCAGCAGAGAAACACACTGAGACAGCGAAGTGAACTGGGGAATCGTGATTGGCTGCGTTGCAGCGACAGATTTGCACTCATTGGCTTGAGATCACAGTCATGGGCCTTGACGGAACCCCGAGGGACTCCCGCACTGTCAAAGCACCGGCGGTACCTGTGAGATTGGGTGGTTGACGTAAATCCAGCCCGTGCTGGGGTTGATGTGAAAGTAGGCCGGGTTTTGACGGGACAGGGAGTAGGTAATTGCAGCGTTGGTGCCCTGGTCGTCATCGTGCGCAGCTGCTCGGAGGAAGCTGGTCCCCACAGGTGTGTCTTCACGCAGGAAGTCTGAGTCAGAACGCAGGGGTCAAATGTCAACATTGGCAGGCAACAGTAATGACAACAATGAAACAAACAGCTGTGCTAATTGGGTAATCTGTTGCTGCAGAAATTGACTGCCTCTCCAAAAAAAAAAAAAAGATTTCAATCACTCTGTTAAATAATGAATGCATGATCGATGCTCTGCTAGTTTCACTGATGCAAAGCAGTTTTGACACCATGGTCCTGAACTGTTGAACGAATGCATTAAAGAAACATTAACGAAGAAACAAACTTTCAAAAAACTAAAGTTGTTGGCTACACTGTTATGACTCATTGCCCAAAATAAAGGTAAGGGCTGGGCATTTTTTTATACTTGCACTAAAATAGATGTAACTGACATTTTCCACTGCCATAATTCCTCTGTGATTCAGAAAGTTGTTAAGCTTGCAAAATCACGGTGTTGGCTATTCAAGACTGCATCAAAGGTGCACTACGAAGCGCTTAATGTGTGGCTGAGTCATTCAGGGGATTGTGAATATATCAAAGGGGGATGTTTTCAGATGAAGGTGCCCTACTGCTCTTTAGAGACTGGGGAACGAGAGGGTCTCTATTTAAAATCCTAGACTGAGGCATAGCCGAGATTTTTGGGTAACATGACCCATAAAACTTCAGTGAATATTGAATAAAGAAGAATGACGTCAAAGAGTAAACAGAACAGGTTGAGGAGAACGAACAGCTACGACTGCAGTTTTGACAAAGTTGGAACAATAGGGAAAACGCAAAAAAAAATAAAAATAAGATCTGTAAATCATCTTTGACCTGTTTTCCATCCTCTATTCCAGAAAAAAATGGAACAATGAGTAAGGTACAAATAAAAATAGCAAACAGTAATTTGCCAATCCCCTCTAACCTCTATTCAATTGAAAAAAGTAAAAATACAAAATATGTACAGTCTCAACTCATTAACTTCATTGTTTCTTTAAAATGAAAGTTATTTCAAATTTGATGTCTCTAACATGTTCCTGTGAAGTTTAGACTAATGCCTGCTCACCACCGTGTATGGTAACACCACCTCTCCTGATAATAACAGTAGCCCTTCTGGAAGCGCAGACAGTAACTCGTGGAGCTTCAGAAGGGGCATTTGTTCCCCATCTTGGTTGTTATAGGATTTCAGTTTTGTGCTCATAATCCTGATGTTTTCAGTGGGCGACGGGTCCCTGCTGCAGGCAGTAGCTGTACTCTGAGGCTACAAAGCCACGCTGTTGTAATATGAGCGGAATGTGATTTGCCATTATCCTGTTGGCACGAGGAGGGGCAACCCCGAGAAAGGCAACATCAACATCTGGAACACGGAATACGTTTTTCCAAAATGCGTCTCAATGTTTCCTTCATCGATGTGCAAGTTACTTGTTCTGAGTGGAGCAATGCAGCTCCAGGCCATGACAGATGCTGGCTTTTGAACATGTCAGCGATAAAAGTCAGGATAGTTAATTTCCTCTTTGGCCCTGAGAATATAATGTCCATTGATCCCAAAATTAATCTGAAAGATGGTCACTCCAGACCACAGCACTCCTTTCCAATTCTCCTTCAGTCCATTTCAGATAAGCCTGAGCCCAGAGAAGTTGGCTGTGCTTTTGTTTGGTGTCGATATATAGCTTCGACTTTGATTGGCGATGCCACAACCTGCTGTTACATTGACACTGGCCTTCTGGAGTGTTTACAAGCCCATGTGGTCATTGCAATTAGAGAAGCTACTTGGTTTCTAACCCTTTAAGCACTAGTCAGGGCTATCACCGCCATAACAATAATCATAACTGCTGCTGATCGCGGCTATTGCCACCAGGAAGTTTCCAGCTACAACTACTGGTTGCGGCAAAAGACGTTTTGGGGGTAGGTTTGGTCCATCGAACCAATCACATTTTTGTATTCATGCAGCCACATTGGGGGATCGGTTGTTAGGGGCCTTGTGAAATTCCTTAAAACTGCATAGTCATCCTATGAATGAATCAGTACAATATTCTTGTTTTGTGGATTTTGTGAAAACAACGCATTGTTTCAAAATGCCAGCGTTCGAGAACTTGTCAAGTGATGGCAGTGAGTATAACAAGGAAAATGTTGAATATCCAGACACATTGTTTGCTAAAAGTGTAAGAGAAAATGAAGCTAGCTTTCTTGGCTTTGAGGAGCTAGAAATTCTGATATGATTGACTCAGTGCTGAAATGTCCCATGTGGGAAATACACTGCTCAAAAAAAATAAAGGGAACCTTAAAATAACACATCCTCGATCTGAATGAATGAAATATTTTTATAAAATACTTTCTTCTTTACATAGATGAATGTGCTGACAATAAAATCACACAAAAATTATCAATGGAAATCACATTTATTAACCGATGGAGGTCTGGATTTGGAGTCACACTCAAAATTAAAGTGAAAAAACTCACTACCGGCTGATCCAACTTTGATGTAATGTCCTTAAAACAAGTCAAAATGAGGCTCAGTAGTGTGTGTGGCCTCCACGTGCCTGTATGACCTCCCTACAATGCCTGGGCATGCTCCTGATGAGGTGGCGGATGGTCTCCTGAGGGATTTCCTCCCAAACCTGGACTAAAGCATCCGCCAACTCCTGGACAGTCTGTGGTGCAGCGTGGTGTTGGTGGATGGAGCGAGACATGATGTCCCAGATGTGCTCAATTGGATTCAGGTCTGAGGAACGGGCGGGCCAGCCCATAGCATCAACGCCTTCGTCTTGCAGGAACTGCTGACACTCCAGCCACATGAAGTCTAGCATTGTCTTGCATTAGGATGAACCCAGGGCCAACCGCACCAACATATGGTCTCACAAGGGGTCTGAGAATCTCATCTTGGTACCTAATGGCAGTCAGGCTACCTCTGGTGAGCACATGGAGGGCAGTGCGGACCCCCAAAGAAATGCCACCCCACACCATTACTGACCCACTGCCAAACCAGTCATGCTGGAGGATGTTGCAGGCAGCAGAACCTTCTCTACGGCATCTCCAGACTCTGTCACGTCTGTCTCATGTGCTCAGTGTGAACCTGCTTTCATCTGTGAAGAGCACAGGGCGCCAGTGGCGAATTTGCCAATCTTGGTGTTCTCTGGCAAATGCCAAACGTCCTGCACGGTGTTGGACTGTGAGCACAACTCCCACTTGTGGATGTCGGGCCCTCATACCATCCTCATGGAGTCGGTTTCTGACCGTTTGAGCAGACACATATACATTTGTGGCCTGCTGGAGGTCATTTTGCAGGGCTCTGGCAGTGCTCCTCCTGTTCCTCCTTGCACAAAGACGGAGGTAGCGGTCCTGCTGCTGGGTTGTTGACCTTCTACGGCCTCCTCCACGTCTCCTGATGTACCGGCCTGTCCGCTGGTTGCGCCTCCTTGCTCTGGACGCTACGCTGACAGACACAGCAAACCTTCTTGCCACAGCTTGCATTGATGTGCCATCCTGGATGAGCTGCACTACCTGAGCCACTTGTGTGGGTTGTAGAGTCCGTCTCATGCTACCACTAGAGTGAAAGCACCGCCAGCATTCAAAAGTGACCAAAACATCAGCCAGAAAGCATAGGAAGTGACAAGTGGTCTGCGATCACCACCTGCAGAGCCACACCTTTATTGGGGGTGTCTTGCTAATTGCCTATAATTTCCACCTGTTGTCTATTCCATTTGCACAAAAGCATGTGAAATTGATTGTCAATCAGTGTTGCTTCAGTGGACAGTTTGACTTCACAGAAGTGTGACTGACTTGGAGTTACATTGTGTTGTTTAAGTGTTCCCTTTATTTTTTTGAGCAGTGTATTTTGAGCAGTGTTTTGGTATTTCATAAAAAATAATTCAGCTCTAAAAAGGGTGACTGCAGCGCTGTCTGAGGGCTTGTAGGTCACACGCATCCAACACTGGTGTTTGGCCTCGCCTTTTATGCATGGACATTACTCCCCTTCTTTCAGATTTTTTAAATCTTCTCACAATGTTGAACTGTTAATGGTGCTTATTTTATACCCAATAATAATTGGAAATTCTATTCACCTGCTTACCTGTCAAGGGTCCCAAACAGGTGTTTTTCTGAAAATTCCACAACTTTTCCTGTCCTTACATTTCCATGTTCCAGAACATGTTTTAGAACGTGTTGCAGACACCACATTCAGAATTCATAAATATTAATAAAAATGAATTCAGTTGATAAGGTGAAACTTTTAATGTTGTTTTCTTTGCACAGTTTTTAACTAAATATAGGAAAAAGAGAATTCTAATTTCTATTTGCATGTTACATATTTATATATAAGATATTTCATGTGTTTCCAGTTCAACTTGGCTGTTTTTTTCTTTTAATTAATACACATTTGTTTTGATAACAGTTTCAGAACTGAGGTCAATAAGAGTTATAGTTTTGATGGATTTTTTTCCTTGCCGTACCTGAATATACATCTTCAACTGCTAAGTGTCTTACATCTTCAACTGTCCAGTGTTTTACACTTCTTAAAGTGCCATGTATTTCCAGTGAGAAACAGGTCTGGACTGCAGTTGGCCTGTCTAGCCATTACACTCTTCAGTTATAAGTCACCCTTTTAGAACATCTGCGGAATGTGGCGTACTGTTTCCTTGTATTCAAATTCAACCTCATTTCCAAAAAAGTAAGGACACTGCGTATAATGTAATTAAAAACAGAATGTAATGATTTACAAATATTTTGAACTCTTTACTAAATAAACAATAAAGTTGATAAGGTGAAACATTAAATAATTTGTTTTGCACAGTTTTTAATTGAATATAGGTGAATGATGATTAATTGTTCTGTATTTCTACTGGCTTTTTCCATACCACCCCAACTTTTTATGTAATGGGCTTGTGTTTTCTGCATTCTGACTTTTACCTCTCAGTAAGTGGGAGCAGTTGAACAGAAACTAAACTACTCTCAGTACCCTTCAAACTCCTATTTTAATGGATGGCTAGGACCAGAATAAAGGTGAATCAGAGTGGATTCTTTATTGGAAGACTAATTAAGCCCTCAGGAACACTCGCAGACAGAAAGAGACAGCCAATAATCTTACACTGGTAGCGACTGTTCTCAAACTTGGGATCGTTGTCATTCTGGTCCGCGATGAGGACTGTGATTTGACAGATGCCAATCAGGGGCTCTTGGGCGAGGTCAGTGGCAGTGACAGACAGGGAGTATTCCCGTTGCTTTTCCCGGTCAAAACTCACCGTGGTGCTAATTACACCTGTGTTTGCACACAAAGCGTACAATGTAGCGAAACAAGAGCGTCTAACAAAGCCTTCACAACTAATGAACAACAATAATCAAAGCAACGTATCCTCCTCCACATTTGACACTGAGATAAAACAAATACATTTCCAATACATAAGGTTTCACTTAACTATTTTTACATAGCTCAATTACTCATGCAAAAATGTAAATTAAAATTAGAAATCTTTAATGGCGTATTTCTAAAGTCATAACTTTCTCGAGCTACAAAAACCTATTTTTACTAGGAGACCATAGTATTCTGTCACAGTGAGCATACACGATGAATGTCGTCGGTACCTGTGTCAGGGTCAATGGCAAACCCAGAAGAGGCACCGTCCCGATTCATGATGCCGTACTTGACCTTGCCGTTGAGCCCGATGTCAGCATCGTGGGCCTGCACCCGCAGGACAAAGGTTCCCGCTGGCTGGTTCTCCAGGACCCAGGCATTGACACTGTAGTTATGACACTGAGAGAGGAGGAAAGGATGAACCTGAATGCACAAGCACAGACCACAGTAAAATAACCATATGTACGTGCAAGCAAAGAAGAACAGACCAGACTGACAGACTTGGATGAGCTTTGCTCAGCTTTAGAGGGGATCTGTATACCAGGTTGAAGTGACAGTAACAGCCTGCTGACACAATCAAGAAGCCCAGAATTGGCAACTGATGACCTACACAGATAACACACAGAACGTGAACCCAGACGAGAGCAACAGGCAAGAGCTTCAAGAACAAGCCACAGATTGGTCCCACAGACAAGGTTTCTGGAGAAAAATAACAAACAATAGCAATAAGGACAAAAACGAGTTTACAAGAGTAGCAACTGTACATGAAAGCCTGATTAATGAGAGATGTGTTTAAACCATTTGCATAACTGCAGGCTTGAGAAAAGCTAGACTCATTCATTATGAAGGACCAGCTAATGGTGCTGCTATTATGAGTGTTAGCCTCATGAATCACTTTCCCGAAGTCAAAGAACTGTGAATTTCTACGCATGAGAGAGTGATTATTTGCAATACTGTATGTTGAACCTGAATTTGTAAGGTTTGCACCATTGGTAGTGACATACCCTGTCTTTGTAGATATTAACTACAGGCCAGTAGTTTGGAAGCAAGGACAATACAGGTCAAAAATTTGGAAGCAATCACAAGTTTCTGTTCACAATACCTTTCTTAAAAACCAGAATGATATTTATGGATTTTGGGATGTATTTGCTGCATGATTAGACATTTCTTTCATTGATATGCACCATCTTCCTCTATTTACTTCTATTTCCTCTATTTAGGTACTGTATACATCGATGTTACTAGACCATTGCTGAATAAATGTTAACAAAATAAAGGAGGGGCTTAGTTTTTGGGTTGAGAAGATTAGCATAAGTCACAACTTCAGTGAAAAAGTAAAAAACAAATCACAGTTTGCATTATTCACTTTATGTCATGATTTACAGCCCACTGGATGCCAACGGAAATCCGGCGGGCACTAGGACAATGGACCTAGTAATATGGGCCTGATAATTTGAGTAAAATGTATTTTGATAAGTGACTCTTGATATAATAATCATGTTTATTTTGTTCCAAAGTATGCCAATGAAACTATGATCTTTTTTTGTACAAATTTGATCTTGCTTCCAAACTTTTGGCCTATGGTGTAATATCTCTATTTAGCACTGTTCAAGGACCTCAGGTTAAACTCCTCCGACACTCATAGCTTGTTCACAACTGCAATAGGCACACGTTTCAGGTTACATGCTAATTCTAAAACCTGGGGATAATTTTGTACGAACAGCACTATTAGTTAGTTTTGAAGGATGGAGCTCTAACAGATTGCCTGACAATGTGTCTGTGCTTCTCGGCATTTATTTGACAGAGGTTTACAGCACAGGCAACTAAATGGATCGGCTTTGTGATGGTTTAACTATTTCTTCTCCCAGGGGGCAGAATCCCATAAACCGGAAATTTAGAGGGATGGACAAGTTTAGCATCAATACAGCTTGGTTTCCCCCTGGTGAAACCTAGCAGCACCGTAATTGGCTAGAAAGCTGTCACGTTAATTTATTTATTTATTTGATTTGGCATGTCCAGTCCAATCTGAATCTAGAACTTTCAATCAGCGAGCTACATACAAGCACGCTGGTACACCCCTCATGGTGGTCATTGTTGCACTGCAAACTGCATTTCCCAACTCAGCCAAATGCTGTCACTTTTAAAACAAGTACAGCCCATAGACCGTATAAAAAGATGGACGAAGCAACTGTGATGTCACCCATTGGTTTCAGCATACCATAAAGGAAGCCTCGATTTTGGCAATTTGAACAGCATCATTTTGTCATTTTGAAACCAGATGTGATTCCTACTGGACGAGAGTGTGAATTGAAGATCCGAGGAGGACCGTGGCTCTGGATCTGACCGTATTGAACAAGGACCAGAGGATAGACACGCCCCTAAAGCATATTCTGGCTTTATTCTTTATTCTAGTCTACTTGGAATCATAATTTACAAAAATGAACATCACAATATATCGAAGGAGACTTTAAACTTGCAGTAGATATCATAAAATGATGTGGAAGATCATTATTGAAATAATAAATCAGGTGGCAAAGTAGGGTCATTTTCTCATAGACTTCAAATATCATTGAACTTCTTTCTGCAACCACTGACATCCCCATCTGCTGGCCATTATATATAACACGCATTTTTGAGATTTCCGCATGGGCCTCACTTTTCAGAGCCGGGTGGTGCGTCCATCTTTTTATACAGTCTATGATACAGCCCCGCTTTCTCAGAGACAGAATTTTATTTTTCATAAACTTCCAACCACAAAAATGTTCACTGGTTCACTTCCACTTCTTAGCCCTTGACCGAGAAAAATCCTCATTACAGTTCTTCGTCTTTTTCATGCACTTTGGTGGACTTTTTGTGAGAGAGTTCTGGAATATTGTTTAGCCTGCACAGTCAAGAAAGTCTGGAATAATCACCAAACTTATGTAATAACACATCAATTGAGCATGTTTGTAAGAGGAGGCTGGAGGGATGCAGAGGGGGGTCTTTCACTGTCACAAACTTTTATCTACCATCTTGTTCAGACTTTTTCAGACAGTTCCTGGACTCGTAACAATGTACTGCGTTTAATTTCTCTTCCCATTGACTCTCCCCTCCCTTTCCCCATAATGACTACAAATGACGACCCCTGGAGAGGCGAGGTCAAAGGCCTATTGGTATAAATATAGGCGTCACATGCAGTCAGAAAGGGGAAAAAGAGTTTAAACCGTCAAACACTCTGCCATTGCTTGATATAAAAATAGAAGCACTTGACTAAACTTTAGAGCGGTGAATCACAGAGATGTGTGAAACTAAGGCAATTAATCTAATAATCAGATCAATGCTGGAGCTGAGAGCTCCAGGGAAACACAAGTTTTGATAGAGCCCTAGAAGACTTCTCCACCTCCCATGTCTGCTCCTGTCCAGGGATATAAGCTGTATCTTTTGCACATACTTCTTGAAAATTTTGCAGGATTTCCAAACCAGAGTGGAGCCTGGTAAAGACATTGTAGAGCTTTATAATGTCTCTGGCCCTCTTAAAAACAAGAGCATATTTCACCAGCCCACAGTTCACCTCCAGAGAGAAGAATGTCAGGTGCTATTTCCCATACTCTTGGCAATGTTTACCATATCTGTGTATTCCTAGTATTTTTATGCCATTCTCTACCAAAAAATTGATCTCCTGAACAGAGAAGAGCAGAGATTTTGGCCTTTTTCCTTGTACAGAGCGATCAGGGTTTCAGCGTCCTCTTTCAGCAGAGCTGAAAGCCGCTCAAATTCTTCGCATCCAGTTGCCGCTGAAATGATTTCCCACCAAGAGTGACAGCAGTCCAAGCCTGGACCACACCGAAACACCAAATGCCAGAGAGAGAGAGAGAGAATCTGTGTGTGCGTGTGTGTACCATGTTTACCTACCCTTGTGGAGACCAAATGTCCCCACAGGACATGGAATTCCAGATGTCTTTGTACATGTTGGGAAATTTTAAGGTCCTCACAAAAAATGAAGCTATTTTAGGGTTGAGGGTTAAAGGTCAGGGAAAGGGGTAAGGGAATTAAATCGAAGTCTATGGAATGTCCCCATAAAGCATGAAAACAAACATGGGTGTGTGCGTGTGTGTGTGTGTGGGAATGTGTGCCCCAATGTGTGCATGTTTCTGTGTGTGTGGTCTCACCTCCTCAAAGACGGGCTTGTTGTTGTTGATGTCGTTGATGCCCACGATGATCTGGGCAGAGCTGCTGAGAGGGTGCGGGCCTCCTGAAGCATTGTCGTCAGTGGCTGTGATGTTCAGGATGTACTGGGGCCCCTGGAGCTGGGGCGGGGGGCTCCTCCTCAGCTTAACGATCCCTGGAGGGAAGCGGGGACACATTCAGGCAGACGCTACAGCGAGCGTCAGAGCAGGAGCCAAACGCTGGCTGTCACCGCGCTCCCCGCTCACGGCTCTATCTCTCGCCTCTGCCTCGAACACTCGCGGCGTTCCAAATTGAGTTCGGTCTCTGCCTCTGAAGATGCCGTTAAAGAGGCGATAAGAGGAAAAAACGCCCACGTACAAAGGAAAATGTTTACAGTGAAGGGGAAAATATTTGCCTTTATATGACATCCTTTACAATCTGGTACAACAAGCACTACAGCGCCGCAAACATCTCTGAAGCATTTCCCCACGCAACTCAGGCAAAATAAATAAATAAAAGGAGTGGGGAAAAATAAATAAAACGGCACTAAGTCTTTGAAGTGACAACTTTTCACAATTTAACAGTGAGAAAGCCAGGGGCCATCTGTTTTGTTGGCCTGTAATAGGCTGTTTGGGGGGGGGGAGAAGCAGTGCAGAGGCGCTGATAAGCCGGAGAACCTTGCCGCACGGCTGTGTTCCCTCCAATCCGGCTGGGGCACTCGTAAACAAACGATAACTGGAGATTGCAGGCGAATGTAACCTTGGCCGCCGAGCTGCCCTCAGCTTGTGAACCAGGGAGGGCGCTCTTCTGACAGAGCTGGGGCACGGAGGGTGCAAAGGGCATAGTGTAAAACACAAGGGAGGTAATTAGAGGGGTTTCTGGGATTGAATCCCTCTACATATGCCCCGTTTCCACTACGGGATACCGGCTCTACTCTACTCTACTCCCCTTTTTTGGTACCTGCTCTCCTGGGGTTCCAAAAAAAGCAGACCGAGTACCAGTAGGTACTAAAATGTGATGAGACAACATTGCATCCCACTGATTAGTCAGAGAGAATCATTAACAAGTTAACAAGACTGGGACATTATAACACCGCTAAGGAAGAGCCTGTCCTCCCCCTTGAAACAACAAAGTAAGTCATTTGTACAAGCAAACGACCATCTACACTGAGGCAGCACTATCCTCTAAAGGAAAACAACCTCCCACAAAAGAACCTCATACCAATGCGGGTGGAGTGGAGTAGAGCCGGTATCACATAGTGGAAATGAGGCAATAGACTCTGAAGTGACACTGATCTGTCCTCCATGACTGAGGGTTGCTCAACCTGTTCCTGAAGAGCTACAAGGCCTGAGATTTTGTTTTCAATCTTCCCGTTGACGTCATGCAGCCCCGCCCCTTTTATCCACTACTGTTTTGTAACTCATTTTCCAGTTTGATAAAAAGCCGGTTCAGGCAAATACAAAGACATCGCTTGCTAAGGAAAGTTAACAAAAAGCAAAATATCGAGACAGTGTCTCTCACCACATGCTATACTCCCCATATTGTATTGTTTTTAAGAACTGACGCAAACCTACTGAGCTAGCAACAAAAAATAGACGACCTGGCCTGTTTTTGTTTACCTCTCTGAATGAGTTATGTGCTGAAACGGATGGTGAACAGGGTCAATAAACATCGAAAGAAAACTTGCTATTTTAACTACTTTGTAGCAAACCAAAGCATACCCAATGACTGACAAGTGCCATGTTTAGAGGCCCTGGTCATGGACAGTCTCTGTGTGTTCTGAACTTGGAGGGCAGATCCATAATGTCTGTGTGTGAAAAGCTGCCCAAGGACATCCATCCTCCCTCCCCAGCATTCATCTCCAGGGTTCACTCACCTTTCTGGTTGTCCAGTTCAAAATTGCTGTCCTCATTGCCTCCTGTGATGGCGTATGTCACTCCATCGCCATCCGGGTCTTTGGCATGGACAATAGCCACAAGAGTGTCAGGCCCCGCGTCCTCAGAAAGAAACGTCTTGTACCTGTTGGGTTGAAAATAGAAGATGGGCCTCAGCAGGCAAGACACCAAATCCATTATTTGAGCTTCCAACCAAAGAGGCCGAGTGAACTTTTACTTAAATTGAAGACCGTGCTTAAAGAACTTAAGACACAAAATGTCTGTTTTGAGGAAGAAGGGTCTGAAAATATGATAAATCCATAAAATCTGCTGTCTGAAGACCCCAAAAAGTACTTTAGTCATATAATGGTCATTTTGAGAAACTTGAGAAAATCGACTTAGGTTACAATAAAATACTTTTTCTGATTCTTACCTCACAGTGTGTGAGAATGAGTGACTTGAGTACTTTCCACACACAGCTCCTCTATTGTTTCAGAGCAGCAAGAAATTCCAGCATCAGGATCACCCCACAGGAGCAGGAATGTTAAAGTAACCTTCCTGTTGCTAACAGTTTGCTAATAGGCAACATAACTGCTTGTAACTACCCACACTTTAATTAAATTTTGTTGTCACTTACTTTATTTTTACGAGATAGTTTGCCGCAATGGGTGCATTTTCTACGCTTAACAGATGGCAGTGATGCCTAAAGAACCAAACCGAACACTGTGAAATGGGATAGTTTTATCATTGCGAACAGGTACACGAGAGGCTCAGGATAGCTAATCCGAAGGGCCGTATGTGTTCCTCGGCGACACTTACGCTGCCTGAGAGAAGACGGGCGCCTCGTCGTTGGTGTTGGCCATGCGGATCCGGACGGAGGCGGTGCCGGTTCTGGGAGGGCTGCCTTTATCCACGGCCACCACCACAAACTCGTACATGTGATTGGGTCGCTCATAGTCCAGGCGGTGCCTGGGGCTGACCACGCCCTGCACTGTGATGTCAAAGTCCAGGCTCTGGATGAAGTAGGAGATCTCCGAGTTCTGGCCCGTGTCGCAGTCTCTGGCTAGAACTGGGAAGAAAAGTAGGACAGATTTGAGCCGGGGAAGAGGGGTGGTGGAGGTAGCAGAGCAACTGGAAATGGGGTGAAGATGAGCCAGGGGGGTGCAGAGAACACCCAGTCCTGTCATACAAAAATTATGTTTTCAGCCAATGAGCACGGGCCAGAGTAAAATGGGGAGGGGACGTCCATCATTTAGAGGAGTGCTAAGCAGCTATTTATCTTCAACTCAACTCTGGAACACCCCATTTTACAAATTTGCAGTTAAAGGACCATCATTAATGTGAGATCCCATGTTGAATGAGATATGATTTGTTATGTTTTGTTATGTAGACCTAAAATCTACAGGATAGATGATATTCAAGAACATTATTGATTATCTCCAATTCAGAAGGCTCATTTTAAACTGGAATATGCTCGCTAGGGTGCATTTCCTGAAATCACAAATGCTAACATACATAGTTGGAACCATTGATTGTGAATAGACGAACTATTTAACTTAATTAGCAAATACGCTCTTGGGAAACACACCCTCGGCTATTTAAAACTGAGGGTGGCACGGAGTCACGGTGAGTAGCTCTGTTGCCTTGCTGCGAGAAGATTGTCAGTTTGAATCGTGTGACGTTTGTTGCAGGGGTTTCCTCCAGGCAGTCCGGTTTCCTCCCACGGCCAAAAAACATCCACGCCAGTTTAATTGGGAACTCTAGATCGCCAACAAGTGTGAATAAATGGAGTGCAAGCCCCCCAATGAATTAGTGAGCTGACCATGACGTGTTCCCGCCTGTCTTTGGCTGGGATAGGTTCCACATCCCCCGCAACTCTGATGAAGAAGAAGCGGTTTGGATAATGGATGGGTGAATAGATCTTTAAAACTGCACTCTATTCAGCAGATGTTGATTTTGAAGTATGGAGCTTCACCAGCGCCCCATCTAACGTTCCCCCGACAGTGAGAGCAGGTCTGCCCTGCATGCAGCCCAGGTCTCCGCAGAGGGCCGAATTATCTTCTCTCCTTGGTCCCAGCACCCCCCACTCCCCTCTCCCCTCGCGCCGGGCTACGGCCATTCATCCTCGCCCGAGCCCGCTGGATTTGTACAGTAAGTGCTTTTTTAATTAAGTACTCTGTCATGCTAAAAGAGCCAATATTAATTAAAACTATGTTGGGAGGCCAATTCTTTATTTGATAAATTTAAGGGCCCATCTGTTGAGGCCGGCGAGAAAGCCGCTGTTGACTCTCGCAGATCAAAAGTAAAACTTCAAGAAGGGTTTGCTGTCATTAGGCAGGGAGCCAGTGCTCGCACCAGAAACCGAGAAGGGCCCTGGCTTCATTATACCGTGGGCAAGCTGTCGCTGGGCCCAGCCAGTGCAATCATTCGGTTCATGCAGATGAGGGCCCTAATCTCCAAGGCAAATATCTCACTCGGTTCCCACAGATGTGGGTGGTGGTGCAGGGTTCTATAACCCACCCCCTCCGGACCCCCCCGAACCTCGTGCCCTCCTCCCCCTCCCTCGCAAACCCCAGCGCAGGAACTTGTTACAGTCCGGTGGGGAGGGGGGTGGATGCGATGAGGGCTTAAGGATGAGATTCAAACAGAAGGTTCATTAAAAATACACACAGTAATATAATATCACTTGGGGCTACCTATTACCATTTTTAATGCATGTGCTGATGAAATGGAGTTGCAGTGGAAGTTAAATTAAACATAGGGAATATATTCGGAGGGGATCGCAGGTTTCTTTTTTTTTGGGGGGGGGGGACTCCAAAACTCAATAATTTCTGGAAATTTTTCTATTTTTCTATGATAAATGGAGCACATGTTCATGTAAGTCCCATGTAGGCCATAAAAGCCTAATTTACCATTTACAGTCTAATCCAGACATAGGGTAAATAGCAGCAGTGATGTTTTTGCTACATTCCGCGCATCCTTTTCCCAGTCAGTCGTTTGGAGCGGTAGCTTTGGTTTTAACACGCTTGCAACACATTCGGTAATAAAATCATAACTGCCACTCGCATACAAGCCCAAACAGAAAGATGCCGCTATACCAACAGGGGCTGCTACCAAAGAAACATGGCAGCAATTATTTTTTTTTCCGCAGGAACAGCGGCGCTTTGGAGAGAATTTGTCCGCTTGGCGATATTTAAATGTTGTTGGAATACGACTGTCTAACAAAAGCCAGTCATCATTTCAGATATGTGTGTTCTCTTAAAAAGCGAGCCGTTGTTTGAATCATCGTAAGCACTGCGTTTTTCCTTTCTTTCTCAAAGGCTACTTCTCCCAAAGAGCAGCGAACGAATTAAATATCATTAATCATTCTCCGCTCTCCCCCGTGTCGGTGTGTGAGGAGACGAGGATGTTCTGGCACCTGCACTGTCATTGGAATACCCCTCTAGTCTTTTTCATGTGTGGCAGCCTCGGTCTCTTCATAGCACCAAACACCAGCACCAGCCAAAGAACATTTCAGGCGGGAACGCAATAGTGAGCCAGTGCAGACCTACAAAAACCTGCTAACAAAGCTCAGGCTTCGTTTGAACACACACACGCACACCCCTACACCCATACGGAAACACACACTCACGTACACATATACACAAACACCTACATACGTATAAGAAACGCGTGCACACACACGCATGTACACGCATACACACACACATGCGCAAACACACACACACACACACACGTACGCAAACAAAAACTAACGCAAAGACGTGCACACGTGCGGGCAGATGCCAAAGATTAAACATATATACATATGCAAACACACACAAGTACACGCATACACAGCCATACTCGCACATACGCAAACAGACACGCTCATATGTAATGACATAGACGTACGCAAACGCACACGCAAATACACATGTATGCACACACGCTCACAAACACACGTACGCAAACACACACGCAGATACACACGTGCACAAACACACACACGTATTCACATAAGAACAAACTTGACCAATCATAGATATGCATCAGCAAATGCATTTTCTTCCGAGGGCTTTGAGATACATTCTATGGACAATTATTTTTGGTATTGTTATGATCATTGCATCCAAACATTCATAGTCTGGCGCGCCAGTTTAGCTGTATGTACAGAATACATGCATTTACATAGCGTACTAAATATGAGAGGAAACAGATACTTCTTTTAATGGCAGATGTGCTCGCACCAAAGCCCCCAGAGGAGCGGGGCCACTCAGAAAACACAACACATCATCCATTTTTGAACAGAAGTAAAACACTTTCAATTACCCAGATAGGATCGCATCAGTGCAAGAGCAGATATCTGGTCCCATTCCACAGAGGGCGTAGATTAGATGAGGTCAGCATCCTCTCTCCCCTCCTCTCACAGCCCTGGTCCCATCGCCCCGATAATCTGTGACTGAGGGGTCAGCGCTGCCCGAATCAGGGCTCCCCCAACCCCACAGCACTCTAATCAAGCATGTGACCACAGTGGTCGCTTTCGCTGTGTCCGAAGACCAGCGAAAAACGGCAATAAATCATAAATCAGCAACTTCAGCCATTCCTGCTGATGCTAAAATGGGCAAAAAGGGGGTTATAATTGAAATCACGCTCTGTTGCTCACAGACACACACACACACACACGCACGCACACACACACTAATGCAAGCACACTGACACACTCAGTCATGTAAACAGGCACACACAGGCACACAGACAAGCATATTCATGCATTTTCACATGCGCCTTGATACAACTAAGAGAATACAGACAGAGCACACGTCCACCAGAGATAGACCTCCAAGACTCGCCTCCGAAAGCGCATTTTCATAGAGGAAGAGATTAAACTGATTGTGATCAAACAGAAGTTATGCCTGTAGTCACAGGCAGGCTTTGATTACTCCCCGTTTAGCACCCAGAATTCCTGCTTTAATGACTTATTTCATAAATAGGAGCATCTTTTATAGTTCCTACCTGGCGAGCTGCCCTTAAAGAAAACTGTCCAGGAGAAAAGTCTGCCCTTGGCTACTGATGGGGCGGAGGGGAAGGACGGGAGGTTGGACGGTTTAGATACACAGTGGGCGGGGAGATCTGCTGAGACAGTGCACCGCACCAGTGGAATGTGTCACTATCCATTAACGCCCTGTTACCATTTTTGATAGTTCACCCGTCCCTCACCTTGCAGTAGGGACGTCCCAGGAGGGGTGGCTTCCGGAATGTTGTCCCGGCTGTAGATGGAGTGCATGAACTCCGGAGTGCAGTCGTTTTCGTCGCTGATGTGTACCACCACCTGAAATTATACAGACGGACAATTCTCGTTGAAGGACGAAGAAGACAAGGGCGCGAGTGGGGTGGGGTGGGGTCACACGATAACTCAGCGAAGCTGCTCGTCTGATCCAGCCCAGTGATGTGCAATCTTTGCGGTCCATGTCCCTGTTTGTTCCTCAGAGTGGGAAACTTTGGGGTGTACTGACAGGGATGGACCTGAATCACAACAGTTATGGGCAAGGGCAAGGGATAAGGGAAAAGACAGAGGTGGGGGGGGGCAGGAAGAGGGCGAAGAATGTTCTGGAAGAGAGCATCTAGGAGGAAAGTTCAGTGGTGCTGGTGGGTGGCAGCTTATCGCCACAGAACAGCGATGCCAAGAGGGAGGAAAGTTGTCTCTGGCAGACAAGCCCAAACACACTCTGCCTATAAAGTGTGTGTGTATGGGTGATATGTGTACACACGTGCCAGGGGTGTAGTAGCCTCAGCTCCACTGGGAGATACAACAGCACCAGTGCACCAATCATCTTCCCTGTCCTCCATCCATCCATAAATCCCTCAACTACAGCCCTCTACAGGATCAGATCTCCTTTCACCTGTGCAGTAGGACATATTCATGCCCCCCCTCCAATTCCCTCTCAGCAGCCACTCTTCTCATCACAGCTTAAAATCTTTCATTCATAGGACGGTAAAACCTAGTCTCCTTCACAAATACCATGTTTTGTGTGTTTCTGTAAGAGGCTCGAAGCCTCCAGTGATCTGAGTTCAAGATGGAATCAAGAGCGTGAAAATGACACCAACTGCGCTCACAATTCATGACCTCCGAGAAGCCTATTGGCTGATTCTATCAGACCGAATGTACTTGGGTTTAAGTTTACTCACAGAACTAGACCAGGTGCTGCCAAGGGTGTTGTGCGCTCAGTTGTTCATTTTTTAAAACTTATTTGGAAGGACACAGTTTTACAACTCGATGGCTGTAACGTACAATATTAGCACATCTCAACATTTACTTGCAAGGTAAGCAAAGACAGTCAGTTTATATTAGAGCCTCTCAGTTTATCACTTGTATACGCATCTGCTTCATTCCAAGCCATCAAACTCTCTGAACCGTTCACAACTCCGCGTGGCCGTCATGAATCATAACGTTGTTCCTCAATGCGAGAGGACAGTCAGGAGTCGACAGAGAACAAATCAACACAGGAAACTCTATAAAAGTGTTTTAAGATGAATTAGCAAAGTTTACTCACTATCAAAATTCTCAAACTTTTGTTACCCACTATGACAGATCAGGTCAAATCCATTCCCTTCTCCCTCTACACAATAGGCCCCTCTATAGCAGTTCTGCGCGACTCAATTCCTTGATATCTACCATGTGCTCTAAATCAACTTGACTAATTAGCAGCTGAACAGCAAAACAGCAGCCAAATTATGGTTGGAGTGAATACCTACAAGTCAGTAAACCTTCAGGAACAGGGTTGCACAGTTGTACTCCAAAGCAATTAATTGATAGCAAGGGAGGTTTCAGAAATGTCACAGAAAGGTTTGCCGATGCCGCACTATCAGCGAATTATCGAAATCTCCTTCAGGACTCTTATAACCTCCAAAAATAACTTCCCGACTCTTGGAGAAATTTGAAAAATTCAACACCCATATGTCACAATGCCAGACATCAAAAAGCCTTTTAACTCCTGAATAATTTAGCTCATATTTCTTCTACTATATTTTATTTCATTGTCCGAGTGTTCCATCGAATTTTGCCATCATTGCCTCTGCGATTTTGGCAAACTACCACTGTATGTATGAAGCAAATGTGATTGAAATGCAAGTTTTACTGTAAAATGTTTACGAAGCATCGCTTGTACATCTCATATGTGTACAGAGACTGTAATAATGAAGAATCAACAATCAGATTCAACAGCACTGGTGGTGCCCATCTCAGTACGGAGAAAAAGGAACATGAGAAAGTCGAGGAGAGGCCAGTAACGCAGCGGATGCTATGCCCAAGCCTTAGCATTGCAAAAGTAATTGCTTCCGTCGCACAAGATTCAAATGATCTAAGTGGAATTGACATACATGACTGCACCAGAAACACTCTCAACACTCTACTGCATTGTTGAGAAAGCCCGCTGTTAGACTCATTACCTGCATAATGCATGCAAAAACTGCATGACCCTGGAGAGATAGGGAAACTTGTAAATCGTGTGTTTGCAATCTACTGTCAGCACCAGCGCTGTATAAAAAAGTATAAGGCTTTAAACGACCGTTACTGGAGACCCATTAAAAACTCTCCGGCAGCAGCTGTGTGGCGAAGGAGAGCTCGGGAGAGCTTGCTGACTTGGCCGCCGGGCCTTCGGCCCTGCAGTGACTCCTTAAGTTACTAACAAGCTCTGCAGTGTTGGAGTGGAGCTAGAGGCTTCCCCACTGGAGCTGAGACAAGTCAGGGAAGTGTGATTACGGTGCAAAAATGCGTGTTTTCTCAAAGTCCATTTCTGTCTCCGTATGCAGCTGTGTACCTCTGCTTCGGTGCTCAGTCCCGTCCCAGGCTCGGACGCCCGAACTTGCAGGTGATGGAGGTGATGGCCGCTTTCGTAGTCCACAGCCCGCGTCAGGCTAACGGCTCCACTCTCCTGGTTCACGCTGAACAGGTTGCTGGGGTTAACCAGCAACAGGTACGACAGACTCTTCCGCTGGAAGGAGATGGCCTGGACCACCGCAACACTGTGCAAACACATATGTAAGTTATTTTTAAATGTTCGGTAAGCTTATTCATATAGAGCCACAGTCCTGTCAGAAAATGAAACATTACAGGATAAGAACAGGGATAAAATAAGGGCATGCAGGCTACGATTAGCAGGCTAACTGAAAGCTAGCACACCTTTGTTTATTTGTGGGCAAGCTGTAAGCTGAAAGTGGATTAAATAAAAGGACGGTGCAACAATAAAGTAAAATAAAGTAAAAAAAAAAAACATATACAAAAGCTATAAGTTAAATTATTCACGAGTTAAAAAGCTTTTTGATGTCTGGCAATGCGACATACCGGTGCTGAGTTTTTTTGTAGAAACTCTGTTCAAAGTTGAAACTGCACAGCTTGTTTCAGAGGAGAGTGCTCTGACTTTTCTTGTTGATATTGCTTATTTTTCTGCAATGTTTAACTCTTTAGTTGTATTTGCCCATGGTTGAGATAACATGAATAATTTTTAGATCATACTGAGATAATTATTTTCTGCTCATTGCTCCCAATGTGAAAATCTTTTTGGTACAATTTAAACTTTTTTATTTATTAGCTTGTTAGAAAGCTATTATCTGCCCTTTGACAACAGAAGGACAGCATTCTCCATGAATTGGCTAGATACTTACTATTATAAGTGTACAACGATTTTGTTTTCTGCTTTTGCTTAATGCTTTAGCACAATCCCCTCTAAAAGTACACAATACCTTTTTTTAATCCAAGAAAGATAGACATTTGAGTTTCTATTAAACTGCACTGTTTCTAATCAATACCTTTTTAACATGGTCCTAATAAATTAATATGATCTGTCCACACTTCATCACATAATTCTGCACTACTTGTAAGTAGTTTTGCATAACTTTAGCAGCATATTAAAGCATTTGATTCTCCAGTTCGGTTACTCAGCTGTAATGATTTTTACTGTCTGCTCATGGTTTTACCAGCTTATGCTTAGCTCCCAGTGTCGTGCGCTCCATTACGAATGCCACTGGGACCAAGTAGACTCTTTAAGAGTTGATTTTACTCTGAAAATTTTGCTGTGTAACTGATCGTGGAACTTCTCTGAAATTTCAGGTTTGGATACGAGGTGATGCAATGATCACGATTGACAATTAATCGTGTTGATTGTAGGAAATTTTTGAACCGTCCAAAACTTTTCTACGATCAACACAATTACCACAACTGATCTCAAGGTCTGATAAGATCTGATACGATCACCGTGATTACTCTATAATTAAGACCACGATTTCAATCGTGCCGCGAATCCTGATAGTGGAAACCAGCATTAGTCGACTCCTTCACACCTCCCATGCCTCCTAGGCTTATTACTACAGTCGTCTACTACTACTGCTGCAGTAGTTGTTATTTTTTGATGAGACTCAAGCGTCTTTCACTAATCAATCAATCAATCAATCAATTAGCCATTAGCACAACCATGGGTGGTAAGATAAAAATGATCTTGGCATGGATGACCAGTCCCTAATTCATCAACAGCATATCCAGGAGTTAACAATAGTGTCACTTTGATTTTGTACTTGTCCTCTTCCATCAACATTTCAGACTTCAGTTGAAACAGTTTAGACTTACGTAAATTTTCTTACCACTGTCCTGAATTTTCAGTTTGAATTCTAACTTTTTAACAAAATATTCACTGTCATATGCACATTCCTCAGCATTCCTTCATTTATGAACTTCATATAGACTTTTTCAAGGTCTTAAGCTTGCTATTTCACTGAATAGCTTACTCTTCTCTGTATACAAATGGATAGTGAATAAGCTTCAATACTCGCAACAAATGGACAAACTCTCCATGGTGTGTTCTTGCCTATCGCCAATTGCATGCCCCTCGCGACCTGGTAAAAGCATGTTAATTAAAAGATGAATTGAACGATAAGTTTCAATCTGTGAACACTTCGTTTTTTCAGTACTGCAAATGCAACCTTTTTATACCGTGCCCACAGTATGTCTGCCCTATTGTGGAAACAGCAGTCAGTTTGCGGTCATGCTTTTTACTGGCAACTGAAGTTCTGCTTTTTAACTAATTAAGCCACTGAAACTAATCATTTTCAGCTTTCAGCAAGCCTATGCAGTTTCACCAGGAACTGCCCTTTTCCTGTTTATTAGAGCACTATTAAATCAGCATGTGTACTATCCACAGCAACTTCCATTGCCTTCGAGGCATGCTAGTTAATCCCATGTCATTATATATGTATAAATATGGGCATGAACACTGAGCCAGAGGTAACAGCCCCAGGAAGAGGAAAGTAAGTCCTAGTATTGCTAACACTGGTGCCTCTAAACTGCTATCAGGCAACAAATATAACGGTAATCCTGGAGAAGAAACAGACCTGTCTGCCTTTATTCCTTCAATTTAAACTATAAAAATGGCGGAAAATGAGCATTCTTTTTTACTTCTCTTTCTAAAAAATCTCGGCAAGATGCTCCCCACCATATATCGCGCTCTCGCTCGGCTTCCTCCTCCACGCTTTTCGGGGGAGTGAGGCTTAATATGTTGTGTTCTCTGTCACAACCCAGGGGCAGTAGGTTCAGACGCTCCCCCTTGTTGTTTATCCAGAAGTTTCTTTTAATAAATATTTGAATTTGTTCACTTTTCAGATTCAGGGCCTGCGGGGGACTAAATGATGCATCTGTGTCCGCTCAACACCCCCTCATGCACAACCACTCTCTCCTCACAGGCTCCGCTGATCTCCACTCCAGGCTAAGTTCTTTACTGCTGCAGATTACACGACTCTGGCGAGTGAGCCATGTTCGCTCAATGCCAATCATCCAAACAATGAGCTACAGCAGCAGCGTTAGCATCCGTAAACCCCGACAAAACCTCCAGAGAAATTTAAAGAGAAATGGAAAACGTTTCTATTCGGTTCCCATTTATTCGGTGAAAAAATATTATGATAGGACTTTTCCCAAGGAGTAATAATGTTTCTCCTCCAAAAATCAGATGCAAAATAAACATTTTACATGCTAATTTCTTGCAGCCCGACTAATTACTCGAATGAAGGAGAATTACAATTATTTTTGAAACTGGAATAAAAAAACCTAAATGACTCTTTGAAAGAAATAGCATATTTGATGGACATCCAGGAAACAGGGCAAATGTAGGTGTTATCTCACCATCTCAATGTTGCAAGAATTCACTGCAAAAACCTGACAATCCTGCCAAATATTTTTGTCTAATATCTACACTTAGAAACTCTATTACCTCTTTGCAAATTTAGATAAGAAGACCGCTAATGAGGTTGGACGGCTCAATTCGACATTGCCAATGGTATAAGGACATTTCGCTTGATTACAAAAAGTTATTATGAACTAATTAAAATTTTCTGCAAAAAATAAAACTTGAAGATTCATTATAAGTTTAAAATACTTGCTAATGCTTTCCCAGCCAGGATGTTTTTTTAAGTAGTTGGCCACTGGCAGCATTTTTGTTAATATTCATTGAACTTTCGACATGTACGTATCTTTGTCGGAAGATCTGTGGCCGCAACCCCCCCCATGTAAAAGTGAAAACGCTGTTCGCCGCTATATCTCGTCAATATTGGGGGAGGCATTCTGTTATAATTGACGGAAAATCTCGTCAATGGCAGTGAATGGGTAAGGATAGCTGGGGATGTAGTAACCTCCCAACTCACTATTAAGTCGCCCAGAAGCCCATAAACCTTGCCACCTGTTCATAAACCTCGCCACCTGTACTTACGCTTGTCCTGCCCCAGTGCTCTCAGGGACAAACACAGTGTAGGAGGCATTGGTGAACTGTGGTGGACGGAGCCCGGCTAGGATTGACACTGCCGCATGTGGACCTTTTCTCCCCTCTGTGTCCACTGCCTGGACCCTCAGGACATAATCCTTGTTTGGGGTTAGAGATCGTCCAGTGGTCCTGATCTCCCCCGACACTCCATCCACCTCGAAATGCTCCTCCCCACCTGACGAAAAGAGAATGACAGATGCGTCACAACAGTTTGCGAAACTGAGTTTAGCCGCTTTCACACCGGACGGGAAACAAATTTTTCGCAGGACAGATTACATTCAAAGTCAATGCAAAGACGCAAATGCATGCAAAACATGTGTATTCACGTCTTTGCATTGACTTTGAATGTAATCTGTCGTGTGAAAAATTTGCTTTGCGTCCGGTGTGAACGCAGCTTTAGACTTTTCTTTATTGGTGGAAAACCTTGCATATACAGCAGGAACCTCACCCATCTGTCATTGCCACCATCCAATGGGATTTACTGTATTTTTGGGCTGGACTGTGGGAGTCGGTCTCATGCGCGTGGGAGTGTGTCTGCGAGCGAGATTGTTTTCCTGCGTATGTTTGCGTTTGTTTGTCAATGTGAATCCAGCGAGCGGGTCGGTTGACACCTGGCTGCTCCCGTGTGGGTGTGAGTGTTGATTTGTGTTCTGACTAGCTAATGCATCGCACATCTCCTGGTACTCCCCTCCTTCCATCACTAGGATCTGGATATTCTTACTCTCCTGCTCTATTGGTATCTTGTAAAAGGGAAATGCTCGGGAAGAACATTTTGTATAATTTCTGTTAAATTGTGAAACATTTAGAGTTGAGTTTGCTATATACAGAATGTTGATGCATGAAACAGCATGTGGTTAGGGACCATTAATTTGTACAGCAGCTAATTTAGCTGTTAGAATGCACAGCTGTGTGGAGCCAGTTCAGAGTGGATTTTGAGTCGCACTTTGAGTCATTGTCTTGCGGGAAAGTCCACCTACAGGAAAGTCCACAGCTTTTAGAAACCAGATTGTCCGCTAAAGCAGCCACATATTAAAACTCCAGCAACCAACTCCTTAGAAACCACCTCCACTCCAGCAACCACCAGGAACATCCAAACAACCATTTTGTATTGACAGCAACCGCTAATAAAGACCTGTCAACCGCCGTCAAAACCCGTGCAGACTACGAGTGACACCTTAGTAACTGCGGCGTTACAACTTGGCAACCTCCTGATCACCTCTGTATGTCATCAATGCCACCAGCTAATAAGACCTGTAAAATAACCAAGTCACACCCCTTGCAACTCCATAGTAACCACAGAGTAGCACCCTGGCAACATATTATTAGGACCCTAACAACCACCTACTAAGATCCTGCCAACCATAGCACCACCCTAGCAACCACCGTCAACATTAGAACAACCAACTAGAAACACTTTAATAACAAAAAGCAACACACTAGTGACCACTTAGAGCACTTTAGCAACCTCCTAATAAGACTCCATAAACCACCAATAATGGAGCAGTTAGACTACTGCTAACAACTCCACTTCATCCCATTAAATCCACTTTTATTCTTGAACTGCTACAACTGCTGGTAGTCAAGACTTCAGCAAGCCAGCACTGTTTCTTTTGGAAATGGGCTTTTCTAGTCACAGTGCGTGTAATGATTCATCGGACAGCATTTTTTGTTATTTTGGTTCTGTTGGCCGAGTCAATCAATCACTGAATCTAAATTCACCTGAACATGCATTTTACATGCATTTTTTACATGCAGAATATGAAGGCAAAAACTCCCTAAAACAAGCAAAAACTGAAGATTGCCACAGCACAGGCCAGAGCATCTCCAGAGAAGATATCAAGCGTCTGGTGATATCAATGCTTTGCAGACTTCAAGCAGTCATTGGATTCAAAGTACATGTGACCAAATGTTAGGCGTGATTACTTTGCTCAACTTTCTGTTCACCAGTTAAATATTTTTGTTGCGTCAGAAAGAGAATGGGGTGGGGGCTGTGTATAAAAGCTGCTGTTATTTTGAAATGGTTCATCCAATGTGGATGACAAATACCTTAAAATCAGAGCTGACAGCCTGAGCTTCAACCTCATTGTCATTGTATCCTTTCACACTCAAAGTGCTGGAGAGGAGAACCAATACATAAAATGCGTCACCGGCCAAAGAATTATGGCGCTGACTGCATTTTGCACGTCTCGTCTATCCAGCACATGACCAATTCAATTTGACTCAGAACTTGCTTTTTTTAAAGCCACCTCTGTCCGTACACACACAGGCAGCACTTCAGAAAACATTCATGCCCCTCTCTACAAAGTGAAATGGGAAATTTTTTGCTAAAAGTGGCAGTTGATGTTTCTTTCTTTTTTTTTTTTTTTTGGTAATTCGAATATTATAATTCTTTGATCAGTCTTCCAATAAATATGGACTTGGGGCTGAATGTGGAATAATAATAAATATTCAGCCTACATTTTATGAGGAAATGAGATAGGAGGTTCCCACAGCCGGTATTAAAGAAGCTCCAATAAGCAGTACTGGTTGATCCTTTTAATCCTTTGGTGAAGAGACAGACCCGTTAAACAATACTGTCACAGGTTATTAAAATTGAAACATTAAATTTCCCCGGCCTACTGAAGCTCCCATCCGCAGCTGTCACACATTAATTAGAAGTGTCGTCAAAGCGGAATATTCCACCAAGAAGTAAATGAGCGGCTCCCTGACTCAGGGGTAAGCCCCCCCCTCGGCTGGGCGTGTGCACGGTCGTAGGCACAGAAGCCTTGCCGCCCACTCATGGCACCCAAATGATTCTAAATCAAGCAGGAAATCCTGGGGGAACCATTAGCGCCGTGCCAAGCAGTTTCACACACTCCACGCTTGTCACATCCTGACGGTAATTGAAATGCAACACAAAAAAAAATAAAATCAATACGCTCGGCAGCCGAGGTGGCAATATTTATTTGTGTCAGCGCGCGACAGATATGTATATAATTTTCACTGTCACAACGTCCTGATTTTTTTTTCCCTTTCTCTCAGCTGGTCACCCATTTCATTCAGGGTTGAGGAAGGGAGGGACAGTACAGTATTTTACATTCATGGTTCTGCAATTTCCGGGATCCCTCTCACTCTCCCTGCTCATTAAAAAGCTGCTCTTGCTGGTTAAAGATGTGTTTAAGACACTTCTAGCACTTCAACCAGCTGTTCATCGAATAAGCACCCTATAATCATTTTATCCAGCAGATTTGGTCACTAGCGTACTCTTATGGTTCAACTGGCTTTATTCATCTCCAGACCAGCCACACATGTTGCCAACATAGCTTACGAGAGATTGAAATTTCAGCAGAGCTGTTCCTCTCTGTGAATATAATGGAATCTGAGATGCATGAGCATCTGGCGGTTAAATGAAGCGACAGTTTTTTTTTTGGTGTCGAGCATTTCGAAGGGGGTCTCCGCCTCAATGGAATTCCTCAGTGTCAGCGTCGCGGGTGGGCGGAGCAGCGAGCGAGAGAGGACGTACCCTCCAGTAGAAGGAAGCGGGCGGCCCCGAGGGATCCGTCGCCATTTCGGGCCGACAGCCGGTACACCACGAAGCCCGCAGGTGCGTCGGGTGCCACCGCTGCTAAGTACGGGAAAGGAAACATGGCCCACTGCAGGTCAGATACGGTGGGCACGATCAGAGTCAGCCGGCACAGGTACCAGTCATCTCCTGCAAAACAAATACACCGCGGTCACAATCCAGGATCATGCATGGACATAGAAAACGATTAAAGTAGTGCCAAATAGGTCCAGAGGGAAGGGCCATTGGGTCTCAAATAAAATACAAATATTAACAAGAGCAGAAGCAATATCACCAAGCACTCCAGGTATAAACTTCTTACCATTTGTAACCAACCCTGAACCTAAAAACAGCAGGAACTCAATATTCACTGCCTGGCCAAAGAAGAAGTCACTGTTTGGATTTAAACAAGCATATATTTCAGAGCCTATGATTTAATCATTGTTGAAGTGATTAGTATGTCTCAGAAGGCGACAATTCTTCTAACTCTGACTGGTGCAGAGTGTGGCCTCTCCTCACTCTTAAAACAACAATGTTTGAAGGCGTATCCTGCTATCATAGAAAAGATGTTTCCGGAGGGGCAAATTATTGGCCTGCGTCAAACACAGAAAACAACCAAGGAGTTTGCTGACATAAGTGGAATTGGGTTAAGAGCTGTCAAAGGGATTATTAAAACATGGAAAGATAGAGGTAAACCGTCAACTTTGCAGAAGAAATGCGGTCCGAAAAATTTATTGGCCTCTTGTAAGTGAGGCTAATCAGAAACAATGACTTCATTTTGCTAAGGAGTATGAAGTTTGGACTGAGGAGCAATGGAAAAAGGTCATGTGGTCTGATAAATCCGGATTTGCCCTATTCCAGGGCTATGGGCACATCAGGGTAAGAAAGGAAGCCCATGAGGCAGTAAACCTGTCATGTATAGTGCCCACTGTATGATCCTCTGTAGGCTGTGTTATGGTCTGGGCACCCTTGAGACAGTCAGGTCTAGGCTCAGCAATGTTAGGCAAAAAGTAAAATGAAGTCAGCAGACCACCTGAATGTACTAAATGGCCAAATTCTCCCATCAGTGGATTTTTTTTTATCCCTGACGGCGCAGGCATATTCCAGGGTAACAATGTCAAGGGTGATCGGGCTCAAATTGTCAAAGAATGGTTCTATGAGCATTATCAATCATTGTCACATGAGAATTGGCCACCTCAGAGTTCTGACCTTGATCAATTAAAAGTGACATGCTGGCACTGGCTTTAAGGAGCAGTTTGACTGTCCCGTCATAAATACAGAGAATTAGGCAAAAGTTAATTCATATCTAGACAGAAATAAATGCGGTAATATTGCGCAAGATTGTGAAAACAATGTCACAGCAAATGCGTACTGTGATCAGAGCTAAAGGTGGTCCCAAAAATATTAGTGTTTGCGACTAATTTTTTTGGCCAGCTAGTGTACATGAGAATGTGACTCTGGAAATCATAGTCTCAAAATTCAACAATTATTTAGAATAAATAATCACTTTTTTCATTGTTAACTTTTCTGTAGTTCCAGCTCCTGACAAGCCCAGGGCCAGACTAATATTATTTAGGAGACTGCAAACTGGGGCATGGAGCTGAGTATAATGTTCCTAACATGCCATTATGCCAGCCCGAATCTCCATAATTTAATATGCTACTGCATGGCAACCCGTCACTTTCCCCAAACCCTTGAGCACATTCATTATAAGTCACTAAAACCCCATCTCCCAAATACATATCATTCTGAAAAACGAAAAAATCGAACTGCAACTGTAGTTAAACGGCTCCAGGAAAACAAGCAGCTGCGAGCATCGCCTAGGCTCCTCCGATCTTTGGAGTCGACCAGAGTTTTAGTCATATAGACCAAGGGCTCTTTTGTAAACCCATAAAATGCAGCTGCTGTATTCAAAAATTTATTTAAATAAATGCTGCTGTGGCCATGAAAACATGGCATCCTGGGTCTGAATATTTCTCTCAATAAAAGTATGATGTAGCTTCAGTGAAGCGCTGCAACCAGCAGGTACAGAATATGTAGGTGACGTATATCCAACAAAATGAAAAAAAAAAGCTTTTTCTCATTTTGTTCTTACTCGAGGGGAAACATCAGTGAAAAATTAGAGTTTAAAGGGTTAAGAGAAAATGACATTTCTTCTAAACATACCAGCACCCATTCTCTGGCATGTTTTTCGGTACGCACTGATAGGCTCCACTCATTTTCCTCTAAAGTTTTTTTTGTAGTTGTTTTGTTATTTTTTTTCCGGAACAAGATCACACGGGGAATACGGTGGGAAGGGAGGTGTCGGGGTCTCAACTCAAAGAGCGAGATGTCTGCTCAACGTTTTTAGGTTTCCCAGCCTGAAGCACGCGGCGCGCTTCACCCGTCCCTCTCGAGCTTAACCAGGAGACGACAGTAAATGAAAGGCAACCTCACATCAGAGGAACGGAGGAAGAATACTCTGTAATTCCTTTCTTTTTTGCTCAAACAAAAATCTCTGAGTTGTCGGCAGACACAAAAAAGCAACAGAGGAGAGAGGGAGGAGGATTTGTCTAAGAGGAGCAAGAACAGAACGAATCCTGACAGCCAGGGCCAATTTTAAATTTTTTATTTACTTTGAGGGCAGGTCGACAGTCAGGCTCGTCTGGTAGTGGCAAGCAAGGTCGCCCCACCTCACAAAGCAACATCAGAAAATGGCAACCATCCAATGCATCCTCATCACTCCTAAACATCAATACTGTACATACAGGACCAGGATCAAGCAGACATACAGTGCCCTCCTGTAATATTGTCATTCTTGAAAAATATTAGCAAAAAAAAAAGACTTTGAAAAAATGCACTTTTTGTAAAACTTTTCCCAATCCTTTATTCAAAATATTGACCAAAATCTGACCTTGAATTCAAAGGAAATAACAGAAGATAGTACTGTGCATATTCTTATCTTAAAATAAATATTCTGGCATCCCTCAAAAATCTAGCTAGTACTTCTAATCTAATTGAGGTATGTTCCCATACTTGTTTTAATATTTTTTTATAATTTCACTATAATGATGAGGAAAACTTTACATGACTTTCTGTTTTCCTGAGGTATAAATGCGAGGTGACAAACAGATTTATTTCATTTACTCATCCCTCACTATGGTTAATGACAAAAGAACACACCAGTAATGTTACTTTCACTGCAACAAATGCACTATTTTAAAGAGAGGGGAAGGGCACCAATATCACGGGAGGGCACTGTAGCCATAACCACGGAAATCACTTCAGGGCGGGACAGCCAGAGCGACTTGTGACAGACACTATGTATGCAAATTTTTATGCAAATTCCACGACATACTGCCAAGCATACTACAAATCTGGTGCCCATACATGACAACTCCCATAAAGCACACTGGCCTCAGAAAGACTACATGCCTTTGAAGATTTAACAAACCTTTGATAATGCTTGGTAATGATAGCTGATTTATAGCACATGCTCTAAGCGATTTACCACACTATAAATACGCGCGCCCATACAAAAATGCATATAAATGTCAGACTGACCCACGGCTCAGTGGGCAATGCTTTTAAACCGCGGGGATGAAATGGAATGTGTCATGGCAGTGTCGTAACAAACAGCGATGTGGCCGTACGCCGTGACAACGGCGGTGCGAGCTAATGTGAGGATGGGACGACGAGCAACATTGAGAAGCGCAGGTTGCGGTGTGGCGTGAAAAACAAGAGCGTGTCCCGCGTAATATGCAGGGGGCGCTCCGAGCCTAACGAAACGCTGTTCTCTCTCACCTCTTTAGAGAAAGGTCAGGGAGCAGCTCTTAACACTTGTTCTCACTAGCTATTGTCCATGTCTCGTATGTGAGGGAGGTTAGCGGAGATCGGTGAGAGCTAATAGCTAAGAGCTGTGTAACTGAGGATACCTCATGTGGATTCAGTGCCACTCTTCAGGGACCAAATGACAGATGCTTTTCTTTCTTTGGTGTGGGAAGCCAGTTCCAATCCACAAAGTGATGCCAGAGCTTGGTATTGTAATGCAAAGCTGGATCCTTCCTCTGGTGTGACTGACAAAAAAAGTATCTCTCTGTATTACAGGTACATCCAGGCTATACAGCTGTAAACCACTGAAGGCTTTTAAATGTACTGAGCAGAGCTTCTGGGAGACGGTTGTGCCTCCCAGTGAGTGGGTCCCACGGAGCCAAAGCAATGCAGAACTACATTACCCAGAAAAGCCATGACCAGGGGGACTACACACGCAGCGAGGGCGCCATTTTCTATAATGTATTCATCTGACACTCCAGCTCTCTGGCCTGTGTACCCACTCCTCATCCCCCTTCATCCACTGCTTCAATGTTCGGCCCCTCTAATGGACTACAGACATCTTCGTCTTGGTGAGAAGAACAGGGAATTAAACTTTCTCAAAGTGCTTTGAGAACATGGGAAATAGCTCCCCGTTTTATGTAGACACGAATAACAAGGCCTACTGGGAGCATTAATATGGTTTCTCGAACGCTAACATGGTAGGGCTTTTTCTTCATTTAAAAGACCGATTCTGCTCAAAGACCAGCCCCCCTCCCATACCTCACCCATGTTACAAAAGGCTCCGAATCTTATCTGCACAACGTTTGTGTGTGGACTAAGGAAAACAACGAAGCAACCGAATTTGCATGCCGTACATGTGTTTGTTTATACCCTGTTAATCCCTTTTAAGCCTAAAACGCAATGAGGCAAAAGGATGGGTATAATTGGATGAGTATGTTGCACATTATATAAATAGCCATTGTACTTAATCAAAGTCTGTCCAAAGCTGTGTCCTAATTTGAATATCAATTCAGGATGCAGTCATGGATTTTTATGCTAAATGGAACAATATTGTTTCCAAAACTGCGCCCCCCCCCCCCCCCCCCTCGAATTTCTTGCAGTCATGAGTAACTGACAATGTTGAATTTTGCCCAGTGCTCCACAATTTTTGTTTATACTCAAGCAATTAAAAAGAGAATATGCTGAGTTTGGGGGGGGGGGCTGTGGCGTTCTTCACTGGTGTAAGAATACTTAAGTCATTATCTATAAAGGTCTCTCTTGCTCGACAAGGCCTAATGCACCCACTGAGTGTACCAGTGCTGTCCGGATTTTTTTTTTTTTTTTTTTTACTATGATTGAAACACTTAATTGAGGTTGCTAAGTCAAAAGTTTACTCTATTACTCCCACCTGGTTTTTTTTTATTTCTTTGTCTAATAATGGTGTCTTTGTGTTTCATCAGCTCAACTATAAGTCATCACTTTGAAAAATGACAATAACAAACTCCAAAGGCAATAAAAAGCCCAGAATCAAGACTAGGTACTGACAGCATCAAAGGACCCATATTATGGAAAGTGCATTTTCCCTCATTTTAGTCTGCCTGTTCAGTGGTCTCCAGTGCAACTGCGTAACAGCCTAGAGAAAGTTGATCTAGAAGACCTCCCAGATTAGCCCCAACTTCTCCACTTTAGCATTTGAAACATGCAGTTTTGAAATTCCTGCCGTTTTCTACATCACAAACAGACCAGTGCTGCATAGCTCAGATTTCACAGCCCTATGAGTCCTGCTCTCTCCTACAGCCTTGCTTGACCTTCTGACCTTACTCTGTTTTTGCAGCAATAATGTCAACAACAGCATTCCTGCTTAAGGTAATCCACATCTGCTTACGAGTGTTCATTTTACATTGGTCTGCTTTTTTAAAGAGGGCCAGTGCAATACTGGATTCGCAAAAAAAGATTTTCCTGAAGGACGGCTCAGTTCCACATGTCAGTAAAGAATGTGCAAACATCAATCTGCAGCTAAGTATTTCCAACTTCTGTTGATGTGTATATTGCATTCCAAGTACAGCTAAACTTGTGAAGTTTGTCGCGCTTGGATGTGCATGTAAGTGCCATCCTCAAAGCCGCTTAGCCTGCCCACATAAATTTTCCATACTTATTTTGTAGGCTATTATTAGTTCATGCGTATTTAGAGACTATAGCTAGTTTAGGCAGGGGATTTTGACAGTCGACAGTTGACAGTTTGACAGTTGAAGCATGTTGAAGGGACTGATAGCCCTGTTTACCAGCCAATCAGCGCAGAGCTCATTATCTTAGAGGGGATGCTCACTCAAAACATTTCTTCTTTAGAGGTGAGAAAATGATAGGTAGAAAATGACCTATAAATCAGTGATTTTTAAGAGTTTTTTTTTTTTTTGCTACAAATCTTATAAACCTCCCCTTGGATATTGAAGAATATACAAGAATAACTAAAAAAAAAAAAAAAAACATAATATGGGACCTTTAAGGAAAAAAAACTCAAGGTACCTGATAAGAAACAACCACAAAGCAATTGTTCCTCTAATGGAGGACTATGTGCCTGAAATTCAGTAATTTCTCCCAAAACGTTTTACCAACTTTAAATTTTAGAGTGCAGATAAAAGAAAAATTTTGAAAATTATTGAGCTCAAGTTTCGCAGACAAAATGCACATTTGCATTGAAAAATAACATAAGACTCAAATAATCCTTGAGCGTTCACCAATGAGACTGAACATCATAAATCATTGACAAAGATATTTGTGGTCCACAATGTTAACCCTTTGAGCGCTGAATACATTTTGAAGGCATTAAAAATGTAGTTATCCTGAGCTGTTGAAAACCTATCATGTGGCAATTTGTTTAAAAGAGCTCCCACAGGGGAGCTCGTTAACGGCATCTGATTTTGATATCTTTGGGCACCTATAGTTGCCCACAGCGCTGAAAGGGTTAAGTACAGAAGGAGAGGATGCTTTCAGCACCTTAATTCAAGGTGCAAGGAATTTCAGTCTGTGCATTGAGAGAGAGGCCCAGAATGTCACGACAACGATGAGCCAGACTGAACCCGACATGTTTCAGGTGAGGTGATGAGCTGAATAAAGTAAACCTGTCTGGAGAATTCAGTCCGGTGGAAATAATTCCAGCTCACAGCTTCCCAGTTCTGCTGAAACAGGCCGGAATAGGTAAAAAAAAAACTACGCAATTCAGACCTGTGTCACTGAAGCGTTGTTTTGCCATCATATTGAGCTCGCCCATTTTCTCCCCCTGCTAGAGACGGCAGGGCCCCGAGCTCGGCGATGATCTCTGAAGGCGTCATGCTGTGTGATATTCTGACGGAGCACCAAATGCCACTGGTGCCTGGAGGAGGCATCATTACGTAAGACCAACCGACCACCTTCGCATTGTGTGGCAGGGAGAGGTTTGGCTGCGCAGCTGGGATCAGGCACAAACTCTTGTCTTTGGAGACCCCCCCAGAAAACGTCCTCAGTCCCTCCCTCATGACAAATCACCGTGGAAACAGAGAGAAGGGAGGGCTCAAAGTCCTGACACAGTCCAGGGCTGCTGGCACCTAGTTTTTGCCATTGCAGCGATGGGTGACTGAGCGACGCCCAAGCCGAGTGCGCGTTGGCGACTCGGCGTAATTCCCGCCTCTTACCAGCCTTACATCAACAGATGCAGTTAGTTTTCATGTCGCGGGCATTACGGAGAGTCATTTCCACGCTTGTTTAACTGCTCAATGATGTATATCACATTTTTCTTCTGATACATTTTGGAGGCGGGGGAGAGGGGAGAGGGGGTGTGTGATTAAGTTTTGAAATCCAGTGCATTTAACCCTTTTCTTTTTTTTTTTAAGTATTTTAAGGCAGCGCACTGGAGCACCTCCAGAACACAAACAGAAAATGGATGGCACAGATGAGGAATGTTTGCTGTGTTGGATTCTGCTGATTGCCAGGGGAATATGGCAGCAGTTGAGCCCAGCAGAAAGTACATTGAAATGCTGCTCTCCGTATACCGCAACCGCAAAAAATACCTACAGCGAGAATATAACGGGGGAGGCAGAGTGGGTGTACTGTTTGCATCATACAATAGAGGCACGCGAGGGAGTGGACTGTTTGGCAGCTGGAGACAAAATGCCCCATTGCAGGAGACGGGAGACACAGGCTCGGCCCTCCCATCTGCTCCCGGGGAGCTGCTGGACTGTAGCACAGAGCATTCTAATTAATGATCTTATAGACTGGCCCACTTTTCTCCTCACACAGCCAGCATCCTGCAGGCACACAGTTAATTAAGCACCATTTTTCACTGCTGATGAAGAGAGAAAGCGCTCGTGGTGTTTGTGTTTATGCGTGTGTGTGTGTGTGCGCGTGTGTGCGCTGTGTTTGTGGGAGGGATAGAGAGAGAGACAGAGAGGAGGACAGAGGACAGATCATACGGAACTATTCGAAATATACTGTCTAGCAATCTAACGGCTATTACATAGGCCCTATTCTGCTGGTTTCATGCGTGCGATGAGGGACCATCCCATTTCAAGGGATGACACCCCATTTCTTCAGTAGCCACATCCCCGAGGTCTCCTCAGTGCTCATCCAGTTTTACTGTTATACCCAATTCCTTCAGCTTGCTTTCAATTACCGCCACATTCTGCATAGAAAGTCGTAAAATAGTTTGCCTGCCTCTGCGTTACTGAGTATTTTCCACTGGTCAGAATTCACACGGCAAGTCAAAATATCGAATAACCCCTTTGGGGAGAAAAGACAAAGGACCTAGCCTGCTTGCGAGGACTAAAAATAACTCTGGAGCGCAACATGAAATGAATGCTAATACAATAACAATTTCACAGCTGAGAGACAGTGCCTCCATCTTGGTGATGTTTTCCATTCCAGTGGCTGAGATCTGATTGAGGGCCCCGAGGCTGTTTGTGGACATGACTCCCCACTCAATAAAATGCACCAGGGGCAGCCGCCCATGAAAGCTCCGACTGCGGCAGGGGCTGAGAGCATTCTGTGGGAATGATTTTCCCCTCCCGAGCGAAGCTCCGCTCATTGAGGTCTCGCTCGGTCTGCCTAAGCACAGCCTTCACCCAGCCTGCGTTCACAAATGCCTTCTCACCCACTGCTAAAGAACGATTGTGGGCGGAAACCTGCGTACTTGAAAAACAAGGCCAAGCTACTTCTGAATTTGGGGTAATTTTGTGTCGGAAAACAAAATACCGGAGAACTGAGAACTAAGTAAGTACGCAGCAGGGCGACAGACCAGACCTCTCCAGACAAGCAGTCTCAGCAATGCAGCTCCGGTTCTTTTTTATCAGCATGGGGCAAAACAATGATTAAAGTGCCAAAACACAGGTAGCGAGCCACTTTGGGCACTGCCGGCAATGAGCAGTCTTTGAGCTGATGTCAAATTTCATTTTCGCTGAAATGTCAGATGACTGCTATTAGTTTTGAGAGGTCACTCAGCCCATAATCAATGTCACTGGTGCATCAGGGAAAATTGGTCGCTTGAGTAACAGCAACATTCTGTCAAGTCCATAAATACTGGGACACTGAATTTATTGCTATTTTAGCTGTTCACCAGAGCATATTAGAATTGAAATTAAATGAAGATTGTGAGCTCCAAGTGCTTTCTACTTTAATTTCAGGATAGGTGCACCCAAAGCACCCAGACATTGAAGGAATTACAGAACTTTTTACAAGTATATTTGGGCCTATTCTAAGAAGCAAAATTTTACTGGACAATTGGCTACTCTGGTGCGCCACAGCTCGGTGTGTGTTATTTCCTCAGTATTTCAGTTGCAAGTAACCAGAAAAAGGTCTGTTTGTTTCAAGGGTGGCATTAGCCTTTGGAATTTGTTGCTGTTTCTTCTCAAAATGAAGAGTAAAGCGCTGTCAATGTCTGAAGAGCAAGCTATGAAATTACAGCAAAATCAACACAGAGGTAGCAAAAATAGTAAATGCGGCCAATCAACTATTTGGTAAATTTTTAAAAAGAGAGAATGAACATGTGGGCTCAGGAACATCAAAAGAATCAATCACAGGTATCTGTGATTGACTACAGAAGAATAACATTTTCCAGATGAAGAAAAAAAAAAAACCTTCACAATTTTGCCAAATTTATAACATCCTCCTAGAGGTAGGTGTATCCATGTCAAAGGTGTATCAAGAGAAGATTTCACCGGAGTACAAACAGAGTTTTCACCACAACATGTAAACCATCAGCAAACTTAAAAAACAGGCAGAGCAGCGCAGAATTAGCCCACAACAGCCCTCACAGTTCAGGGACAACATCCTCTGGACAGATGAGACAAATATCAACTAGTTCCAAAATTAGGGAAAGAAAGAGTGCACAGCAGGGAGGGAATCATTTGTGATGCCTCATCTGTGAAGCATGGTGGATGCGGTGTTATGGCTTGGGCATATACTGCAGCCAATGAAACTGGCTCCCTAGGATTTAATGATGTTGTGTCCATTGACAAAAGCAGCATTAGGAATTCTGAATTGTATTTGGCTGCATTTTCTGCTCAGATTCAGTCAAATGCTTTTGCAATCCATTGGATGTCACTTTCTAGTACAGATGGACAATGACCCGAAGCAAACCGCAAAATGCCTTTTTTAAGGCAAAAAAAAGTGGAATGTGCTACAATGTACAAATCAATCACTTGACATGACTCTAATTGTGCATGCATTTTAATAACTGAAGGAAAAATTGCGGGCAAAATGCCCCAAAAGCGAACAGGAATTGAAGACAGCTGCCTTGAAGGCTTGGCAGAGCATTATCATGGACGAAACGCAGTGTCTGGTGATGTCAATGGGTTCCAGACTTCAGGCAGTCATCGGCTGCGAAGGATTTAAAACAAAGTATTAAAAATGACAATTTGGGGAGCTATGTATAAAAAAAAACTGTAATTCCTGCACTGTTTTTACAATATTTTCACAAAACCCTGAAACTAAAGCTGAAAGTCTACAGTTCATGTACCTCTCAATTATTTCATCTAAATGTTGTGTTCCAGGGTTCTGGCCTTTGGCCAGAACAGTATTGTTTATGGTTTTAACAGTTTCATGTTCAAGATTTCATAGTTCATGTCATAGTTCATGTCATAGTTCATGTCATAGTTTTAACAGTTTCTTGTTTCAGGATTTTACATTTCATGTTTCTCGTTCCATGTCCATGTTTTTACTTTTCCATGTTTTTGTTTTTGCCAGGTCTGCCATGCCACTCCACCGCTTGTCTGCGTTCCGCCCCGTGCCTTCGTTGTTGCACATTTCAGAGCTCTGGTTGGCTTTGTGGTTTCCCCCTTCCTTCTGTGCTGTGCTGGATTCGGGCCTCTCTAAGCTTAATTGGCAATTAACTGTTTTTAAGTTACTAACATTTACTAACACTCACTGGGTGGTGTAATTCTTAGATAGGCACATTACTAATATTACTAATTTAGACAGGGAGTTTATTGTCATGATTCCTGCTTTGCTATTTCAAGATCTTGCTGTGCTTTTCTGTTCTGAACATTCATGCTTGCTTCCAGGCTGCATACTTTATTGGTACTTAAGCTGAGCACGCTCATTCTCTTAATGAGCAGGTCATGCCATCCAATCTCTGTCCATGTCTTGATCTTGCCATGCCTCTTGTTTCTCTCTCTCTCCAGGTGTTACCCCTCATGTCATGATTTCCAAGCCTTTATCTGGATGCGGTGGAAGTTGGCTGGCAGACAGTGTCTCGCGTCTCATTGCATGTGCAAGTGTAGTCAAGTTCTTGTTGTCAAGATTCCCTAGCACTTCTAGTTTCAAGTCTTGTCCCAGCCTCTTGTTTTTCGAATTTATATATAGTCTGGTTATTTATTTTTCTTGTGCTTCTTGCCTGGAGTTTCCAGTGCCCTTTTTGTTTTTTGCCTTTTGCATTTATTGTTTATAGCTCTGTGTAGCTTACCTCAGTTTGTTTTTTGCAACCCTTTGGGCCAAGTTTTTTGTTGGCCCTCGTGCCTGTTTTGTTTTTGTTTGGAAATAAATCCTCATTCCCTTCTCCCCGCATCTGGTGTCTTACTGATCCCATATCACTAAATCCATTGTGGTTGAGAGAAGAGCTCAAACAATGAAAATTTTGTCATTGCCCAATTACTTTTGGACCTGACTGCACCTGGTCTCTCATCAAACAAAAAAATAAAGTTGCCTTGCTAAAGATGGTCAAACAAAACACACCAGTTAGGTTGACAGTACTCCCTGTGTTTACACGGGAAGCCACGAACACACATCGTCGTCTCTTGAGCAGAAGCGAGCTTTTAAAAGTAGCCCATACAGCAACAGCAAACTCCCACATCCGTACTCGGAACAATAATAAGGATACGTCACCTCCGCTGCATAGAGGCAAGTTAAAGGAACAATACATGTACCAGTAATCAGTAACACTGGTGACATGTAATGCCTGACGCAATACCCAGGCTTGCAAAAGTGCTTCCCATTCCAATGGTGAGAAAGTAAAAGTCCTGGGATGTGTTACTTCCACAAACGAACACAGCCAGCTTATTTGTTCAATTAATTCAAATGTTGCTCTATTTAGCGAATTAAGGCTGTAAGATCAAAAAACTGTGGACGGCGTTCATGTTTTGAATGTGAATTGTCAACCTCTGTTTTGCAGTGACCCATCTTAACTTCTCTCGTCGCTCCAATATAACCAGTGAAAACCAGCTACCGGTTCAGCTAATTAGAGCTAGCTATCCGAATGCAATGTAATTAATTAGCATACACTGTGTCACGCGTACAAGTCTGAACATGCAAAGCCCACACCATGGGCTCGCCTCTGTCGCAGAGATGGGCTGTTTTCTTGCTGAGGCATCCCAAGGCAGAAATATTCAGCACGCATTAACTACCATTAACCGTCAGTTCGGTCAGCAAGAATGCGCACCACTGTTTCTCCCGGGTCAACTGCTGCCCCGCAGCTCTCACTTAAAACAGAGGGCTGAATCCCATTGTTTTCTGCTCTGGCCTGACCGAGAAAACCATCCACAGCGAACGCACTGAGCAATCAAGGATGAGAAAACTCTCTGGGTCCAATCCGGAAACTCAATTACGCCAATTCTGAATTATTCTGAGGAAATTCTGTTTCTGCTGAATCGAGGTCAGCGTTAATGACAGTGATCAGTGCCATATCCCAAAGAGAGCTGAATTTGTTGACCTTGGAACTCTGCATTGTGGTGCTCAGTTTGTCGCTTAAAGAAGGCTTGAAGTTGCTATCAAAGGGTATCTAATTATTGCTGATGAGCGCGTTGGTATTCAAATCCAACTGCTAGCTCATTAAAGGGCTGGCAAATGACCATTGATTCAGTTCTAATCATGACAGAACTGAAACAATATTATTTCTTTCAGCACTAGTGTCATTACATCCCTCGCCTTCATGTAAAGCACAACAGTCTATACAGACACAACAGTCGAGTGATCTTGCTTTCTTTAAAATGACAATTTTTTGGCATGACAATGTTATTCATCAAAATGAAACTAGATGACAAATTGTGTCATCACGTAAGGAGCTATAAAATGGGTAATGAAATACTGTAAATATTTAATAATAACTATCCAAGCACAAAACCAAATCTCTGCTCAAATAATGAACTTATCTATTTTCATTTTCAATACATGAAAGACATTATTATCATATTCCTGTATCCTGAACCCCTTATATGCTGGTCTTTATTCTAACAATCGCAACTGTAGGGTTTCAACAAGCTGGTCAGAGGCCACAAAAGTTCCCCAACAAAATACGCATACGCAAATAGACAGACAAACTGCTGGACCAATGGATGGACAGATGGACACAGCCCAAATTAACAGTCTCCCAACTATCATGTGCTGGGGGATGAGAAAGCAGTTTTGAGAGGAGACATTCTCTAGAAACAGACCTGAGGTCAAGGTTACAAGTCAAAGGTTATATAAAATTTCCAATAGAGGTTGTGGATCAGTTTTAATGCTTGCATTGGTTTCCTTGACCTTAAGTTAGTGGTTTTGGATTAGGTTCATTAAAAGATCGGATTATTCCACAGAAAGTTGAAAATTGCAGAAGAACGTCAAGGTCATAACGAAAATGGTCAAAGGTCTCAGCTTAACAAAACATTCAAAAGGCACAACTAGAGAATACAGCTCACCTTCTCATGACACTTTGAAAGGCCGCTTTCAACAGAGCTAGAGATATGCTCCGAAACAAACAAAAAAAAAAAAAACAGTAATAGAGGTCATTGCTGAAAGGTCAAAGGTCAGACATCACACAAAAGGAATCAGATACGATGCTTTGGTAAAGGTCATAAATAAAGATTGTGATGCTGCTGCATATAGTCTCAGAGTAATGGATCCAGACAAAGGCACAGGGGCATAGACACACGGACAAACAAACCGTCGTTACTCCCCAGCCTCCGCTACTCTTCGGGCAATTTGTCTTAATTTCTAAGCATTTAATGTTCTGAGTGGTTATTTACACTCTGAAGCCACATTTGACAGAAACATCCATGTATGTCATGAAGACCCTTGAACATATTGGATTCATTTTATATTGCAAGTAATTTCAGGTAATATCATTTTTAAACTGACTAGAACAGACACTGAAAAAACAATGAGCTGATGATACTTAGGTTGCTGAACACAAGAGTTTTGAGTTCTTTCAAAATAAAGAGCTCGAACATAATATGAACACGGCACAAAGAAATTTGACTCCTCACCATTTGCTTGCATCATGAATGGTTAGTTTTCGGGACTATTTGTCAATTAGCTTTTGCCAATTAAAAACTAACTCTGTAATTAGATTTAGTTACATTCTTCATCTATTTTTGTGCAGTTGGGTCCATTACATCACAAAGATGTGGATATTGATTTTTTTTCTTCATGGCATACATGGGTATTTCTGTCAGATTGCACCTTCAGAGATTTAATGATTGTTCTAATTATAAAATACTTAAGATAAAAAAACAGCTTGTTAAAATCCTGAAGTTGGAACAAAGACAAGCATACATGGTGGCCCCATGGCCGAGTTTGGGAACCACGGATTATTATTGATTATTAGCATCAAAATCTGTAATGAATGGAATCCTTAAGCATAAACTTGCCTTTCAATATTCCATAAGAAACAAAACTTGGAGAACTGGGTCACTTGGCTACTTGTTTACCAGTCTGATAAAAAAGACAACTCTTATCGGCATTTTTGGTGTATCCAATCAAACACTTTCCTTGGAATTTTTTTTATTCACAAATATCCACCAATATGACCTTTCCTGCAACCAAAATTTTACAGAAAATAATGTTTTCAATTAGTGCCAACCCTTTAGTGAAAATTTATTCTGGACATAGTGATGATAGGCTACTGCTGTAGTTCTTTTCACAAGTAGTTCACGAAAGTTTGAATTGCCCAGTCCCACTGTCAGGCAGCGATAGGCAAGTGAACAAGCCAGCAAGATTGAGTCATTTGATTTTTGGTCTCCTATCCAGAAGGGAATCAATCGGACCAGAGGACTGAACTGTGCGTTCCCAAGGCAAAAATCATCCCTATTGCCTTTGATGCAGGCATCAGATGTTTTATTTATATATTTAGTTGTTTATCCATCTCTTCACTAATTTTCTAAAAATCATTCCCTGAAGTGGTGCTCAGCAGGCAGTGAAAGACATAACTGCCATAGAAGCATTCATCATTGACCCTTCCGCTTAGCACTTTGACCCTGTGACTTGGTGAAAGTAATGGTTGTTTCCAGAAGGTTCTTGAAATGCCATATTAAATTCCAAGAACACTCCCAGATTCATTTTCAAAAAGGGTACATCTGTACAGTGCCCTCCACTAATATTGGTATCCATGATAAATACTAGCAAAATAGTCTGAAAAAATTTGGTTGCTGTTCATACATCCAATGTTTCAAAAAATAACAAACATCAAGAATTTAAAGAAAATGATTGAAGGAAAAAAGTTTTATCTTAAGATCTTTTTTTTTTAAAAAGCATGTAAACCAATAATTGGCACTCCAAGAAAACAGAAGAAAAATATAATTTAAGTGAATTCTCTTTCATATTCCACTTTTTATGTTTTGAAGCAATGATTAAGAGAGCTAAAATGGTCACTCATTACTTCCTATTTCTCTGGGGTATTAAGAGGTGACGAATGGTCAATTTCCCTTACTCATCCATCACCAGTTAAGTTAAGAGAAAAGATGAAATCGATGATGCGGGACAGAAAGCAGCGAAGCTCTCTATTGTGAAAATGGCCGCAATAAAACTGGGGAAAAAAAGTTGAAAATATCTATTTTGACTGTCAGGGAAATAAGTAAAAATTGTAAGGCATGTGGCAATGTGAAAAGCGTATCTGGAAGAGGATGGACGCTCATGCGCACACTAGGAGGAAAATGATTCAAGCGGTAAAAGAAACTCCAAAGATCACCAGTGGAAAATTGCAGCTATTTATTATGTCTCTCAGTCAGAATATCACCAAAACTACAATCACATGCCATCTATTCAACTTCAAAAATGTTTGGAAGGTGTTGCCAGAGATAAAGCTTCCATTGTCATCAAAAAATAAACCTGCATGTGAACAGTTTACCAAATAGTACTAGAACTAGCTTAGTTCTGTGGTCTTGGGCAATTAACACCAGAAGTGGGTTTGACATTAAAACAAAGATTGACCTTTATCTCCACTGTGAAGTAGCGGGGATGATCTTTGATGTTTTGGGGCTGGTGTTTTTCCTCTGCGGACCCCAAACAACACGTTAGGGATCATTGAATCGTGGATTCCATTGAGTTCCAGCAGATATTTAATGAAAACCTGATTGCCTCTGTCAAAGTTGAAATTAGGCCATAGCCGAGTCTTTATTCAGAACAATGATCCAAAGCATGCATCACAATCAACTTAAATATAGTTATCCAACCACAGAATCAAGGTTTTGCCACGGCCTTCCCAGTCCTCTGACATAAATCTAAGAGAGAAATGCATGGCTGAAGAGATGCGTCCAAGAACATGGACCTGGAATTTGAAGGACGTGGAGAGATTCTACGTGGAAAAATTGTCTCAGACCCCTCGCCATGTCTTCTCCAACCTCAGTATACACAATTAGAGATGACTCAGAACTTTCCTCACGGCAAAGGGAGGCTGTGGACTATTAATTGATGGGGATCAAATAATTGTGGCACGTACTATGTTTTAGAGAAAAATATTTGTTTTCTGTTTTTAATTATTTTTTTATTTCTATAATTGTATTTCAATTAAAAGTTTAATTTGTTCATATTCCCAATTAAATATCAACTGGATAAACAAACAATATTAGTGGAGGGCACTGCTCATTCACTCTCAAAGCTCAATATCATGTGAAAATAAGTGTTACTGAATTATGTCACTCAAATCTGCTCTCGCACTGGGGTTTTTCTTTACTCTTTTAATTTTGACATTTGTGATGGTTCCTACAGTAGAAGGAGAAAAATAAAATCTTAGCAGCCCAAATTAATTGGAATATACATTCTTGTTTTTGTCTTTATCAGCGCGACTCATCATTAACCACACATAAATCAGCATGTTTTGCATATGTATAAGCTTGTACAATTAAATTCTTTTATTACGTCTCATCAATCATAAAAAAATTAGTTTTCTTGGATTCGCATATCATCCTGTCTTTTTCCACCCATGTAAAACCCCAACTCTGAAAAGGTTGGTAAATTGTGGAAAATACGAACAAAATAAAAAATGACCGATTTGAAAACTTCATTCACCCTCTACTCCATTACAAATATTTTGACAATAGATAACATCTGAGAACAAGCGGATTTTGTGCTTACTGAACAGATGCAATGTCATGACAACAAGCAGTTCAAAAAGATTGACAACTCTGTAACATTACGATGCCATCTCAGTCTCACTCTTTCAGTATTTGGGCCCTGAAGACATGAGCTGGTTAGGTCTGTCAGAATTTTACCGCATTCCTCCATTATGCAGCTCTTCAGCTCCGCCAGCCTATGGGTCTGTCATTGCCGTATATGATGCATCATAACATGTCATATCAGGACGGCAGACAGGTCAAGCTAGCACCCGCCCTTTTTGCATAAGCACTTGTAATCTGTGCAGAACCTGGTTTGGCATTGTTTTGCTAAAAATGCAGGGACGTCCCTGTAAGTGAGTCTCGATTGCAGCATATGTAGCTCCAAAATTTAAAAATATCTTTCTGCATTAATGATACCCTTCCAAATGAACAGCCTTGGCAGAGGCTTTGATTTTCTTTGTCATCTTTGAATTCAGAAGTGGTTTTTGGCCTTGGCCTTTATGTATCAAGATTTGACCACATTCCCTCCATCTTTTAATCACATTACACACTGTAGTGGCTGAGATGACCTAAATCCTACCATTTTTTCTTTGGGGAACTTAGTTTTGAAAATGATAGATTAGCTTACACATCTAGCGACAAAGCAATGATCCTCGACCCTTTGCTTTGCTCTTCAGAGACACGGCCTTTTCTGGAGGCGATGACACAATTGGCTCACCCGTTTAACCTGATTCACATCACCTACTATTGCAATTTATCATCCTAAATTGCTCTGCTCTCACTTTTATTGTTGAAGTCATCAGATATGAAATAAGCATAAATTTTCGAGGAGAAATTGAATTAGCATGTTAAAGAAGAAAATAATGAGTTGTAGTAATGTTTTCAGTATAGTAGAGGGTGAATGCATTTTAAAAAGTCACTCCTTTTTGATTTTATTGCATTTTTCACAATGTGGCAACTTTTTCAGAATTGGGGTGGATGTAAAGCTTCAGTGTAATTTCAGGCGGGCACACACACACACACATACACACACACACACACAAATCCTCATCACAAGCCCCTTTCTGTCTATCAATTCTTGTCTCCAGTATCTCCCACCCAACTGGAGAACATTTTAAACCAAGTCAGCGTTCGTTCATTGATCCTGCTGTGTGTCCTCGACATCGCTCCAGCTCTGACCTACTACAGACCTGCAACTCATCTCCCCCGCCATTCCAGCCTCCCTCTTATTAAAAAACATTTTTCATCGTCAGGAGCATTTGTTCATATTGTGTTCATTAATTTAAGCATCCAGAATCTCAGGCTCTCCCAGGGGGTTTCTGATCTCAGGGACCGCCTTTGTCATGCTTACTCAGATTGTTCCAGAGCATCGCTCAAGCAGTCTCCACCAAATACAAGAGCATGTCCCTCTGGAATAATTGGTAAAGTCTGACTAAAGAATCCTGCCTGAAACTCTGTTTTCCTATAGTGTGACACAAAGCTGTGGATGCCAGTTTGTCAACTTCCTAACAAAGGATTCAAGTAACACTATGCAAGAGGTTCTTGCCAGTGAGTTATCACATTGATCCTTCCTTATAGCCAGCATCAATTACAACAAACCAAACAACTGCTTTTATTCCATATTACACCATAAATTATAGTGTTAGCTGGTAAGGCGGCCAGTGACTATCATTCTTCGCCAGTGATTGTGAACATATGAGATCAGAGGCCAGGTGGGAACTGAGCTTACATGGTCCAGCCCTGACATCCATCGACATAACTCACTTAGCTGGATGCTCAATAGTAAACTACACAGGATCTGGTGGACTATTTGACAGGCAGCTTCATGCAGATCGGTGGTTAGCAGTCTGTAGATCTGTGCCGGTATTTGCTAAAAATATGCTTATCATTTCAAACATTTCTATTTAAAACGGCACAGTTTATGGCAGTCGACATTTTAAAAACAGATTGTTTGCCTTGAAAATATATCCAAAATCTAGGATGACACCTGTCTGCTGCGCATTATATCTTTTTCAGAGGAGTCAGACTCGCTTTCAAATTGATGTTTTTCATTTTATGTATTTCATGATTGATGTTTTCTTCTGTAAATGATAGCCCATTTTTGTGCTCTGTGCCTGAAGGGTCTTGCTGTGCAAAATAAAATGACTGCATTAGTGCGCAATGTTCCAGACGAGTAACTAACTGTAGCACCTGGTTGCTCGAATACCTCGTATTTGACATTCTGTCCACATCTTTTTCCTCCCTTTCATCTACTGTAGCCGAATACATCCAACCATCTGCTTTTATCAGGGACACAATTGAATCTTAATTGCACATTCACTCAGGTGGCAACCTACTCTCAGAATTTAAATGCTAATGTAAATTGTACTGCAAAGGAAACAACTGAGGTAAATTGATTCACTCTACCTACACCTAAACATACAGTGTTTCATCAAAATATTGTAGCTGTTTCTCATCTGTTTTATTTTCCCTACATATACAGTATATTACGGTAATTCTTTAGAAATGTACGCATGATTTGTTATTTAAAATGACTTGTGTCATTCTGCTTGAATAAAGCCTTTATGACCAACACTTCATCTAAAGCGTGACAGACCAGATCACCACGAATCGACAAGCTCAGTTGCGAACTCCACGAATCAAGGTAGATTAGTGACATTTGTGGAAGAGTTTTTGGCAGCCAAAACATGCTCCACGAACATCACGAATGTCACGAACTGACACGCGCTGTTAAGAAGCCTATTCAGGTGCGTTAACTCACGTTACGAATGTCGCAAATGTGCCGTGACTGACGGCAAAATGATATTCGTAACGCATCGTGCCTATGTGTCTCACCCGGCATCACATTTGCTCATGTATGATCCGTGAAGACATCACGTCTCATTTAGGAAGGCGTTATACATGCTGTATAAAGCCTTTATGAGCAAAACATCATCTAAGGTGTGATCGATCTATCTATTTATCTATCTATCTATCTATCTACCTATCTATCTACATTGAGCATTGGAAATTAGAAGCGTTTGGGCATCATGTCAAAAAAATGACACTGCACACGAAGTCACTATATCAAGGGCCTGACAGTACGTCTACTTAGCGTCCAGTTTATTATATAGTTCAGTTTTTGAAATGAAATCTATAAAATAAAAATCATCTACAATAAAAAAGGCCCAGTTGGGAGCCATTGTCCGTCAGTGCCCTGGGGACTCCGGGCTGGACACGACCACACTGAGACACAGAAACAAGGAAACTGTCGTTTAAATTATGAATATCTAAAAAAAATAAATAATTCTATTCACCATTAATGGCTAATCCACTCAAAAATTAATGAACTGATGCTCATTCTTTATTCATGTCACTTATTTCTTTTAAAAACCAAAACTCAGGAATTCCTTGAGGTTGTGGGGTGGGCTAGGCTGGGGGAGTTGGGAGAAGGGGAGGTGGTTGAGGGCGGTCACTAAGGGGACCGTGAGTCAGTCAGCCAAGGAAGGAATAGCCTGCCTGACGTGCAAATCGATAGCCAGAACACCAAACTGGCCCATCTGGCAGCTGTAGCCAGCACGACCTGTCACAATCCCAGGTCCCTCAGGTGGCCGCCAGTGAGACGACCCATTCCCCTACTGTCTGCAGGCACGCAGGGCCACCTGGGCTGCTCACTGATAAACTCCCCCAGGTGGCAAGGCAGAAAAACAGATAGTAGATGAAACAGAGACTGGAATGTTCCGGCCCAGTGTGCTGAAGGAATCTGCATTGCAGTTTGGCAATTAAGATAAACGTTTTTCAACTCTTTGGATTGCAGATATGAATGACATTGTAAATAACTCAGCTGTAACAGAATTACTAGATTGGCTTGAGTTGGTAATACCGAAAGTGGCCAGAGATTCCATTGACCCCATGACCCTGGTCACTGAGATAGCAGAATCTCCTCTGGGATCCAGACTGATACTCGGCTGCCTGTTGTAATTGTTTGTATTCACATTATTAACTAACTGTTATCATTCATGGCATCTTCCACAGGTATGGTACTGCAGCATTAATTGTCCCAACATGAATGTTTTTTAAACAGTGACTCGTGTCCAAGATGCATCGAGTCCGGGGCCATTGATAGTATAGTGATGAAAACAATCACTGAAGAATCTGCTGTGTCAGTGAGAAACATCTCCATAAAAAAACTATTTTGAGACCTTAAGTAATGAAATACTTATAGCACATCTGAGAATTATGACGTAGATGCCTCTTTAAAGATTTTTACATGATCATGATGCTCGAGTCATGACGAAACAAATCGTAAAGAAATGCACAACAGTTTAAATGTGATAGAGAATATCCAGCCAGCCAGATATTTCTCCAGCATTGCAGTCGAGACAGAGAAACACCCTTCCACACTATTTCAGGCTTAGTGAAGCGATAAGCTGATCCAGCCTGTTCTTAAGCATTTGATCTCTCCCTCATTCTCTCACCCTCTCTCTCCGGCGGGACAAGGGGGACTCTGTAATGAGGCTCTCCTGCTGCCAGTACGGGGTATTATCTGTGTGTTATTAAACACTAGCGCATCAGCAGCCGCCAAACGGAGCCAAACAAAATCACAAAAAAAAAAGGCGTGGCAGAGCAGTGGGAAACAAGTAAGAGTGGACGTGGCAAAGTGTGGGCAATGAATTCTGGGAACGTTTTGCTCATTCACCCTGCAACCATCTCCACTCTATCCTATGGGATCCGATGCCTCAATAATAATAATTCAAGGGCTTTACCAGCATTTCTGAGAAAATGCCTGAACTACAACTAGCTTTTACACTCTAGTAATTGTGCATAGAGGCAGTATGTTTAGTTCTTCAGCTGCAGCGGTGAGTGCACCTCAGAGACTGGGGCATATGGGGTTACCCACACAGTTATATTAAAGTCTATGTATCCAAACACAGTAAGAGCAGGACCCCTGCAGATGGAGCTCAGCTCAAGGCTGCAATCAAGCAAAGTGCGTATGAATGTATACAAACACACGCATCACTAACAAACCCATCACAAGTATGTTGGGGTTACAGGATGTTTTGTCCCTGGGTTTTTCATCCCTGGACTTTTTGTCCCAGGACTCTTCCTCCCCAAGGACTTTTCATCCCCAGATATTTTTTTGCCGTTTGGCGTGTATTCTCGTCTTTGCATTGACTTTGAATGTAATATGTCGTGCAAAAAATTTGTTTCGCGTCCGGAGTGAAAGCAGCGTAAGAGTCCTAGAGCCGTATGTTGGAAGTACACACATACACACAACCAACAAAAACAAAAAGTCACAAGCTAGCTGGACCAGCAGAAATTCACACACAAACACACAAATCATGGGCACACACTCCCAAACGAGCTCAGAAACACGACCCGGTCATCGAAGATTAATCCCAATGTTTGCGCGGGCAGTGACTGAAAAGTGCTTCGCCACTGTGATGTTTCGGAGGGAATGGGTTGGGGTTCAGTGCCAAATAGGGACATATTTATGAGCAGGGGCTACAAAGGCTCGAAGGATCAGAAAATCTTGATCAATTCAGCAGCCAGACATGTCTCTCCCTTTGAGGCGAAGCGTTTGATGGGAAAAAAAAGTCAAGTCCCTTCCAAGCTGTAAAATAAGTTTCTCCCTCATTCTCCATTTCTCTATTTCTCTCGCTCGTGACTTTAAGGCCAAGGCCCGCGGAGATTCGGGGGATTAGCCGGGAGCCTCGAGTTTTCACCCAGGGAGTTAGGGAGTGATTAACGCGGTGGCAGCACACAGATAGCATATCACTGTTTCTCCAACCCAAAAGGAAGCCTCCTTTCTTCTCATCGCTCCCTGCTCTGTTTTATAGCCATTCTCTCCCACCAAATTCAACTTTTCTGTGGTTTTTCAGCTCCCGGCTATCTGACAAACACAGCTGAGCGGTTTATAAGATTCCACTTGTGGAGAGGCGCTAATCGAAAACACCAGTCACATACGCTTATTTAAAAGATCTCTCACCCGCTGGGGCCAGGGGTTGATAAGAACAAACCATTCGTACATCTTAGCCCCCCTACGCACGCTTTTTTTTTCTTCATAAAATTGACAAAATTGTTTACTGCACTTCCCACTGTTTTCTCTCTCTCTCTCGCCCCCCCAGCCCTTATTTTTTCCCAAGATGCCCCACAAGCTTGAGCCAGTTTCTTATCCACTCAAAAATATACTTGATCTGGGAATACTAGCCACTTTACAGCTTTGGTCTTTTTTGCAACCGGAGTTTAAAAGTCCTCCCAAAGCAAGTAATTTATCTTGAAATGTGAGGTGATTAAAAAAAAAAAGAACAGACTGTGTGTTCGCTAATGAGAGCAGATGTCTGATGCTGGCCTTTGATTGGCCGAGCTTGCTCGGTCCTGGCACATCACCCAAGGAATAAGAGCCAGAAATAAACTCCCTCACTCCCCCTCTGCCAAATGACTCCTGCGTTCCCTTAACACGTCCGCTTGATGTTGGAGCAGTGATATCAGATGCCCACTTGTTGCATCGTCGTGGGAGGTGGGGTCATGCGCTAATGATCACCTCTGTCTTCTCTCCTCGTTCCTCCCTTCCTATCCCTGAGAAACGACAATCCCCCCAATTGCGTTTGCCGATCAGTTTTCCTCGACAAGGTGCTTTGGCAACTGGTGACTGTTTGCAGTCTCCTCTCTATTCGGAAAGGCTGTAAAGACACCCCCAAAGAAGCACAGAGAGACCCCCTCGCAGACTGTTCTCACCTCGGCTGACCAAAACCGTATGACAACGATGCCGCAACGTAACAACCGCGTTCGCAGTAACAATGCGAGAACATTTTGCATAAATTGGCATTCCGCAGCGCCTCGAAGATGCGATGACAGGAAACAATCAGATCGGAGCCCGCGCTAAGAGGCAGGGATCCTGAATGCGCTTTATCTCAAGCTGATTTAACACACGGAGGACCACAGCGAGCAATTTTTTTCATCAATGCAAAGTGTGGACAGGTGGGAAAAACATGCTGGCATAAGGCGGATTTGCAATTCAATCAGTGTGCTGGAGAGGTGCATTTAGCTGAGCGCTGTTTCAGGTGCAGAATGAGAGTCTGAGTGGGTCGGAGGCCGGGTGCGGGGTGGGTGGGTGTGTGTGGGGGGGGGGCGGGGAGGGGGCTGGGAGGTTTCAAGACATCGCAGCGAGGCAGAGAGTGCTTCCTAAAGAGGCCTGGAACTCAGCAGCACTCTTTTTTTTAATGACACCTTCACTAATGAGAAGAATTAATAAGACGGAGCCCAGTCCATTGCTGGTGATGTATGCAGGAGTAGCGCTGGCTGGTGCGCTTATGGCGAGTAGCTTAATGCGCTTGTTATTGTACATCAGTGACAGACGAAATCTGATTAAAAGACTCCAATAACAAGCAACAGATTTGCAAGGAGCCGCATGAATTATTGAACAGGATGTTGCAATGCTGCTCTTCACTGGGAGCAGCAGTGTGGCCCCCTCTATCTTCTCCTCCATGTCAGGTTTCCAAGTGCCCGCCCGCAAGCACTTCCTCTAAGTGGTGTTGATTAATAACGTGCCGGCATCAGTGGCGAGGGCTCATTCGTCTGCATTAGGTGCGGTCTTTTTTCCTGCCTTTTGTTTATAAGTGCTTCCCCCTGACACACACTGACTGACAGAGGAGCCCCATTCTTCAAAAGGAGGCCACAACGAAATAAAGACTTGAACCGCAGTGGAGAGCATGTGCCTTCTCTGTTTAACAATATTTGGTTTTGAGTATATGGAGGTGAGAAAATCACTCTCTCAAATAGGGGTCTTAGACTGGGGTGCTTTTTCCAAAAGCATAGTTGCTAACTAAGTTAGCAACTTGCACAGTTCGTCCATGCACAGTCAATGGTTCCAGCTATGTAAGCCCGCATCTGTGATTTCGGGAAATGCACCTCTGGTCCGTAAAAGGGCTGAGGGGCTGCAGGTTTTCACTCCAAATGAGCGGAAACACACCTGATACAACAAATATATTCAACTGATTCCAGCCTGCACAGTTGAATAGTTGTATCAGGCGTGATTCTACTCGGTTGGAATAAAAACCTGCAACCCCTCGGCCCTTTTATGGACCAGTTTGTCACCCCTGCTCTAAAACTGGTACGCTCTACCTCCTGTTTTTAAAGATTTCCAAGAGAAATCGAGGTCATGGGGGTTGAGGCAATGGAACTGGGGGGACTGAATCGTATGGGCCACCACCCAGTTCCGGAGTTTCAAAAGAGTCATCGTTTAAACGATCTGCATCCGAATCGGGTGCTTTAAATCAGGTCATTTCATGTATTATTTTTCACACACGAGCAGAAATAATGTATTCCACTGATGCTTTCAGTTTCAGAAACAGACGAGTGACAGGAGAGAGGAGAGAGCTCTGCAGAGGGGGTATACAGGTCCCGCGAATCACGCCATTAAAGTTTTCTAACTCAGCACATTAATATTCAACTCCTCAATTGAGGTCATAAATGTTCTACCAAAACAGAGCAAATGATTAAATGGATTCCCCCCTCCCCCCACCTCCCACCCCTCTCTCGTTTTCGCCACCAATTATTCCTCCATAACACGACTATCAGCAAAGAAAAGCAGAGGAAAAACAACCTTTCACCATTTTACTTCCATTCTGAAATGGAAAAAAAGAAAAGAGGTGTGCCATTGTTAGAAACAGCAGGACACTGTATCCATCCGGAAAATTCACTTTTCACTTTCGCTGCTGCACTAAATGTCTCAGTCTTTGTTTTTGCTTGGTCTCATATCAGTAGCGTATTTCAACAGGAAAAAGTGAAAACACACGCACACACACACACGCGCGCACATACACACACGCACACACACACACACACACGCACGCACACACTCACACACGCACACACACACACACACACGCACACACCAGGAACGCACCCTCTTTCGAATACCTAAACATGCCTCTGTTAATTCAGATAAGACGAGAAAATATTTTTGTATGTTAGCTTGAAAATAAATGTAATAGGCATACAGCTTCGGCCAAAAGCCTACAAGCGCCATTGTTAATTTTAAATATAGTACAGCAGCAGAGTATTATTTATCTCCATTCTACAGAACAGGGATTAACAATGATGCATGCGCGTTTGCCTTCGGGGACACTAGCAGCACAACAAGGTTTGAATAATAGCACAACAAGTGCATCACATGAAAGGAAGTGAATCGTGAGACAGGAGGTGTTGGAGGAGGATGGGGTTCGGAGCCTCAAAAGCTCATTCTTCCCAAGTGTCAGTCCTGATGGCAGGGAAGACAGTAACTCCAGTTCCTGCCTGTGAGCCCCCAAGAATTCCAGCCTGACCCAATCACCCGCTGCAATTACCTGGCCATCACCCCTTCAGTAGGAATGTTTCAGATGAAGCAGAGCACGCACACGCGCGCACACAGAGTACACACACACATGCACACATGCACACACACACACACGCGCACACACACAGGGAGAACATGTATTAAAGGGGTACTCTACCCATAACACAATTCGGGCTCATTCAATTTAATTTTTTTGAGTAAGAAACTCCTTCAAACAGTTTTGCAAACTGCCCTTTCTTTTTTTTTAAATTATTTTTTGGGGATTTTCTCCGTTATTAGACAGTCACACAGTAGAGAGAGACAGGAAAATTTGGGGAGAAGAATGGGGAAGACATGTAGCAAACCCAAGCCAGAATCGAACCACATCGCCACTGGAAGGCCACAGCCTTTTTGGTGCGCAGGCTTAGACCGATGCGCCACCGGGGTGCCCCAAACTGTCCTTTCTATCTAGAGCTTTTGTAGGTTGCTATGTGTTAGCCTGCTATCAGCTTTTATGTAACCAGATGGGCTCTTATAGCCACATCACCACTTTTGTCTTTAAAACCATTATTTTGGCATTCTAAGCAAAACTGTTATTTAGCTGGTAGGTGTTTACTTATTACTGTTATAATAAGTTTCAAAGGTGCCAGAAGCTGTCTTGATTTTATTCGCCAGCATTGCAACCTGAGCTTGTGATGTCACAGCACCATTCATGTGAATGTAAATCTGACTCAAGGTCCAGTTGAGGTTCTAGCTCTGGCCAGTAAAATCAAGACAGCTTCCAGTACTTTTTGACATTACAAAAACCTCCAGGCAGTTCATAAAAGGGAGTTTTTACAAATTTTAGAGGAAAAAAAAACCTGTATTGCATTCACACCAGTATAATTACAGTTGTAAATGTTCAGCTAGTAACGATAGATGCACATCCGTAGTTCGAGTGTACAAACAGAGTTGTTTTGTTGTGGGCTAAATCACAAAAACACTTACATCTTTCAATGCGTTAGACTATTTTAAGATGTGGATCACAGAAAGTGCAGTTTTGCCAGTACTAGTTGAGGGTTCATTGGGTATTGTACCAGAAATCAGGAGTATTCTTTGCAGGCTAGATTAGGTAGTAAAGCATCGTCATTCCTTTAACAGAGAACAAAAAGGCAGTGATGATACAGCAATGGCACAGACACATTTGAGGAGCTGAGAATTACAGGGCTCCTGCTCAGATGAGTTATTAACATAAGAATGGCCTTTTTTATGGTACTTCCCACTATGACAGGTTAATCACATGAAATTACTTGGAAAAGGGTGATCAGCGGCATTCAGTGCCCGCGGTAGTTTCATTTCAAACTCCTGAAAACACATAAAATACATTTGTGGCATTATGGAATATGTGACAGCTTTTTTACATCACTGCTAATTTCATCATGCAGAGCCCTCCATTAAAATTACCGCCATCGTGTAAATATTGAAAAATTAAATAAATATAATTTTTAATCACCACAATCTTTTATTCAAAAATTTATTTTCAAAAATCCGACCCTGCATTCAAAGAAAATGATTGAAGAAAATATGAAAAATGCTATCCGGGCAATAATTAAGAAGTCAAAGGCATTTGGCAATGTAAAAAAATCTGAGTGGAAGGTGATGTGCATTTTTCTTGAATGCACAGACTATGAGGAGGAGGATTTGAGTGGTAAAAGGCACTCCAAAGATCCCAATTGGAGAATTGTTGATTTATGTCTTGGGAGCGCTAAGCCCTGAAAACTACAATCAGACTGCATCTACCCCACTACAAAATAACTTTCTGGGGAAAAAAGCATTTGTCGTCATCAAAAAATGAGGGCGGGGTTTTATAATCAGAAGAGACCAAAATAAATGCTTTTGACAAAAAAAAAAAAAAAAAACCCTAGGGGTGGGTTTATGTCAATACATACCATAAGTCAAATGGATTTTTTTACTCGTATTTCAGTTCCATACTCAGATGAGTACAGTTAATTATGGTCAAATAAGTCAGATACACCATTGGAAAGGCATCTAGCGGAGGATCAGTGATGTTAGGCACTGGGTAAGATCAGCGGCTTGATGAGATGGCTCCAACTATCAGGCAAATTTGGCAGACAATCCAGTTGCCACTGTCAAATGGCTGACTACCAGCCAATCATGCAGCAATAACTGAATGCCTAGAAGTATGCAGGCATGGTCGAAAGATTCTCAGAAGTTTCCCAGTGAGCGGTACAAAAAAAAACCCAAAGAAACAAAAAAAAAAAAAAAAAACATCCAGTGAGTGACAGTTCTGTGGTCGAAAATGCCTGGTTAATAAGATCTCAAAGGACAACGAGCAGATTGGTATAAGCTGACAGGAAGGCGAGAGTTAGTCAAACAACCAAGTGTTACAGCAGTGCTATGCAGAAGAGCGTCTCTGAATGCGCAGCACGTTGAGCCTTGAACTAGATGGGGAACAGCAGCGGACCACAGAAGGTACCACTCCTGTCAGTTAGGAGAGGGAAACTCAGGCCACACTGGACAAAGCCTCACCAAAACTGGACAACAAGAAAAACTTTGTCTGGCATAATGAATTCATATTTATGCTGTTAAATACAGATAGTAAGATCAGAAATTGGCGTTAGCAATATGAATCCATGTGGCGCATCCAGCAGGCCTGATTCTGGACTGCTCTGATTCAGCGGGTAATGAGAGACTTGGGGTGGGCAGCTTTTAATTTTTAATACAATGTTCTACATTAAAGACATCACGCTGTTTCCTTCTTAAACATCCTCCGAACAAGAGTATCTTTTAAGGCGCAAGCCACTGCCAGCATTTTTGATAATATTACATAATGTTCTGATACCTATTTATGTTGGACAATCTGTTACCACTGCCACCACCATTTAACAGTGAAAACATTGACCGCCAGAATATCTCGCCAATGGCAGGGAAAAGGTTAAAATGCCAGTCTGCTATATGTGCAATAATACATATTCTGTATTGAGCTATGTACATAAACTAATTATAAAATATGATGAACTAATTACATGTATTTCATCCCATGCAAACTGTTGGCTGGTATTTTCTCTAAAAATGCAAAAATAGGAAAAAAGACAGCCAATCCTGCTCCACGGCAAGGATGTCAAAAACCATGACAAACTCATCCATATCCATGTCCCAGGTTAACACTTCTTCATGAGCCAAGATGACCAAATTGCCTTTTCCTTCCATGTTGCATGGTGTGAGGTAAAGGGGCTCGAACTCCCGCAAGATGCGAGCGATATCCCAATCACTAAAGAAAACACATGAAGCTAATATAAGCTATCGGTATCTCCTTTTTTGTGCCAGTAGGGCTGTAGAGTATTTCAACCGTGGCCATGACCCACACCAGCCTGGACTACAGGAGCCAGGCGATTAGCTACATGTTTGTTTAGGAAATAATTTGAAATTGGTTGAAATAATGCACAATGACTTAAATCACAGGTTAGATGTGGAAGCAGCTCTGTCTGGAGTTGGTGTGAAGTGCAAGGTTATGTGAGCCGCTTGCAGTGTCCAGTTTATGTGAAGGAACCTTTTTCCAGAGCTGCTGAATTTCAGCAAACAGTAGCTGCAGCTGCATTAGTGGCACATGGCTGACATTTAGGAACACATGACGTAAAAATCATCATTTTATGGCACTTAGACTTTTTTGACTTTTTGCCTAGTTTGTTGTAGGTACTAACAAAGTGATGTCAAACATTTAGAGAGATTCATCCATTAGTTTCAGTGGAATCATGTAAGAAGAAAAACTGCGATCATAGATCAAGTAGTAAGTATCCAACCTAAAGAGCCTTTATGAGAAAATCATAAAGTGTCATGAAATGTCCATTTTTACTTGACGCATTCACACTTAGGAACCAAAAAAAAGTTCATGGTTTTTGAACATTGTGCCAGACTTTTCTACACTGCGAAAGGTCTGCACTGTAAAAATAGCAAGTTAAGTCTGCCTACGCTCTAAAAGTGCATACCGCCGAGCATGATTGTCTACGTGATGAGACTGTGTCAAAGGGGCCATTGTCTCATTGGAAATGCAGCAAGCATAAGCCTATAAAAGTGCAAAATTTACATGTAGGCCTATATTTCCCCTGGATTTAATATCCAAAATTGGCACTATAAAAGAAAGCTCTGGGATATCAGGATGAATAGGGCTCTTTGATGTAAGGTTTGAATTTCATGCAACCTGTGCAGTGATTTAATGTATACGGTCTGAAGCACAGCATACATGCAGGGCAGTAGCACTTCAAAGATCGGTGCTAAAAGCTGATAAAATATGGGCTCATACTCACATTTTAGTAGGTTAAATTGAACTTCCTGTCTTTTGGGGCTTTTGGGGAAGACAAACATTTCACTTAAAACTGTTTTTTCAGGTAAATTTCCTTAGTTTATGATGATGATGATGATTATCATTATTATTAATGTAATCTTCATTATAAGTGTATGAATTTCCTCTAGTTTAAATGGTAAGGAAGCTAACAAGTTGACGTTAGCTCATGCTCGAAAGTATGTGAACACCAAGCATTGAGCGTTATGCTCTAACCATTGCACATACCAATTAATGATGGTTTAACTTAACCACCCAGTTGCTGAGCAAAGCTAGATCTCTTTAGCGCAAAACAAAAAAGAAAGGAAAACAAACATAAGTTAGCTGCTACTTTACAATGAGAGTTAAGGTAAGCTAGCTAAGAGAGGAAGAGTAAGCTAGTTAGTGAGGAATGCCGGAGTCTAAAATCACAGTTGTGTCTTTGCCCGCCAGCAACAATTCTTCCGCAGACAGATAGGAAAGACAGTAACATAAATGATATTACTGATAATGTTACAAAGCACCCTTAGATAAATGGCTTTGCCCTTGCATTACTGTACAAAGAGACTGCTATAAATCATACAATGCAACACCAGCAGCCAATGTACGACTGATCCGCACATTAGCTCCTCTGACTCTCGCTTTTCTCACGTTCATTACTCTGGAACTTTCAATGATTTAAACTCAGAGGTTCTAATCTAATTTATCGGCTAGAATTTTGTCTCACAATGTAAAGTTTCTGGACCATTAATCTTCAAAATTTCAAATTTTGAGTTCTCATGGAATTTTTTTGTTCGGCCAAGACTGTAAAAAGCATGCATGTCTTTTAATTACCAATTAAATAGTGTTTCACAGCCACCTTCAATTTTACAATGGCGCATTTTTTGTGCACAAGGGTCAAATTTTTCATGTTTTTTTCTTTTTTGTGGTAGGCCTACCCACAGTATCAATATTTTGCAAGCCAGTGGCAATTGTTGTTCACCAACAAAATGGTATTGAGGTGGAAAAACTGGCGATATCGAGGTTTGAAAGTTGCTATGGGAGAGCAGGCCAAAGCAAACATTCTCAGTGTGATCTACATCTAGTGGGCAGTATAGTTGTAGTATAGTAGTGTGATAAGTGGTAGCATTCAAAATTAAGTGTCATAAAAATAGCAGCCATCTAGCATTTGCTGTCTGAAGACTATATAGAGCTCATAGAACCATAATTTTTTTGCAAGCAAAAATAAATAGCATAATGCCAATCATAATGACGAACTTAGTTGCTTCCCAGATTGTCAGAAACATTCCTGTAGTGATCCACATTCCTAGAAGGGAGCCCCTAAAACATTTGTATTAGAGATTTCCTCTAGAGATTTTCAAGGGACAAGCAACTATATATATATATATATATATCTATATATATATATATATATATATATATATATATATATATATATATATAATATATAATTTTGCATGTAAGGATTTTTTTTTCTTAAAGGAGAATTTTTCTTTAATAATACACCCCTGGATCTTCCTAAAAGTTGAAGACTGAACGTTTACCTTTATAGGGGGAAAAAATGAAGTATAAATTTATCACTTCCTGTGTCTAACAATGCATTGAGCCAATTGAATTATGACACTGAAATAGCACTGACCTCTGCAATGTTTGCTTCAGGTGGCTACTGGGTAGCTGTCAAACCTGCCTCAATTTGATGGAAGGCGAACAGCTCAGCTCCCAGCAAACATCATACGGAACACCTTAGGAGGCGTGCAAACTTTCACACTCTCTTGTGTTGGGACAGATATTGCGCTATGATTAGGACCAATGAATATTCATGGAATTGGCTCACGGCAGATTTTAGAGGGGAAAAAAATGGCCTGAACCATCGAATAACCAATCTAAACAGAGAAAATGAATCGCTACATAATGTATGAATTCATCACAATGTATATATTCATTACTTCTTCAACATGGGGTAAGTCACCTGAGGTTTTCAGTCCCTTGACAACTCTCTCATCGCACTGACATGAAACTTGACTTAGAAACCTGAGGCACAGCTGGCAACTACCTGAGGGGGCTTGAACTTTGAGCTCCTGTAGTTTCAGTTCTGTTGCGATCGTGCATCCAGTCTCAGTATCAGCCACCAGATGGGGATAAATGTAATACATAGCACCTTTTACTTCTGATAAGAGTTCGCATCATATAAAGATGAGAGTTTTTTGCAATCTGTTTGGTAACCATGAACGTTCATACGTGTTCCACCAGTCCGCCAGTCACATGAAAGCCGCAAATACCAATGAGAGGATCATACATGAACTAAACAATTATAAAACCTCTGTAACCTCGTTACAAAATGTTGTCAAGCAAAATGAAGCATTGATTCTAATTCTTGAATGCATTTTGGCAATACACAGGCAGCAAATATGGTTTCAGAATCCATCATTCAATATAAAATGTAAGGAGTTTCTCCAAGATAGTCTGTTGAGAAATTGAGCCACGGTGCAGTGGACGCCATATTGGTACCTGAAACTTTTTGCGTTGCCAGCCTCTCCAGGTCCAGTACGCCGTCAATGAGAAATGTCCCAGTGCTCTTTTTTTAATTCCATTGCAGGCATGGAGATGGAACGATTTTTGCTTAATGACAGTAAGTCACATGACTAGTAAAGGACATTGGCTAGTATATGCTGGCCCCCCTCTAAGATTAAAAACTAGATGTGTGGGTATGTTTAAGGTGCAGCTGTGTTTAGGCTGGAGGCATGTTTAATCTTACAATTTCTGTCGAAGTCACACATTTTGAACTCTGTAAGCTCCAAGAGTTCTAACAACTGAGATATTTCATAACCACTAGCTAAACCAATGTGTCACGCCCCCTTCCATTATTAATTATTTTTCACCTAGATCCAGCAGTCTGTTTCAGCCAGGCTTCTCAATTGATTTCAGTGATCAGCTTGTGGCTTTGCACCCCCCGTTTATGCTCTCCCTCACACCAGACCCACTTCATTAATCGTTTCCTTTGTGTATTTAAGTTACCGGTCTTTTTCTGCCCTTTGCGCGATTGTGCCATCGTGTCAGTGTGTAGTGTCCTCTGTTTGGGGAGATACCAACCTTCCAATTTATGAATTCCTGTAAGGTTGCGTCTATTTTGGTTGATTCGGCGCATTTTGTGGCCTGCATTCGGGTCCAGCCTTTGCTGAGCGAAACACAGTCTAATTAGGATTTTTGTTCAATGTATGTATTTGTTGTTCATCATCTGTATTTTCCTTACGTCTTCTTGCTATACAGTGTATTTGAATATAAGGCAAAGATGACTTACTGTATATCTGAGAGAATGTGTTTGAAAAAATAAATGTGAAAGAACTGCAGCATAAAATTCTTGTTTAATTTTTATTTTTCAGCAATAAAAAATATTTATGCCTCAGGTCTTCATCATAGCAGATTTTCAAAATGTAAATCAAATTTTTTTCCCAAATAAATGACACTCTCATAGTTAAATGTGATCTAGCGGGGCAACCATTAACTACATGCATAAATATATGGTGATCGTGTTTGGAACTCTTAGAGCTATATACTCCAAGTTCTGAAAGGTTTATTTTCCATCAATGATGGTTTTCAGCTTCAAAATAAATCTCTGAAATTGACTGCCTGTCTGGGGGTGGCTGGATCATTCAAATACTCACCCTGAATTGTAATTTTTTTTTTTTTTGTTTCCGCGGTATACAGTGAGCACCATAATTCATGAGACAGTGACGCATTTTTTTCTAAAGTTTGGCTCTGTACTGAATCACTCGTTAGAAACAATACAATGACAATGGAGCAAAAGTGCTGACTGTTGGCTTTAATCTGAGGGCATTTAAATTTTCCATGCAATCCAGATGAACTTATCAGAAATGAGAGCGCCTTATGAATATAACCTCCCCTCCTCCTTTTCAATGTTTGTTCACATCCTTAGCGCACAGTGGGATCTCCCCTGGTGATGCTCTGCAAGGTCTGTTCCTCCAGTCTCCTCTTCAACATGTAAAATGCATATTCAGTTCGACAAAGATCTGGTGTAGGAGATTTGGTGGTTAAGTCCTGAGTTCGAGGCTTGGCCCCTGCCTTTGCGGTATGTTCTTAGGAAAAACACTTCACTCCCAAAGTGCCTTACTCCACCAAGGTGTATAATTGGGTACCAAAAAATAATCATCGAAACCTGAATAAGAGCTGGGGGAATAACCTTCAATGGACTAGCATCCTATCCAGGGGGAGTAGCAATAATCCTAGTCGCTTCATGCTACAGGAAACCAGGGCTAAGCACCAGCCTGATGAGCCACTAGGCCCGAAACAGACGTACTCTCTCTACTGCTCAATGCATTGTGATGCTGTCTGTATTTCTGAAAGGTTCGTTGAGATCTTTAATAAATATGGAGAATGTTTTCTCAGACTCTATTATTTGAGAGATCAATAAGGTAGGCTACCAAGAATATATGGTCGTTAAAAGAGATTATGTACAATCTATCATCAGACGTATAGGTCCACTATATACTGAAGTAAAAATAAAAAAGCATGATGACCCACAGCTTTGAAAAAATTACCAAGGCTACAGGGGTATTACAAAGTATACTGCTGTTTACTGCTCTCTCAAACTAAGGACTTTATCCTGTCTCTTGTACCAAGAGAAAGGTGTACTTTGGAACATGAAGTGATTCATCCAGTTGATAAGGTCATCCAATTTCCATTTAATCTCATTAACTGCGTATGTACTCTTTGAAATATATGAAAAATGGTTCATAAATACAGCATTTTATAGAAAGATAAACAGTCCGGGTGGACATTGCTTTTTGAAAACGAGACTCGGATGAGTGCTTTGTCTTTTCATGTTTGCAATATGGCGCAAAATCAAAGGTAAGTCTCAGCTTATTACAGACAGCGGCGTCTCGAAGTTTTACACCCAGCACTTATGCATTTAAAATTGCAGTGATCAAGAACATATTTGTGTTGGTCGGTCGTAAAAGAGGTATGATCATGATATTGCAATTTTGAAAGAGTTTTGGCTATATTTTAACAATCTAAGCACGTGGTCTACAGCGCATCACGCAAGTGCATTTAGAACATGTCCTAATCAAATTTTTCTCATCATACAGCGTGTGAACTGAGCGCAAAGTAAGGTCCATGTTATGATTCTGCCTCGTGTGTGTTGTCTCGAGCTTATTTGAGCTTGTGCTTTACTTTCGTTTTATATTTCAGCTTTCATTTCGGCCGTCTGACGATCCACTCCCACTCTGCCTTCAGTGATGTCGCGTGACAGCCTTTAGCATGCCTGCGTCTCGTCGTCCAATCACGTTTCCTCTTTCGGTTTCGGCTCTGGTATTTCATTCATTGCTTCCAGCTGTGTTAAATTCTGAGTCTCGCGAAACTCTGAGTGAATGCCTTCTCTGACAGGATATTACTAACCCGTACTAACCAGCACGTATTTGAGGGTGATTGGAAATATTTTGTCACGCAATTTTAACCTTAATTAACTCATTAGCGAGTGCGTGCGATTCTGGCTTCAGTAGCCTATATTCCGCCTGAGCTACCCCTGTATAACTGCGTTTAAAACTGTTCTTTCCTTCGCTTTTCTTGTGGTGCTTTTTCCTTGTCACGTTTAGATTACATTAATCTAATCTGTCTCGCTTGATTGATGGTCTCAGCGTCTTGTGTCGAGTCATTATTGTTTACCCGATTTTTGTGCAATCGTTTATTAATCCCATGTGTTTCTGTTTCCTTCCGAGATTGCATTTCGAGTCCCCGCCTCCTCTCGTGACTATATGTGGCAGAGTTGGGCGAGCGGATGTCAGACGGATCCTCGTATTGACTCTGTTCTACATGGTGAAATCTCAGCTCCTCGCGCCTTTTGGGTTTCTCCCGTGTATTATTCCCGAGTCTTATATTTTATTTATTTATTTATTTATTTTCCTTCTCAAAGTACATCGGAGAGAAGTTAAAAATAAAATAAAAATACACGTATCACTGTACATATACCCATCCATGTTATACACGGTTAGTTAATCAACAAGAATACTTTGGATTATATCCTGACACATTTCATTTGACAGACAAGAGACAGAGTAATAACTTCATCCAAACAACACACTTACAAGTGATTGCTGATCAGCTGATATTTCAGTAGTATTACATATTTTACATATATTCGATGAGAGGTTACCATTAAGATTTACACCGTATCGATACTGGAGGAACGCAATATTCTTACCCAGAGGAGAAGAGGCACATGAATTAGCGATCCCAGCTATAAAAGAAATAACAGGATTTGCATGATTTAACATTCTATAGAAAAACTTCAGAAATTTAATGTACAATTGAACTGATATATGATATTGACCTGTAAGGGGACCTAATAGCCAGGTGTGAGTTTGATACGGAAGATGAAGCTTCGGAGAGCTTTGTTCCACTGCAAGCAACATGATTTAAAGCCCTGAGACTGTAAGTCCCACAGCTGAGAACCATAAAAAAAAGCAACAGTATGAGCGAAACAAATAAATAATATTAGGAGTGTAGAGCTTCCCATACGAACCAATCAGCTTATTTACAGCAGCATAAAACATTCCCTTTTTAACATTACAATCATGATCATTGCGCAAGACAGAAGTTACAATATAACCTAGGCGCCTGACATGATCAACCCATTTGATAACAGAACCATTTAAGCACACGATTTCATATTCTTTCACACTAGACCCAAACTTAATACACATTGTTTTTTTAACATTAAAACTAATACTATATTGTTGAGCAAACTCCTTACAAATTAACAACATTTTATTTAGGGCTCTTATGCTAGCACTCACAAGAGTAAGATCGTCGGCATAACCCAGCGCCCCCACATAAAGTGGTCCAACATGACACCCTAACCCTGATCTTTCAAGTTTTACAATTAGCTCGTCAATATAAACAATGAATAGGATGGGCGACAACACAACACCCTGCTTAACACCATTAGCCACATTAAAAAAATTGAGATTTACATGAATCCCATGACACACAAACGTTTTGACGACTGTACCCATCCAGTAGTAACCGAACAACAGGTAACGGGAGACTCCAAGATATTAATAACTTAAACAATTTACCGTAATGCACCTTGTCAAACGCCTTACTGGCGTCCAATACGCAACTATAGACATTGCTGTTTTTACTCAGGTAATACTGGATGGTTTCTACATAGACAGCAGTACATAAAGTAGTAGACAAACCATTTTTAAAACCAAACTGTAAATCAGATGTATACAAAACATCACTATACATATCAATAATTACATTATCTAACACTTTACACAAAGAACAACAAAGAGATATACCTCTGTAATTTTTCCATCGAGCACAATGAGATGCGTAAATCGTTGGTATCAATATAATGGTAGAATACAATAAGTCATCCGCCGTATGGCCGTGGACAATCATCACATATTCAAGTAACTTAGGCGTACCATTGAGTAAATGATCTGAATCAAATCCCTTTCCGCCATCACGTTTACCTGACTTTAATTTATTGACACATTTTTCTATAACTGTATGAGTAATGACACAAGACATATGATTGCTTCTCAAACCGTTATCAATAATACAATACAGTTCATTAAGTTCAAGACTACTAGTAGGAACACTATTATATAAGTTTTCGTATTTGGTTGCAAAACAATCAGCAATATCGTCAGGACTACAAGCGTCCTCTACAGATGTTGGGATAACCACAGGGTTAATTTTCTTCAGTGCTCTCCACATGTCAGTGCTACCTGTCACACACGTGGCAAGTTTCTCTTTCCGTATGGCCAATTCATTCTGTTTCACCCGTCTGACTGCATAGTGGTAACCTGAACGAGTACAGCGCATGATGTTATAAACACGTCCATTTTTGGGTCGCCCCCACTCTGACCAGATCCAGTGCCAGAACAGGGACCGGTCTTTCTTACAACATCGTTCCATCTAGGGACATTACGGGAACGTGGCTTTTGTGCGGGTATGTTGCCTGTCCCGGCCGTCAGGCAACAACATGAGATGTCTTGACACAGCTTATTAATGTTAGACTTATGAAATGGATCAGAACAATATATATCACAGCACTGGAGAGTAGAAACCGGTAATATTATGTTACCTAATAAGAGTCCAATTCCCGTTTATACAGTTCTATGTCCTCCTTGGAAGCTTTACTCCACAAAGACCGTTTAGTCTGTCCTCGGAATGTATCACTGTGTGTTGTAGTAGGAATAACATACTTTATACATAACCAGAGAACACTATGATTGGATGGGTTCGTAGGGTCATAATGTACTCCATGACAATCCAGTTGATCAAACACATTGCCACTAACAATAAAATGATCAATACAAGAATCGTGCCCCAATGGGAAATTAGTATAAGTGTTGTTAACCACAGCAGTATGATGGTCCCATCCGAGTGACAGGTTGTATCGCTGGATAAAGTCCTGCAACACGTTACAATGAGCGTTTTGACGTTCCACCCTAGTGTTAAAGTCACCACAAATAACTATAGCATTACAGCTCTGTTCATATATTGTGCTCTCCAGCACATCAATAACCTCCAAATATCCAGTATCAACTACATTGTTTGAGTAATTGTCACATGGCACATCAACAGATAATATAAGTATTGAAAAGTTTGGATCGGACTTCAGTACAATACCACACACTCGTTTACTATCAACATCAAGGCATGTAACACAGTTAGAGATATTCTTGTTATACAGTATAGCTACACCTCCACTGGGACGATCAGGAAGAATATCCCGTGTGGCATCAACGCCGCACTTACCATGATACAAATACTCTCTATGTTCATTACCGAGCACATGAAGATTATTCTCTAATAACAAGGTTTCTTGAAGAGCTAACACATCACATTGCTCATTACTCAAGACACGGTTAATATAGTCCTGTAATGCGCCCTTGTCTTGTCTGCCCCGCGTTTAAGTCTCCCAGAGTGTCCGTCAGTATATTTAGGTTCAGTTTATGTTTTCTTTGTTTATCCACTCGTGGAGTGAGTATTTCTGTTTCCCCCTGCCTTCGGCAGTGTACTTCAGTTCTCCCATTTGTTCAGTGCTTATGCACGGTATTTTGTTTCTGGCGTGTCTGCCAATGTCCCCTTTGTGTTTTGTGTTTAATAAACACTTCTGGATCCTGCAACTGGTGTTTCCTTGACCTCTCATTACAGTCCATTGTTCAAAAGGGTTATACTTGATCTCTTAATTAATCATGGGTGTGTTTTGGGTACAACTTGAAATAAACCAAAGTGTCATCTTCCATTCCCTTTCAAAGCCCGGTGCATGGCGGATTGCTATTACAGTATAATAGCGAATTTGCTAAGTGGTAGGGAAGAATGCTTCTCTACAGGGGGAAACCAATCTGCTTGCGCTGCAGAGGCCCATGTACCCTCTGCATGAAGCTGTGTTCAGCTTGTTTGATAACAGGATAAACAAATACACTTTGTTTTGTTTTTTTGTGTAAAATGAAAAATAAAGTCCACAAGCTTTTTTCCATTTTCATCTTCAAATCAGAAATTGTAATAGATACTAAACCAAAACAGAAAGCAAGCTGTTTTTCACTTTGTGTTATGTCTGTATCTACAAATAATATTGTCGATTTTGATTTGCGATGATGTCGCCACTTTTGTTTACCGAATGCATTTAGGTAATCAAAGTAGCAGCCCGAGATTATCATTTTGTACATGGTTTAAATGCCTCACATCCTTTAATATAAAACGCATTACTTGGTGAATCAACCTCTAACCCCCCCCCCCAAACCCTTCCACACGTTTGCACTTCTCAACTGCATTAGGGCCATCAAATTAAGGCTCTTTGCGTTGCTCCAAAGAGTACTAATGCACAATACAGAAGTTTTAACTCTTCCCAAAGTTTCTGATCACCAGTTGGCTTAACCGTGGCTGGGTTGGGATATTCAGGGGATTCATGGTTGAAGAAATTAGAAGAAATGCCGCAGCAACTACAAAGCTGGGGAACAAGTCATCTTTCCTGATTCATAAACGTCAGCGGACATCCGCAGAAGCAGTTCAGAATGAACAGTGTGATGGTTGAAGTGCACCAGCAGTGCTCAACAGCCTGATTACTGGGAAAGTTACAATGTCTGTGGGGCTTTAGTTTAAAATGACCAGATCTGATTAGACACAAGAAATACCAGACAAGATGAGCTTCCATTGCTTTAGTTAATCAATTAAGTGCTGAGCAACAATGAAAATCATTAGTCCCTCTGGCTGTCCAGGGCCAGAGTTGAGGCCCCTGATTTATGCTCCACAACATTTACAGAGGCAGAGACCTCCTGAGCTACACTGCAGCGCTTCAATATGTCTAGCATGACCCAAGCAATGTTTTTTTTTTTTGGAATCATCATCACAAATAAAGATATAAAGTTCTGTTTTTTTGCCTCCAACCCAGTGGATCAATTCTTAACGATTTTCCAAGGTCATCTCCCCTCGGTGATTTACACGATGCAGAGTTCTTCTCACCTTTCTGCTGCAGAGATCTTCCATTCATCCCAATAAAGCAGCCATTAATGAGGGCGGATTGTTATAGTCTGGGCTGTGCTTTACATTCTGCTACAGTCGTCCGTGAAAACGCTCCGGAACCTTGATGACTATAATTTCTTTTGTTTCCTCTAATGCAGCTATCTGTCTCCGGCTCTGTTCAACCAATTAAGGCCCAGGTCTTTGATCTGCCCAATACCCTGTGTAACAATTAGTCAGAGCTGGAACAATTCAGGTGAGGATTGATCCGCCAGCAGAGCTACAAAGTAGAAACAAGGCTTTTAATTCTTTTAATTAAACCAGGGCAGAACCTTTTGTGTCTTTCGTGACCGATATTGCCAAGCGCTGCAATACCAACGGGGGTTAAATGAAGCAAGCTAAAGGCATGTTCAGCATATTCTGTCAGTTGGTTGGAAGTGTTCGTCGAAAGAACGACCTCTCCGTCAGAGACGGATGAAACTTGGCCAGAAAAAAAGTTTAAACGTCAGAGGAGCAATCCTTCATGCTGAGTCAAGCACTAGACCCCACCTCCCGCAAACTCCTCGCCCCACCTCACGCCCGCGACAGCAGGGCAGTGTGGCCCAAAGAGCACCCCGCCAAGTCACCGCTATCCATCTCAGTCACTGGCTTTCGCTCTGGGGTGGGCAGGGGGGCATTAACTTGGTGGGAGAGTGTGGGTTTTAGCAAGGGCTCTACCCCTTTACCCCAAACCTGCTGGGAGACAGTACCACAGCTGTAGCTAACTAACTGGAAAAGAGATTGGTTGGGGAAACTATCACAGAAATCCCAAAATATTAGCCAAGTCCACAGTTAATTTTTAACACTAATTCGAATTTAAAGCTTCCCCCCCTCACGGTAAACCCTGGCAAGTGTGGTGAACTCAAATGTTTTGAGGAAATCAATTACCTCAAAAAAATGTAGCTGGCCAACTTAATTGCACCACCTGGAAGGAATTTAAAGAAAATAAGGTAAAGCTTTTTTTTGTGCTGTGAACACAAGATCATTGGCATGCAAGTTGGCATGCACAATTTTTTTGAGGTATTCAGTTTCCATGAAACATTTGAGTTCACCACACTTACCAGGGATTACTGTGCTGGCAAGAACATTGGAGCTTAATTCTAGGTTACGGTCAAATTTGCATTCAGTTAAAATTAAGATAGATTTCACTTCATCTGGAGTGAAATATATACATTCAGCTAAAATTGGATGTAAATGTAAGGTGAGTCATTTTTGGTGTCCAGGAAAAATTCCATTGGTGTCCTACGAGCTTCCACTTTGCTTACGAAGGAATGAAAAGGATTGGCAGGGTTGCCGTAGAAACCACTGCGATGGACAGGCAGGTCTTCTCTTTCTACAGCAGGAGAATAAACATTTTCATTTGTTGCTAGGGATCTGGCCTCCACCCATGTCACTCCCATAGAGACAATAGGAATCAATGGTGGCAGCAGAGACGCACTGTTATTCCCTCGCTGAAGAACGACGGCGACAGCGGTCTCTACTCCCGCTGTCAGCCCGAGGGGCTCCTCTCTCCAAACCGTAGGCCCCCCCATCACACGTACACAGCCTGTCTCATCACTCAGTCAGGGTTTACACACCCCCCCCCCCCCCGCGTCACGGTCATCTCCGAAGTTACAATGACTGACTGACACATCAGGGCCTAAGGTCGACCCTGCTAAACAAAGACAACAAGCACAATGATGACCGTTAAAAAAAGGGGAGGGGACGCTTTTAAACTTGGAGGGGGGTGTGTGTGTCGGGGGGGGCGGTGGGGGGTGTTTGGGCGGCGAAGGGTGGGCGGTAGTGCAACGGAAGTGGTCCTACATTCAGTCATTGAGTAGCATGTACCTGTTGAAGTGATGCATGTTATTCTGTCTAGACTTTCGTTGTTGAACAGCTACCCGACGCTCTGTCCTCCAGAGTCTGTTTTTTTCCCCATTTTTATCAGCAGTTCTGCTAACGAGAATAGCCACTGAACTGGCTCTAATGAGCAAGCACACAATGAGAGAATTTATGGACGAGGGCAAGCTGATCCACCCTGCGTGAATTTGTGCAGTTAGACAAGATGACCTTACGAGGGCTGATTTTAATGTTCCCAAACTGGTGACCAGTCACAACAAATTTGATTAGTGATGGCATATGCCCTCTTTCCACATTCACCCATTCATAGACCATTAGATTAACGAACATCGATGCGTATTTCAAGCAGACATAGGCACTTGTACTTTTTTTATTCCTGACATATTGCATCATAATGAATTCGAGCAAAATCTTTTCCGTACACTAAAAAAAGCTAAACTGACAAATGACGTGGGAGGAGGAATTGCACCGTATTTCGTTCCACTCAGCTACACCTTATATTGCTTGCGTGGCATAAAACAGACTCCACAGTGTGGAAATTTCTCTTTGTGTACAGTTGTGAATCCCGAGCTGCCTGCTGTATATAGTTCTGCCTGCTGCACACTCATGTCTGATGCAAACTAGATTGAATTGGGATCATCCACCCCGAATAAATTTTGCAGCTCAATTCAATAATCCTCCCAACAGCAAAAAAAAAAGAGAGCAAGAAATCAATTGAGCAGTCACTTCAAAGAATATCTTATCTTGTTTAAGGTAAAATTGCGGTTATGTGGCTTCCTCTGTTGAACACCCAGAAGAGTAAAATATTTATAATTTTACAACAAATGCTGCAAGATCCATGCTTTGTATGATTATCTTCAGCATGTGCTTAAATTAATTTAAAAAATTAAATCAATTTTTCAAACATCCAACAAAAATCCGAATGAAATTTAACTGGTATTATAACAAGTAAACCCCCACATGCTCTTCCTTTTTTGAGCAAACATAGCAGCCTTTGAAACAAGTAGACAGGAAGCAACCTTGTTATTAAGGGTCTGGAGAGCTCAGTATGGAGTTATCTGGAAAGGAGCTCAGATCTTTGGTTCACAAGCACAGGCTAGATTGGCACATACTTGAGATGAGCTCTTCGCATACACACATAAGCGAGGGTCAGTCGTCATGCTGTTAAGGTCACATCCACTGTCAGCCCTACAGAAATACAATCAGGTCCATCAATATTTGGACTTATTGTTGTCTTGAATATAATTTTATGTGTGTGCACATGCTTTTATGGGAGTGTTTTTATGCATTATGTGCCGATGCGCATGTGGCTGTTTATGAGCGAGTGAGTGAGAGGTTCAGAATTTACAAGCATGAATGTTAACCTGATTAATTCTTATCAGCAATAAAAGTAATTATTTTCCCTCCCTCTTAAATACACAGCGCTAATCCAGTTACAAGGCTCTGTATTTTTGGGCCACCGCTTAATTGTGCCTGTATGCATAGAGAGTGGAGAAAATGGCAGCTGTAATCGTTTGGCCCTGTATTTAATTTAGAGGGCGGATAGTGGGAGAGCATCAGCCGGTTTCGAGCATAATTTTCCGTATGAAATCAATTAAACATGCAGTAATACAGTAAATCTGCCTTCTTCAATGACAAGTGGCACTATATCTAATGGTTACCCCTCCCCCATCTCCAACCCAGTTTCCAAAAAGAGTTTGACATGAAAAATGCAAATTTAAAAAATGTGATATGTCAATTATCCCAGACCTGCATAGCATGTTTTACAACCTGAGACCAATGCAAAGACAATTTACGCACTTAAAGGAGAATTCCGGTATGAAATTGACTTGGGGTGTATTAAAACATGATAATGAGTACTAACTTTTGTCGAGTACCCCACCTCCGTACGCATGCAACATTTCGAAATAAATGGCTTTTTAGCCAAAGCTCCCAACAGGCTTACAATGGTAGCGAATCGGGCATAGCATTGCCATGCAAAGAAATCGCTATTTTTTTCATCATTAACAAGGCTCAAAGAAGCTCTACACTTCATTGGTAGAATTCCGAGGGCCCTGACATTTAAAACGAGGCACTGAGAACTTTAAAAATGCACAGGAAGTTTATTAAAAAGACTATTTATGCAAACAGTATCATGAGGTACATGTTTCAATACACCCCAATTCAATTTCACACCGGAATTCTCCTTTAACGTTTATACTGCATTGTTTCAGGAAATAAACACTCATTCCAAATTTTATGGCTGTAAAACATTTCAGAAAAGTTGGAACAAGGTGTGTTTACCACTGTGTTACATGACCTTCCCCATTAACAGCGCGCCAAGTAATCATTTGGTGAACTGATAACACTAATTGTTCTAATTTGAGGATTTTTTTTCTCCCCAATTCTTCCTTGATATACGTCCTCAGCAACTAAGACATCCGGGATCGTCAATGTTGTATTTTGCGATTCTTCAATCACAGCATATTTCAAATGGAAGACCAGTCTGGACTGCAGGTAAGCCAGGCTAGCAGCTGCACTCCCTGAAGCCATGCTGTTGTAACAAACGCAGAGAGATGCTTTCCATGGGTTTGTTGAAATAAGTATGGCCGTCCGTGAAGAGACACCTACAGACAGCATATGATGGTCCAAATTGCATAAATTCCAAAACTTTCTAAACCTATCGCACCTATTCCAGCATTTTTTATGACATTTCGCAGGCATCACATTCAGAGTACATGTGTAAATCCCAAAACTATAAGGTTGATACGAAAAAACATTAGTATTTTGTCTTGTGCTGTCGCAACTCTTTAGGAAATGGGGTTGTAAAAGTCTCCACGAGTACCCCATCTTTACAGAATATATTCCTTCCCTGAAACTGTGATGAACTCATAATTATAAAACAAATATAATAACAGTGTTCCCTGAAACTGTGACAAACTCATAATTATAATTTTAAATCAAATAAAATAGCAGTGCTGCTGAGAGTGGTTATTGAAAGTTAGATGGCAGTAAACAACGCAGTTAGACGGCAGGTAGGCCAGGCCAGCAGCCAAACCCAGTCTATATGAAAACCAAGGCTCTAATTCCCTATTGGATGTGTTAATATACATTCTTCTCCTCCCCACCAGGCACCATATACACAACATCTCTCGTCAGGATACTTTCTCCATTGTTTCATTTATCGTTGATGGGATGATGGAATAATCAAAGAAGAGCCAGTAATATACAAAAGCTGTACTCCCTGGCGCCTGACACAATCCTCCCAAACTCACTAGAAGCTCTTTTACTTGGGGCATTTGGGCCAGACAAGAATGAAAATTCAGCGGAGGTCAGAGCTCGAGTCTGATACACCCCATAGATCAGCTGCTGATTCCCTCCATCCTTTGAATTGATCTGAGAGAATGACTGACTGGTATCAAATAGCGAGCTGAAAATTGGTGGAGTGGTAAACTTTCCCTGAGCCAATTTTCAGTCTTTTTTCAAGATTATCAAAGCAAAAATTCCCCAAAAAATACCAAAAGAAAAAGGCATTTCTCCACAATTAGGCTGTTGTGCGTGCAATTACTTTTATTTCAAAATTATGGATTCTCAAAAGCATTTCAAAGTGTAGGGATACAGCCCACTCTGAACACAAGGAGAAAATTCACTGCAAAGATGTGGAATGTGCACATTTTGTCAGTTAAATTATCTTGCGGTGCAGGTTTTGTTTCATGGCCTTCATTACAGGCTGTGTTTGAACGTTACACAGGAGTTAATAAAGTCCTGTATCGTTTTTCTTCCAGTGTGCTTTGTGATCAAAGAGACTGCCCTCCCAAGGAAAACAACCAGAGAGGTCGTAATTCCAATCGGCCAAGACAACCTGTATTTAAGTTTAAGTGACAAATACCCTCTAGTGATTATGTCCAGAGCATAAAAGGAAATTAGGAGACGTCTTTATATAGTGAGGAAGTCCTTATAGGTGGGCAGTCTGGCTTGATGTTTGAGACTATTAAACTACAGACTGACTTTATACAACTGGAGACTGATGTTCGATCGCCATTCCCAACCGCGAGTCAAACACTTGTGACTGTGAGTCACAACTGCTTTTTTTTTTAAATCGACTCCAAACGCTAACCCTGACCCTGACCCTGAAACCTAACCTTACTGCGAACCCCAACCTCAATTTTCAGGAAGTAGCACTTTTAATAGAAGCCAGAAAGTTTTACCTCATTTTTTTTTGAAGATGCAATGCCACCGCTTGTTTTGGCAATTAATGAAAAACTCCTGTTATGCCAAGGGTCGTATAAGAGGAGTGAGTGAGGATTTGTTGAGATTATATATTTAATCTGGAAAAATACATTTTCAATGTCCTCAACAATATACAAAGAGGCAGTGTGTTCACATTACACGATTACTCTGATCATTGGCACAATTAACTAAGGAAAGTGAATGAAAACATATTAAGTCCATTGATCATTTTAAAGTAAAGCTCTCCATCCCACCAGATGGGCTGTCATCTTTCTGACTACCACAAACTGCAGATACAGTTCAAATGGAGATCCAGTTCACAGGTTTTATTTAGAAGCGTGGCTGGGCAATCCAGGTCAATAACAGGCAGTGAAACTTCAGTACAAATGGGCAAATCCATAATCAGATAATAGTCCAAACATCAAAACCAGGAAGATGGTATATTAAAGCCACATTGCAGAGATCCCGAAACCAAAATGCCAAATTAGAAATCAAACATAGATATCTGTTGGACACAGAGGGCAAGACAGAATCGGAAACCAGAAAACAAACCAAATCTTACACAGGCGATAAACCGCTTGCTTGATTTCGAAAGACACTTAGCAGGTTAAACATTCTACATACAATATCTGTTGCAACGTCTGCTAGAACGTCATTCAAACCCTTTCTTTTTTGAGGTGATCATTGTAAAAAGGGGTGTTAGGGTCATACGGCGACTCAGAAGATAAATCGCTCTGTTTTTAAAGACAGCTTTGGAGCAGCACCTTACAATTAGCTGGTGGACCACATTAGAAGAACTCTTCTGGTAAAGAAGATAATTGGCTAATGGAACCGCCCTGGCCCACTCCGCAAACTCAACGCAGCCAGTGTTAACACAGCGTTACTCAGCTCTGGAACAATTACGCCATTGGATGCATGGTAAAATGATCAGAATTAATTTGACTCTTATGGAGTGGAATTTACTCTTACAGAGTCTAGTTGAGTCTTGCTGAAGTGGGACCAAATCGACTCTTTAAGAGTTGATTTTACTCTGCACTTTTTGCTGTGAGGCAACCCATATCAGACAATCTGAAGAGAAGAAAAGGCCCGGAGTTCAGCCACGAGTCACTCAGAGCGAATTTCAGCGAGCCAACATGTGCAGACACCCTCCAGGACACTGGGAGTAGGGTGGGGTCCAAAACACTTGAAACACACATTTAGGAGACGTTTGCGATAAAAGAGCGGGAGACGGAGTGGGTCACCAACTGTCTGCTCTCCTCATTTTTAGCGGGAAGATTTATCGCGGTAATCGCGCCCGCTGTGGTTGGGCTGCTGCAGGGCAGGATGTGCTCCTTCGCGTTTAGCTTGTTCTGATCCTGCGATGCAAGATTTCAGTTTTAATAAATGGCTCTAAAGGGATTTGTCCCAAAGCAAAAGCCGGCCTCCATGTTAGGCGTGAGTAATTTGGGTCCATGGATCGCCTGGAAACAACACAAATTCTATTAGACTGGGTCATACGGCAGGCACTTCATAGCCTGTGGGTCTATCCGCCGATCACCCCAAGTGCATCTTGGGACTGGAAGTACCTACATGGTGGTTGCGCATGCCAGCCAATCTCTCCAGGCAGTAGAGTCAGCCATTTCAACTGGCAGCTTGTTAAGAGCTACTGGAATATTCTGGTGAACCCAAGAGAGAGAGAGATAACCTGGACAACGGCAGCCCAGTCATCAAGGCAAAACAAACTTGCTGAGCGTCAACCAGACCCAAAACTAAGCATATACACCCTGGAAAATGCAGCAAGTTGAGAGACTGGAAAATTTTGAGACATGGTTAATGAAAAGAATGCCAAAAATGGTAATATTCCACAAAATTATCTTACATATTATAACCATCTGAATTCCTGCCCCATTTATTACAGAATATTAGGATGATGCGGTCCGTGTCAAATTCATGCCCTCACAAGTTGAATTCTCAGCTTCCAGCAGACAAAATAAGGGTGTTTTTTTTCGAGGATCAAACTTCCAATCAATCAGGATTCAGTGACTGTTTGTACTGCGGGCAGTAATGATTGGTGGATTGGAAAACAATAACTCAAATCCAGTAGACCAAATCGCAGATTTCGCCACCCTGTCATACATGCCCGTATTCCCAAGCCGGCCAACCATACACAAAGTCTCAGTGTCAGTAGATGGTGTGGCTTGTCCGTTAGGGTTCATGGACACTGGGACAAAGCTAGCGCGATGCAGACACTGGTTTGGATTAGCAGATTCTCCAAGAGTAAACCAACTAATTTCAACACCTCTCTAAAATGGATTCTGTCAACACAGGAGGCGCAAGTTTTCCGGCATTTACTCCATGTTTCATTTAGCAGAAATGCGCTCCGACTTTGAAAAGTTATACCTTGATGACAGACCAAACCTCAGTTTGTCTTCCACGCACAACAGTGACGACACTTTGTGCATTTCAGCTCAAACACCTGCAGATTCCACCACATAGCTATTATTATCGCAGAGCAGCTAACCTCAGATAAACATATCCGGAAAGGGAAATTTAAAACAGCATTGCCCCCTCTATTCCTCAACCACCAAAACTTTGGGCTAAAAATGTGACTCAACCTAAATAAACATTAGCACGCCTCATGGTACATTCTTAAACACACCATGTAGCAGCAATCGCAGATGTAGCAACAAGAAGGGGAAAAGAAGAATTAGGCTGCAAATAAGTAATGTCATTTTTCAAGCTTTGGATTGAAAATATTGTACGTGCTGTGGGAAGCCTGTAAATGATTCATTTTTGCTCAGCCAATTTCTGCTGTGTTCAAAGTGCCTGGATAGCCAGGGCTTATTAGAGGCCCTTTCTCATTCGAGGAGCTGAGGCAAGACGTTTCCCTGAAACAAATTTACGCTGGAGAATAATGCTTCTATGTGCGCTGTTTTTAATGGTAGGTAAGATTATCAGCGAGATAACACCCACTTAAATCCCCATAATTTGAAATAAATCAAAAACAATAATCCATTAGGATTAAAGGAAATGATTTTTGCCATTTCCACTGTTCATTTTAATGATGAATGCATGTTTAAAAATGGATGAATTCACTGTATTAATAAGTAACCATTTTTGTGAGTCTATCCTGTTCTTGCAAGAAAAAGCAGGCAGTATTCTGGTCCCTTCTCACCTCTAAGAAAATAAGGCTATATCAAGGCACGCATTGAGTCTTTACTCCTTTTTTCGGTATCGATAAAATGTTCAAAGCCGACCTTCTAAGTTCTACCGAAGCACAAAAAAGCCCGACCAGAACCAGCGGTGCCAGGTCAGTTTGCGCCCTTTCTGTAACTCTGACATTTTATTTTGGGCTCGGACAGATTTGGGTCATAGACTGTAGCTGGCCCTTTATATGCAAAGCACTGCAAGAAGTGGCTGAGCTGTAGAAGAGGCGAAGTGATTGCCCCGAAAATTCAAAGTAAGTTAGCACTCACTTAAACAAAATCAGTCACGTCAAACTTTAACATCATTTTCACCCCATCAGCAAATAAAAGCATTCTTCATGAAATGCAAATTCTGGCAACACCTTCTAAAGCACATGGCTATGGCAGCAAAATAGTAACATCAGCATTACTGCAGTATGGCCCACTGCACAGTGATAACACTTTAAAATGAGAAATTCAGTAAATTAAATTTTGTTTGCAAAAGCCATAAGTTGGACACTTAATTGAGGCAGTGAAGCATATGCACATCTTTGGATGTTAGTATTCCAGTCCTCAGTCGGTTTAGTCGTTAGGCTAGTTTTGGGATGACATTGGTTCCACATAAAGCTGCCAGTAACTTGGGTACACTCTCAGAAATAGGGGTACAGCAGGAGTCCATTCTGTTCCCCAAGGTATTATGTACCCTTTAGGGCTAATTTTAGGACCTCAAGGTGCCTGTGTGAACCTTTTTAGGGTTGAAAAGTCCAAAACAAATAAAAGCCCACTTCTAAGATACAACAGCAGTACCTTTAAGGGTACTGCCCCAGTGACAAGTCTTGGTTGTGGCATACAATCAATATTGCCATTTAAAAGCCCGGCCATTTCAAAGCCTAATTTGATGAATATTAAACAATGGGGGCCAGTTTGAAGAGAATTTGGGCTTCGTAGGGTACGGCTGAAATTCTGGGCCCTCTTCAGTGGTAATACTGAATACCTCTTCAGTGGTAATCAAAGTAATACTCAAGTAATACTCAAATGCTGTCAAGAATGACTTCTGGCTTAGCATTGAAACTTAAATAGGCAAAAAAAAAAAAGAAAGCGCTCAAAACTATGTTGTGATTCAATGCGCTATGTTTGGCATATGAAAGGAGATAAAAGGAAAATCACCGGGGTGAAATGGCAGGCCTTCTCCAACCATGACAATATACGTTCTCAGAAAATAAAGCAAAATTATTGCACCTGTAGGGGAACAGTGGCTTTTCATTGGGGCCGTACCCTCAAGGGCACTGATTCCCAAATAGGGTCCTGGGGGCCCCCTCTGTTTGCTTGTTACATGACATAAAAACAGACATCAAATGGAAGAGGTTAATTGGCATTGTGCGTAACTAGGGTCACTTAACTGCTGAATATGTAGTAACTTTTTTTTTTTTCTTCTTATACTTCAATGCAATGGAGGTGGCCTCATTATCATTTGGGTAACCAATGAATTCTTCATTATCAACTAGACGGTTAATATTGGTGACCAGGTGTACATAACAATTAGGAGATTGCTGATTGACCTAAGTATTTAATTTAATTGATTATAAAGAATTCATCTCTTTTCATGCAGTTACATTTGTATGGAAATTTAATGTTTAAAATTTAATTCAAGAAGTGCTACATTCCCACAGAACATTTAAGTTTCAGTAATCCCACAGTATTAGCTCCTGGTTTTAAAAAGATTCTGGGATTGCCATTGCAGTTGGAAAGAAAACCAGCAATACAGGGATCCCCCAGGACTGAATTTGAGAAACTCTGCTCAAAGGTACACACATTGTACTCTAGAGAATATCACATCATTTCTTTGCTCCTGGAAAGTTACACATTGTTACCTTGAGGTGCAATAGTTAGTCCTTGGGGGTACATAAGATTAGAATTTACCCTGATGGACAGCAGTGGACTCCTATTGCACTCCAATTTCTGTGAGTGTACCCATTCTGTTTTACCTCACGTTGGGGATTCATCACAGGATTTGTGACATCCAAATTGTGGCCATAATCTCATAAATGATACAAAACATACAAAAAAATCTCTTTCTGTTGCAAAATGAAATTAGAAATCTGGCACTGCTGAACATTTTAAATTGAATCACAATGGAATGAACAGCAGGGCCCCCCTGAAACATAATATGGGGTCCTCCAAGGCTTACAATTTGGACCACTGCCTTTTTCTGAGGCATGAGCATGTTCAATCACTTGGAATGTTACAGGGCGTTTTCTGCTGAGGCGCAGACAGGGATAACAGCTGTCAATGCTAAAGCTACTCGTTTGTGCAAATTTTGAGTGGAACCAAATGAGGAACAAAAATGTCACAAGTGAAATATGATGTCAATAAATGCAAAGTATTGAACATTTGAAATGGAAATGAGGGTTTCTGAATGTGAAAGCACATAGAGGCAAAAATATGACATGACAAAGCATTCACACTATCTGGGGGTGACATGGAAAACTTTTACATACGACGGTCATGCCTGAGATTAACACAAGGTATATGATGCAGAGTTTGCTTGTTTTCTCGCTTTGTGCCCAGCCCACTTGACCATAAACAAGTGTATAAACATGCCAGTGATTGGTCAGTGACATAATCTATGCCACAGCAATGTACCAACCTTGATTGGTCAGTGACATAATCTATGCCACAGCAATGTACCAACCTTGATTGGTCAGTGACATAACCTATGCCACAGCGATGTATCAACCTTGACAAGAGAATGCATTTTAAATTCAGGTTTTGAAATCAGGGAAGCATTCTACCAACAGCAACACTGCAAAATAACACTGAGGAGATTCCTATTTTGCTGCTGTGATGTGTCTGTCTCTGACAGTGGCCACATACCACAAGACATTGTTGTCTCTCAGCACAAAAGGACTCTAAGATCTGGTCTTTATCAGTAATGCTTTACAGGAGAGCTGGTGAACCCAATTCTGCAGTTGAAATGGACCGTTCTAGGCCAACAGGGCTCATTTCCCGCCACTCAACCCTCCCTCAAGGTCTAGTCAGACACACTGTATACATAGAAAATAAAACAAGGAGAAAATGGAAGATAAAGAAAGAGAGTGAGCACCTGGGTGTAATTTAATGAAGCAGGATTGAAAATGTTTCCTCCGCACCACTGAAATTCCCTTCCACTGCACTTTATAATTAAAGATGAAAAATGCAAACTGAAATCGGAAGCCCTTCTAACTTTAGGGTTGTTGGCCAAGCATTTAAAATGGGTTCTGCAGCATTATCTTGCGTGCAGAAATGTGTGTATTGCGCTTCGCGGGTGGGATTCAATGAGAAGGAATGTGCGGCACAATTGGAGACCCTGAATCACTGCTTGCGCCCTTTTTTTTTGCATGTGTGCTTGTATAATGTCTCCACATGTGCCTGACTCGCATAAAGGTGATGAAATAGGATCGGCCGTCCCAGGCAGGCTGGCTGAAGGCAGGACTGTTTTTGAGCAAAACTCTGCAAAGTCTCGGAGAGGCGGCCTGCTCACTGGCTGGCACTGTGGCAGCCGAGCTCAAATGGCCGTGTCGCCTGAGGGGCTCGTTCAACCCTCAAAACAGCAGGGCGGATAGAGGATTCTACTGGAATTACCTTGCACACAAACTCAAACCTATCGCATTCAGACGCTGCACAAAGCTCCACTTGAGATCCAGAGCCACCACAGAAAAATCAATATCCTTAAGACCACACACGGCATTTCTCCGGTTGTCCGCAGATTTTTTTTCTGAGACTGGACTAAAGTATGCACCAGGTTACATTCCAGTCAGTAGGTGCCTCTGCCGCTTATTAATTTGGCTTGACTGAGCTTCTGATTAAGTGCTGAACATTGAACTTATTGATAAATTTCCAGTGCTTTCAGCCTAATACACAAGTAATGCAAGACTGAAAATGACCTATCGTTATTATTAACAAGATTAGAAGGAAACCATAAATTGCCTCATGTATAAACTAATGATTGTTTATTTATGAGCAAAATACAGAATGTGTGATGGCGCATCAGCTAAGACTATACACTGAATTTTTACAAAGGACACGACACTTGTCAAGTTAAAACAGTGTACCTCGTATAGCTCATTTTTCAAGTAACTGACATAGAACCTGACTTATTAAAGGCTGAGAGCAATAAACTTGTCACAGCCAGGACTCAGGGAAGATCCTTCGAATCTTCTCAATATATTCTCTCAGTCCAGATTTCTACAATAAGGACATCCCACATGGAGATCAGTCGAAGGACGGTGGGGAGTCCCCCAGCAACTTTTGGTAATTCCTCCGCACTTTGCAGTTTCTCACTTTGCGATGGCTCTTCCATTTGCCCAAAAAAATGCACCTTAGCTACAGTTAAATGTTTTTGGAGAGGCTTCACCTCTTGCTGGTATCTGGGAAGAGAGGACACATCTCATGGGACGTCCAGACCTTCCAGAAGAGGAGCCCGGTGTGGTAATAGTTTTTAGCCAACCGGCTGTTGAGCTATTGCGGAGACATGGCCTCCAGGGTTGTTTTTGTTCATCGTCAATTTCTCCAAACGTCTCCTCCGAAACTACTGGGCAAATTCACTTCAATTTGAGAATAAAGCATCCTTGGAAACATGATTAAAAAAGGTGTTCACATTTGCATTTTTTAAAAATTAATTTCCTTATGTTTTTCATCTGAAAACTTTAACAGCCCTCCTCTCTGTATTTACTGGCCAGATTCACTTCAGAGCTGGTCCGGAGCTACCTTTCTCGACAGTGAGCCACAGTGCCGTTTTGTCAGTGCTATTCTTTGTTTTCTTTTCAAGATAAACAGTGAAAAGAATTTGGGCAGGTAAGCCAAAATTGTTCTAAATCCAAATCCCAAAGTCAGCACTGATTTCAGAGGTAGAGATACAAGGATGCCCCCCACTCCCCAGCAGTAATGGTACGACCCAAGTTCTCACCAATTTTTGTGTGGAGAAGATACATGCTGGTGCTTGAAAGTGCGGTTTGAGCGAGATGACACCAGATTCTGTGGGACTCTCAGTGCCGCTGCTGGCTTCACTTAAAGAAGAATGCACAACTGCATTTGATCTTCGAGATCTGGACACACAGAATTCGAAGTCTCTGATGAAGTGTAAGATACTCACGCTTTTTTCTTTTTTATTGTTCAGACATGAAAGGGGGTGTTGACATGACAAAAGAGCAGACTCCCCGAGTCTTGGGCGGGCAAGCTTTGCGCCTGGCAAACAATTACGACACACACATTCAACTTACTTCTCTCGTGGACAGTTCTGTTTAATGAGTGTGTTCAAAAAGTCTTTGCTGTGTTCATAAAATTTGTTTGCCGTTTACTGAGTGTAAGGCACACACAATTCAATTACCTGAGGTTTTGACAAAATCCCTGTATCTTGTCATTAATACACAGGGTGATTGAAGTCTCCGATTTCTTTAATTATTTGACCTGACTCCATCAGCAGACATTTAAATCACCACTCATGATGACCTGAACTTAATGCAGAAGCTTTGAATCATGTCAGTGGAAGCCATGAAAAAAATGAAGCCAGCCAACCAGCGACTTCAATTTCATCCTTCTCAAACCTCTTTCATACTTACTCACGTTCATGTGTGTCAGGATATAGATTAAAAGCGCAAACAGAGCTACAGTGCAGATGAGATTCTGTACCTTGATGACCGAGAGTCATAATTGAGCATGTGCAAGAGGTCAGCAGTAATGTGCTGGAAGCCTCCCTCAGTCAGGAGGGAACATGGCGTTTGGCATGCTAATCCAGGAAGGGTCTGCCTAAAATGCCCATCTGCTCAGATGGCATCGGCTCACGCCGGGCTGGTGGTCAGATACAGGACCAGGGCCATGACAGCTGGGCCTTCATCCATCCATCAAGCTATTACATCACAGACTTATTCCAGGATTAGCGGGGACAGAGAGGGCAATTGGATGGACACATTCCAGAGCTGACACCCCTTGTATTCAAAACATCAGTGGGAAGCCTTTTTACGGCTTTAACCTAGCATTGTATTTCACGAGACGTTGAACAAGCGTATAAGTTTTAAGTGCAGCCTATACAAACTATCAAGAGTCTTTAATAATGTGCCAAATACCAACTAATTGGGTTAGCCAAATATAGATTTTAATATTTAAAGGACTATAAAATAATGAATTCTGGTAGAGCATAGAACCGGAACAAGCACTCACAATGCCCCAACGATCAGAAATAAGTTAGTCATTTCAGCACTTTATGATGGCCGGGTGGATTTTGGGTGATATTGCTAATACTATACCGACATCTGTCATGTTAGTCAGAGAAAACAGACCATAAAACTGTTGTTTGATTTGGGATATGAACAGCACAGAAGACCACTTATGAAGCAGCCAGTTATCACTGTCCCCTTTGCTGATAAAGAAAATGAAACGCTTACATCAATACTCAACCAATGGCACATATGAGAGAGGATAACGGAGATGAGAGGGACACAAAAGATATAGTCTGATATTAAAATACAAGAGTTACATTCCACAATACCTCTTGAGTTTCAAAATATGCAATAAATACGGGCGCTACGGTCATAAACCCGCATAATATAAAGTTCCACTTCAGGTATTACAAGCAGCAAATCTGCATCCTTTCATAGTTCAGAGTGTGAGATTTAGATGGGGGTGATCAGCTGGGAATAGAGGATTTAATTGCTGCGGATGCGCCAGCGTCGACCGAATCAAGGAGCGTGTTTCAAAGTCAAACTGAATGAATGTAGCTTTACTCTCCCAGACCAAAGCAGGGAGTGAAATAAAAATAAATAATTTAATTCAGAATTCCCTATGAACTGCTACATACGGTTAAAAAATTGATACATGTAGTGCAGTATAGAGGCACCCAAGATTTTTCAAATATACATTTGGCTTTAGATGTTTATTTTTTATTTGATGCAGTGGAACCTCTGTAGAAAAAGAGCACATTTTAGATTTCCAAGAGCTAATTTGAAACATTTTTGATATTTCGTTAAAGCAAGTAACAGATGGTATAGCCTCCGCAGGGCCCTGATCTTCGCACCAAGTTCTGGGATTACCAGAAAACGCAGAAACGCTTGAGACAGCCAGTCAACAGACGAACTGGGGCAAATATTTTTGATATGCCCATAAGATATGTATGAGCCAATTGTATTCTGGTCATTAATTTACACGACAGTGTCCCTCATTTTTAGGCAAGGGTGGTGACCCGAAATATTAATGTGGCTCTTTTAAATTTTAAATATGCGTCTTTTATTTTTAAGCACCTTCTGCTTTTGAAATTTTTAAAATGTGTACAAGAGTTTTAGAAAGTACTGTTGATTTACCAACAGAGTCAAAATATATAAATGAATAGATACACAAATAAATAAAAAAGTTGCACACGCAGGCAGAATGCGAGAGACGAAACAAACAAGCCCCAATCGCGCGACGGGACGACGGAGGAGTCTTCCATGAGCAAACAGACAGAAATAAAAACAGGAGAGGGATCGAACACCAGCGATGATGATTACCCACAGCCCCTGACGCTAAAGAAACGCCTTTCCCTTCAGCGCAAGCCCAGATACAGGGTCCTCCTCGTCCAATATCTGTCTCACTCATCATTCCGAACTCCAGCACATTTCACCCGCTCCACTCAGCATCTGTCTATGATCTCGCAGACTATAATGACAAAAAATGCAGCAGAAGTGACATTTAAAGTCCATTATAGCTGTCACCATTTTTCATCCGAGCGAGTTACAGCACGGCCTCGCGGTTTTTTTCTTCTTCTTCTCCCTCAAACGATGTGACTGCATTGGAATGTCGCCTTGATGAATGCAAGGCTACATTTCACCTCATAATTAGTATTATTGGTCGTTGGAATACGGGCAATTAGCTGTTGCGGTAATAACGGAATTGAAATCATTCACGGCCATGCTGCTAACTGTTTCATTTGTCCCATTACTGAGTGATTATTCATAGTGTGAAGCCTTTTACATGGTACACAGAACAGAACAGAGTGACCTTGAAAACTAAAGCCTGTACCATTCTTTTTTTTTTTTTTAAAGGGCTTGAATAAATTCTATGGCAGTAGAGTCAATCCTTGGGGAAATCTATTGTATGGTAGATTGGCTCTGGTCGGACAGACAGCTGTAATACAATCCTCTCTGACCTCCAGAGCCGGCGAGGTTGAAAAGCCACAACTCACCTCATTTGGAGCAAATTTATTGGTCGAGAGCCCCGGCTTCGAGAAATGACGACTGGCAGTTTTAGTTGGTTTCTGATATTCTCTCCCCTCGTCCCCCATCCCCAGCCGACCCCTTTCGCACATAAACCGCACGCTGCACAAGGCAGTCATTTACTCGGCGCGGTGGAGCACCGTATTGTCTTTTATCTCGGTCTTCCCAGACCAGAAGGTATCTAATGCATTTTCCATCCACTCTTATGCTGTCAGAAGTCCCAGCAGAAATGCAGCATGCAGAAAGACATCAAAGCAGACCCTTCTCACGAGCAAGGGGAAACTTCAAAGGTTGGACTTGTTACCTACTGCAAATGTGTGTTCAGCCAAAGCGCGCCACAGATAAGTCTGAACACACTGTGACAATTTCATGCTTTCATTTCAAACTGCATTTCAGCCCAAGAATTAACTCCATTCCTCCAATTAAAAGTTACCATTAAAAAAAATGGTGTCATTTCAATGTCAACCATTTCCTGCAATACCTACCTCCACCAAACGAGTGTTCACTGACTGTTTGCTATTTGCCTGGTTCACTTATCTCTTCAATGGCTGCTTGCAATATAATTTGTAAAGGGCTGATTGCATGCTGTTCTGATTCTTTTGTCAATAGCCATCTGTGTATGCCGTTCATGACACTGTTTGGATTTCAAAAGAGAGGACTAAGGGAGAGACGAGGGGGGACTGGAGAGTTAATGGCGCAGACAAATACATCATCACTCGACACCGTTGTCTCAACAACAACAACAAAGTGCGAGTAGCAGGCACAAATCAGTGCGAGGGCAAGCAAACACACAAACACTTCTGACAGGCAAACAATGCTGCAGCCTCTCCAAACTGGGACACAGAGTCACACTAACCTGCAAGAAATCTCAGAGCTTGACGAAGGGGGCTGGACTGATGACAGGCAGCTACTAGCGACTACAGGGCCAATTGAAGATCAAAGTAATCTGTCCAGAAATGCAAGCTCAGACATGATACATCTCGATCACTCACTTGCATGTATGAGAAGGTCTTTGCCTCCTTCCCAATCTCTTCCATTTTCGCTTATTTGTCATATTTAATTGTTTCAGATCTTCAAACTAATTTTAACGTTTGACAAAGACCGCGTGAGTAAACGCAAAATAAGAGTCATTCAAAACCCGTATCGCCCATATGAAAAAGAATGCCTGCCCTCTTAAACTTGATAACAGGTTGCGCCACCCTTGGTGGTAACAAATGCAATGAAACATTTGCAATAACTATCAATGAGTCTTGTACATGAATGTGGAAGCATTCTCACCCACTCTTCTTTGCATAATTGTTTAATTGTTTTAATTTAGCCACATTTTTCAAGCAAAAACTGTTTGTTTAAGGTGGTCCCACAGCATCTCAACTGGAATCAAGTCAGGACTTTGACTAGGCCACTCCAAAACCATCATTTTGTTTCATGTGAGCCATTCAGAGGTGAATTGCTTGTGTGTTTCAGATCATTGTATCATTACATAACTGAACCACGGTTGAGCTTCAGGTCAGAAACTGATGGCTAGATATTTTGATTTTCGATTTTCTTATAGGAAGCAGAATTCACAGTTCAGTCAGTTACGGCAAATTGCACAGGCCCTGAAGGACTAAAAAAGAGCCCCAGTCCATCAGACTACCACCACCGTGCTAGACTGTTGATATGATGTTCTTGCTGAAGAATCCTGTGTAAGCTTTACACCAGAAGTAAAGCGACCCATGTCTCCCAAAATGTCTAATTTTATCTCTTCAATCCAAATTATCATCCCAAAAGTGTTGGGGTCATCAAGACGTTTTGTGGCAAATGTAAAATGAACCTTTGTGTCATTTTTGGTCAGCAGTGGTTTTTGCTTTGGTTGAATTCTATTTTTGTCCATGTCTTTCTTATTGTGGAGTTGTGAACACTGACCTTAACAGGGGAACTTTAGAAGGCCGGCCACACATGGTAAGATTCACCGCTGTTTTAAGCTTGCAAATGTGAGTTTCCTAGGGCCATGTATGTTTCCTGACACACCCCGTGCGATGACTGACTCCCCTTTATTTAACTTAATGCTGATAACAGCTTAGGTTATCCTTGCCTTTGGTTCAGAGAATATGGCAGCTGTTTTTTTTTCTTCTTTTTTTCTAATAGTCACTTTAAATTTGGTAAATAAAGCATGCCTCCATTGTGCTACTGTACCTCTCAGATGACCAAAAGCGCAGAGAAGTCGGCAGCGCTTTTGGACAGCGCTGATGTACGGCTTCAGCTTTTCATTTTAAAGCTTTAACTGCATTGTTGATTGATCTAGCCTGACATAGGTATACGGAAATGTTTATAAGCCCTTGTCATGATATCCATTACAGTTGCATGATGGTTCTATTCTATTCTGTTGCATGACTGTCATGTTTGGGGGATCGGAGATCACATGCATTCAAAAGTGTTTTTCAGCTTTGCCCCTTAAACTCCATGATTCAATTTGATTCTTTCCATCATTTAACTATACCTGTATATTGAACCGTAGTGGATGAAATGCCCAAAATCCAACGAAAATGTCTTAATCCAAGTCATCTGTCGGCCAGTTGGTTAGCCTCGACCAATATTTGCTTTTGACAGACTTTTTTGTGGCTCCTTTTATGCTGTAAAATGAATAAAGCTCCCATGTCTAACATCATCTCCCTCGCAGCCCCTTATTTTTGCAACCTGTAACATCATTAATAGTCACCATATTGCCTCTGGGCCAACTTTTTTGGAGTCTGTTGCAGTCATCAGGTTTGAAATAAGCATGCACTTTCAATAGACAACTGAATTCACCAGTTAAAGTATCAAATAACGTACTGCTGGAGTGTTTTTAATATAGTAGAGGGTGAATGGACTTCTGAAATCAGCGCTTTTTTGATTTCATTTGCATTTTCCATAATGTTCCAACTTTTTCAGAGGGTCAGCATTGTCTTTTTTGGAGATGAAGAGCCTTGTCATCCAGGCAGAGCCCACCTACCTCTGACTCTGATCAACTGGTGGTTAGTTTTCCTCTCATCTCCCACTCAAAAGTGCTCCCATACCTGACTCTGTGGCAGGCCACTGAAATGCCACCACATCCCCCTCCCCCTTAAAGAGAGAATAAGATGAGCAAAGCAAGGCCGCTGACTTCCAGCAGTGACTGCCGTTTGGTGTCCCCGCGGCTCAGAGGACCTTTCATATTAATGTGATGTAAATGCAAACGCACACCTCCTCACTCCCTCCCTCCCTCCTCCCTCGTTCTAATACTCTTTTTCTGTCTCTCTCTCACTCGCCTGCACACATTATCCATCCCCAGATACTCTTCACTACCTCTCCATGCAAGGCTTTGTCTCATCATTGTTCTTCCGCTTTGAAAGGCCCGTCTCATCCCATAATGCTTAGTGTGACACGCCTATGACACAGTCAGCCATCCGCGTGGCACATTTGCATTTCTCACCGGCATTGAAGGGTCAGAAAACTGAACGGGGATGTGAGAACAGCAACAAAACCCCAAGGACTAAACGGTAATCACGACAGCCGTGAGCCAACGAGGTCTGGTCCCATCAACATTTCTGCACTGTGTACCACTGATAAGATGCTTGTCAGAGAGAGCAAAATGGCGATAGTCCGTAGAAGCTCAAAATATTTCAAACTGGCGGAATGACCGAGTCACATTGGGCCATTGATGGAACTGTTCTTTCTGCTTCCAAATAAAGCAGAGGAAATGTACGTATATCACAGACTCCTGACTCTCTCAAGGTGATTCGTGCGAAAGTGCACGACTGCACAACAGAACGCGGCAAAAGGTGTTGGAAAGGGGGACAGCTTGCAACAATCTATTTTTTATGCCTTTTCCTTGAGAAAAGCTGATGCTGCTGTTTGCGCACGTTTACATTGTAGTCAAATGAGCCATAACCGTTTTTAGGGTTGCAATGGGACCAATCACACGGAGCAGACCAAAAAAAAATACACAGCTTTTTGTACCGCATCTTGTGCAATTAGGAAATGGAGCCTTGGAATCCAACAGTGTATTTTCTTACAGACTCAAACAATTGTGTATATATAAGGGCTGGGAGCTCTGCCATGCTGGACTTGGATTGATCTTATACACCTGGAGACTAGAGATGACGTTTGCAGTGTGCAGCGTAGTGTAGTGTAGTGCGGTGTAGACTACAAAAAAAAAATGTATTTGCAGGATGTGGAGTTTTTTTTCAACTTCATTCCCCAATGGTTCAACATGCCAACCCACTAAGAATGGATCTATATCAAAATTTCCAACACAAATATGCTTTGGATATGGGGGGGAAAAAAAGCATTTCCGCCTTCTTTTAGAGATGATAAGCACAACACTGTAAGTCCTGATAGTGTGGTGAACTCAAATGTTTTGTGGAAATCGATTACCTCAAAAAAATTGTGTAGGCCAACTTATTTGCATTGTCTGGAAGGAACTTAAAGAAAATAAGGTGAAGTTTTTTTTTTAAACATGTTTTTAAGTGCTGTGAACACAAGATCATTAGGTTGGCGTACACATTTTTTTTTTAGCGTAATCGGTTTCCACAAAGTATTTGAGTTCACCGCTCTTATCAGGGTTTACAGTGTAGGTGAGGTTTTCACAAATTAGCAAGAAGCCAGGGAAACGGGTCCTAAACTGAACTTTGGGATCTGGTTTTTACTGGCTTCTCATCAGCGAGCAGAAAAGTAACAGCCCACTTCCATAAGTTGCAGATTTAATGTACTGTTCTACGTAAGTGGATTATAAAATAAAATTAAATAAAAAAAAATTCCAAGCTTCCCTTGTGTGCAGTCAGTGAAAAATGAAGCAGGATATATGATGGACTACATAAGACGACGAATCCCTGATCCCTGTAATGAATCCTGTCTCATTTTAACACCGAATTATTGATGACAGACTTGTCTAATGCAAAAGTGCTATCAAATGGTGACAACTTTGCTTTTCAATTATTACTGCGAGTACAGAAGATGAAGGGGTGCTGATAGGAGACATTAATTCCCCAGGCCTTTACTGCAGCGGCGGAGGGGAGAGTCAGAGGCAGCGGCAGCAGCTCCTCTCCGGACTGGAAATCCGCAGCAGTTCGACAGCATATACAGGGAATCAAGAGACAGAGAGCTGCCTAAGAGAAATTAAAACTTCATTTGAAAGATGTTTCAAACAAGACCCCTGCTGGCAAAATTCACAGCTGTCTGAATGGACGGCTCTCTGGCTGATCAGACTGCTTTCATATTCAGAAATACTCTGATGCAGACATTCGTCAGCGCTACCTACAGATACAGTTCAGACCGATTAAAATGGGCTAAATATTTTACATCCTGCGGGCTCAAATCAGGACAGATACAAGGTTTTTATTTATTTTTTTTTTCCTGAATAAAAAAAAAAAAAAACCCACGGATTCACAGTTCCCTCTTCAAGTACTGGTAGGTGGGATCATTTTGTTTCTGGTTGCAGAAACCAGCCAGTAAAACCTAATCGGTCTGAGTCAGTTTTGTGTGCGTATTATCTGCGACATCACCAAGAGACTATTTGTAGGGCATAGCTGCAATGAATGGTACTAAACAAAATACGTGATTTCAAGTTATCCAACCCATTAAGTCATCAAACAGGAGAATAAGCGAACGGGGAGAATACCAGACATACAGAGCCAAACTCAGCCTGGATGCCAGGGACAGTTATTTTACTTGATGTCATCCATTAACAACACTGCTCCACATGACCTGACAGAAAAAAGTTGGGAGCAGTGACGTGCCGTCAGAGGTCACTTAGGGTAGGCAGAATCCTCACCTTTAAACAAACGGTAACTCTATTACTTTGCTTGATTAGCAATCTGAGGATTGATTAACTAATTCACAAGACTAAACGGCAGAATGGCGTTCCAGTTCTATCCACAACATTACTGCTCAGTGCATCGAACTTAAAATGCTCACGAGACAGCAAGTTTGTTTATATTTGCTTTGAGGAAACTAAAGCAATGCCATTAACAAATATTAAAACCTTTGTTATGCGGCATTCAATGTGTGGTCGATATGTTTACGATAATATTCCCCCCCTTAAAAACATCCTTTTTAATGCCATTTTTTAAAAATAGAGAGTTTATTACACTGAATTACCAAGAGAGTCGAGATTTTTTCCTAATTAATTATTAAGATTAACTTCCTTGCAGTCTCAAATCAAAGTATAAAGGTAAATTTATATTTTTGTCACTATCACCTCTTAATCATTACAGGCTTAATTGAAAAAAAGGTCAAATTGATTGATTGACAATCAGCCATGGTACATGGAAACAGGTAGACAAAATCTAGCGCTAAAAAAGCAAAAGTCACGGCCTACCCTGACCGCACGTCCCTGGTTGGGAGCAGGATCCTGGACTTTGTCCAACCTCCTGCTTGGATATTTCTAACTATCTTGTTTATGATGTAAGTGCACATACCTCTGGACAGGTCAGACACAGACATTCCCCAAATAGATGCCTGCAGGATTTGTTTACATTTCAAGCTTAGGACTGCCACAGCACAGTCCTGATAGCAAAAAAGGCTGCCACTTTTTCACAAAATCCCATTCAAATGAATATTAGTTTGAATTAGTATTCATTTCAAAAAGTTGGAATCAATTTACGATTGATTGACCCCCAACTGCAAATTGTTAGCTAGAAATATAAGTCTAACAAATTGACTGGTATTCAGGGCGTGTTTACAATGACAAATTTTATTTTTGATGCCAAAATTTAAAGTAAATGTTCTGGCTCCACACATGGTCTGTGGCGTCTGAAACTGTGACAAGAGTAAAAAATCTGGATGGCATATTTCCTCTAAAAAAGGAACAAAGGACCATGATTCAGAGGACATTGGGAGCTGAAAACCTTACATTTCATTATGTAATTGAAGCACCTATTACTAAAACCCCAAAAGTCACACTTGACTTGACTTGACTTGTGGGGTTTTAGTAATCAGTGCTTAAATTCACTCTGTGCTGACTGGTTGTAGGTCAATCAAATTGCCTACGGAGTCATTTTGGCCCGTACATAATGCTCCTTGGAAATTGAGAATAAACGGAGAGGTTCCAAACTAATTTGCATTTGTGAATTAGTCTGACGATACGAGACAATTGAAAACCTAGAAATTTCCAACAAGTTTGAATGATAGTCTGAATTTTGAATGAGCACAAAACTAACAGCCCAAAAGCAAAGGTATGCAAGTGAGCTGTAATCAAGAAAACTTGCGCTTGGCATAGCTGCCTTCACTTGCATTCAACTGCCCCCGCCCCATCCCCCATTAAAGCAAGATAGAACAATTGTAATCCAAATTTTGGCTGTAATGATGTTAAAGTCCCTTATCAATACAGCTTTTCGCCCAATATGTGCATCATTTAACCAATAAAAGGAATCGAGTTGAGAGAAAATGCTTCGAGTTGACTGGCTACTTTTGACTTGATCACAAAACACCTCTCAAAAGGTGATTAAGCCTAAAATGCAGTTCTTTTATCCTAAGTTTCGCGTCATCTGTCAAAGACTGATAAGCTGACCAGTGGTTGGGCCACATAATTGGGCACAGAGCATGACACGCCCGGGGTCAGAAGCCTGGGCCTTTCCTTAGGTGAAGACACAAAGGGCCCTTGGCCCTTCCAGCAGTGGGGAGCCCAGCTAGCACGGTCATGCTCAACCTGCTCATGAATAACTCACTACTGTCCCCAGGTCTACCTGAGGTAAGCCATTCAGCTTGAACTGTTGACATATGTAACACTGGCCTTCTCACACCGCACTCTCTCAGATGGCAAGTGCACTTTCCACATCAAAATCTCTTTTGACAGCCACTCAGGTTTCACTCATGAGACTGCATAGTGCACTACTTGAGAGGCGACTGTGAAGAATCGACTGTCTGTGAGAGATGACTGAAGTATGTGCGTTCCCGAAAAAGACAAAGTTAAAGAAACAAAGACGTCTTATTGTGCTAATTTCCAGACTTATACCTCCCAGAGTGGAATTGCTTTACCAAAAAAAGAATTTTTTTGTTTCTAAATTTATTTAGCGGCAGTTTATTTACTCATTAGATATGTCTCGTAGCTGCCGGGCAAACATTGTTTCATGCCATTAATGATTTAATGTATCAAAACTGTTCGTTATTAATGGATGTATTTTTCACCGGGATGTTTGATATTTTTCCGACAATGCAGCAGAGTGATGCAATAGGACGTTGAAATTTCAGACACATCCCTGCATCCAAAAATATCCAGGAGCTTGAGAGAAATTTGTGGCTCGAGTTGGATTAAAAGATGAAGAAACCCAGCCGAAACTCTAACTCTTCCATCGAATTTGACTGATTTGTTCACAGGGCTTTAATAAGCATGCAGAGGTAAGCTCACTCCATGTCTGATGTGGCATTTGGATGGTAGGAACAGCGAGCCGGTTATTCTTCTGGGAGATCTTATTTCCGTCTTCCCCTCCGAACGACACAGTGGTTTTATTCATTTTTTAAACCCCCGCTGACCCTCAGAATTGAAGAAAGAACAGAGAAAGAAGAAATCCAACACTAGATTAGAACACTGTGCAGGAAATTCTGCAGGTGGGATCACAGAGGTTCCTGTTTAGATGAGCGCACTCGCCCACATCCCAGACCTTTGTGAGGCCTGAGTTACTTAACCGAGCGAGAGATCACAGCAAGGCACTTTACGGAGCCCTATCATTTGCAGTATATTGACTTGAGATGATTAGAAAAGCATGTGGAGGGTTCAGTTTGAAGAAGAAACTGATTCATCCCCAACTTTACTTTTCCATTCAGCCTTCAAGTGCGGAGCCAGGGGAAGTGCAATGAAATGAAAAAAAGTATATATATTATGTGGCCACAAGATAAAAGTAGTTCCCACAATTTAGTTAATCCGTGGCCACAAGTTATAAGGCGTTCCCTCAATTTAATTAACTCCTTCCCGCAATTTAGCAAATTCGTGGCCACGAAACACAACTCCCTCCCACAATTTAGTTAACTCATGGCCACTACATATAACTCGTTCTTTCAATTTTGTTAATTTAAATTGAGGGAACGACTTGTATCTCGTGGCCATGCGAAAGCTCAATCATGGGAACGACTTGCATCCCGTGGCCACAAAGTAGCTAAGTTGTAAGAACTATTTGTATTTTGTGGCCATGAAATAACTAAGGAGTGGGAACAAGATTGCTAAATTGAGGGAACGACTTATTTCTCGCAGCCACGTCTCATATTTTTTCGTGTCGTTGCACTTCCCGGGCTTTGTACTCAAGAGTAGAACAGAGAATTTAATTTGATGGATCAAATGCTTGTGGGACGCAACTTTTAAATCTTGATTGCCCAGGATGCCAGTGTTGCGTCAGTACGGCCAGGCCTTGCAGAATTGACTCAACGTCTCAGTCCGCCCCCACCGCCGACATCTCTGTCGACTCGCTGGGGCAATGTGGTGACTGGCTGGTCAGGACAGAGGTAATAAGGAACCAAGAGAAACCGGCACTAGGAGACACATTTCTGAAGCGGGTGACAGGCCGAGAGGGCAGGGAGAGGTTTCCGTGGAGACGGGGCGAGGGATGAGATAGGCGCTGTCATAGCAGCCCCCGAGGCACACGCCACGGTGGGTTGGATCCCATTATTACCCGCCAAACACGGCCGTGCTCGGCCGGGTCCAAAAAAATAAGCCCATTGCGAGTAAAGATCAAGACCGGTCGGGCTCTGCTCTGGCCAGCACTGAGGTAAACAACCTTTAATTCGGGGGATTAAAGGGCAGGAACGAGCCCTTTGAATAGTGTGGCGATTGATCTAGTGTTGCAGCTCTCTTCCCTTCTGTCGAGAGACAGACCATTTTGTGAAACTGACAGACAAGGCCTAAGCGCACCTCGTCTGTATCCGACGAGTGAGGCCGACAAACTGCCACTGCTGTCAGCGAGGTTCTGGCAGGAATTAGGATGACACTGAGAGCCCCAGCTGCTGTCAAACTGTAAGCAGATCCTCAGAACAAAGAAAGCACTCTGACACTGTGGATGAATTGCTTTCTGTTTTTTTCTCCTCACACAAGAAATGTATGAGTGAGTAACTAACTGACTACAATTACATGCTAAACTGGAGGGCAATCAGAGAGCACATACCTCTGCAGGTTTTGATGCACTAGCACCTATAATCAGCTGCAGAATTGGGATCTGTATCTGGATTGATCTGGAAATTTAATTTTTATAACCTCTTTTCATTCCTAATGTCTGACTTCCCATAAAATTTTTTGGAAATCCGTAGAATAGATTTTGAGTTATCCTGCGGACAAACACACACATACATTGCATGCACACATACAAATGATCTCAATACCTCCTGGCAGAGGTGATAAACATAGATTTCCATGAGAATGTGCAGAATGTCATCAGAATTGTATGCTATCTGTGAGAAAAGCAAATCTTCAAGGACAAGGTTGCAACCATTGTGTAATCACCAATTACAATCAGGTCCATGGCCAGGAGTATTTTATTTCCTCATTATTCATTAAAAGATAAGTAGATTAGGCATCTATTGTTAATCTGTTGTTACATAACCAAAACTATGAAGTCCAAAGAGCTGTCACCACCAGTGAACCAAGGCATCGTCAGGCTGAATAATCAAAACGAAGCTGCAAAAAATTGCGTAAATATAAGGTTTAGCAAAAAAAAAAAATTTGAAACTCTCAAAAACGAATGCACACACTGGTAAACTCAGGAAATGGCTTAATAGTGGTTTACCAGATCAAGGAGAAAGCTATACCGAAGTCAGAAATAAAGAGGCCAGTTCACCAGATTTAATACAGTGAGTCTGCCACAGGTCGAACCCCATTGGTTAATCTAAAAAATAGGAAGTTTATAAAAACATCCTTAAAGGACTCAACAAATCCAGAAGAACATCATTTGGACAAATGAGACATAGATCAACTTCTACCACTATCTATGAGGTGTGGTCATGTTCGGACATGTATAGCTACCACTGGAATTGTTTTGCTTGTATGTATTTATATAGTATCTGACTGCAGACAAAAGCAAGAGAATGAATTCTGAATCATGTCCATCTATATTATGTCCTGGGATGTTGCCAAATGCATAAAACAGGTATTTTAGCCCTTTGCACTGTGTTGCAAGTCGGTGGATTGTAAATTGCCATTTGTGCTTAGAACCAGTCAGTATTGTCACTGAAAACTCTTTAATGACAGCGGTTCCAGAAGATATTCCTCATAACTAGACAAATTAGAGCAAGTATCCAATCCTAATCAGGGTACAGGATTGGGACCACATTCAAGTTAACCAGCACCAGCCAGTGTGTCGGTCCAGTTTAAAAGGAACAGGCTCTCAAGCTTAAGCAGGGACCAGGATTGGGACCACGTTCTTGTAAACTCTTCCAACTATGTTCCTCTCTCCCGTTCATGGGGAACGAAACTTCCAGTCCTTCAAAAGTCATCAGGATTGGAACCGAGTACCCCTCAAGAAACTCTATCCTCCTGTGGGACAGTTTGGTTGCCTGGAATCCATCTCTATCAAGTGCTGGTCGTTCCGAAGGGTCACTCACTGATATAGTCTGGCCTCAGTCAGTAGGCCAGCGTTTAGCCCTTACGTCACTAATGAACTGGATATATAAATATTCATGCTTTCTGCCGTTGGCTGATTGGGCGACCTTTTGGCAAGAACCACCAATTGATCGCCGCCATTCGCAGAATAAATGCTGACCGGGTTATCTGTCGCATCATGTTGTCAGAAGTGATAGCTAAGTACAGTTGAGGCCAAAATTATTAGCCACCCCCCTATGAAATTTGAAGTTTCTTCAAGATTTTCCAAAGTACTTTTTTAACAGAGCAAGGAATTTTCAAAATAGCATTTCTGAACATACTGGTTTTTCTTTAGAAGGCACAAATTATTCATATTTGCACACCAAAACAGAATTATTAAAAAAAAAGAACTAAAAAGACCAGGGACATTATTATTAGCCCCTTTAAGAAATGACCATTTATTAAGTAATTGCACAAACCAATTTTGTGCAGTGATGTGCTTTAACTTCACAGGTGATGTGCTTAAAGGTGAATCAGGTGATATCACTCAACAATTAAGTTAAAACATGGTATAAAAGCCTCAGTATGGGTCATTGAGCTGTCAGTTGTCAAAGCACCATGCCGAAAACTAAAGAAATCAATTTGGACATAAGAAAAAGAATTATTGATGTACACAAAGCAGGAGAAGGATATGCAAAGCTATCCAAGCATTTCCAAGTGTCAAGAACTGGAGTGAGAAGTATAATCCAGAAATTCAAAGACAGCCACACAGTACAGAACAAGTCTGGCAGAGGTAGGAAGTGAAAGATCTCAAAGGCCCTGGAAAGAAAACTAGTGAGAGATGTGTCTGAAGACCCCAGAACAACTGCCAAGACACTGATGAATGACTTCTTAGTAATTCTCGAATCATATTCTCGAAGAAGACAATCACCAGAGCTCTGCGCAGGAATGGACTGCGAGGTTGCAGATCAAAAAAAACTCCACTTTTGAAGAGGAGACACCAGACTTAAGTATGCTCAGGACAACCTGGAGAGAGATTAAGCATACTGGAAGCTCTCCATAGAGACACTGCCTATGTTTGGAGAAAAAAGGGAGAGGCCCATAACCCAAAGAACACCGTCCCCACAGTGAAACACGGTGGTGGGAGTATTATGCTGTGGACATGCTTCAGTGCATCTGGACCTGGAAATCTTGCCAAAGTGGAAGGAATCATGAACAAAGAAAGACATGTGGAGATTTTGAAAGAGAACCTTAAGCAGTCAGCAGTAAAACTGGGTCTGGGTCGTCGCTTCATCTCCCAGCATGACAACGATGCAAAACATACATCTCTCTCTCGGTGAAGAACTATCTCCAGAAGACCAAAGTGAATGTAATTGAGTGGCCTGTACAAAGCCCTGACTTAAATCCCATAGAAAATGTGTGGGGTGACCTAAAGAAGAACATCAAGAGAGCCATCAAATCTGGAGGAGCTTGAGAGATTTGCCAAAGAGAAATGGGCTGGGATTCCTCAAAAGAAGTGTCAGAGACTTGTTGAAAACAACAGCAAACGACTGCAGGCTGTTATCCAGCAAAAGGATGCACAAAAGGATCCAGGGGGCTAATAATTTCGACCCTGGTAGTTTTTTTTTATTTTTTATTGTGGAATATTTTCATTTCTGTGTGCAAACTAAAATAATGTAAGCATCCAAAATAAAAATAGGATATCTAAAAAAGCTGTGTTAAAAATGTGTTCCTCTGTTTAAAAGCACTTGGGAAAAACTTTTAAAACAATTACATTTTTGTAGGGGGGCTAATAATTTTGTCCTCAACTGCAGGGACACGTTAACTTATATCTGCATGTTGCGCGTATATTTCCTTTTACTTTGCTACATCATGCATTTTACAACACAACTTACGGCTGTACTCAGCATTACTAATTTGAGTTAGCTGGCCAGCTACGGCATTCGCGAATGTTATTTGATATGAGCTTAAAAATTAGATTGTGGCTTGCTTGTGTTTACTCTTGGAGCGGTTGTTAGGTTTTGAACAGGACAATGTTTGGTCATATCGGCATTTTGTTTATTTCAGTGGGATTCCCCAGTATAATAATGACTAAATTAAATAATACTTGAATGACACAACGTATTTCACTGTAATGGGCATTAGCTATAGCTTGAAGGCCATGATTGCATCAGCTAGGTTAAGCCTATGAAGCTAATATGTAATACGACAGTTGCTAATTTATTCCTCGCCTGTCTACTTTCTTCAGAAAAGAGAAGAAGCTTGTTCCTGTTATTGCAACCTATTGCTGCACAACGTTTCGGCATTTTTAACGTGGATGGCCAACGCTTATTTTGCCGCTTTTCCTCGCTTATTAATATCTGAAATCAATCCAGTACAAGATCATAGCGATAAAGTACATTCCTTCTCCCTTTAAAAACTATCAATGGCAATAACAGTAACACTGAACATATAAACACAAGCATTATTTCAGTTTGAAAGTTTAATTCGTAGTTTGCCGCAGTCCATACTGTGTTTCTGTATTGCCAGATGTTACGAGACCGCTGCTAAAAGAGCCACAGGTCTCGAAAAAAGTTCATTTTCTCCTTATCTGTTGGTCTTAAAAATGCCACTGCAGAGCCAGAATGTTTGGAAGATATGCGGCTTGTGAAAATAAGTCCAGTATTTAATTCTGTGCCAATGGGGCATAATAATCGGTGATAATCTGCGCTCACGTTCACTTCTCCCCATTGGAATCAATTCATTCAGGACCCGCCCCAAGTCTATCTAAAGGGGCGGGGCACCCTTGCGACTGTGAGCGAATCACAGATCTCGCTTGGATTTTGTGCAAACGCTAGCTTTCCGACTGAGGCCAGACATATCACTAGTGACCGTTGGGAGCGACCAGCACTTGATATGTATGGATTCCAGGCAAACAGTTTGGTGCTGACGAAGTCTACAGACCATCTGCCTGCGATTTCTTAAGCCACGGGCTGGCGATTGACAGCTCAAGTTCTTTTATAACTTCTGTACTGAATTGTGCCATCCTAATCCCTGGTTCGTCCCCACCTTTTCTGCAGGAGTTCTGTTCCTCATATTTCCGAATAAGCTGTTAATAAACTACCTATTGGATAGTGATCTGCCGTCGCACTAGATTTCTGGTCTGGTCCGTAACAAGAACAGAAGATACCATGTTGAAATCCTGGCAGAGCATCATCAGAAAATAAACTTGGCATGTGGTGACATCTGTGGGCGTCAGTTTCCAGGCAGACATTAAATGCGATGGATTTACAAGCAAATATTGCGAATGACAATTGACTTTATGATTCTTTAACTTTGTCCATTTACATTTATGCCCACAATGGGGAAGACAAGTATAAAAATGAAATAACAAAATAACATTTTGACAAATTATTCAATTAAAGCTGAAAGTCTACACTTCAAACACATCTTGATTGATCATTTCACATCCACGGTGATGGCAGGCACTGCCAAAAAGATGAAAATGTTTGGCAGAGTCCAAATACTTCTGCACCTGACTATACTTCATCAAGCCTGTCTGAGAACTTTAGATCATTCTCAACGACAACCCAACTATCATTTAATGAGAGGTTTCAAAACAATCGGTTTGTCAATCATATGATACATAAATAAAGCCTTCAACGGGCGTAATTATAGACTTGTGTTTTTAAATTGAAGTCAAGTTGATTTTAGGGGCTATGAGATGTCCGTTTTAGTGATGCAACCTTAAACTTCTTTTCCTTTTCGAGGCAAAAAAAAGCAAGATTAAGCACTAATGTCTAATCCAGTGTGCCCCTCCACTGCAACCAGTCAATGAAAGCCTGCTCACCTCAGCACTAACAGTCCACTCCTCTTAGGTTCAACTTCAGACGTATTTTCCATCTTTCTATCAGCAAAAAAAAAAAAAGCACTTGTATTGTACCAATTCTCTCAGGCTGACTCCTCTAAAAACACATCCAAGGTTCGACATGCATTTTCTCAAATCCACATTATGGTTACCCGTATGCCAGGGGGAATAACTCATAATGCATTCTTGTCTCTCCCTGTTACTGAAAAAATTAGGTCCCTGGAGTAAGGCAGGCTGCTCTGCGGGCTTGTTTGTTGCTTTAGTTACTTGGGGGAGGGGAGTGTTGGTAAACCAGGAAATTATTCTTTATGAGACCAGTTTACTCATGTTTGCTTACTTATCAAAAAAGAGAAAGAATTGAATATGAAATCTCAAACTGGCGGTATTTGTTTGTTGATTTTCTGCCGAGCAGAACCAAAGAGCTCTTTGCTTATTTGCTTAATTGATTTATGCAGCCTCTAAATCTTTAAACGAGCCCTTTTTTCTGCCAGTTTATTTCCCCTTTGAAGTTGGCATTTCAAAAGGCGATCCGCGCAGCAATATGCAAATGACGATCTATGACTTTACCGCAGTTCCGTATGAAATCAATAATAACATAGGAGGGGTTGCGCTTCCATGCTTACATAATATCGATTTCCCATCTGTTTCCAGGCCGGCCGAAACTTTCGTGCTCATTTCTCTGCGGTCTCGGTGTTCTCTTTTCTCTCCTATCTGTCCCTCTCCTCTGTTCCCCCATGACTTCCGTCTGCTGTGCTTGTACTCCTCTCTTAAGTTTCGCTTCTCCCATCTCAATCTCTCTCCTCCTCATACAATCGCTCCTCTCCTGCACCTTCTTTGCCCAATTTACCCCAATTCCTTCTCTCAACTCACTGCACTCCGTCGAGAGTCAGTCCCCATCTCCATCTGCATGCCGTGCCTGAGTGAAGTGCCTGTCTGTTCCCCGCGGTTCCAGGAGTAGGAGAACTACTGGCGGAGGCACAGGCAGGATTATCTTTGCTAAAGAAGACCCAACATTTTTTTACCTCAGCCAAGGAGGTTGTGTTTTTGCCGGTGTTGGTTCATCTGTATGTTTGTCTGCCTGTCTGTTTGTGTACAAAATAACTGAAAAGATAATTAACAAATATCTCTGAAATTTCATGGGTGGGTTGCTATTACATCAGGGATAAACGCTATTGATTACAACTGTGATCAGTTGAACAATTTGGCCGCCACGACGGCCATCTTGAAATCCTATGACATGCGATAACTGAACTTCGCTCCCAGTGATATCACTAAAATTTTGTGGGTTGATTGGTCTCGCATCAGGGACGGAACCTAGCCTTAAATTTCTCATGAGCCATGTTCATTCAGCAAGATTTTGACTGTGCTGCCTTGGCAGAGGTTTGCGGTAACGAAGCATCTCTCGTTTGTCCATTTAGTGGTGTCTGGTTGGATGTTTTGGCTCAGGTGAAATCCTACTCCTTCCATCAGCCCCTCTGTCTCAGCCTTACACCTGCCCGAGGGCTGTTCATTCACAACAGTGCGCCCGGGTCATCTGGGTCAATGTCTCAGCCCGGCGATCACAGACTCTCAAAACCTACCTCAGTAACCAACAAGGAATGAACAAGGACAGTTTCACGCAGATGGTGAAAAACCAAAGCGAGAGTGAGCGATACCCACTTTATATCAACCAATCCTTCAGGCACTTTACAAAAAAAAGACAAAAAATCCCCCCAAAAAAGTGGATTTTCTGCTCATCTTAGGCAAACTAATTAAAATGCATCTGCTTGGCGCTCTACATAATGGTTCGTTTTGTGCCATTTCTCTCCTCAGCACTGGGCTGTGCTCAAATTAGACATTTTCTGGTTCTCTTCAGATGCGGTGAAGCCTCTGATAATGCCGGGAGACAACAGAACAGAGCGAGGCACGCTTCTGATGCATGCGATGGTGCTGATGAGCATGGCTGCGCAGCGGCGCAACGTAAACAGGGCCTGCCTAATTGCTGTCTGTCAGGCCTTCTCAAACCCGACGCATGACTCCTAGTTCTCCAGCTCAAAGGTACGGGTGAGAGGAGAGAGAGGGAACAAACATGCTGATCATACCACTTACATCAAAAACGCCGAGAACAGGGGGAATTTGTCGAGTGCAAATCTTCACACTAATGACCCAATCCTGTCAAATAACTCCAGAGGTGACCATGCTGTTCTAAAATGAACTTTATGGATGCGGATGTGTGTGCGTGAGTGTGTGTGTGTGTGTGTGTGCATACCTGCAAGTGTTGGCGCAGAACTGCGGACAAGACAGGCAGAGAGAGAGGGAGAGGTAGATTGGACAGTGCAGTTTGTCAGTGAACTAACTTTTTGTAAGATTCAGAGCATCTTCTCTGTATAGCAGAGCAAAGAATATTCAAAAAAAATATTAAGAGTGAGTCATAGCACATCTACAGTAATTCAGGTGAATCTGAATAATTCAATTTTTTTGTTTCTTCATTCTGTTTTTGCTTTATTGCACAGAGGTATAATTACCACTCTCCCCAACCCACACCGATCAACCGCCACTTTCCCGAAGAAAACTAATTCTGATTGGACATAATAGTTCTTTAAGTGTCTAGTGATCGCAGAGTAGAATTGATTTTGAAAAGGATAAAGAGTTCCTTGTGTCGATGAAAAGCCGAACAGGCAGGCTGGATGAGGACACTCAGCGTGCCATTTTCTAAATCATTCGGCAATCTTCCCTCTCAAAAGTATGGACATTTCAATCATCAACAAACAGCAGGATCAGCCAAGTTTAACATCTAGAAATCACCATTCCCTACATGTGCTATGCAGGGAGAAGTGATGGATTTTGATGGGCAGTTTAATTTTCCTGGCCATTATTAAAATCAAACCGTACGTAATGATGGAGAATTATGATAAACGCAAGAACCTAACGGCAGGGTTGGTAAACAGCCGACTGACAGTTAGCTCAGTGCAGATTTTTCTGTTTTGTTTTTCTTTTTTCAGGGGTGGGAGGGGATGTGGGGATGAAGTGGGGCAATGACCTTGTCCTACTTCATCATTAAAAATGGCATCCCCCGGGCCACAGTGCATCCTGTCAATAACCCTATTATAGCGAACGGGCAGCTCGGCTGAGGCTGGGGCGTGAAGTTCAATTAACAGAAAGGGGCCGCAAACAAAAGTATGAAAAACAACGCGGTGAGTGAATGGGTCGGCCGGGGGGATTTCGCTGTTGGCAGGAAGTTGCGATGCAGCTTTTTCTCCGCTATTTACTCCGCTCCTTCTCACAACAACGGCAAGCCAACTCCATCCCCACTCCTTTCACGATACGTCCACCCGAATGCGCTTTCATTTCAAATCAGCTTTTTAAAACAAAAGCGATCTCAGTCCACGCTAAAACGACACACCTGGAGTTGTCATACTAAAACGAGGTCAGCAGCATTTTCAAAAGTCCCCATTTTAGGGCTCAGACAAGGAGATCGCATATCCTCCCGGCCCCACATATTGAAAGAATGAAAATGCCACCTGCTCCGGAAACAAACAGCGCCCCCTAAAATTCTAAGTTCAGAATGTTTCCATGGAAACCAGAAAAAAGACAAAATTCATCAACTTCGGATTAGCAAAAGGCACCACCTCAGGTCATGATTAATGTGCGCACCAAGTTTTGTTTCAAAAATATTGAACGGTTTTCAAGTTATGCTCCGGAAAAGAAATGTTAACAGACGGGGGGACAGACAGATGGACGGACAGACAGACAGCCAGACGCATGACTGCATCCCCCGCATTATATGGCGGGGGGATAAAAATGCCACAGTAGTGTGGATGCCATGTGAAAACATAGCAAAAGTTAAGCGTTTTAAAATTAAAACATACTAGTGTGGACGTAGTCGCAAGCGCATGCCCCTCAGCTCGGAGTGGGCAACCTTAAAAAATACAGACTATTTAATTCCTTTTCAGCAGAAGTGAGGAGAGAGTCTGGGTTAGTACCCTAAGCCTACCCGCCCCCTCAAAAAAAAAAGAGGATATCTAAACAATCCTCTCTAAAGGCAGTATGGACTCAGTCAGCTCCTGAACTGAATAATAGCGGCCGTCGATAGTGCAGCCCAAGAGAACACCGATGGCGAGGTGCCAGGCACGTCGTCAGCCCTTGTTCATGACGACGTGTCGTCCGCAGTTGCCTGGCCCGTGTGAAAGCAGCCCCATGGGAAATCGTGCTTCTGTGTGGCATCCACTGTGAGGCACCAATTCAAACTGACTCGCAAAGTCTGTAGGGCTTAATTTACAAGAAAAGACCACCCCATAAAAGGGGCTTCTCCCTCACCATTCTCTCTAGCCCTCTCTGTCAGATTCACAGTCTCAGTTTTCCTGAGGGTATACTTACAGTCCATAAATGTTTGGACAGTGACAGTGTTATTGTAATTTTGGCTCTGTACTTCACCACAATGGAATTAAAATGAATTAATCAAGATGAGCTGGAAAGGTACGCTTTCAGCTTTAATTCAGAGATTTTGAAATTCAGAAGTTATTGGGGCACATTAACATAATAGTAAATGATATTGCCATTTTTCATACTTGGCTGCAAAACCTTCACAGTCAATAACTGCCTGAAGTCCAGAATGCATCGATATCACCAGACTGCACTTCTTCCCTGGTGATGCCAAACCAGGCCTTCACGGCAGCTGTCTCCAATTCTGGCATGTTTTTGAGGCCTTTCGCCCTCAATTTAGCCTTCAGCAAGTGAAATGCATGCTCAATGGGATTCAGGTGATGTGATTGACTAGGCCATTGGAGACCATCGCTCTTCTTTGCCTTAAAAAGTCTCCAATAGCTTTCTCAGTATGCTTCAGGTCTACATCCATCAGTACTGAGAAGTACATTCTGATGAATTTTAAAGCATTTGGCTGGATCTGAGCTGAAAAATAAATAGCCCAATACAAATCGGAATTCATACTGCAACTTTTTTTCGATAGTCACATAATAAATTCAAGAGTTATCATGAGAAGATGACAAATCCCCCCGGCCCCTGCAATGCATTTTCAATAATCCCACAATATCATAAGGCCCCAGGCTAGGACCTGATTAATATGCACAGCAAGTTTTGTTAAAAATATTGAACGGTATTCGAGTTCTGGAAACAAAATGACCATAGATGGACAGACAGATGGACAGATGACCACACTGATGACCATCCCGCCCCCCCCCCCCCCCCCCCCGCCCCGCATCATTACGCCAGCCATACATGCCCACACATCGACACATAACCACACATCACAGCTGAGCTGGTAGGCTTCAGATCATGAGCAGTTCCTTCAACATACTCTTCTCCCATCATGGTGGTGTAATGGATGGAGTTTAGTCGATCTTTCTGTCCATACATCTGGTGGTAAGTACTCCACGTTTACTCTGTTAAAGTCTCGTTGTGATTTTTGAGATTGACACAGATATGCATACCTCCTGTGGGGAGTCCGTAATTTGGCCAACTGTTGTCAACGAGTTTTTATTCACCAGGGAATGAATTCTGCTGTCATTCACCACAGGTGATATGCCTGATCTTGCTTACCATTTGGCGTTCCTGAGCTCGCTAGAGCATTCTTTCTCCTGAGGAATGTCACAAATAGTCGATTATACCATACCTGGTGATTTGCTATTTCTCTGATGGGGTTATTGTGATTTTTCCGCCAAATGACACCTTACTTTACTGGTGTTGACAACTCATTGGACTTCATATCTATATATTAATTCTCAGTTTGCCCGGCTGCTGCAACGTATCCCCTCCAAAACTGCCCGACGGATACCCGCGCCCTCAGGCTTATGGATTCCAGACGAGCCTGCCTCTGTCTGCAACCGAGTGGGATCAAACCGACTCACCCCGTAACTGAAATATGAGCCACTTTATCCACTTTTGCCTTCTTTCACCATGACGATAGATGACATCAATATTTGTTAGGATTATTAGTGACATTCAACCCCAAGCAAAGCATGGGTATGGCTAGTTGAAAGTTAACAATGACAGATTCCCAATACACACAGCACACTGGAAATCGACTGTGGATCATTTATCTGATTTGTTGTGAATGAAACGATGTGGAAACAGAATACACCTGGCCATGGAACAGCTCAGCAGCTGATTGTCAAGTTAATTTTGATCATCTAAAACAAACTTCTGAAAAGGTGTTCTAATTCCTATGCCATATACACAATTCAGATATGAACACCCTTAAATTAAAGCTATAAGTCTGCACTTTGAGCTAGCATTCATTACTTAATTTCAATTTCATTATGCTGTGGTGGACAGCTTTGGAGATCCCTATATTGCTAAATAATTTTGTAAATATCCAAATATTTATGGACCTGACTAAGAAGTCACTGGTTTGCTCTGATAAGAAATTGACTAATTGCAATGCCTCATTAAATAAGTGAGTCAGGGAACAGCAATGGACCAGCAGCCTTTACTGTTTTTCAGCAAAAACTGGAATAAATGAATTACACATCATGCTGCCATTAGAATTTAGCACCGGGCACTAAAGCAGAGTGAATTTATGGAAGCATGTTTTTCCATCCATATAATTCGATGACTGGACAGCGTCATTTTTAACAGAAAAAAAAGAGAGAAATCTGAACCGGAAAATCTCAGCTTTAGCAAATTAATGCCATCACTCATTCATTCGAGAGCAGCCATGATGTTCCAGCACCTGTAGATCATTCCAATACATGCCCACAGCAAGCTCAGCCAAGCTTGTCAAATTCAATTGCCCAACTAGTAATTATGGTCTTACCGGTAAAGCACAAGGCTAGAATTCAAGTGAGGGTAAGCTTCACAGTGTGAGGGGGCTCCAAGTGTGAGTTTCTCAACGAAAAAAATTTACTTACGTTAAATCAGCGCAGTACTGGCCCACAGATTTATAGACAAATTTAGCCAGATAAAAGGTTATGCCACTACAATCACCCTACACTTCAGGACAAGCTAATAATTAGGGCAAGAAAATCTCAATATACCATTGTACTTGAAAATGCAATGAGGCATTGTAATAGTAGATGTTCTCCTAATGTTCTCCCAATGTGCTGGATTTTATTAGCACCAGCACAGTTATAAACTGGCACCTTTTTTGCCAGTTATTTTGACTGTAATTTTACAGTAAGTTGATAACAGTGGTTTTGTGTATGTTAACTGTAAACCACAGTTAAATGCGCGCAGGACTCTACTTACAGTTAAAATAACAAGGAGACAATGTGTTCATTTAGCTGTTAAATTCCGTCACTATATAACAGTGTGCAAGGTATACTGACATTGACGGTATTGTCAACCCCCTGTCAGAAACTGCAATTTGGAGCGGTCTGCCAGTCCCACGCCAGACTGGTAATGCCCGGGGGAGCTGAGAAGTGCGGAGAAACTCTTGTGAATGACTGGGTGTGCGCGGGGCACAAAGGATGCAGGCTTTAATTATGCACGCGTTCCTCCTGCCAGAGGTCCCAGGGGAGAGAAGAAAGAGGGGATCACTCTGGAGTATATTGGGGAGGGAGGTGTGCCTAACACCCACAGCTAGAGTCCGGTCCAGTGCACAGACCCGGACTGTAGCCTCAGTCAGACGGCCGGCTTTCACTGAGAAGCATCTGCTGATCAGCATTAGCCTAACTGCAGATGACGGAGGAAAGAGGAAAGTCAAACTGCAGGAGCGTCAAACTCCTTCCACACGGTGTTAAATATGCCTGTGATAGCTGGGTTCGGCACTGAGTCGCCTTCCAAAGATGATATTAATATTGACACGGCAAGATAATCCCACAAAGGGTCGTTGACATCCATTAACTGGATCACCTGAGGTACATTTTTCAGCAGAAAGGAAAGACAACTGATTTTTGAAAAAAATTTAGATTCCAAATGAGACCGTTAAGACAGTGTCACGTTAACAATGTTGACAAAATGCGAGCGCTCTTCAACGGCTTACAAATGCGGTCTCTCTCTCTCAATCTCTCGCGCCCTCTCTCCCTCTCTCTTTCGCTTCCACTCTCCCTTTCTCTCTCTCCATCTTGCTCTTTCTCCCTCTCGCTCCCTCTCTCTTGCTCTCCCTCTCGCTCTCTCTCCATCTCACTCTCTCTCCCTCGCTCCCTCTCTCTCGCTCTCCCTTTCTCTCTCTCCATCTCGCTCCCTCTCCCTTTGTCTCTCCCTCTCACTCTCCCTCCCTCTTCTCCCTGCCTCTCAAACCCAAGGCAAGCACTTAATGCAGAGCACTGTTCCAGGAAAGATAAGTTGTTTCTTACTACTTTGCAAACTTTCATGGGTGCCTCAATCCCTTGAGGGAGGAATAAAGTGCTTGTAAGTGAGCGATGAAGGAATGCACCACATGTACAGCACACAAGCCATTATCAGTGTTTACTAAGCCAATAGAGACACCACGGGGATCATCTTTAGGAGGATTAGAGAGAAGCCCTGCGGTGACACACATGCACACAGCATTGTAATGGTGCAGGACACATAAACTGTGACGCCTCAGTGTATGCCCAGCTTGTTAATTAAACAGTTGTGTAGCTGAAATGAGTCTCCAACTCCAGTAGTTTGCCATTAAATTTTCGACCATACCTACACATTCCCAGTTATAGCAAGAATTCATGTACACTTGCTAATGCGCACAAACGTATGCACGGCGACCATCAAGCATATTTTTGAAAATAAAAAAAAATGTTTGCGTTTCTTGAGGTTAGTTTTAGCCATGGCATCATGATACGTACAGTAATTTTACAGGTCTCGGGAAATACCTTAGCTGGTTTTATTTTCAACTAGAATAAAATGAATATGTCCTACTTCCCTGACTGGCATTTCAGGAGCTGCTTTAAGTGAGTGAATCAAAAACAAAGAGAGAAAGAAAAAGTGGCAAGGAAAAAACCCACCCTGAGCGCAGATGGAGTTACTTCATCTAAAAGTTCTCATCTGAGGAGGAAAATAAACATTACTCTTCAAAAACATGCAAAAAAAATGTACTCGTGATGGGGCTAGACAATGGTTCTGAGTGTATAATTATCTCCCCAAAGACCGTTAGATTCACTTCCTTTCCCCGAATGCACAGAAAGTGAATTCCTCCAGAGTTAACCAAAACAAGCTTGAATACTGCCGTATATTCCCCATCAATGAGTGCGTGCGGCTGGCCTGGTTCCTCGTGCAATAGCAGCTCTTCCCCAAGCAAAGCACCCCTGGCGCACAGGCACCATGAAATTACTGAGCCACGGAAAACGAACTGCCTCGGAATTTCATTTTAGCCAAGGGAAAGCCAGCCTCGATGTTTTCTGTTGCAGTCCTTCCAGATTTAAATGAGTCGGAACCCCTTCCCCAAAAGTAAACGACACAGTTTTTTTCTGCGTCTGCAGGAAAGCCTCTTAACATAACATCGGCACATTTATTCCAGCCTGACAGCTCGCTCACGTAGTGAACGAAACAAGACCCCGCATTAAATATTTGCAACGTGAATGAAAAATGGAAATTGTAGTTCTTTATCGATCCATTTTACGACAATTGGTTCCTGATATACTGTAAATGTATATGAAGCATTGCATTCAGAAAGATATGGCCAAATGCACATCCTTGCTTCCATAAAAACATGCAATTAAAACCCGGGACTCCGATACTTAAACTCCACTAAACTTTGGGATTGCTGTATGGCCCAGTTCTTGATGATAATTCACGGAACCCCTGCTTTTAATGGCCTGTCTGTTGTTTCTCGAAGATCGAAAGACTCTGGATTCGTGTTCACTGCAAACGTCGCTTTAGAAAGTCAAGCGCCCTGCCTGACGCACGTTGTATGGAATAGTGAGCGCACATGTGTCATCTGATTTTCCAGGTGAATAAATAGTCTTAATTAGTTCAAACAAACAGACGACGTGAGTCCACAGATGGAGCCTGGAAATTCACAGAAACCTCACGTTCGTCAATTTCAGCCCCGACGTGCGGATCCAACAATTATAGGAGCTTTCCCGTATATTTTACGCATGCTTGACTACAGCATCACCTTAAAGGTTAATAAAAACGGAATCGAACTCATGATAGTGTGCATTCACTCTTGATTGAAAGCCATACATTCATTCCATAAACACATGAATCAGGCCTACTGTGCCTGTCAATCATTTGAACTTAGTCAGTATATTACTACAGCATAATAACAGAATTGCTACTAAAATGCTACATTTGTAAAATATAATTGCGTCATGCAAACTACCAAAAGAGCGCGAGCAAATGTATTCACTTGTGAAAGTCGACGCTGAACGCTTTGATAAGCTGGGCAGCTGCATTGGATTTTCCTCTTAAAGAGCATTATAAACAAACAGCATTCCCCTGACGCATAAACATATAATGAATGAATGCCTATGACTATTCCTCATCACATAAAACCTACACAGTGCATTGATCAAATCTCTTTTCCCCAAAAGTAACTTTTTTTCGTTTAGGCTCCATTCTTTTCTGGCGCGTCGGCAGCCAGTACTCGCATTAACAGCAGTTAAGTGGCACGAGCTGAATCGCCTACCTGTCTACCCTGGCTCACACAATAGGAACAAAGTCGCCAGAGAGTGACGGTTTTGAGCAATAGCCTTTAATGGAGCTTAAAGCACATGAGGTTATGTCCAAATGTCGCCATTGTCACACCTTAAGGTGCAAACCTTTGTTTTATTATGACTAATAATAAAATAGACTCCAGCTCGTTACCAAATTTCAGCAGGAGTGAGAATCTTCCCGCACAGAGCAATAAGCAATAGATTAGCCTGCAGACCATTGCCGTGACCGCAGTCAGACACATGAGGGGGACTTAGGGCAATAATCATTCAATCGTTTGAAACAGAAAGGCTCGTACTGAGTGAACATACGAGACACTGAGCACAGAAGAAATCAAAATTTTCGGCATACCTTTTAAATTCTGAACTTTAATCATCACGTCCACTGGATTCTTCAAGCTCTGAGTTATATAGAGGCGACCGGAGTCTCGCTCGACATGTACCGGCGAATCTGCTTCGGTCATAACCTCGAACCATCGCTTCTCAAACTTCATATCAGGAACTGTAAAAATCATATCTCCAACTTTCACATCTTCGGAAACCGTTACGGTGTAGAACAGCTCCTCGGAAACCGCTCTCCGGTTCCTAACTTTAAAATTAGAGGTCCCAACATTAATTCGAAGCGCCACCGGCTCGCTTTCAAGCGATTCGTTACCATTGTCTTTTGCCACTATGTGGATAGTGATGTTATTAATACCTTTAAGAGAATTGACCAGGATCACCTGCCCAGTTTTAGGAATGACGAATATATTTTCATTTTTTGGGAATGCGTGGTAAGTGATTTCACTGTTATGTCCGCTGTCTTCATCCACTGCATAAAAGCGTGCCAGTTCGGAGCCTATTGGGGCGAGTTCGTTCACTTCCAACATTTCCTTTTTACTTATGAATCGAGGTATGTTATCGTTCAGATCAAGCACAGTGATTCTTATTTCCAGAGCGTGATTGAAGCATTCAGTACGGGTGACGCGTAAAGCGTACATTGGCATTTTTTCCCGGTCCAAAGTTTTCGTGGTTTCTAGAGAGAGTTGTGCTTGTTCAGGGTTGTAGACTAAATAAAAATCGGATGCACCTTCTCCTTCTAATGCCATATAGTCTATCGATTCTCTAAGTAAAGCCTGGCATTCCTCTCCAACAGGTAGAAGAAAGCCATCCACTCGGGTCTGTCCCGGTGCGTTTTCCACAATATGCGCATAATAGATATACACATTTGCTTTCGCCAAAGAAAATAACGTCAAAACAAAAATAAACGTGTGCAACACCCCAAACAAGTTCGCTGTTTCTCGATGCATCCTCATGGTATTACATGCAGTCCGTTTACTTTTTCAGATAAAACATTAATCCAGTGTTTCTTTGTATTTTAGTCTATGGACAATTCAAAAGGCTTTAAAAGGTAAGCAAAACAAAATCTCCACTAACCCGGCGAAAATATTGAAATGGACGTGCTGTCATTCAGTCAGCGCAAGTGTCAGTCTAATGCTTAGCTGAAAGTATTGCATCCCCACCGAAGTCCAGCGAAGCCTGATTATACTGGCACGGAGAGATGGAGACTCCATGTGGCACTATGATCAACGCCTATCAAGTTGAAGCCAATCAGAAAGATGGAGGGGACGGACAGCGGGTGTAATCCCGCCCATGAGGAATTCTGCTTTTCTGCACAAGAACATAAACAAGACTGCTCTGAGGCGCAACATCAACCGCTGGAGTCGCGACTGCTATATGCATATCATCAGTTTATGAGCAGCATATATGCAAAGTTTCAGCGATGTCCAATGAAAACTGTAAGAGGAGTTGATTTCACCACCCAACTACCTTCCGTTACGGAAAAAGGGACTGATGGATGGACAGACGGACATAATCTCCCTTTTGGGTTTTAGCCCAGCGGGGGATAAAAAATTTGCACTCATCCACGTCCACGCAACTGCACGTGGTCTGTCCAATACAGATTAGCCTGAGCTACGCAGCAAGTTTACAGTTAGGCCACTTCTATCATCACATCTGAAGTTCAAATCTCTGTTGCTCACATTCTGAGAAAAAAATGATCCGTCGGTGCGATGTGGGCGAGTAGGAGTTACGCATAAAAACTAAATCTTCAGAGTTAATTCAAATTTATTTCAGTGCTCTGGAGAGCATAAGAAAAATTCATTTCTATAGTAGTTTTGATTATCATAAAATGCCAGTATATTTGCCATTGCAGAGATAGCCAACATTAGCATTTTTTCACAACCCTTGTGAGCCCTTAATTGGTTCATCCCCTGTTCCAGCAGTCGACATGTGTTTTTGCAGTTTCAGTTTAGTTTATTCACAAGTATCAGACAAGAAGACACATTTTGAGAATCATATCAAAATGACATGTGAAAAGGGATCACCCCTGGAAAGCTAATCAAGCTTGTAGGAAGGGGCCCAGTCCTACCCCAAATAAACATAACATTAATACAAACAACAATCACATTACAAGGACAAACACAAATCCAAGAAATCATCTCTGCAGCAGTCATTCAGATCCAAAAAATATATACAGTTGTGCCCAAAATTATTCATACCCCTACCTATATTTGTTTTTTTTTTGAGTTTTTTTTTGACAAATCAAATTTATTCTTGCACAAATGTCACAGTAAGTTGACATAAGGCTGTAATAAGTACAGTAATCAATTTTTCAAGAAATACAATACTTTTTAGTATTTTATTTGACAGATTTACAAAAAATACCATGTCCAGAATTATTCATACCTTTTTCTCAGTAATTGATGGTAAAGCCTTTATTCATGATTACAGCCTCCAAACGCTTCCTGTAGTTGATTACAAGGTTTCTACACGCTTCCACAGGGATTTTGGCCCACTCCTCTTTGGCAAAATTCTCCAGGTCCTTCAGGCTTGAGGGTTTCCTTGACATGACCTTGGTCTTCAGTTCCCTCCAAAGACTTTTGATAGGATTGAGGCGATGCTCTGGCTTGGCCACTTCAAAATGTTCACTTTGTGGTCCACTAACCATTTCTTGACAGATTTGGCCATGTGTTTAGAGTCATTGTCCCATCGGAAGATCCATTCCTGCCCAAGACTAAGCTTTTTGAGCTGATTGCTCAATGTTTTCAGTGAGGAACGGATATACTGGTCCTGTTTCATGATGCCATCAACTTTAACAAGGTTTCCAGGCCAATTCGCTGAAAAGCAACCCCAGAGCATTATACTCCTGGCACCGTGTTTGACTGTTGGGACCGTGTTTTTCGGGTTAAAGGTGTCACCTTTTTGGCATGGCATTTTTTGAAAATCTGTCAAAAAAACCAAAAAGTATTGTATTTCTAGAAATATTGTTTACTGTACTTCTTACAGCCTTATGTCAACTTACTGTGTCATTTGTGCAAGAATAAATTTGATTTGTCAAAAAATAAAACAAAAATTGGTATGGGTATTAAAAATTTTGGGCACGACTATATATATTATCTGCTCAAAAAAAATAAAGGGAACACTAAAATAACACATCCTAGATCTGAATGATATATTCTTATTAAATACTTTGTTCTTTACATAGTTGAATGTGCGGACAACATAATCACACAAAAATTATCAATGGAAATCAAATTTCTTAACATATGGAGGCCTGGATTTGGAGTCATACTCAAAATTAAAGTGGAAAAACACACTACAGGCTGATCCAACTTTGTTTTAATGTCCTTGAAACAAGTCAAAATGAGGCTCAGTAGTGTGTGTGGCCTCCACGTGCCTGTATGACCTCCCTACAACGCCTGGGCATGCTCCTGATGAGGTGGTGGATGGTCTCCTGAGGGATCTCCTCCCAGACCTGGACTAAAGCATCCGCCAACTCCTGGACAGTCTGTGGTGCAACGTGGCGTTGGTGGATGGAGCGAGACATGATGTCCCAGATGTGCTCAACTGGATTCAGGTCTGGGGAACGAGCGGGCCAGTCCATAGCATCAATGCCTTCGTCTTGCAGGAACTGCTGACACTCCAGCCACATGAAGTCTAGCATTGTCTTGCATTAGGAGGAACCCAGGGCCAACTGCACCAGCATATGGTCTCATAAGGGGTCTGAGGATCTCATCTCGGTACCTAATGGCAGTCAGGCTACCTCTGGCGAGCACATGGAGGGCTGTGCGGCCCCCCAAAGAAATGCCACCCCACACCATTACTGACCCACTGCCAAACCGGTCATGCTGGAGGATGTTGCAGGCAGCAGAACCTTCTCCACTGTGTCTCCAGGCTCTGTCACATCTGTCACATGTGCTCAGTGTGAACCTGCTTTCATCTGTGAAGAGCACTGGGCGCCAGTGGCGAATCTGTCAATCTTGGTGTTCTCTGGCAAATACTAAACATCCTGCACAGTGCTGGGCTGTAAGCACAACCCCCACCTGTGGACGTCGGGCCCTCATACCATGCTCATGGAGTCGGTTTCTGACCGTTTGAGCAGACACATGCGCATTTGGTTCTGCTGGAGGTCATTTTGCAGGGCTCTAGCAGTGCTCCTCCTGTTCCTCCTTGCATAAAAGCGGAGGTAGCGGTCCTGCTGCTGGGTTGTTCCCCTTCTATGGCCTCCTACACGTTTCCTGATGTACAGGGGTGCGTTTCCCAAAAGCTTAGTTGCTATCTAAGTTAGCAACTTACATAGTTCGTCCATTCACAGTCAATCGGTCCAACTATGTAAGTTAGCATCTGTCATTTCGGGAAACGCACCCCTGGCCAGTCTCCTGGTAGCGCCTCCATGCTCTGGACACTACGCTGACGGACACAGCAAACCTTCTTGCCACAGCTCGCATTGATGTGCCATCCCGGATGAGCTGCACTACCAGAGCCATTTGTGTGGGTTGTAGAGTCCATCTCATGCTACCACTAGTGTGAAAGCACCGCCAGTATTCAAAAGTGACCAAACATCAGCCAGAAAGCATAGGAAGTGAGAAGTGGTCTGCGGTCACCACCCGCAGAACCACTCCTTTATTGGGGGTGTCTTGCTAATTGCCTATAATTTCCACCTGTTGTCTATTCCATTTGCACAACAGCATGTGAAATTGATTGTCAATCAGTGTTGCTTTCGAAGTGAACAGTTTGATTTCACAGAAGTGTGATTGATTTGGAATTACGTTGTGTTGTTGAAGTGTTCCCTTTTATTTTTTTGAGCAGGGTATATATATCAATTAAAGGGTTTTCACCAGAATAGGAACCTTTGTGTGGTGGTCGGCCTCAGTGGCTCCCTTGGACAAGACAGCCCCACCTTTATTACTTCAGGATCCCAACGGTAACACCATGGGACTCAGCCCAATGGCTGTTACTAGAATTAAATGACAAGAAGTAGAAGATAGCCAAACCTCTTGTTAATGGCCTAGTAAGTTAAAACAGAATCTTAAATAGGGGCATCAGTGCTAATCAAAAACTACAGATCACAACCAGCCAAAAGTTCTCGGTAGTGGCTGTAAAAGTGAGAGCATCAAAACCACCAGAGGATAGGGTAGCCTACTATACGCTGTACTGTGCAATGAGCAACAGCCTGAATCAATAACCCAACTTCATTATACAACAAGAGAAGATGTTGTTTCAGCCTTTTCTTAAAAGTAGAAAATGACTGTGACATTTTAATGTTGTCGTCAAGCTCATGCGAAATCTCTGGATCCCTGCACTCGAGACTCAGACTGGTTCGTTTTAGCCGGCGTTTCTTACCAAAAATAAAACGCTTTATCCTGGTGCCATGTGTGTGCAGTGGGCGGCATATCGGAACAAGGTGACATACTGCAGTTTACTATTTAATTCATTAATTACCTCATACATCGGACATGCATTATGGAAGATGGGATATTCAGTAAGTCTCAATTAAGCATGAGCAGAAAAAGACAGTTTCAAGGGTGCAAGAAAATGTGACCATGTTAATGCGCATAGGACTTTCTTTTGGAGAACAAGTAATTTCTGTCGGTGACCAGGGAAGGTGTTGCTCCAAATGATATTGCAGTAATTTTTGTGAGGTTCAAATAAAATTTTTTGGACAAGGTAAGTAGTGCAGAGAGAGGGAGAAAGTGTCTCCGTTTAAAGAACAAACCAACATATTTAGACAGATCCCTAGTTACAGAATCGATATGGTCTTTGAAATGTAAAAATTCATCGATATGGACCCCAAGGAATTTAGTGGAGTGAACTCTTTCAATATCTTGTCCATTACTGCTCAGAGTAATAGGCAAGTCATTCAAGTGATTTCTATTGGATCAAAAGAAAATGTCGTTAGTTTCCTTTATATTTAGGGATACTTCATTACCTTTAAACCATGTATCTACTTTTACTAGCTCTTTCTTAAAGATGTCTTGTAATGCATTTGGATTCTTGTGAGACAAGAACAGAGTTGTATCATTAGCAAACAATACTTTGTGAAGAAGAAGAATGGACAAAATCAATGACATACAGAAGAAAAGAGTGGTCCTAGTATGGAACCCTGTGGGACGCCATATTTATGAATTTACATTTGTGACCATTGATGCATACATATTGCTGTCTCCCGTACATATAACTTTTGAACCAAATGAGAGCAACACCTCTGTCACCAAAAGACTACTATTTATATCATAAAATCTCAAAATTTTTCATTTCCGAAAACAGTAACTCAAAACTATTACATAATTAACCAAATGATCAAGTAACAGAAATCTATTAATCTTTTTGTGATTTCCGTGGATATTGATGCGTTTTCCAATTATCATGAAGACACGGTTTCTCTCCATATGCAATCTAACAAGTAGCACCTGTTAAGTGTGGAGTGCTCTCCGAGTGAACCTTTTTTTAATTATGAAAATGACTGAGAGTGAGAACAGGTCAGGACTAATAATTGCTTTAAATAAATGTTTTGAGCACCCAATTCTCAGTTCTGACCTCGACACTGTGGCCAACTGAATTTAGCCCATGATTTCATCGCTGTTAGATCGCATATGGTGAGAAACCGTGCCTTCAGTTGCCAATTACGATAATTGGAAAACGCGTCAATAAAGGAAAATGATTGAGAACTTGACAGGACAAAAAGGGATGTGTCTATGCTACCCTCAATTCCCAGTTCTAGATCCGCCACTGAGTACAGGACGCTGCGATGCTGCCAGCATAATATAGCCTGCTTACCAGCTACATAAAAAACTTTCTACTCAGCGCAATGATTTTCATGTGGCTCTGCCGCTAACTAGCAGGTGATTGTAGGTGTTAAAGAAAGATATGCACAAGTAACTTTATTGCTGAGACAGAAATAGCTACAAACCAACATTGCTCGCAAAACTATGGGCGCAATTGAGCCTTTGTCAGACATTGACTGAATCGCTAATAATTTTGCACGAGCTAGCTGGTAAGCGTTTTGCACAAAGCCTATAACAGCTAACGTTAACCCCTTTTAAATTTAAATTCTTTAAGTTGGCCGGTTTGAATTGTTGAATATTGCAAAACTTCACCATCGACTTCAACTAAAGTTAATCCACTTACTTTGGCTATAAACGCTGTTTCAAACATTGTCAATTCCTCGCAGGCTGGTATTTGACCGATTGACTCATTCAAATGAAATATGGCATACGATCCAGCTGCGTTTAGGTGAAGGCGGGGCTGACGGAGACTGATGTTGCGCTCTGATTAGTTGAGCATCCTGGTACTTTGGAGAGAGTGACAGGCGGGCAGTAATTGAAAGCAGCATGCGAAAATGATCTTTAGTCCGAGGCACCACTGTTAAGGCGCTTTCACATTGGACGCGAAACGAGTTTTTCGCGCGAAAGATTACATTCAATTTTGTGTTTACTTTGAATGTAATCTGTCGCGCGAAAAATTCGTTTCGCGTCCAGTGTGAAAGCAAACTAAGGTGGCGGAACGCAGTCCCGGACCATTCTCCCTGACTGTTTGCAGCAATGTAGCTAGTTCAATAAACTTTAGCTTCTTCCCTCAGAGTTTCTGAATTAAATTGAATCAGGTGTCCGCGAATGAACGCCAAAGTGCATTTGTGGCTTGGCATTTTAGTATAAATAGAGGATCTCTAATGAGTGAGCCCAAGATATCAAATTACTTATGAGACGAGAGTAGCAATTTTCGTTTATTCCGAGCCTCGGTCGTGGAATTATGTTAAACAAAAATTACCTCTAGAGTTTCATAAATTTGACAACTCGAGTTCACGAATTTGAGGTCTTGTTTATCCCATAAATGTCAGCGTCGTACTCTTCGGAAATTTTAAGAAAAACGTTAGCTTCTAGTTGGCTGTCTATTCAAGTCCATAGGATGAATAATTACTTAGCTACCATGCTAACGTTTTTAGGTATTAAATTAATACATTCTAGTTTTGCACGGTAACAATGACTGAGTTGTATCAGGCCGAATTCAAACATTTATTGAATAAAATGTCGTATGATGCAGGCTCACACTGGTACTCAGTCATTACGAGCAATGAGACAATGGAGGATTAGTTGTACAGATACGTTACGTTTTGGCATGAATGAAAACAGTGGTGGAAGAACTATTCAGATCCTATACCTAGGCCCCTAAGTGAAAATATCAATATCATTGTGTTAAAATACTTAACTACAGGTAAAGGTCCAGCATCTAAAATCCTACATAAGTAAAAGTAAGGTATTAAAGTAATGGTTTTACAGAAAATTGTTCTGCGACTGATTTATGAAATAAATGTAACATTGTTAATGCTAAGGAGTGAAGGCAGAAGCAGCATTCAATGTGGAGCTGGTTTGAACTACCTTGAAAGGATGACAGAATATATCTGAAAGGTTGCGAGATGATGGATTGGGTGGAATAGAAGAAAAAAAAGTTCTGCAACATAAATTTGGATAAATATTTCAATTTTTTTTTTCTTTTTTGAATTGTTGTAATATTGGAGATTTTTACCTCTTGAAAAAACCAGATGAATTTCCCATGTATTCCACATGTGATCCCATGGGTTTCACATGGGAATTCACGCGATTCACATAAAATTGGGCCAAAACCACGTTTCTCATGTGCAAATCACGTTTTCCATGGGTTTCACACAGGTCCCTTACAGAACAACCACATGAAAAACATGTGATTTGCACATGGGAAACATGTGGTTCAGAATAATTTTTAAGACTTCATTTTAGTTAGAAGGCTTCGTCAAAAATGAATTTAAGTGGTAGCCTGACAGATAATGTTTAAAGGAAGCACCACATGGTTGACTAATTTTACTTGATAGATTTCCAGCGACGGACAGGAAATATCGTTGAAGCTATTTATGAGATCATCGGTATTGGGAAACAGTGTTTTTTTGGCCTCAGTTTCACCCCCTTTAATTGATGTATTGTCTTGTCTCTTCCCTTGCGCCCAGGTGTTATCATAAGAATACCTTACCCCTTCTGTGAATGTCACATCTATATATGTTCATTCTAGTTTCAGTATGGTTGCTAGATTGTCATGGTTCATATCCTATTAAACCTTCCAGTCAGTTTGTGTCTTCAAGTATTGAGGTCAACTCTTCTTCCGCAAGTGTTTCAGGTAAATTATTGATGGAGATATACTTAATTACCCTTTGTAGTCTTACTAATAGCAACAAGCTCCCAAGCCTTTATATAGGCCTTCTGGATCAACACAACGTTTGTGTAAATCCTCTGTGCCTGCCTGTTCCTCTGAGTCAGTTCATTAGGAACACCTCCCAAGTCTTAGATTAGGACAGCAATCCTATAATACTTTGATTCTACTGTCAAGCAGTCCTGCTTATGTGAGAAAGATTGATCATCTGGTTTCTGCCCCAAGAAGGCAACTGGCCTGAGGGCAGACTTGCCCCAACTCTCTTCAGTCATTACCAACTGAGCTGTACTGCCCCTTGCTCTGTGCTGGGATACGACCTTTCCCTCTACTATTGCCATACGCCTGTTAATAAATACTCCCTTGTGGATTGTATCCCAAATCTTTGTTTGGTTTTGTGTGTGGATTGTGACAGTCCAATCAAGCTGAAGAATGAAACTAGATTCACCTAGCCTGGTCAATGCTTTGAGCTACCAATGGTTTCAGAGTGGTCAGCAAGAGCAAAGTTCTACCAGCTTCACCAATCCTTTGGCACAATCTCCAATCAACCTTTTGTTATCACTGACATCCCCCGAGATTCCGCCGTCGAAGCACCAGCTCGATTCTGCAGCAGACTCTCCCTCAGGCAGATGTCCTAAGGGAGCCTAAAGCAGCTCTGGTGGACCTACATGATGGTAACCTATCCACCTGTTGAACTTTCCTGGCTCAGTGTTCGATAGTCTTTGAGCTCCAACCATCTTTATTCCCAACTAAACAGTGTTCACCATGTCCATCATCACTCGCCTCGCTGGATGAGCCAGAAACTGGGCGACAGCCTGTGGGGAGGCAGGGGATCCAGCAGTTCAATTCTTTGCTGAGGAGATGAGGAAGATAGTTGACTGGTCTTGGTTTAGCTATGCCGCTGCCCGGAGTCTTCTCCAGCCACATCAAGGTACCCTGTCTGTTTCAAAGTACTCCATCAATTTCCATAAAATGATTATTTCTATGTGCAGGGAACCCTGGCTTCTCTACATCATTTTCTCTCATGGCCTGTTGGATCGAGTCCATGACGAGCTGACTACCTACATCCAACATCAGACCTGGATGACCTTATCGACTTGGCGCTGCAGATAGATGACCAGCTGGAGAGGTGGATGGATCAGAAGGCAAAGTTAGAGGCACCTGCCCTGCCTGTGTGCCAAGACACTGTGCTTAGAGCTGAGGCTCCCTTGGAATCTACAAATAATGACCGAGCCTGGCTTCATAAACTGCCCGCAGCAGAACGACTGCAACATATTCAGCAGAGACTGGCCTTCTGGATCCATCTTGGAGTGGTATTCATCCTGTTCACAGTCCTGTCTTTGATCACCTGCAAGTCCTGTCACACATCTTACCCCTGACCACCAAGGGGCGTTACCAGATTTGAAAAAAGTCCTAACCATCGACTAAAATCTCCAACAGGCATTCATTAAAGCACGTGCTATATCACCTCTGCCCCACGGATGCTATGACAGCACCGTTAATCCATCACCCAAAAAGTTACCTTGCAGGGACCGGCTGTACACCATAATGGCACTGGAATCCAAAGAAGAGTACATAAAGCTAGGAAGTCCCTGGCTTCTGGAATCATTCTTGCCTCTTTGTTGCCTGTCAGGTTTGGCTTCTTCTTTGTGGTTAAAAAAGATGGATCTCTGCATCCATGTATAGATTACCAAGGGCTCAACTCTAATGCACTCAAGAGTTGCTACCCTCTACCTCTGATAAAATTGGCATTCTCCAACCTCCAAAAACACTGCTCTTTCACCAGGCTGAACCAGTGCAAAGCTTACTACCTAATACCCATATTACGTTGTAGAAGAAGACGAGTGGAGGACCACTGTTAAAACCACCTTTGGCTCTATGAATATCTGGTGATGCCATTTGAGCTTGCTAAAGCCTTCATTGTGTTCCAGAACCTCATTGATTATATTCTCAGAGATGTAGTCTCAGGGTTTGTCAAAGTAAATCTTCATGATATCCTGGTTTTCTCTCCAGCCCAGGAGGAGCATGCCCACCATGTCCACCGGTTCCTCAAAGATTGTTGAAGAAACACTGATCTTAAACCTGAAAAATGATAATTCCATCACACAACTGTCTCTTCAGTGGGCAGGGTACTTTGGATGTAGATCTCCAAAAGGTCCAGGCTGTGCTGGATTGACCGTGCTCTAAGGGCCATAAACGACAGCAGAGGTTCCGCTGGTTTTCAAGTTTCTACCAGCAGTTCATTTCAGGGTACTCCACAGTGGCAGCTCCCTTGACAGCGCTCATCTCCATCAAGACCCCCCTGCACTGGACCCCCAGGCTGCTTCTGTTTCCCGCCAGAGTGAGGAGCAATCCACCACAGCTCACATCTTCATGTTCCCAGCCCCTAAGCACCAGTTTTTTGCTGCAGTCATTTAACCACAAATATAAACCTCTGGAGTATGCTAACACCTCTGGCACTTTGAATGTAAACTTGTTCTATGGTCAGAAAATTGAAAACTGAGCTGTTTGACAACAAATACTTTGTTGGTTTGGTGCCAAAAAAAGAATGGCTCTTGGGGCACCCCTGTGGCTCATCGATCTAAGCACACGCACCATAAAGGCTGTGGCCTTCCTGCCGTGACCCGGCTTGATTCCAGCTCAGGTCGTTTACCTCAGTTCTTCCCCATTCTGCTCCCCAACCTTCCTGTCTCCCTCCACTGTGTGACTATCAAATAAAGGAGAAAATCCCCAAAAAAATCTTTAAAAAAAAGAATGGCTCTACTGAAAGGAATCTAAGTCCCACTGTTAAGTAAGATGGAGTATCTGTAATGTTGTCTGGCAGTTTTTCTTCCAAAGGCCCTAGGAACCTTGTTAGAGAACATGGCACCCTGGACTCTGCAACATACCGGGACATTTAAAATCTAAATCTGAGTGAATCTGCCAAAATACCAAACCCTGGTTACTGTAGGATCCTCCAGAATTGCAATCCCTAAAAAGTAGGAACAATGTCCTGCAATTTTATGGTTTTAGCTTGGCTGCTTGACTGTTTCATATCTATTGAAGAACATACTGCAATTCCCAGACTGCCTTGATGATGCTGAGACTAAAGCTCTGACAAGATTATTTTACCGGTATCAACTGCTTTTCATGAAATACAAACACTTTTTGAAAGATTTTTTTTGTGACGTTTGGTATCTCAAATGTGCTTTTTATCTACAGAGACATTAATAAACAATAATAAATACTTAAAGGCAAAATTACATTTAAAAATCTATGGTGTCAAAAACACAGTGCTGCACATATGCAGTTAGGCCACACATTGAAGTTCACAAAACAGCCAAATTACTGAACATATATAGTTAGGCCACAAAGTGTATTTCACAAAACAGCTCTTTAAGATGGAAATCCATATGAAGACGTTTTTCGGCGCAAATTTCTCTGGAAATAATTTACCTGATCTGGCAAAGCCAGAATGTAAAAAAGGTAGATATTTTGACATTATTTTTATGTCCAGTGTTGACAAAGTAGAGTTTTGAACAAAGCTCATGGATCCATCAGTGCTGAAACATGGCTCCCTTCTCCCATCTTGTGACAGGTGACAAAATGCTAAAAATACATTTACATTTTTGTTACGCTCTCAGGAATGCTGAAGCTAATATGAAATAGCAATAAAATCAGAATTCTGTGAGGCGGAGGCAAGAATTTCAAGCCATTTGAGATCATCTTGAGGTTTGACCATCAAATTATGCACACAATTATTCCCATGCTTGTCTCCCTCATGTGGTACAATGTCCTGCACTTTCAGTGTACTTCTTAGTACTTTTTCTGGCACTGATGATTGAAGACAAAGTGAACTTCTTGTCAGCGTATTTTCATTGATATACATATCAACAAAATCCCAAAAATGGCACTGATGGACGTAAAACACACCAGCAAAATGGACCGTTACATGGACACCTAAATTCAAACTCCACCAGCAACCAGCAAAAGGAAATGTTGCAAAGGTCACTGCAGTCACTGTATCTCCTCTATATGTGAATTCAGACTGACGTGTTTTGCCGATCAAGGGGCAGAAACATTTGAGAAATTACTTGTCAGTAGCATCAAGGTTCATTGAGCACCTGCATCTGTTTGTTTATTTGCTATCCATCTGGACAGGACCACTTACCACAAAAACCAGGGCTGCATTCATGCAGTCAAAAGATTATGTCATGCTGACTATTTGCTTGCCACGTTTCTTCAACCTCTGTGGAAAACGTCATGAGGTTAGGGTAATGTGCAAAGGGGAATTCATAACAGATTAGGAAGACAGTTAGGCTACTAAAAGAATCTAAATCCACTAACACGAGGCAACATGATGATGCAACGCTCACCTGACATGTTCATTTATTTTTGTTATTGGCAGGATAGATGATATCCACTTGGAATATTGCTGCCACATGGAAATGTGGGATGGTGTTATCTCTTTTTTTTTTGAAAAGGATGGTTCAGTGTACCCTATGCTGAAAGAGATGTTAGGAAGCACTGTAGCATTTTTCGTAAATATTTAGAGAATTCGAATGCACATATCATGGTTGCCGCATACATTTTTCTGTGTCATTTTCCAGCAGTCAGGAACTTTCCTCGGCAAAAAAAGACTATTCGCACACAGCCCAGGTCTCACATGGGATTTAGTGGGGAGGGATACTGATTGGAAGGATCTAAACTGAAGTCCATCCGTAAAACACAGTATTACACAATAAGAACATCAAGCTAACAGTCAAACATGGTGGCGGCAACGTAAGGGTGTCAGAATGTTTTACTGTTTCAAGGTCTGGGCCACTTGCCATAATAGACAAGACCATAAATTCTGCTCTCCACCAGCAAATCCTGAAGGCCATCAGCCTGTGACATGAAGCTCAAGCGCAACTGGGTGATGCAGCAAGAGAAAGATCTGCAGAACAAGAACAAGTTCACCTCTGAATGGCTCACGAGAAACAAAATTAACCGTTAAAGGGCCAAAGGCAGCATTTGCCGCTCGCTGATACTATGAAATAAAATCAAAGCTTTTGAAAACCTATCATGTGGCAGCTTGTTGAAAAGAGCTCCTTTGCGCACATGATAGGTTTTCAAAAGCTCAAGATATTTACATTTTTTAAGCCTTTGAAAATTGATTTCGGTGCCCTAAAGGTTAAGATTTTGAAGTGGTATAACTGACATCCTGAAACCCCATTGAAATGCTGTGACACGACTCATACTCAAGCAGTTCATACTAAAAAAAAAAAACAAAAAAAAAACCTCCAATGTGGCTTTAAAGCAACTCTGAAAGATGAGTGGGCCAAATTTCTTCCACATAGATGAGAAAGACTAAACACTAGTTATTGCAAGCATTTGGCTGCAATTTTTTACTGCTAAAGGTGGCACTACCAGCTATTACAGGCAGGGTAGGCAATTTATTTTAGATGCTCTTTTTATCATAGTTGAAATTCTCATTACATCATCAAAGCAAGCAATAGATCAAATGTCTGCTGTAAAAATAAATAAGCAAAAAAATAAAAATCTAACAAGTCCAAACAAATGAGAAAGTAAAATGAACAAGAGGGCTAAATGAACTAATCTTTGGCCTGAACGACGCCAAAAGATCGAGTCACTTAGGTCATGTCTCATTGCCTGGTGCTCTCAGCAGTCGACAAACATGTCCAAAATCTCTTAACTTTTCTTTTTAACGCGGAGATGCGGTAGTGCAGTGGTCAAGTAGGCTTGACTTGAGACCGTAAGGTCCTGAGTTCAAGCCCTGGCCAAGGCCCTCGCGGTGTGTTCTTGGGCAAAACACTTTACTCCCACACCTCACTCCACCCAGGTGTGTAAATTGGCAGGGAAACTTGTCTAAGAGCTGGGACTGGCATCCCATCTGGGGGGAGTAGTCATTCTCCTAGTCACTTCATGCCATGGACACCGGGGTTAAGCACCGGCCCGATGGACCACTAGGCTCGTATAGGCTTATTTCTTTCTTTTTAACAGGAAAACATACATATTTTTGCACAACTTTCAACTCTGGCCAGTTTAGTGAGCCAATTTTATGCAAAGTCACATGACACAATTCACAGAAACTGATCACACATTTCTAGGAGTTGGTATTCAGTATTATGTCACCGATTCAGTCCACAGATAAACTAGGGTTATATTAATTCAAGCAATCGTCAATACAAAAAAATAAAATAAAAAATCGCTGGATCTAGATTTTTCCCCTAAGTTTTTTTTTTACTCCCAAGACTACCACACTTCCGGTGTACAGCATGCAACTGCTTAAGTTTATTGCATGCACACAATAACATGGAACAATAGCAATCTTATCTACATCAGCTCTTTTCAATCCTCTCCGGGAGTGCCACATCTCCTGCATGTTTTAGAGCTCCGCCACACCATCACAGGTGAGTTAAATGATTAGCTTGTTACCCATGACAATGCTTGATAATGAGCAAATCATTAGAATCATCCATGCAAGCGGGGAGAGATCTAAAACATGTGGGTAAAGTGGTACTCCAGGTGATGTTTGAGAAGCACTGATCTACATCATCTGTGATTGTTGACGGCAATGCCAAAAATTATGTTAGAAATAATGTCAATAGTCTGAATATTGCCATGGAAGGCCCTTCTCGAAACTTTGAGAAAATGATGGTTCTGCAACTGAAAGCTTAATACGGTTTCTACGCTCTGTATCATGCGGCCGAGTATCCGTAACCACACACGCTAAAGCAAATTTTCCCTGCAGCACGAGATAGTAAGCGACCAAACTATCCCACAAGGAATCGGAAATGGGGTGCGTTTGCAACATCAGGGTTTTTTTCCCCAGGGTATTGACGATTGCTCAAATTGTTATTGCATCATGGTGGAGGCAATTTGAGTCCTTTCCTGCACTGACCGAATTGCAACCTCGGCTGAAAGACGTAGCTCTCATGCAGGACCACGTGACTGAACAAACTGGTGAACAAATGAGAAGGAATCATTCGGGTGCACTGACCGAAGTGAACGTTGTCCTCAGAGGGAACAATATTCATCACCTCAACTGTTCTCTAGTTCAAATTCAGTATAAGCTATAGACTATGAATTTTTAACTTTGTTTCCATATGCTTCAACTAAATGTTTTCCTAAAAACCAAGGATGAACGTTTAAACATTCACCCATAGTCCATACACATCCATCAACAAGGAAATACACTCAGTTACAAAAATCAGGTACAGCATTTAATTAAACCATTATTTTCTCATAAATTCATTGAAACAATATACAGTACTGTGCAAATGTCTTATTAAACTACTCTCATATATGTGCAAAACATCCTAAGATTGTGTGCGAATGCAAAAATCACGTGAATGTGCACGATTTTATATGAATGTTACGATTACCTTTGCATAAGTTACGAATAACTGTCCTAACCTATTTGTATCTTTGCCCGAACATTGTTGTAATATTCGCAGCTTGTCGTGCAGTTTCATGCGTTTTTTACGCTTGAGTTGCAACACCTATGAAACCACTTCCGATGCTGCGAATGAGTTATGATGGAGTTACGAACATGTAGCCTATGACTGCTGAAAATTTTAAACATGTTTAAAAATTTTACGACATCCTACGTAACCTTGCGAATAGTCACGCACCTTACAATTGTCTATGACTACTCGCTACGAACATCTACGAATTAATCAGAACTGTACATCTCACAGAACCATATCCCCATCTTAAGGATGTTTTGCAGATATATGAGAGGTACTTTTGGCACCCCACATTTTCTATAACTTAAATCTGGCTTTAGATGTTTATTTTTTGTTTTCCACATTTGCGCCGGTTGTTGTGTTCCGTGGTCTGAGTGTCTGGTTAGTCAATTTTAGGTTTATATCATTTTGGTATGTCAGTTTTTAGTCCATGTCTTAGTGTTCACATTTCATTCCTCTCCTGTGTAGTCCAGTCCACGTTTTACCCATGTACTGTCTTTGCTTTCTCCCCGGTCGCGTCATTGTTTGTATCAGTTTCTGTGGTAATTGATTGTGACACTACTTCGGGTGATTTAATGGATTCTGGGTTTCATCCTTCCTTCTGTTCTCGTTTGCTAGTTTCCCCTTGCTTTTCTATTCATACTAACATTACTAACAGTTTGTTGTTTTCTAAAATTACTAACCAAACTAACCTTGTATATAATACTAATCTACTAACGAGCACCCGGGATTGTATAGCTGCACTTACTAATTGACTAATTATCTCTCAGCAGTCGCTCTGTTCTAGCTCCGCCCCTCGCTTTACTGTACACTGGCTTTGCTAAAGTTTTCCCGCAGGATCTCTGCATTCTTATAATCTGTTCTGGCTCTCTTTCTGTACACTTAGGAGTCTTTTATCCAGTTTATTTATCCCATCTTTGGGATTGTCTTGTGATCCTTGTCTGTGAGTTAATGTTTATGTTTTCAAGTAATTGGTTTCCCTCATGTTCCACCCCTTGTTAATTGGATTAAGTTTCTACACCTGTGTCTGTGTGTGCCCCTGCCCTATATGTTTGAGCAGTATCTGCACGTCAGCAGATCTGACTTCGCATCACCCACGTATCACGCTCGCACGCATTCCCCCTCCCTCTGCCTCGTGCACTTCTCCTCTGGTCCCCTCAGGTTTTTCTGTGTCTCAAGTTCAGCCTCCTTCCCTGTCCAGCCTGCCCTTCTGCATTCAAGCCCCTGGTGCCCCCTGTCTCCTCCAGCGTCTTCTGTGTCCTTGTGCCAGTCTTCCTCCTGTCTCGAGTTGTCCTGAGCACCAGCCAAGCCCTGCCTGTCCTGAGCACCAGCCAAGCCAAGCCATAGCCACAGTCCCAAGCCCAAGCCAAGCCAAGCCATAGCCATTGTCATAGCCCAAGCCATAGCCCCAGCGTTCCTGCCTGCCCTGAGCCCTGTCCTGTCTGTCCCCCTCCTGATGTTCTCCCTTACCCTTCTCCTGGCCAGCTGTGCCACCCGAGTTAGCCATCTGCCAGCTGTGCCAACTGTCTTGTCTTGTGAGTATGTCTAGCTTCCAGAGTTCTGTTTGTCTCTAGTCTCTTTCCATGTCTTGTTCGGGGTCTGTTCCCCTGGTATGTTGTGTTTTGGATTCTTGAGTTCTCCTGCGTCAGTGCTAGGCACGGTGTTTTTGTTGGCCTGAGTGCCCCTTTTTCCCCCTGGTTTATTTCTGTGTTTATGTTAATAAAATTTATTTTGGATTCCCGCTTATGGCGTCTCACTCCCCTCTTGTGTCTCCCTTCCGTTCTAGCTCATGTTTCCAAGTTCACGCTCACGTTTCCACGTTCATGTTCCCCTAGTGTGTTCCACCCGTTTTTGTAACACCGCTGAAGATAAAAAATATATTTGAAATTTCTAATGCTAAATCAAAAAATAGTTCAATAAAAAAATGTTGATATTTCATTAAAAATAGTTGATACAGATTATATAGTCTTGACAGAGCCCTGTTGTCAACATCATTATGGGTGTCTGCAGTTACTTTGAGGGACTGATGCAAGTGAGACAGTTAGTCTGCGGAATAATAGTGGCAAGTTTTCCACTCTGCTTGGAACAAGCAGAAAGCCGATCATCTTACAAATTATACAACAACAGGACAGTGTATGAGATTTTTTGGCAAAAGGTAGTTACACCAAATATTGGTTTGATATAGTTTATAACAGTTTACAGCTCTGTATAGAACATTTCTGTTATTAGAACTTTTTTATTTTATCATTTTTGCAAGCATACTTGCCATACGAAATTGCCTTAAATATGCCTCGAACTTTTGCACTCTACTGTAGCTAAAAGTGATTTTGTATTGAAATATACAGTTTGTGTACAGCTGCAGACATCTACATGCAGGGACATTCGAGGTCCTAAATGATTCCCTCGCTGCAAAAAAAAAAAATCATCCAACTCAGCTTATGCTGAAACATATTACAGAAATGGTATCAATTTAAACCATGAGGTGCTGTGTCTATGACGAGGTAATGGATTTCAGGTTGACAGTGTCAAACTTTGTGTCTCTGCCACTCGTCCCAGCCTTTCATCATTTTTTGGCAGGCTTTCCCATGGAAAAAACTGACAAGAATAGCAGGTGAACGAAGGCAATCTGATGAATCTTGATTGAGTTTCTCTGTCTAAGGTCACCCAGAAAACTGACAGATTTTTTTTCTCCTGCCGTTCTTACATCTCTCTCCTCTTCCCTCGCTCCTTCTCCCAGTGCTTTGCTGCTTTCATCGGAACAGTCATGCGCGTTTTATCTGAGGCCTGACAGTCAAATAAAAGCCAGGTGGATTTCCCATCTGTCCCAACCTCCAAAATACACAGAGGAAGAATTATTCAGGTTTCAATAACCCAGAGTGCACCTCTCTCCTCCTCTGTTCATTCATCCCTTCCATCAGATCTACATTTCTATACAGTCCTGATATTTTTCATGTGTCACACACGAGAGGCTTCAGACAGATTCCAATGGGAGAATGGATTATTGGATCGTGGGTAGTCTCTCGTGTATGAAGACAATCAGAACGACATGCATTCATATTTCCCACCAATGTGGTAGATTCTTAATGGACTTTAAACGGCTCATGTATAATGAGGGAACTATAGCGAGTTTGTGGTCCTTTTTGTGGTCCTGTTAGTGTTGAATATGGCAGTCAGTGACGTAAAACTCATGCAGCAATTTTTGCCTCTTGCACAGTTCATTCCACAGTCATCGGACCTTCATCCAACGCACCTCATTTTTGGCCTCAAGAGCCATCATAAATTTACTAACAGTTGTCTGAAAGCTACTGGCAGGCACTCTGTCTTAAATGTGAAATCCACCCTGGTCTGTCCCGGGGTCTGGGTGCACTGCTGACCACTGATTATGCACATTGTACTACGGTTACCCACTAGGTGTCGACCCTTAAGGCGAGCTGCTGCATGTGGCCACATGGTTTTTTAAATTTAAGTGTTTGCCCATCAACACTATGGTGGAATGAGACCGACAAGTGATGCGTCTTACATTGCAAAGGGGTGATTTAATTGAAAAAAAAATGAACATAATATTGTGTAGCATTAACTGATATCAGCAAGAAAGTGGCTCCACGGGCTCAAAATGGCAAAATTGTTTTTGTAAAAATCATCAAAAAAAATCAGTGTGGGTTAATGAATAAACTTGCTTTATAAAATATGTTTGCAATCCTCTATTTTCACACGTCATGTGTGTGTATTTTTTTTTCTTTTTTAGTTGTTGCAGTGGTTACCCCATCCACAATCCAAGTTTGTTTGTTTCTTTACCATTTTCTTTTTTCGCTTCCAGGCTTCCCCCGTCATTTCGTCATTATTCTCCCGTCATTATTTTCACGTCACAGCACAATTATTTGTGGGTAATTCTCCCGGGCAAAGACTGCAGTAATGAACGCTTTCGTAAAGTGTCCATAAAGGGCTCAAAATGTCAGCGAAAGAGCCTTCAAGCACTTGAGGATTTGACAGTGGAACAGCCCTGAACCCTCACTCTTGGTGGCAAAGTGCCTTGAACTCAGTGAGTTTGTGAGTGTGGAGTCTGGGATTAGGCTAACATCAATCAAGACTAACTTTCAACCTCAAATCCTCTGCTGGAGAAGAAAGGACAACCAATGAAGTCATAGCCAGGTAGCTTTTTTCTTATCTCGATGTAATTTTCGCAAAATGTTTATCATAGCTACTCAAACTCATAACTGGAAAAATTTTTCACTCACTGGCTGGTACCAGACGTTAGAGCTCCTCCAACGGTACAGCCATGAGCTGCAGTAGTATCGCTGGAAACGTACTACTGTATTTCTGGTGGAGCTTAGCAGGATCGGCGTTAGACTTGAAAATTCTGGGGCTAATATCCATCCCTTTATTGACATCCCTTTACTGTTTTCGGAAATGAAAAATACTGTAACAGTAGAATATCTTCACTGTCTTACTTCCCATTATTCTGCAAGTTTTCAGCCGAATCCATCACTGCTTTTCTCTTGTTATGCCCCCTTCCTGATTATGTGAATACGAAAATTCAACGTCATAGTCCCAATGGGCCAAAAATAAAGTGAATACAGTTATTTGCAATCATTTATGTCATTTTCCCCCTCTGCGCTTCGACACCAAATTTTAGGGTTCCCCCACCTGTCAAATCCCACTTTAACCACTGCTCTTGGGTATATGAAAATGTGAAGTCTCCTGCAGATGGAGAAAAGCATAGGCTAGATGTTTGTGCACACATTCTGTTCCAGCTTTCAGAACTTCCTTCCAATACACCAGAACCGGGTCCCAGCAGCAATCCTGAGGTACCATCTGTGTTCTGTGAGCCTGTATATGTAGGAATGAGCTAAATCAACCCATATTTCCCAGCCACATGATCCTTTTCTTTTCATGCGAGTTAAGAATAAAGAAATGTTGAGGAAAAAACAATAGTACAGGAAAGATGGTTGGAAATGTAGAAAGGAAATAAATGTGTATTGTCTTATAGGGCATTATTTGATTTTTGAATCTCCTGACTATGTTGGTTTTACAGAGCATAGCTAAAAGTGGCATATTTTTTGATTTCGCTTTGTTTGGTCCCCGTAAAATGAGTTTGTTAGTAACATGGCATGCTGGTGCGTAGCCCTATGCTGTTAGCGAATAAATGCTCACTAAAACTGAAAAACTTTTAAAAAACACAGTCTCAATTCAAAAATGAAATACCCCCATCAAAATTAAGGAACCTCTGCCAAATATACCAAATTATGGTTAAATAATTGAAAAAATTTGTTTTCCAGCAGGCAACAAACTTTCTTTGGAAGATCTGCCTTTATCTGGAGTTGTACAGCTCACAAGAGCCCTGACATGTCTGGAAAGGTCTTTAAGATTCTTCAAAGCAATCAACAGTTGCGTGGAGCTGTATTGTCTGCAACAACAACAACGTCTCCAGGAGCCAGGTCATGCTGTGGTCTCGCGCATCTTTTTCTTATCTTTTCTGTTTGTCAGCCAGAATCTCTTTCGCCCATCTTTTCCAAAAAAAATGAGTGTTTTGTATTGACGTTGCTTCTAAGGCTTTCTGACATATTGCTTTTTCTTGTCAAAAAGACCAGGTGGCAAGACAGGTTTCCGCTTCATGTTCAGTAGGTAGTCGAGAGTCAAGGGCTTGAGATCTTTGGAGTCTTTAAACACCTTTATGTTCAGCTAGTCATTAAAAATTACTTCAGCTTCACCCAGGACTGCGGTCAAAGCTTCGCCTGTCAGAACTTTCTGGCACAGAATGAAGTGAGGATTCGTTCTCATGACCCCCTCCACGATCGGACGTTGTGGGTGGATTGAAGTTCCGATCGATTTCTTCATGACATAAAGTTTGGCCTTTTCGTGCTTCTTCGCCAACCCAGTGAAGTATGTGCCGTTTTCCGATTTCAGACGAGATACGGGACCTCGCCTGCACTCAAATCTTCGAATACTGTTGATAAAGGAGTTGATATCAAGCGAGTGGGCGACCTCCAAATGAACCGCTGTACCTTTTTTTTTATGTGGTCCGTGGGTCATAGACACAAACAGGAAACATAAACGCATCCGTATATTCCGGCGCAGCGCACTGGCAGTGACTTTGATATAGCAAAAGTAATTATAATATCATGTATTGCATTCAAATGAGCAGATCTGCCCTTCCAAAAACGGGAATAGGGCCATAAATCTAGTGCAGTAGTCTCTGTCTTTCCAATTTACTGAGAGAAAATAGCAAGGGCGTAAAACAGGGCTGCTGAAGAGAGCTTCCTCTGTTATGTTGACTGCATATTAAAGCGAGCAGTGGAAGCTCCCTCTGGTTCGCCGAGGAAATTATGATGCTAATCCATACCAGGCTTGTCCATATCCTGTCTGCAGCGCCACCTCTCCACAGAGCACCCACCTGTCAGTATGTAGAAAAATACAATATGTCACTGGATCAAGAGGAGTATTCTCGTGTAAGTGGGACAGAAATAAATTTTTAAAAAATCCTTCAACTCTGACAATTACTTTGGCCGGACGTGCAATGAATCGAGGAATGCTGACTGTCCTGGCCTTGGGATGGTGAAATAAGGCTTGTCAACGAGGAGTAAACGGAAACCTAATAAGCTTGGTAAAGGCTCTGCATAACTTGGACTTGAAGTTATTTTCTCTTTTCTTTCCACAGTCCAATTCCTTTGGGACATTCACAAGTATAGCCAATCGGTCAATGCCTCACTCTGTCTAGAGGCTTGCAGGAGAGAACAGTGATTTGACACTGAAAAGCCGCGACAGCCAAGTTCAATCTAGCTCCTCTTTGAAAAAGACCCCAAAGATTTAGGTTCAGAGCTGGCACCTTCAGTGAGGAATAAGTTTGTTGGCTCCCCCCACAGTTAAAATGACCCCTGAGGTTGCAGATATGTGCCAAGAACACATGCCTTATGGAATTGAGAATCGGCGATGAATTTTGTCTCTTATTCAGGGAGAACTTTGGGCTGGCCGTAATTTGGAATGAATGGTCTTTGCTGCTCGCAAACTCACAAATGTAGATATCATCAGGAAATTAAGAGCTGTTCATCATGCTCCCGAGGCTTTGTTTGAACAGTCAAAAAAATTACCTCCTATCCCAACTTTTCGGTTACTTCAGTGGAAACAATCATGGGCTTAAGGAAAGGTTTAAAGGGGAATTTATAACGACTTAGAAAATGACAACCGCGCTGCCTAGAGGATCCGAATGCACTCATAATAGGCGACGGTCATGCTTCTCTTTCCTGTCATGTTCGTTTTTTTGATTGGCTGGATGGATGGTCGCCGCTTTAAATGTTGCAGCTGCACGGAATTGTGGAATTGGCATGTCCTCTTTCTATAAAGGATGGGTCAGTGTACCTAATACCATAGGAGATAAGTTGGGTTGCATTTACGCACGTTTTAATATTTACGAAACTTCAACACACTTTTCATGGCTGCCAGATAAATACTTCTGGGTCATATCAAGGAGTTAGGAACATTCCTGTAACACCACACCCTCTGCGCCCTTAATGAGCAGGATATTAAGACCCAGAATGCATTGTTCAAGCCTCTTCATCACTTGCAGCTGTTGTTAATTCTCACTGAGCGGTAGCAGCAGTGCATATAAGGCTGAGCTTCCTTAAGCCTAATTGTGAACTCTGTGTAATCTCATGCCTGTTCGACATAGTAGTTTTGTAAGGCTTATTCTACATATTTCGCAAACAAATACTAAAACCTAGAAACCATTCTGTTTATTGTTTTGCCAACACGTTTATTTTTATGGAACCTCGTTTCCAGTTTTGTTTATATTTTGTAATACTACATTACTGGAGCATAGTCCAGATTTTGTATTACTCATAATGCTTGTGTTTAGTCCAGTCCTCAACTTCCTGTCCTCTGTGCATCTGCACTCCGCACGAAGTACAAACCATTTCAATTCCCATGCAGAAAAGGCTATTCGAACGCAGCTCTAGATTAAGTGGAATTAAGACAAATTTCCTGTTCTGTTAGAGGTGAGGGGGCGAAGTCCACTAAATCATGCATAGCCTATGGCCAACTGACAGAGTAGATCCTCTGCCTGCAATATTAATTTATATTATTTATTTAACCCTTTCAGTGCCGTGAGCAACTATAGTTGCCCAATGATGTAAGATATCAAAGTTAGATGCTGTTGAAAACCTATCATGTGGCAACTTGTTTAAAAAAGCTCCTGCAGGGGAGGGCTTTTAAGCAAGTTGCCATATGATAGGTTTTCAACAGCTCAGGATAACTACATTTTTTATTCTTTGCAAATGTATTCAGCGCCCAAAGGGTTGATTAAAACCTCCTAAAAGGAGAATGCAACGAATTAGCACAGTAAAACAATACTTTTAAAACATAACAATAAAATTACATGCATGACACAGATAAAACAGTTTATAATAAAATTGGAAGGAACTGCCAGCATTGACCAATTTAAAGTCGTCATCAGCAATAGTCTAAATGGCTTTGTTAAAAGCTGTACCATCAAATGTGTGTCACTGTCTCTCTTGTTATAATCTTTGCTGAACAAAAGGGCTTTTAGACTGTCCGAAATTCCATCTGAGACACCGTAGAATGAAAGATGGCACGGCTGTAAAAATGCCTTTACTGGGGAAAGTCTGAATGCACCATCCTAGAGATTAAGATCCCAAGCGTGGTGAACCCATTTACAATGCATTCGGAAAGCAGGGAGAAATAAACAAAGGGTTGCAGTCTCAGGTTAAAGTTTTGTTTTGTCATATTTGTTTACTTAATATTCTCCTTCTACCAGCATAAATGAACTTCACCCAGTTTCACTAGTGATTTAATGGCCGAGAGTCTTGATTGACATATGCTTGAGAATACCATTAGCACAGCACGGTGAAAACAAATATTGGATTGAAGAGGTTGGACGGCTTCCAGAATTCAAATGTGACAAGGACAAAAGCATTAGAGCACAATGCTCGGCGTTCAATGCGTGCAATTATATTTACTGTGCATGCCATTAGCTCAACATTAGGTGCGGAGATTTCTTACGAGTCAATTCCACAACTATTTTGTCTGTTTGAGTTCGCCAGAACCACACTGTTTAGAACCGTTGACTGAAATCTGATGTGGGACCACTTTTACACCTCTATTACAACCCGTCTCAGACTGGCCTTGAATTTCTCTGTGACATTTTTGACAAATAAACTGAGATTGCCCGCGCCGCCTCACATTTAACATCTGCTTCTGCCTAACATGGAGACAAGAGCTGACCTGGGTCACCGCTGTAATGGTAACACACCCATAATATTCAAGCCATGGAGTGAGTGCTGTACGCCTCATTAACCGCTCATCACAACACCTCAAAAGCTGTTCCCACTTACTACCCCTGGCCAGCTTGGAAAACAAACTCCTAAATTAGGCTGAGCTACTCAACCCTGATTTTTGTTTTTTTTTAAAGGCCATTTCAGTGTATATGTCTGCTAATAGCCCATCTTCTGCAAAGCCAATAAAGGTGTCCAAGCAATGCTTAAAAAAAAAACAAACAAAAAAAAACGCACACACTCAAGCATAACTCAAACTGCTTGAGAAATTAACTAAATTAAAGGAATTAAATTTTTACGATATTTGACTTGCTACCCGTAAATGCCTCTTCGAGGAGACTTGATCATTTCGTCTTGAGTAGAGTAGGACATGTTATTTGAAATTGGTAATTGAAATGAACAGCATTCACTTTGCTTCTCTGTTCAAACTTTCCATGCAGTTTCACACATATTAACTTTGATGGTGAGATCCTCAAGTTCACCCTTACGTGCAATTACTCTAGACTCACACAACTGATACGAGGAAGAATTAACAATCTACGAGAATGACTGGATTTGGAGACTCTCAGTGAATGCTGTGAAGTCATGGAGCAATTTCGCTTCATAAGTGAAAGGTATAAGAGTCGAAAGGTGGGGATGGGGGTGTGGGCGGGGGGGGAGGAGAGAACCCCCTCACACAACCCCAGGCATAATCCCTTTATGAAAAGTAAATTGAAGTTCATGCTTGAATACTGTTCGTAAAATAGCCTGAATTCAAGACATCAAATGCATGCAACAGAAATTAAAAATCCACGACAGGCAATTTTGTGAGACTTGGGGCATAATTCTGAGATGACCACTCTTCCGCTTAGAGGTGAAAAGCAGTGGAGTAGCTTCAGAGCTATTTATAAAGTCTGACACTATCAGACAAAATGAAAATGGCTTTGGATTTATTTAAAGAAAACAACTCGCTGAAATATTGATATAATGACATGCCTTTGGTTTTATTTGGAGAAAACAACTCGCTTTAATATTGATGGTTGGTTTTCATTTTTCCGCGAAATTAAGACAGCCGAACACATGGTGACAAAAGCAGACACCTACTAGTAAAACATGAAGCGCTGCTCTAAATTCTGATTCAAAATGGGGGCAAACATCCTTTGATGAGTAACTGTTTGTTGTAATCCAGGAGCCTCAATCCTTTTCGCCGACAGCAAACTGAAATTTTAAGGCTCTAACTGAAAGACTCACTCGGTGGTTGGCCAGCTTGGTAATGGACCCCCACTCTCTTTCACTCTACCTCAGTGTGATTGGGACACAATCCAAGACAAAGACCCCCCAGCCTATAAGTGCTTCCCATTTAACCTGTCAGAGTATTGGCCAGTAAAAACAGCCACCCTACAGACAAAAGGGCCATGAGTCACTTAGCTCTGAGGAGTGATGGCTGGAATGGGCCATTATGTTAAAATTAGCGGCTGTGAAAGCCGCATGCAGCCTCAATGAAAATGGCTCTAACGGTTTAAACGGACAAACCCTCCCTGTTTTTTTTTTCTTTTTTTCCGCCCTCCATTACCCTCCCCCGCAAATTAAGGCACAGGACACACTGAGACTGAACTGCCAGCTGTTAACCTTTAGTTTAAAGAGTAACATGTGGCAGTCAGACTGAGGAGCAACGCTACATAGAGCACATGGCCAACTGTTTGATCTCAGGGGTGCGTGATTTACAGCTTCTATTCTAGAAAATTTGGGACAATGTGTGAAATGTAAATAAAAACAGCATGCATTAATTTGGAAGTACCTTTCATCCAGCATTCAATGGATAAAAAAAAAAATACAAAAACAAAATGTGTCATGTTTTAACCCATCGGCTTAATTATCCTTGAAAATGATAGCTGTGCTGAAACGTGATGTCTGCCACCTGGTCCAATAAACTTGGGACAGGTGCATATTCACCACTGTGGAATATCACCTCTCTTTTCCATGACACTCGGTGGTCATTTTCGAAGTGAGGAATCGGATAGTCAGAGTTTCCAAGGTGAAATTTGTTCCTGTCCCTGCCTGACTTAATAATTTCTGCAGGTGAACAGTCTGTGGTCTTCATTACTGTTTTTTGCACTTCATTATCCACCAAATGTTTTCAATGTGAAACAAGTCTGTGCTGCAGGCAGGTCAGTCGAGTACCTAAACTCTGCAACTACAAAGCCTGTTGTAAGTGGTGCAGGATGTGGCTTGGTGTTATCCTGCTGGATTCCTGGGGAAGAATGTTCACTAACACTAGCTGATTAGTGCATGTTCATGAGCTGGTCAGTGAGGAAGAATTTTTTTTGTTCAACATGTGTTGAAATTCTTGCTCAGTTGTATGCCCTGCATAAACGTCTTGCACACAATCGTGCTAGCAACTTAATCCATCTCTACAGCTCCAACATTATTGCTTTCATTCTGAATGAAAATGTATGATAACCTAACTCCGTTTTCACAAATAGATGTATATAGCTAGATATATATCTGTTTGTTGAAGATGAAGTTTCATGAATTTTGAAATGTAGAATGTCACAAAATTTACCCATGAATTCCTCGCTCACTGTGAAAGATTTGTCATTTGACATAATCTGTCACTTTCATTTCACTTCATGAGACCTCAACCATACTGGAAAGTGCTTTAGGACATGACCTGACAACCCGCTAAGGGGCTGTGAGTTTTAATCGGTTTTTAACGCACTTCTCCCCAGACACACTAGAGGGGAATAAAACATTCCAAATCTTATGGAATCTTGTATCTGGCATATTTAACTAAATGCTGAAGCTATTGTTATTGCCTGGAACAACAGAGAGTGGGGTTAGGAATATTGTGATTGAACATTTCGTTCAACCGCCTGCCTGTCCGTCCATCTAGAAAAGTGGGGACAAGTTTTCTCAGAAACTGCTAAATCTAGATGAATTAAATCTTATGTGCATACACAACTAGCCATACACTTAATTGAGTGAAGAAAAAAAAAATGGGATTCCATGGTGGTGGGGTATATTGATAACAATATCTTCTTGTTTTTTTATGCTGAATACTTTCACTGACATATTTCAGAGTTGCTGAAAACAAGAAAAATGTGTGACCAAAAATCATAATTGCTACAATATAGTAAACAGCATATAGCAAAAACTAGTCGAACTTGAGTGAGTCTAAACTTTAGAGTTGAAATTAGGCTTCAAAATAAACAATACATTGAAATATTGATTGAGACACATATACTCAGCAACAAAAGTTTCTGTGACACCAATATTGTTAGTTATTTTTCATAACGCAATTATGAAATTGTCATACATGGTGATATCAGACTGAAACAGTACACGTAAACATAACATTGAAATGGAAATCATGAAAATGCGAGAAAATGACTTTGCACGTGAAAATGTGCGTAAATCATGTTTGTGGATGGCAATAAAAGAGGAGAATTTTTGGAATGTTCACATTGTGCCTGATGAACGACGGAAGCATCACTTATCGAAAACACAGCCATTTCGGATCAGGAACTCTACCCTCTAAATGCCAAGACTGTCTGAAAATGATCGGTGGAGGGCCATTGGGATGATTGAATCCGGAACCTCGCAGAGGGAAGTTGCTCATCGCCTGAATGTCTACCGAAACACCATTTGGAACTTATGGCAGCGTCATCAGCAGACAAGACATGTCAGAGACCGTCCTCGCAGCGGCCGTCCACGAGTAACCACTCCCAGACAGGACAACTGGATTCGAACAACCCATCTCCAAAATCGATTCCAACCTGCAACCATAACTGCAAGAACGATACCTAGTTTGAGGCGACTGTCTGCACAGACAATCCGTCGCCGTCTCCGTCATTTTGGCATTGTCCCACGTCGGCCAGCAAGACGTCCAATACTCACAGTACAACACCGACGACTGCGTCTACAGTGGGCACAACAACATCGACGGTGGATCCAACGTCAGTGGGATCTTGTACTCTTCACTGATGAATCAAGATTCATGCTTAACCGATGTGATGGTCGTTTACGTGTATACCGTCGACGTGGAGAACGTTATGCCAACAACTGTGTTCAGGAATTTGATCGTTTTGGAGGTGGTAGTGTCATGATTTGGGGAGGGATCACGGCTAGAAACAGAACAGATTTGCTTGTTATTGATGGAAATCTGACAGGTCAAAGATATTCCGATGAAGTGCTACGGCCATTGGTGGTACCGTTTTTGATGCAACATGGTCCCAGAATAACGCTGCAACATGATAACGCCAGACCACACGTTGCAAGGATTGTACAGCAGTATCTGATGCAACAACATGTCAATGTCCTGCCATGGCCAGCCAGATCCCCAGACATGTCCCCAATCGAGCATCTTTGGGACGAGATGGATCGACGTTTGCGGCGGTTGGATAACCCGCCAGCTACACTCCAGGAATTGCGACAACGTCTACGTCAGATTTGGAATGACATCCCACAGCAATTTCTGGCACATCAGATTCGGTCCATGCGCCGGAGATGCGTTGCTTGCATCATGGCACGAGGAAGTCACACCCGGTATTGAAGTGTGAAGGTCACAATTGGTTAGACGTCAGACATGTGCTTCATGACGCATGAAAATGACATTTTTCGTTTTGAGTGACGTTGGCACTGAAAAGTCAGTGTTTCTCCTGTTAAATAAACATATTGATTGCATTGAGATCTTTGCGTGTCATTTATAACATACATATAAATGGTGTCACAGAAACTTTTGTTGCTGAGTATAGTTAGATGGTATATGGATTGGCAAGACCCACAAATCCAAAGAAAAAAAAAACAAAGGCTGTTTTTCAAAAGTCATCTGAGAGAATTTTCATATTCAGATTTAGACTAATCATAACTCAGAAATTAAATCCGTAAGCACCGTTTCAGGGGCCAAGCGAAGACCGTTGTGGCCCATGAGACAAGAGAGATATTCTAAATATATGTGAAGAATTTGCCGTGTGAATATGAAAAAAAAGTCTCATTTATATTGTGCTGTGGAGCTTCATTGTCAAATTCAAGGCTGCTGTCTGTAGCCCGTTTGACAACTGGAGTCTGATTCTCCTGCTTAGACTTGATTTGAAGGTGTTTCTAAACATTCGTGAAGAATTTGCCATTTCTAAATGAAAAAGCTCAGTATTTCCCTCTAACTTCCAGCATGAGGTCTTCATCATCAAATTTGATGGAACAACATTCACATGAGCTTTGTACTATTAACGCCAAATTTTATATGCTAACTTAACCCTTTTACTGACCGCTTGTCTTCCAGCTATGCAGTACCACTCGTTGAATTTTTTACACTCAACAAAAATATAAACGCAACAATTTTGTTTTTGCTCCCATTTGTCATGAGATGGACTCAAAGATCTAAAATTCATTCCAGATACACAATATTACCATTTCTCTCAAACATTGTTCACAAATCTGTCTAAATGTGTGATAGTGAGCACTTTTGTTTTGCTGAGACAATCCATCCCACCTCACAGGTGTGCCACATTAAGATGCTCATCAGACACCATGATTAGTGCACAGGTGTACCTTAAACTGGCCACAATAAAAGGCCACTCTGAAATGTGCAGTTTTGTCTAACAGCAAAATGCCACAGATGGCGCAAGCATTGAGGGAGCGTGCAATTGGGATGCTGGCAGCAGAATGTCTACCAGATCTGTTGCTCGGGCATTGAATGTTCATTTCTCCACCATAAGCCGCCTCCAAAGGCGTTTCAGAGAATATGGCAGTACATCCAACCGGCCTCACAACCGCAAACCACGTGTAACCACACCAGCCCAGGACCTCCACATCCAGCAGGTTCACCTCCAAGATGGTCTGAGACCAGCTACTCAGACAGCTGCTGAAACAATTGGTTTGCATAAGCAAAGAATTTCTGCACAAACTGTCAGAAACCGTATCAGGGAAGCTCAACTGCATGCTCGTCGTCCTCATCCGGGTCTTAACCTGACTCCAGATCGTCGCCGTAACAGACTTGAGTGGGCAAATGCCCACATTCGATGGCGTCTGGCACGTTGGAGAGGTGTTCTCTTCACGGATGAATCTCGGTTTACATTGTTCAGGGCAGATGGCAGACAGCGTGTGTGGCGTCGTGTGGGTGAGCGCTTTGCTGATGTCAATGTTGTGGATCGAGTGGCCCATGGTGGTGGTGGGGTTATGGTATGGGCAGGCATCTGTTATGGACAAAGAACACAGGTGCATTTTATTTTTGGCATTTTGAATGCACAGAGATACCGTGATGAGATCCTGAGGCCCATTGTTGTGCCATACATCCATGAACATCACCTCATGTTTCAGTAAGATAATGCACGGCCCCATGATGCAAGGATCTGTACACAATTCTTGGAAGCTGAAAATGGCCCAGTTCTTGCATGGCCAGCATACTCACCGGACATGTCACCCATTGAGCATGTTTGGGATGTGCTTGACCGGCGTATACGACAACGCGTACCAGTTCCCACTAATATCCAGCAACTTCGCACAGCCATTGAACAGGAGTGGACCAACATTCCACAGGCCACAATTGACAATCTGATAAACTCTATGCGAAGAAGATGCGTTGCACTGCATGAGGCAAATGGTGGTCACACCAGATACTGACTGGTTCTGAGTCCCCAGACCCCCAATAAAGCAAAAACTGCACATTTCAGGATGGCCTTTTATTGTGGACAGTCTAAGGTACACCTGTGCACTAATCATGGTGTCTGATGAGCATATTGATGTGGCACACCTGTGAGGTGGGATGGATTGTCTCAGCAAAGCAAAAGTGCTCACTATCACACATTTAGACAGATTTGTGAACGATGTTTGAGAGCAATGGTAATATTGTGTATCTGGAATAATTTTAGATCTTTGAGTCCATCTCATGACAAATGGGATCAAAAACAAAAGTGTTGCGTTTATATTTTTGTTGAGTGTATTTATGAATAAACTAAAAAGTTACAATAATGTAACAACAATTCCTTTGAAAATCCAATGACTCATAATTTTGTATGAACTGTTTATTTACCATATCTGTGGTTAAAATAAAGACTTTGGGAATTGTATAGATAATGTTGCTCTACCAGTAAGCCAATGGTTCCTGAAATGTCTTTTGACAGGTGGAGTGGTAAAATCATCATAATCACTTGTATGATATTTGGAGACAGATAAAACATGTTTGTTTCAATAGACCAAGTGGCTGTTTAGAAATAGCAATTTCCCATTTCTGTTTATTACAGCACCACCCATGAGTGAAATTGCACTATATCAGGCAAAAATAGCCAGTACAGTGTGCTGATTACAGAAGAGGGACTTTATCAAGATTAGACATTGCAGTCACAAGTTTTGCTAGATAATGTCGCCTGAGGTCACACCCTGAAAAATTTAATGAGCCATCACAAGCATATCCAAAAATTTTAAATGTAGATACATCTAATGAGCCGGTCAGTAATGGACCTTAGGTCTCTGAGTGACCTTTGGACTCTAAGGAATTGGAAGTTATTGAATTGTCAACACAGGGTTAGGAGTTATGACCAGAAATGTAAATGGGAAGTTGGCCTGATGGTCATGATTGAGGGTAGGTCAGGGGGTCATCAAATTTGCTCTCTGGACAGAAGATACAGCCGTCTATCACTGTGCTAAATCTGTTTAAAAAACAGACATTGGATCTGAGAGCTGCCATGGACAGCCACAACGGAATAATAATAATGATGATGATGATGATGATAATAATAATAATAGTAATAATAACTAGAGGCACTCCTAGAATACAAACCTTTGCCAAAGCAGCATAGTCCAAATCTTCATGAGTGGGAGCAAAGTTCAGTTATGCGTGTCATTCGATTTCAAGATGGCTGCCGCTGCGGCCATATTGTTTCACTGATAGCACTCAAAATCAATAGGGTCCATCCTGGATGTAATAGCGACCTACCCACAAAATTTCAGAGATTTCCGTTCATTACTTTTTGAGTTATCTTGTTCGCAAACAAACAGACAAGCAAACAAACGGCATAGATCGCATAACCTCCTGCCAACTTCGTTTTGCGGATGTAATAATAATAATAATAATTATTATTATTATAATAAAGAACATGTACAATTACAATAGGTGCCTATGCACCTCTGATGCTTGGCCCCTAACAATCAGACGAACAAACAATCAGACGAACAAAGCGCAGAAAAATGAAAGCATATGTGCAGAACTGCAAACACGTTTGTCAAAAATTCTGACACAATTTCATGATCCAACAAGCAATGTCATAGCTGCACTGCATTGGTACGTAAATGAAACTGAATAGATCTCATAGCTAATTTAAGACCAGAAATGATTAAGAAAAATATTATTCGCCCTAGATTCATCTGGAGTGAATAAAAAAATGGGTTTAATTTATCTAATACATCAGAGAGAAAATTACATTTTAATTACCTTTGACAGACTGAATATAACATAATTTATTGATGACTATTTTAGAGTAGAAAAAAACTGAGGCATTGTCTACATTAGAGAACTTTTGTAATCAGCCTGAAAATGCTTTGGGCTTTTTGTAGACAGCGCCTTCCACTTCTCTTCTTGGGAAATTCTCTGACGAACAGCAAATGCACTTATCAGCCACAACATTATAACCAGCTGGCAAATACTGTGTTGGCTCCTATATGGCCATGAAACCAGCTCTGTCATATTGATAATCACTTAAATCCCCAAACTCTGGGTTTTACAGAAGAAAACATTTCCCACAGCATCACACTCCCTCCATTCTGTGAATCTCTTTAATTAAAATAAAAAATAAAATAAAGTTGTTTTTTTGTTGGTGAACAATGTACATACCCTGTGATGGACTGATGAACTGTCCAGTATGTCTTCCTGCCCCTGTAAGCTGGGATTGGCTGACCCTGACCAGCAAATGGACAGGTTTGTAATGGGTAGTGAGGGAGATATAAACATTTTGTCCTGCAATTATCAGACATTTATTTTCTTAATGGTCACTCGCTCACATTTTTAATTGTTTTTACTTTAATCCATTATCTGGTGTAAGAGGTGGTTAACTTTATTTATTACCACATTTGTTTTCCACAGTCTTTCACCTGCTATCAAAATCATTAGTTCTCTATCCCCTTAAGTGCAGTGTACGTGAGAGACTCAATTACAGTCTCAGGAAAAAATGTTTTGCAGCTGTTGACCATGATTCCTAAGATGTAGTCAAGCTTAATCTATTTCTGTATAAATTTCTTACAGAATTGATAAATAAAATGTTTAGCAAGCAACGTCAGATTGCTATCATTCAAATGAGGGCTGATGATTTGCAGAAAGGATACAGGCGGCTACTCATTCCTAAGTCACTTGTCCCGATCTTTGTGAAGCGATACTGGAGAGAATCAATTGCAATGCCTTTAAAAACACGCTGAGAAACTTTTTTACTCAATTTTGTCAGTTCTGAGTTATCATATGAGAATGTATTAAAGAAGATTGTATAAACCAATGTGCCAAAACATTATGACCACCCAGGGGAAAATAATTTCTTCTTGTGACAGAAGTGCATTTCAAGGTCTGCAAACTGACCCAAAATGGTTAACAAATAGTTGCTTCCTGCAGTCCCTAGGACCTATAGAGAGACCTTAGTGACTTTTTGAAGGACCAAATCTCGATGGCTAGACAACTAAGTTATCTATCTCCAAGGCGGCAAGGCTTATGGGTCCTCCGTTCAGCAGCGGTGAATAACTACCCACGGCAGTTTTTAGTTTTAGTTTTCTATTAGTTTTTCACCAGAACAGTCTGACAATTCCAGTGCTGATAAACATCAACCTAATTGTTGCACTTCTGTCTGCAATTGAGTTCACAGAACAATGATATTGTCAGTCGGTCCACTTGGATGACAGCACAGGAGGACTGTGTCTGTGTGAGATTTCTTCGAGTCCTTAGAGTGGGTTTCCTCCCACGGTCAAAACATATCATCAGGTATTTTTTTTTTAATTTAACCAGGGAAGTCACATTGAAATTGAAATCTCTTTTTCAAGGGAGCCCTGGGGGAAGAGGTGGGGGGGACAGAGGAATTGCACAGCCAATTAGATCAGGGGATGATTAGGCAGCAGCACGAAAGAGCCAGGTTGGGACTTTAGCCATGACACCGGGGAACCCCCTACTCTTATCGAAGAGTGTCATAGGATCTTTAATGACTACAATGAGTCAGGACCTCGGTTTAACATCTCATCCGAAAGACGGCATCTCCTTCGGAACAGTGTCCCCGTCACTGCACTGGGGCATTGGGGATTATTCTGCCAGAGGAAAGATTGCCACCTACTGGCCCACCAACACCAGCAGCAACCTGGTGTTCCTCAGTGGTCTCCCATCCAAGTACTGGCCAAGCCCACACCTGCTTAGCATCAGCCACACGGCTGAAGCAGATGGAATTGTGGTATGGCTGCTGGCATACAGTTAACCCTGTTTGACCTTAAATCACAAACTTTTATTGCTGCTGGTGTGTGTATTTATTGTACGAGATCATATATGCAAGAACATTTGTGTAATGAGCCCAGTCTCATCCCGACACGTCATATACTGACGCTACCTGATCAAGTGTCGATAAATGAAGCAAAAGGATTCTTTTGACGTCATTATTTGGCGCCAGTTTAAAATGAACCCTACCCCCTAACCCCTTCCCTGTAAGCATCAAATACGGACGCTAAAAGCTTCCTTTTGCATCGTATATCGACGCTTGATCAGGTTGCATCACTATGTGATGAGTCAGCATGAGAATGTGATGGTTTAATATGTGCGCATTTGTGCATTTGCAAGTGAATGTTTGTGTGAATGTTAGGTGTATAGTATAAGGTACTTAATGTTGGAGATTTGGCCTGCTCTAGGAGGAATGATGAAAACTAAGAAAAGCATGTTATCATGTTCCTCTGGCATTGCTGAGAGCAGTCAGTGTTGGACCATTGCACTCCAGGACCAGTACCACTGTCCATCAGCACTCCTGCTGGCCTTGCTCTCCAGATTAAAGATTGATAGTGAGATGAAAGGGTCTCTCCTCACATCAGCTTCACAGTCTGGGTCAGGCAGACGGCTGTCAGGCCTTTGCACACCGGTGACAGAACCTTTTTCTCGCTGTTTTTTGTACTCTGTGTTTTCAGTGATTCTTTGTTCTTTACCCTGTGCCAGTCAGGCGAACAAGTATCAGCATAAAACATTTAAAACCGTTTGAATAATGTGTTCTATTGTTATTTGCTTTGAAAACCTTGACGCCGAACACCCCGCCCCCATATATTTTGTCACAGTTGGGCTTTTTGGGGGCTGCTTGCAGAAATTGCACTGAAAATGGAAATCGATTCAATATGAGTTAAGAGACCGCAATAACCACCTCACATGGCCTATTGCATCTTTGTCATCTTGAGAGAGGTGCTCATTGTGTCCTGTTGCCTAGGAACCGCAGTCTAATATGAAACTTTTACAATCATTGCGGCCAGTATATTCAAACTGAGGATTCTATGGAGTTTGATATACCCTGATAGTTGGGAATTGCGGATGTTTGATGAATATTTGTCCTTTCTGCCTCCGTCTTTATTCAGGTAAGTAAATGTATACTATAAATGAAGGGGGCCTAAAGCAGATAAGTAGTTTCATTGTGGAGGGAGGGTGGGGTTTTAATGGAACAAGACATATTTTGCATTTCAAATACTGAGACTGGCCATTTCATCAGCTGAATCTCATTCATGGTAAGCAGCTATCTTGAGTGAACGTTAGGTCGACACAAAGAGTTGCAAATTTATTTGTATTACTTGAGCAATAGGATACAAGAGGCCATGCTATAGCGATTACAGTCATGGCTGAAGGGCATCAAAAGGCTCTACATGAAGCATTGGCTACAACCCCCTTAAACCTCACTATAATCACAGCATGAAATTACCTCAAATACTTTACAGCTTTTACATTGCAGTGATAACATCAATATGAAGTTGCTGAATAATAGAGGTAGCAATGTTCAGCATACACAATCATTTGATAGGTATTTCTAAACGAAAATTGAGATTGTAGCGCTTTAAGACATTACTCTTGGCTTGTCATTGTGTTTCTCTGTGATTGGTAAAGAATTACCTCATTGTTGCTTTGGTCATAGTAAGTGACTGTGGTGTAATGGGCCTGTTATTGCCCTTTTCTACCAGTCTCTGCTTGACTGTTAGTGGGGCGTTGGTTGCATCGAGATTGTGGAGCACATTGCCTGGCGGGCAAGCGATCAAAGATATTTTGCGATGATCTACCTCACCTCCGAAAGCCATGGCAAATCTCACCTGCGCTATGCTAGCGCCAAATCACATTGCCCAGCGGGCAAGCTATGACCGATACTTTCCGAGCAATCCAAGATACTTTGCAAGTATCTATCTCACCTCCAAAAGCCGTGGCAAATTTCACTTGCACTATGCCAGCGTCAAACTACATTTCCCAGCGGGCAAGCCATAAAGGATACTTTTCTGGTATATATCATGTACGTTCAGCTACTACAGTGGCAGGGGGCAGGTTCCCTCTCAGAAAAGCAGCACTGATACTTTATTGGTACCAACCTGAGGCTGTGGCTCAACTCACTCTCCCTGCAACCCTGTCACGTCTACAGGTCAGGGATTTCTTGAAGGAGTAGGTTTAACAACTGGATGAAATTAGACTCCACGGTTGCTTAAACTATTTATTATGCAACCAAACGATAGAGTCAAATCTGTTTTGGGTCATAGTTATGTTATGAAAATAAAGCAAATTATTTTGAAAGTTTTGAGTTCAGCAATCTATTTGTAGCCGATTTTGTCAGTGTCTGATTTGATCTGTTTAAATATGTTGTTCCTTAAAATTGCTTGCAATATAGAAATATAATCACAATATATTAAAGGGTCTTTTAAACTTCATGGCATGTCAAAATGTGGCTGAAGATGGTAAATAACTACTTTACATGAAATACACCTAATTAGGACAAATAAACCGCTAATTCAAAACCTATGATTGCTATAAAGCTCGGAACAAAAACCAACATACACGGGGCCACCAGGACCAAGTTTGAGAACCACAGACAAAACATTTTGTGCATCAGCCAGTTGCTTTGCTAATTGGCAGAAAGAGCTGCCACATTAATCCCAGAGGAGCATCACAGTGACAAGGGTGGTGATGCCAAAGAGAAAAAAAAAACAATTTTAGGCTTTGTACTTTGTAACTTTGTACATGCACTAATTTTCCTTTTTCCTTTAGCGTGCTGCTTTCCTGTTTTAGCATTCTCAGCGCTGCCATGCTATCAAAGAGGAAAAATGGGATGAATAGCAGAACTAATAACACGTAACATCGTAGCATGGCTCGCTAGTTTGAAAAACAAAGATGACGTGCAATATCAATCTCATCATGTGTGAGGAGCCATTCCTCCCGTCATTGGTGTATACACTAACCAATCTATTATCACTGATGACATTTCTCCCAAGTAATTTCAGTTCTGATAGTAAAACATGTACAAGTAACATCAGTACATTTTACATCAGTACAATTAAGCCCCGTACAACTTCCATTGGGAAATAAATGTAAATGTATTTATTAGCATTTTCACAACTATCGGTGACACTTTGTACGCATATATGTGCTATATAATTTTGAGCTATATCAGTGTAATGTTTGGAATCGCAGTCTTCACAAAAGTTTACCAACTTCGTAGGAATTCCCTTTGTATTGCGCGAATGCAGTGGAGACAACTGGGCCCCCATCAGTGCGGATTGTATTGATGGGGGTTTCCCCAGCACTCTTTGCATTCAGCTCTAGGCATATTTGCATTATTTGCATAGCTCTATTCATACATATGTTCGCAGTCTCCAAACATTACATTTTTTTTTGTAATATTGGCTTGGGTTATCCGTTGTCGACATTAGCTCAAAGAACGCTGAGGCTATTTATCCTGAAAAACACTAGTAATGCTGACTGCTTGCTCCATAAAACATGCTTAAACTGCTATACATTTTAGATGCTGTAGAGCCCAGAGAAGTTGGGAGCACTTTTGGGCAATTTTGAACTGAGGCTTTAAGTGGCTTCTGTGGATGCAACAGCAAATGGTGTTGACAAAGATTTACCTTTGTGCATCAAGTGATATCAATTATCGTGGCATGACAGGTCTTGAGACAGTGACAACTGAGGGATCGAAGATCATCCACATTTGGAAATGGTTTACGACCTTGCCTGCTACGCCTCGAGATTCAAAAAGATTCCTTCAGTTTTCAACCTTACCCTTTATGCACTGAAATTAAACAAGATCCTTCCATATTTTAATTATATTTCACACTGTAGAGGTTGAAATAGTAAAAAAACTGACTGATTTGTCTTAAAGGATGGTGTCGTTCTCAGCCTGACAGATTATAACATTCTTAGCTCACCTAACATCACCTGAATCAGGTCACATTATTGCAACTTGCCACATCATTAAAATGCCCCTGTGCCCACTTTTTTTGGAGTCTGTTGCATTCATCAGATTTTATGTATGTACATATTTTCATTAAAAAATGTCACTACAAGTTTTACCATCAAATAATGTGTTGTGGTAGTGTTTTCAATGTGGTGCACAGTGAATGGACTATTCATAATGGACCTTTTTGATTTTATTTGCATTTTCCAAAATGTGCCAACTACTTTGGAATGAGGGCAGTAGAGAGGAAAAAAATGAGGTCTTGGTGTTTGCATAGCTTGATATTAAGTCCTCATTAAAAAAGAAAAATGGCATTTGGAAAAAAAACACTCCCATTATCAAGCATTGTAACATCTATTATGTTCGGGTCAATTGGACTCCAGGAAATAAACAAATATTTCAAACATTTCAATTGTCTAAGCTCAGTGAACACTTCAGAACATCAGTAAGAAGCATATAATAGTTATTCAATATTGAAGAAACACCAATAAAGAGTAAATTAGTTTTGACAGAAAATGAAAAGAACAGCTCAACTAGGTGCCTGTGGGCATCAATTCTTCATTTTGAGAATTCATTCTAAGGCAGGTGCAGTCATTTTGATGAGTTAAAAGTCGAGAAAGCTTCATTCCCAGGACGACTTGTGGGCTTGTACAGTCTGCACTACTACGCGCATAACCGGAGTCTGCCTCAACATTGTCCTCGGTATCAGACGCATGAAGAATAAAGCCGCTTTCACACTGGACACGAAACAAATTTTTTGCAGTACAGATTACATTCAAAGTCAATGCAAAGCGTTTCGCGTGTATTTTAGCATAATTACATTGTGTTCTATCCTATCCTGTATCCTATACCCCCCCCCTCCCCCCAAATTGATTATTAATCCCCCCTGTGCCACCCCGCTTTAAAAATCCTGGAACTGCCCCTGTCCACGGGCAATACCCCTCTAAAAACCGGCACACAAGCAGTATAGGGCTCACATTCATAGAACACTATCTGTTACCATACTCTACCATACTCTAATCTGCATACTTTCGTGCTAATACAGAGATCTAGGCCTTGGAATTTGGGCATGAAATTCTAGGCGGAAATTGTCAAAAAAGCCCAAGATCTTAATAGGTTAAATCTAAACATCACTTAAAAACAGCCTGTCTGACAATGTTAAGTAGACAAAAAGGAGTACATAATGCCATTATCTGAAGAACTGGCCAGTTCTGCCTTCCTTGCAAATGCACAGATGTCAGAATTTGCAAAACAGCTCGATTGCCCTATTTAATACCCGAAAAATTATGACATCTTAAATGGAGGTAAATTATTGTGACTTTTGGTGCAACCACACTTTCACTTATGCCATACCCCTGAGTAGTATTTTGGCAAAGGACTGGGGTAATCGGGGCAGTATTGTGCCTCGTAACCCCGGGCATGCTGACAGACAGATGAATCACCAATTATGGGGGGTTCAATAAAAGACCTTGATAATTAGAAGCAGGTGTATTAATACTGGGCTGTCACAAAAACCAGCGACCTCATTGGCCCTTAATGGATAAGATTGGACACCCCTGCCATAACAGGTTGACAAATAAACTAACAGACTACATTAGGTTGTGTTTTTGGACCAAAAAATTCAAGGCGCTCCCTGAGAGAACTGCACCATGCATTTTAATGAGTAATTTCAGTCTGTCAGTCAGTCAGTCAGTTAGTCAGTCAGTCAGAAAGGGACTTAGGAACTTGTAGGCCAGCCCTTGTGGATTTGAAAGAAACTGGGCTGTGTGATGGCAAAAATTGATTAAAACTTTTTCCAAATGGCATGAAAAATGAATGAACACAGATGATTTCTGTTGCTATAATGAATCTGATGTGGACCCGCTGGGTGCCCTCAGAAATTGAACAGTCACTGAAAAAGGGAAATCTGAAAAAATGCTAAATCAATTGAGGAGGGTGAAACCTCATAATCTTCCGTTCAAATGTATTCATGTTGAAAATGGAAGAGGCCGGACCAGAACCTCCATCTGGTTTGTGGAGCTTCATGGGAAACATCCCATGGGAATGCTTTTACTTACCCATTGAAAAACATTCTTACCTTCTGACAAAGATTACTGTTAGGGGTATCCATGGAAATGTTTTTTCCAATAGATTTGCAGTTTCATGTTCACATAAAACACGCAAGTTAAATGGATGGAATTTTATGGAGGGTTTTCTCGCGAGAATGTCGACAGGTCCCCCTGAAGCCAAGCACTCCCACGTCCTTTCAACATAGCTGAGCAACATAGCTTTGGCAAGAGATTTGAGGGCTTCACTCCAGGGAAGCGGTGCGTCTGGAGAGCAAGTGTTCTCCATGCCCTTGATCTGCGGAACAAAGCGCACTGAGATATTCTTGTTTGCTCCGGGCCCAAAGAGCTTGGGGAGCCATCAAGCCCTGACCAGCTCTGTATCACCCGGGGAAATCCATTAACTTCCAGATTACAGCCGTAAAATGCTGCTGTTTGGGAAATGGGATATCACAACGATGCTAAAAAGATATTACACCACATTACAGGGATAAATGCTGATTTTATGACACCATTTAATTCTTGTGGAAAAAAAAGCGGACTGGATAACAATTAAATTCCGGTGTGACTCTATGCAGTGTCCTCCCATTAAAAACAAACAAACGATAAATTATTAGCCATCCAATAACTATTACTCAGATTTAATGGGGGAGATTTTAGCAGCATTTTTAGGTGAAAGAGCGCTTCTCATTAACGAGGACATTGATGAAAATGTTGGAATCAGTGGGGTTTAGAAAGCACCTAATGAACAGAGAGGTTGCCCCTTTAGATTCTCAATTTAGAAAATGATTTCCAAACCTGATTAAACATTTTGAGGCCGGGAGAAAACGGGGTTATTAACCGTGGCGCTCTCATTCGCTGTTTGATTGAGCTCACTAAAACAATAAGGTTATGCATGGTAAAGCATGTGGTACTGTACACCAGAGGTTCCAGAGACCCATTGAAATGAGTACCCCGTGGCTCAGGAGTCTGATCTCAATAATAACACCTGCTTACTGGCGCCGTTTCCAAATAACTATTGCATGCAGCTATGCAGGAGGTACACATTGTGAGTTGCAGCCATGCCTTAAATGGGATGTCATATTGGCCCTACATCAGGTCGACATCAGACATTTAATGTTGCTTGTCCAAGGGATGAAACTCAGTTGAAGCAGTTTGTACTGAGGTGAGATCAGCAGGGATGAAATAACTTGGACATTCACCACACACACTGGCTTTTGTCTAGTGATTCACTAGGCGAATCCAGGTTCATTGTGTCAAGGCCAACTCCAGTCTGAAGTCCAGTTTTTAAGGTTACAATGATGTTACAGGTAGTTGGTTAAAATGCCATGACCAAAAATCTGCTCTTAATTACACATTGAGTTCAATACACATTGAGTTGCTGGGTAGTCTTAGACCTCAGTTTGGATCTCATGTTGCCCAGGATAATGCTATGCCATCATGGGCCTCAAAACACTCTGACTGATTCTGTTCCCCACAGAACTCATTCAAAAAGGTTGTACGTCCAAAGCTAGATGATCAGTGTTAAATCAGCTCTATCAGAATACATACAGAGCTATGAAAAAGTATTTGCCTCCTTCCTGATTTCTTCCATTTTTGCTAATTGGCCATATTCAAATGTATCGGACCATCCATCTTATTTTAATATGAGAAAGACAATGTAAGTGCAAGCAAAATGCCACTTTTAAATTATCATTTCATTTATTGAAGGTTAACAGTTATTCAAAACCTTTTTCACCCAAGTGAAAAAAGTAATTACCGAAGCCGGTAATAACTGGTTGTGCCACCCATTTCAGGAAAAACTGTAATCAGATGTGAAATAACTGGCAATGAGTTGTACACATCACTGCAATGGAACTTTGGCCCACTCTATTATACAGAATGTTTTTACTTTGGCTACATTGGAGGGGTTTTAAGCATGAAATGCCTATTCATGGTCATGCCATTGCATCTGATTAGATTCAAGTCAGAACTTTGACCAGGCCACTCAAAAACCCTCATTTTGTGCTGGACTTGCTTGTGTGCTTCAAATCATTTTTGCACTGCATAACCTAACTGCGCTTGAGCTCTTGATCACAACCTGATGGCTGGACATTTTCCTTCAGGACTTTCTGGAAATGAGCGGTAATTCCTGGTTCCATCAATTATGACAAGACGCCCAGGTCCTGAAGCAGGAGAGCAGCTGCAAACCATCCCGCTACCACCAGCGTATTTGACTATTATTACGATGTTCTTATTGTGGAATGCTGTGTTAGCTTTACGTCCGATGAAACGGGACCCATGTCTTCCAAAAAGTTCCACTTTGACTCATTAGTAGAATATTATACTAAAGGTCTTGGGGTCATCAGGAAGTTTTTTTGGCAAGTGTGAGACAAGTCTGGTCTTTTTAGAAACAAGTGGTTTTCACCTTGCAGGCCAGCCATGGATGCTATTTTCACCCAGTCTCTTACCAATTGTGGAATCATGAAACATTTGTCTTAACTGAGGCAACTGAGGCCTGATTCTCTTTAGATGCTAATCTGGATTCCCTCATACCCTCCTGAATGTGTTGAGAATGCACTCTTGGAGGAATTTTGGAGGGCATTTCACTCCTAGGTAGGTTCACCATGGTTTCATGTTTTCCTCATTTGTCGATAATGGCTCTCACCATGGTTTGCTGGAGACCCAGAGCCTTGAAAATGGCTTTTAAACACTTCCCGGACTGATAGATTTCAAAGTCTGTTTCTTATCGGTTCTTGAATTACTTTAGATCACAGCATTATGTGCTGCTTTCTGCCTAATTCACATTGCCAGACATGTACTGTTCTCTTTACAAGGGCATGCCTGAGTGTGTCTAGTTAACTTGAACCAAATAATCAATTAAATTTATTTAATTGATTGACTTGGTAACCGAGAGGCAATTGTGTTTTCGCAAAGGGCCAGGTAAGGTTGGATAGTTTTTTTTATTCAATAAAAAAAATCATATTATATGTATATATATATATATATATATATAGTCTGTAAATATATTTGCCTTGGTTGTGGGTTGGTAAAATCCAGAGACAAACAGGGAGTAGCGGGGCTGCATGTCTTTGCAGCTGCCACAAAGTTTTGCTTGCAACTGTTTCAAAAGTTTTGGAAAATAAGCCAATACTCTGGTGTGAAAGCAAGTAGTCAGGCTCCCTGCGTCTCCCCTCCCTGTGAATCACACATGACGGCTCAGGAACGCCGCTCCATGGCTTCTCCGCACCGCCGGAGCCATAATCTCCCACCCAGCTTTCAGCGATGGTGGATTTTTAATTAACACCGTCCGCATGTGTATAATTCTAACCCACTGCGGCGTGGTGGAAAAACAACTCGGCTGGACTCCGAAGGCCAATACGGATATGGCTTGCAGCTATACGGACCCACAAATAAAAAAATAAATATAATAAAGTAGAATAAAAAACACAAACCCGGGGCAGCCCGCATCCCAGCCCTCCAACATTTACTAATCCTATTATTACACTCTGGTGTCTGCCTTGTGTACTTCCAATCATTAACTCCACACAAGCAGCATATCCTGACCCACAGCGGCAGTCTCGCAGAAGAAGAGGATGGATTCCACAGGCTAACAGGGGAAGGGAATTTCAGTGCAAGCACACCACTCTTTCACCAGTATTCCCTTTACTCCGAGGAAATGCTGCTGGTGATGCTAAATCAGCTTCTTTACCTGGGGTAGGAGAAAAAAAATGCGAACTAGCAGGGCACTCGGTGGAGCTCATACCTCCATCATGCCATACGTCAGTATTATTGGTTCTTCCGGATCTAGAATCCAGAGTATGCTCCGGATCAGTTCCAAAATGTAATCATCTCTTCCTTGGACTACCACTTACCATCCTATCAATGCCATGCCAATCTTTTCACACCTTTTAGAGTTATCCTGGCAACAGACAGACAAACAGACAAACATGGGTGAAAACATTGCCTCCTTGGCGGAGGTAATAAATGCATGAACAACTATGGCCGGACTCGCGAGTGCCCATACCTCCACCAGCATAGCTGGATTTGAACTTTGGCCTATATCTCAGCTGTACTTTGGCCTAGATATGCCAAAATTTGATCAGTTGTTCCTCTTGTGCTACCTTAACATCCTCCAAGGTTTGGTTAAAATCTACGAAACCATTTTTGAGATATCCTGCGAACAGCCAGACAAACAAATAAAGAAACAAACGGAAGCAAAAACATAACCATCTTGGCGGAGGGTGGGCTGGAATATCTCCAGTCCTCCCACGAGACCTCAATTTCTGTTAGTTTATGACATTACCATGAAAATAAATAAATTATAAAAATTCACTGCTAGAGGGCGCAATCCTACAAAGTGGCGCTTTACTTGTAGGAAAGACTGAGCCACTCCAATACAATGCAGGGCAGGAGAACCCAGATACAAGCTCAATAAGGATCTCCTATGCAGAGATAATAAAGTGGCTGAGTCACAAAGGACATCTACAGCATTTATTGATAAACAATCTCCAATATAATAACTAGTTTTGCAACATAAGCAGGTTTTTATTGGCATCACAGTCTTTCCCGCCTGAGTTTGTAGAAGTATAGCACAAATGGGACAAGTCATTTCAAACCACAGAGCAGAGTATGGAGCATAAGTGCCCCAGACTTTTCACATCGATAATTTATCCCTTCGTAATTTATATAATAAACAGTTATCTTTCCATCAATTGCCTTGTCTCTCCTGATTGAACTGGAAGAACAACTATAAAATGAAGATTGGACAAGTACCTCAGTGGGTTCTTTGTACATTAAGTTTCTGAAAAGAGCAAACTGGTTCACTTTCATCCACAACACGGATTCCCAGTGGGAAGGATATTGCACTTATTTGCAGTATATTTATATTACGCCCCTGTCAACCATATAAATGAACCACAAACCAGTTATCACACAAAGGGTGTCCACAGCACGCATATCATAGAGCGAAATAAAAGGTACAGCAAATTCAATGAGCATCGCAAATAAGCCACATAAAATATTAGGAAGGAAAGCCTTCCTCAAAAGGGAAAATGACGGCGTATCTGATTTGAACCACAGCTTGCGGAGAACCCATTGGAGGAACCCCCAGCAACTGTGTTAGCAAAACTTTGGAGACCAAGAAATATCCCGAAATATCCAAGAGACTAATTACACAGACCATACGGGGAAAAACAGAGGCTAATTCTCCCCCTTATTTAAAAGAATGGTCATTCAACAATAGTCAATCAAATTAGAGGGATGCCCTCCATAACATAGCGTGCGCCTTCAACCCCAGGAAAAAAAATAGTGGCAACACCACTGCTCCCGCTTGGCTGAACAAGGCCAAAATGGAATGCCCCCTATTGGCCAAAGTTTCAGTCCGATTCAGCTCAAAATTGAACTTGGTCTAGACCTTATGATCATATATACACATATGAAATATGAAAAGGATCAGTCAAAATCTTAAGATGCTAGAGCGTAGACAAGCCAAAAGTTTACGCACTCACGGACGGACTCACGCATGACAGACCACCACTAAAGACCCCGAGCATAGCATAAGCCCCTTGGGCCTTTTGGCCAAGCGGACTTAAAACGTACTGCTGTCGAATGAGTCATTGTGTTCACTGTATGTCAAAGGTGTCTCCTCCATTTAAGCAAGCGATTCCCAATCACGTTCCATGGACGGCCAAGAGTGTGCAGGTTTTCATTCCAACCCATCTTTAAACCTGCTCATTACACCGACTAGTTCTCTCCTCTCTGCTTGCTGGTGCATAATCAATTAAATCAGCAGCCATCGCCATTAGTTAGGGTTAAAACTTGCCTACTCTTGGCCCTCCATGTGTTATGATTGGGCACCACTGATTTAAGCAGATTGTGCACTGCATCATAAGAGTAGATGAAAAACAACAACAAATCAAACTTATATGGAATCAAAATCATAAATCAATTACAATGGGTTGTGTCGGTGCCAATGGTTGCTTTTTTATCTATTAATTCAATTTTTCAGAAACTGCTCCCTCCACTGTCTACTAAAATATTTACATTGTGCAGAGTAAGGGTTTGCATAAATGATTGAGAGGGATCAAATGAATGGCGCAATTCACTTCAGCGTAAAGCCTCTAATGTCTCCCAATTGGACAGCCGGCTCTTCAGATTCTCCCCTTTGTATGCTCAGAATAATAATGTCAAGTCAACTGCATGCATTTGTGCGCAAGATGATGGACAGAAAGTATAACCGACAAGAGGTATTGGATGAAAGAAAATAATTCAATATCGGTCGTTGGTTTAAAATTAAATATGGTGGTTGACCAAAACCTGCCACTCAATTGAACCACAGAAGAGGAGCTGTTAATTGGGCTTTCAATCAGACATGGTGTGACATGCATGAGTGGTTGACTGGGAGTGATGTCTAAAATCATTTATTCTGCTGAACATGTCTGCTCTTTCACAGGAGATGGGATGGTGAAAAAAGCAAATGGATAAGGGCTGAGTTTCAAGATTTATCCATTTTTCAGCAGTGTGACAAAACAAAGGATCACACAAGGGCTGCGGTAAAGTTAAATTTGCCAGGTCGATTTAGGATTCAGCATTTAATGTGAACCAGCAAGCTAGTTGAAGAGGCGCTCGCCTCCGAGAATGGCTAGATCAGGGGTCCTCAAATCTGGACCTAGAATCCAAATTCAGTCCAGGTTTCCTGTTATCCCAGGTAAATAAATGAAAAGTTAGTGTCCCTGATTGGCCAGACTATCTGAGCACCTGACTCCCAGGTGAAGGGAGGGTGGAAAACAGAAGCAATCGGACCTCGAGGACCGTAATTTGGGGACCAGGGGGCTAGATCGCAAAAAGAAAGTTCAGGACATAAGGCTTATCCTGCAGTCTCCCTGTAATGTTACTGTGTAAATATGTTCATTCTTATCCCGGTAATAACACGCTAGCTGCATCGCTTTTGCAGCTAGGCAGCTAGTTTGCTTGTGTTTGAGGAACACGTCTGACCAAGTTAATAAGGTAAGAATTTTGTAGCTTAGTTAACTTTTTTCATCGATGTATGAGAATTTAAAAATTAAATCGAGCTTTACATCAGCAAACTGAGAGCAACTTCTGAAACTTTCCGTTCAGTTAGCCATGTCTACTTTTCACATTTGAGGGAATGCTGAGTAATGATGCAAAATGAAATTGGTTAAATTATGAAGCATATTATGTAAGATGTGATGCTGGTCAGTATGAGATGGATTTCAAATTCCTAATTTTGGTTTTCCTCCGTTATCTCTTTTTTGTTCTTCAAGTCACTGTCAGCTGCCCAGATAGCCTTGATAATGCCTAATAGAAATGCTGCAGCATAGTCATTCAATTTTTCAATGCAATACACTTCCTTTGAAATACAACCCCAATTCCGAAATAGTTGGGACAAAGTGTAAATTTTGAATAAAATCAAAATGCAGTGACTTTCAGATCACATGAGCCAATATGCTATTTACAATAAAACATAGATAACATTTCAAATGTAGAAAATGAGACATTTTACATTTTTATCCACAAAATGAGCTCGTTTCAAATTTGATGGCTGCTACAGGTCTCAAAAAAGTTTGGACAGGGGCCTGTTAACCATGGTGTAGCATCCCCTCTTCTTTTTAACACAGAGTGGAGGTGTCTTGAGGAGACAAGTTTCTTGAGTTTAGCCATTGGAATTTGATCGCACTCTTGTTTAATACAGGCTTCCACCTACTGGAGAGTTTTGGGTTTCCTTTGACGGACTTTTACAATTATGTGCCCAATGTTCTCAGTTGGTGAAAGGTCAGGACTGTAGGCAGGCCAATTCAGAACACGGACTCTTTTACTACGAAGCCATGCCTGACAGAATCATGCCGGTGAGTGATGCAGTGGCGTCTGAGGGCCCAAAGATCACGGGCATCCAGTAAAGGTCTTCGGCCTTGTCCCTTACGCACAGAGATTTTTCCAGTTTCTCTTAATCTTTTGATGATGTTATACACTGTGGATGATGAGACCTACAATGCGTTTGCAATTTGGCGTTGAGGAACATTGTTTTTAAAGTATTCCACAATTTTTAGGCAAGACTTCACAGGTTGGAGAGCCTCTGGCCATCTTTACTTCTGAGAGACTCAGCCTCTCTAAGACATCCCTTTTACAGCCAATCATGTTACACACCTGATGCCAGTTAACTCAATTACTTTTGAAATGTTCTTTCGGCTGATTCTCTTATATATTAATCGCATTTTCAGCCCTTTTTTGCTTGTGTCTCAACTTTTTTGAGACCTGTTGCTGCCAGAAAATTTAAAAGAAGCTCATTTTGTGGATAAAAATGTAAAATGTCTCAGTTTCAACATTTGAAATGTTATCTGTGTTCTATTCTAAATGACATATTGGCTCATGTGATCTGAAAGTCATTCCATTTTGATTTTATTCACAATTTATACTTCGTCCCAACTATTTCAGAAATGGGGTTGTAAAAAAATGCTGAAAAATCCTCTCATGCGCTGCCAATCCAATCAACATGAAATTACATACACAGTATACCAGTACCTATCCTTACAAAGTTTGTACGGGGCAATTTCCTGTATCCATGAATTACCCTGTAACGTGCAAATTAATCTGCTCCATGCTGTGCCATGTTCAACGTTTTTGCCATTTTCTTGAAAAATTGTCGTAACTCTCACAAATACTGATGAATTTACCTGCTTTTCGCAGGAATGTAATCCCGTGTAACCATGCAAGTCTTAAACAATGTTGAGGTAACGTCACTATCTGTGCTGCAACATCAGAGAATGCTGTGTTGGGATGTAATGCTGTGTTGGGATGTGATGCTGTGTTGGCATGTGATGCTGTGTTAGGATCATATAATAGAATGGTGTAATGCAACTGTACTCGTGAGCTTCCTCGGTGAGCTACTGCAGGTCTGCTGAGGTGAAGTGACTTACGAAATAATTTTTTCACACCATCCGTTCAACCATGAAGAAATGGTGACTGATATTGGGTCCATCACCTGTTTACAATGTTGCACTTTCCCCCAATCTATTGTTTTTCTTGTGCTATAAGGGAAAAACTCATGTTGTAACTGTACATTTTTAACATAAAGATTCTTTCTCCATAACTGCACTCTCTTCTTTTTAACGATTCCCATTTTTGCCGCAACTAAAAAAGAATCACTATGTTGAAACATGTATCAACCATTTTTCACTAGTATTGTAATTAATTGTTTTTGATTCTGAAAAGAAAGATTTCCTCAGTGATACAATGGGCAGGTTCAGGTTCTGAATATATGACAGGCTGTGTTACAAGTGCTGTCCATTTTGATAAAGTTTTGAAAATTGTTCTCAAATATGAAATAAAAGCGAAAGTGATTGAAAGAAAAACTATTTTCTTGCAGGTGCATCATTCTTGCCTGCTGCTAGTTAGCATGCGTTTCCTCCTGCATGCAGGCGCATAGCCGGTCTGGGCCTGCCTTTTAGTATGCCTGTTTGCTACAGCTAATATAAAGTGTTGCTATGGGCTATATGACAAAAGGAATACTTAAATCTATTTATTTATTTCTTTTCTCCAAGCTTTCTATCCACAACTTGCTGGTGATTAGTCATTGGCCAGCCACAAAAGCTTGTTTTTGAAATGAAATGCTTGAAAATTGGCCTTTATTTATTGGCCTCCACTGTATCTACCCCTCCTGAGTTTCTAGATATTGCTGTGTTCTGTGTTGCCAGTGACATCTCTTTGCTAATCAAATATGCCAGAGTTCAGCCTGGAATCTTCTTTGACTTTTACTTATTTCTTTTCAGAAGTACAATTAGTATTTTGTACTGACAAAGTGGAAAGACTGATGTGTGACCATGAGGAAGATTTATATAGTGCTTTTAAGGTTCTTGCTGATAAATGTCTAAGTGTTTAAAAAGCCATATTTTCAGAAAGGTAAGACAATTGTCTCTCAAGGTGAACCATTTTCTTGCCAGAAAGAGATTTTCCATTTTTTTTCCTTTCGTTCAGGGAATAGCCGGTTAGTTAATTAGACAAAAACATTGCAAGCATAGCCATTGACAATATTTTTGTTGATATGCAGTAGGGGGAAGATGATATTTACCATGGTGTAGCATCCCCTCTTCCTTTTTAACACAGAGTGGCGGCGTCTGGGCATTGAGGAGACAAGCTTCTTGAGTTTAGCCATTGGAATTTGATCACACTCTTGTTTAATACAGGCTTCCAGCTGCTGGAGAGTTTTGGGTGTCCTTTGAAGGACTTTTCATTTAATTATGCACCAAATGTTCTCAATTGGTGAAAGATCAGGACTGCTGTCAGGCCAGTTCAGGGCACAGACTCTTCTACTACAAAGCCATGCTTTTGTAATAGCTGCCGTATATGGTTTTGCATTGTCCTGCTGAAATACACAAGGCCTTCCCTGGAATAGATGTCGTCTGGAGGGGAGCATACGTTGTTCTCAAACCTTTATATACCTTTCAGCATTCATGGTGCTTTTTAAAACATGCAAGTGTCCCACACCATATGCACTAATGCATCCTCATACCATCAGAGATGCTGGCTTTTGAACGCTAATAACAGGAGGGGTTGTCTTTCTCCTCTTTAGCCCAAAGGACACGAATTTGGACTCGTCTGACCACAGGATACTTTGCCACTTTGCTCAAGTCCGTTCTAAATGAACCTTGGCCCACAGAACACGGCGGCGCTTCTGGATCATGCTCACCAATGGCTTCCTTTTTGTATGATAGAGTTGTAGGAGGCATCTGTGGATGGCACGGCGGGCTGTGTTTAGAGACAACGGTTTCTTGAAGTGCAATGTCAATGACAGAATCATGCCAGTGAGTGATGCAGTGGCGTCTTCGGCCTTGTCCCTTATGCACAGAGATGTTGAGGAGCACTGCTTTTACAGTATTCCACAATTTTTTACGCAAGCCTTCACAGGTTGGAGACCCTCTAGCCATCTACTTCTGAGAGACTCAGCCTCTCGAAGACATCCCTTTTACTGCTATATATATAAAATTAATTTTGCGTAAATCATCTCTTTGGCACCTATTGCATTTTTTTAGAAAAACACAAACTTTCACTATGAAAAGAAATAAACCTCATAGTCTGAATTTACAAAAATTGATTTTGCACCATGTGTAACAGGCACAGTGCCATGGCTCTATGGTATTATCTCATTTTTTGCAATTTTGGCACTTATTGCATTTCAGAAACTCCTCATACGTTGTGTGATGTGTCGACGCTCATACCCTCCTCAGGTATGCACCACTTCTCCTGCCTCCTGGCCCAATGGGAGCTCTGTGTTGCGAGCGAGAACTGCTGTCTCTTAAATGTGTTTCGCTCTGAAGACTTTTAAACATACCTGAACTCAGGACACAGCTGTCTGCCTTGACAGCTGAGCCTGCCTTTGTGGGAACCAGCTTGTCTAGATGATAACAGTAATGTTACGTATAAAACACTCCGCTTCCACACGGTGTCAAACTGAGGCAATTTCAAACTGGCAAAATAGGACAGTAAAACATTATAATGCCCACAAACTTTCAGGGAACAGGATGCAGAGGGGAAGGGGGAGCACCTGCTTGGTACACAAATACTGGCCCCGATTAATTTACATTCCTATCATCGCTGTTCATAAATCCATCATCTCACAAAGGAAAATGCTGTCATCAATCCCGAGAGAACACACCGCAATGATAAGACAGGACAGAGCAAGAATGAAAAGCCGGAAGGTGAACGCCAACTGTTTTCAAGGCTATTTTTTGACTGACTCAATTTAACTCACACTTACCTTTGCAGCCATACACACACACACACACACACACACACACACACACACACACTTGCAGACTAGCTGACACACACAGACCAGAAGGCAAACACACAAATACACTCTTGCTTGCAGACACACACACACACACACACATGAAATCACGCACGCACGCACGCACACACACTCACAAGCAGCCAGCATCGCACAAGGTAGGGAACATTTAATCAGCCCCTTGTTTTAAAGAAGAAACAAGAAACTGTGCCAAACAAGGTGGAATCTATCTCTCAAACGTCCTCTGTGTCACTGGAGAGAATGTTGAGCAGCGAGCGAACCTGTGTTGTTTCTGCATGCCATAAAAATATTTCAGAGGTAAAAGACCGAGTTCTCCCGTCAGGACCTAAAGCGTATAATGAGAGTTGGGAAAAGAAAGTAGTATTTGGAAGATGGAGGTAGCTGACAGCCAAGCTCTTGGTAGTTGAAAGTGTTACCAAGCTAACTTAGATGATAAAGAGGAAGCAGAAGAGGTGTGCTGTCAGAGGTAAGAGAGGCCTGCTGCAACCTCAACTCTCAAGCTTGATTACTACGGTGTTTGCTCGCCTGATTAATCAAACATTTTATTTTCTGAATAATTTAAACCATTATGAAGCTTATTATGGTTAGAAAATGATAATGACGGTGATTATCTATTGGCTACATTTATATAACCAATGTGGTACTGTAAGGACGGCAAAATATTCAAAACTTTGACATCAGTTTCTCAGTTTAACATCTTTTCAACAAAGCAATGAATCATAAGATGGCACTGGATTTTTTCAGAATGTTATAAGCATTCACAAGAATACGTCTGACGAGGAAACTAAAGGCCTATCAAATCATACCAGGCATCGGACAAAGGCTTTAATTACAATACCCCTTGAATGTCTGCAAATCATGACCTACATGAGTTTGAAATTTTTGCAACAGATATTTTTTTATGTCATCGTGCGGAAGAAATGCCTTATAGGTTTGTGATGCAATGTATATTAATGCTATCAAACATTACCATTCGATCAATTAGTCTTAGCAACTGACATTTGCTCATATCAATGTTTGGTTGCCAGTCAAACAAAGTAAACCGCATCACGTTTAGCGTGATTAAGCGGTGAAAGGTGAAGCTCTCGCAGACCTGTCATACAAAATAATACCGGAAACCAGCACTCGAAAGTTCTCTCGATTCATTATTCACACCACCGCTTTAATTTTGGCCATTTGCCCCACATTTTGAATGCCTCTGTATCTAATTTGGATGTTAGCAGCCTGAGAGGAAAGCAATATTGCTGCATTTTTAATGCACTTTGCTGTTCTACTTCTCCGTTGCTTTCGTTTGCTGTTTCTCCCCTTACCTTAGTTGCTCAGTACCCCCCCCCCTCACAAAATTCATGTACTTACTAGTGACTTCAGCTCCCTCCTTCTTTAATCAGAACCACGGTGCGATGATGGCAGGGTCCTCCTCTTCAGGACCCAGTAGCTGCTTTTCATAAATCCAACTGCCCTGAACAATTAAATAGTTTAAATATGACATTCAGCTATTACATACCGTTACAGAGAGTGTTTAAACGAGTCAGGAAACAGGCGATTTGACAGAAAACACATGCGCACTTGAGCCATGCACTCACAGATTGAAATAAGAAGAACACAGCAGAAAAGGGTCGAGATCCAGAAAAGAAACAGAAAGAAAGAAAAGAGAAGTTATCAATAATGCATAGGAAAGCCAACATCTCAAACTTATGGTAAAGTTATTCTGCAATATCCAATTAGCATAAAACATTCAGGCATGAGCGTTTCCCAGCAAGAGAGTATATACAGTACAGTGCCTGGAGGTTCCGCTCATCCTGTTGCAGTTTGTTATAAGTGGGTAGAGATGTAACTCCAGACCGCACAAACACAACAGTGATTTATGGAGGGGCACACAGCATGTCAGTAAGCAAAGAGAGTTAAATGTGTGTCCACACAGCTGATTTATTATATCAATGTAATGCAAGCTTTTATGCAAACTGGATTGTGAGGACAAGGTGGCTACCTGTGACACAATAGTGGATATTAGCCTTCGTGAGATAAAAAACTAAACCAATTCACATATCCATTCGTAAACCCAAAGACCCTGGGAAATGTTATAAATGTTCGTTCAAAGCAACGCGAAAACAAGTGAAAAAGTGAGCACAGCTCACTAATACCCCCAACCTTTGTGCACCGAAAAGATTGTGGCATATTTTCATATAAATAGGCAGTGCACCACCTGCATGAAGTACAGAATGCATGACTGAAATTTGAAAACAATCTGATCGGCGGTTTTTGATAAATCGTTTGGACAACATTTGCAGTGGTAAATTGTGGTAAATATGGTAAACAGAAGTCATTTTTGTAAAAAAAAAATTAAAAAATTAAAAAATCATCACATTTTCATGAAACTTTGCGCTGCATCTCTCCATGAAGTGTAAAATGCACGACTGCAATTTGAAAACAATCTGATGAGCGGTTTTTGAGAAATCAGTCGGACAAACTGATGTGGACAAATAGACGGACGGACTGAAATCTTTGGTATATCCTATTTACCCCCTTATGGGTCAGGGGTATAAAAATGGATGGAAAAGCTGGCAGAGCTTGATGTTGCGTCGTCTCTTGAAACAACACCATGTGAAAAGCGTGAGTAAAGACACTCCGGCGGAGGTAAAGGCAGGACTGAAAGACGTCGTCGGGAGGTGCGGAACAGCATTCGCGCTCCTTCTGCCAGGCAGTGTGCAGCTGAGCTCCAGACTGTGACGTCTGGAGAGATCAGCATTCTGCACGCCCACGCCATCCACGGCGCCGGCCACATCTGCTGGCAGTGACAAATTTTCTGCTGCCTGAGAAAAGCCGCTTCATTTATTCCGCTGGTTCAGCCCCCCACCCCATTTATTTTCGGAATTGTTTTTGAACCCTGACAGGAGAGCCGTGTGGAATATACATTTTCACAGACTACTGAATACCCACCAACAGTTGAGGAAACTCATTTTAGGAAATGTCTTCATGCATTGGGCTGGTTGAAGACCACGGAAGCCTGGGTTTTAAAATCATCTCTATAAATGAAATTAAAACAGGCAACCAGTTTGCACGTGTGTGTGTGTGTGTGTGTGTGTGTGTGTGTGTGTGTGTGTGGACACTAGTGCATCATTACGTGATGAAAATAATCAGGACTTCGTCTTCAGCTGAAAAGATAATGATGAACATATAGAGTACTCTTAACTTTATATGAGACAACATAAACAGAATTCATACTAAGAGATTATACTATTGTTGGTTTCTGCTGGCTGTAACTCATTGACTGCCAGCCTTAGGTGAGGAGACTGTCTCTCAGGTAGGCGAGCAGTGCACAGCTGCTCCAGGGTCAGGTGAAAGAGGGGAGCAGCGAGATTACCGTGATGAGACTTAATTCCACTGTTTGCATGTCCGCCATGGCCTGAAACTGGTGTTGATAGTCCTGGTCCTAAATGCAGCCAGCAGTCATGCAACGTCGTACGGCCCTCATAGTTTGTCTGTAGTCTGCCTGCACTGGATACACATGAAACATACATCTCCAGAGTTGTGACCATGTGACTCCGGAGACAAACTATACATGACAGACAGAGGACAGCACATGCTTGATGATGACATCACAGCAAGAAGACAGGCTTGCACAAGTACATGCTCACGGGCGTGAAAATACTGGGAAATGATCAAATTATTAGAAACCAGAGTCGTGCCATCAGGAGGGCCTTCAGTAACCGCACCGCCCTCAAGCTCTTCTCATTTAAGTTCACCTGATTAACAGCCAATTAATTTATTGACTGAACAACCAAGACCAAAACATGACCCATAATAAGAAATGACAATGAAAAAGTGAATGCCTATTGCCTATATTTCTAATTGATATGGCACTGGAAGGATGCCAATATAAATGCAAAAAATCAAAAACTTTAGCTTATTTAGCAGTATTTCTTTTTTCGCCATCCTTACAATTGTCACTCAGCCCAGCATCCTGCCTAACAACTCTCTTTAGCTGTGACGACATTCAGAATATAGAACGGATTCTCGTGGTGTATTATTTAATAAGCCTCGCAAACCAATTTACGCAAATCTGAACCGTTTCACGAGCTACACGAGCGCAGAATTTATTAAGACATATTGATATTTTTAAGTCGCCATTTATGTGCAGAAGAAAACACCTAATTTTATGGTGCAATGTATTACAATGCGATCAAAATTGAATTTGACTGTCATTTAAGCAATTAGTCTGAGCAACTGCAACTGTTGCTAATCAGGAAAAGTAAACTGAGAGAGGTTTAAGTTATTCCGCATTGAAAGGGTAGGTTTCGGAAGGCCTTCATTGCTGCCAATGGACTGCCTCTGTTAGAAACAGCATTAATGGTTTGATTTCTAGAAAAGAAAAGGGGGGACAATAGTGATGGACAAAGGGCCTAAAACGGACCTGGGTTGAGGTATCTCCTTTTTTTCTCTCCAGGGCAATAACTGTAGTGACAATAGATGACAAGCAAATTCCATTCAAACCATCAATAATTTGGACAGGCCCACAAACCTGTGACCTGGTGAGCGGCTGGATCTGCTGGGACCTATCTGTTCCACAGCACTTCCCTGATTGATTAAATTAGTTTCTTCCTCAGTGGACTCCCTTCGCACGGCTTTCTGGGTTTTGACTGGTCGTTGACTTGAAGGTCAAGGCAAAACCAGTGGCTCTTTAGAACCAGAACAGAGTAGAAAACATTCTTTAAATGCCACATGCCAGTCTCTATACAGTGTTTATGGGGAAGGTAACACATTCGCTCAACACGGAGCAATCGCTACATGTGAGGCTCACAGAGATCTTAACCACAGTGTGAGTAAAATGAATACTAATGCACTGGGAAGCATTAACAATGAGAGAAAATTCCAGAAACATGAGAGGATGCATCTGCAGAAAATCCTGCCAGTCTGACGTTTGGAATTAGTAGTGCCTCTCCCAGTATCCTTTAATACTTTAATCTAACTCTGTTCCCAGCAAAAAAAGTATGAATTCACTGCTCTTCTCAAGTATTTTTTTTATCTAAGGGAAGAGCAGACTCCCTTCCCCATCTGAGAAAAACAGCTCTCTCAGCTCGAGGCAAGATAAACTGGGGAGGTCTGTGCTTTACACATTTCTGTAATTGCGATAGAGCAAGCAAATGGGAGAAAAGATTTTCAGACTTGAGGTACATGTAACGTTGTCTCCCCCTTGTGGGAAGGAGTATTATGACATCAAGCCTCAATGGCAGCATGGTTCTGAATTTTCATTGCCATAGGACAGGGCTATTCGACATTATCCAGCGAGGGCCGGTGTGGGTGCAGGCTTTCATTCTAACCAAGCAGTTACAGCCTTGATACTACTAGTTAACCCCAAGACTCTGCTTCATTAGTCGTATCAGGTGTGAAACAGCTTGGTTGGACCCACACCGGCCCTTTCAGGATAATTTTGAGTAGCCCTGTCATACAACAAAAGGCAATGACACAGAGGGATGATCTGGTTCTGTACTGATATTTTAAAAAATTTGCTCATGCTGAATTTTTTGCAAAACAATTGGGACAGGGAAATTGATGGACTGGAAAAGCCATGGAATCCTCAGAAAAACACCTGTTTTATTCTGCTTGTAGACAGGTGAATAATTGTGTCTCCCTGACGACGATAGTCAGGAGATACTATGGTTTAGTTCCAGGGCCGCCACCGCAGAGATTTAATACTCCCGGCTCTGAAAGCCACAATTATTACAGGAATGTTTTCAAATTTTACACAGGCAAAGAATATATATATATATATATATATATATATATATATGACAATGCTCAAGACAGATTTTCGTCAATTTCGGATGTCCAATATGGCTGCCGGCGGCCATTTTGTTCCAAATTAGGGGATCGGGGAGATATACGACTCGGCCCCTATGGCGACTGAGTTATCTAGTTAACAGGTAATTGTATTATGACTGGGTGTAAAATTAGCAGTCACAAAAGGCGCAGTCATTTACCATCGAGATAGTCTGAGGTTCAGCACTTTGCCTTAAGCTGCATGGACATATAGTTAAAAAGTTTAAAAACAACATTTCTAAACCTGCGATTGCAGAAAATATAGGGATTTCACAGTCAACATTACATAGCAGAGTGAAAAGATTCTAAGAAAGCAGAGCAATTTCTGCGCAAGGGAGCACTGCCATTTAGAAGCACCTCTGACTTCTCTGGGCTCAACTCCTCTGGAATGCGTTAACGCAAAATGGAAAGAATAACTGCTCTGAAGTCCAGCTTTCAAAATATTTTTGGAAATAATGAATGCTATGATCTCAGGACCAAAGAGGATAAAGACCATCCTGACTGTGATAAGCAAAACGTTCAAAAACCAGTGCCTGGCATGGTTTGAGGCTGTATCTGTTCTCTCTGTGTAGGCATCTTGCGCATCTGTGCACAATTGATGCAGCAGTTTATACACGCATTTATGACTGACACGTGTTGCCTTCCAGACGTTGGGCTGTATTTTAAAAAATGTAACAATCAGTGCAATTCGGGCCATTCCAAGTCCACTTTTGCTATTTTCATGGCAATTAATTTGAGTGCAAAGTAAGGCGCATGGTTCAAAAGGGTTGCACTTAGTCTCTTAAGTGAGCATGTTAAGTTTTTGAGCAAAACACAAAAATTTAATAATCAGTGTTATCTGGAGCACTTGTACCTTGGGAACTTGCTATAATAGTGGTGGATTTGTCAAGTAGTAGGACAGACAACTTCTGTGCACAGGAAATGGATTTGCTCATGTATGAAGTGGTCAATGTAACCTCCCTCAGCGCTGTGTTCAACTGGTGTGATAACATGATGAACAATTATACAACACATCATTTTGTTTTTCCATTTTTCATTCGAATATCAAAGGAAATCTGTGTGCTTTTCCCATTTTTGTCTTCAAATCTGCAATGGGAATACCTGTGTCTGATGACTATAGGCTGATCAAAGTCCTATATTTGGCAAGAATTGAAATAAATTCTGCTTTTGGAACTAAGCAATTAGTGTCCTCAGTTCCTAAACAATTACTGGGTGTTATTGATGATACATCCATATTCATAGAGCTGTAACACATATTTACACAGGTGTAACATCTCTACTTGTACTTCAGCAACACCCCTGGTTTCACAGGTGTAACTCCCCTATGCAAACTGTAATACCCTTACTTCCACTGAGTCACACTGCAAGACCCCAACTTACCCAGCTGACGCTATATAACACTACATTTACACATCTGTGACTATTTACACTGACGCCCCACATCACACACTCAGCTGCATGATAATATTTACACAGCTGTGCCATCCCAACTCACACAGTGAAAATGACCAAATTTACACAACAGCCCTACTCGCAGATTTGTAATATCACTCTCTGTCACGGCTGCAATTAAGTCTTCCTGAGAGGCTGCCGGGCTGCAAGAGGTGCTCATATCTAGCAGGGACTTCTGCACAGCCTTTCAGCCTGAGGCCCTCCAGTGGCACTCGCAAGCAAGGCTGTCTCCAAGGAGATAGACATATCAGAGCAGACACCGTCTGCCTGTGCATCTCAGACACACACACACACACACACACACACACACACACACACACACACACACACACACACAGACGCGCGCACAGACAAGGGCACACACATATATGCATGTGTGAAACATTGGACCATCCTCGTTATGGAAGTAGAAGTCTTTGTTCCAAACACAGCAATATATGGGCATGCATACACTTTATATCACTGATGGGAAGGTGAAAAACTAACTTAAGACTGGTACACAAACCCAGCCAATGCACAAGCAATAGAAGAAAATGGGACCCACTGGACAAGGTGGTCTGCAGTTGTTCAGATGCTCAGGTGTCAATTGTAGGTGCTTTCTGCAGTGGAACGGTCTGGCCTGCAGACACACTGCACTATACATGGCATGGTGAGGGGAGCTGTGTGTTCCGCCACATTTCTCACACAATAAATATTCTCTGGTGCTTGCACTGCAGTAACACTTCTGTTGGTACTGTGAAGAAATAAATTGCACACCAAGTTATTTTTAAAGAAAATCAGAGATAAAATTTGGTTCCATAATTTGGTTCGTCTTAGGACAAATGAACTATATTGTTTCATTTTATCACATCCTGTTTCACAGGGGCAGACAAATGGATTGAAATGAATACAGAGTGCCTTGACCATACATTACAGTGAAAAAAGAAGAGTTGCCAATTGAAAAGAGACAGATGGCCATTGACCTTGAGAAATGAGGTTAGGTGTACCATCGAATACTGCAAGGGCAAAAATAAAAATACAAAACTTGCGGAAATCAAGAAAACTGTCGAGAAAAAGATAAAAAGGACGGAACTGAATTTTGTCCCCACAGGCAGTGAGGGAGGAAGATGGTAAGAGAGGCAATAAAGAATGCATGGATCTTTGTTCTTGAAACAATTTTTTTTGCAGTGATTGGCTGCATCTGGGTCTCAAATTGCAGCACTTGGTTGCGTTGAAGTTGAAAAGAAACCACGACATGCCACCTCCACCTTTTTGGTAGCGTAGTCGTGTTCAGCACCAGAAAAGGAATCCATACAAGGAGTAGTTCCTCATACCCAAAGTAAAAATGAAGGATTTTCATAAATGCTTTGGGCTTACATTGCTGCAAGTCGTTGTTGATGTCGAGTTCTCTGGGCCAGGGAGGAGAAAGATCATCCAGACTGTTATCAGTGACATGATCAAGAGACAGAGTCTGTTAAGATTTGGGGCTCCATTAGTGCACTCAGCAAGGGAAACGTAGACATCTGTGAAGTCGAAATTGACACAGAGGGGTGCCTGCACATTTTGGAACTAGTTACGCTGCCTTCTAGATGTTCCCTTTTCAGGGATGCCCCCACATGTTCCAGCAGGGTAACAGAGAGCCACACTCTGCTCATATACAACAGTGTGGCTTCCTAGGGGCTATTTCAATAAACTTAACTTGACCGACCGAGTGAAACCATCCATCGAGTGAAGAGTTGGAACTTCCGCAGAACACGTCTGTCAGGTGTTTCAAAGATTAAAAGTACAGTGTCCGACCATAGTCTGACGCAGACAGACTGTTCATCACTGTCTGTTCGAAGTTGCGTGATAATTTACACCTTAGCGATGCACAAGTTCGCTATTTGGCTTTAAAATATTCAAAATACCTTAACATTAATTTAAAAAAAAAAAAACGCTGATTAGGTAGATCTCCAACTACTATTAAAAAGTAGACTAATGGCGCACATCGCTATAGGTCACATTCTATTTCAGTATTAACCGAATACAAGCTAGGCCGCGAATCAAAATTGCTCACTGTTCATGCTGTACTACGTTGCAGAACTTTCGAGTAGCTGTCAAGTTGCAACATAACAAAGCTATTTATCATGTAAAAGACAATAAAACATTCATATCATCACAATCGCTCATTTTACAGGCTTGAGTACGGTTAAAGACAGACGGTAAACAGAGGTCCACTCTCGGTCACACGTAAGCACCACGAATACGATGATTTATAACAACCACTGAGAACAATGCCGAGACTACTCTTAAGGCAATGTCCAATTTGTTTAGGCAATTAGTGCCCACATATCATGCATAAAAATACAACTTTTTGTCAAAATTGAGGACAGCAGCACATATTATTTAAAAGTGAATTATTCATTGTATGTAAATTGTGTGTGGTTGTTAGAAGAATTCATTCATGGATTTAACAGAACCCCGTTTTTGGGTGTATATCGATTTTGCGGACATAGGTGTCTGTCCTCTCTTGAAATATTTTGGTCTATCTTTGCCTCCAGGTAACATCAAACAATAATGCAATATAATTTTTGTCCGACCGGGTTTTAGGACATCTCTTGAGTGGTCACAGAAGGTTGGACAGACCAACCAGATTAGAGGACGCAGGCTGTTTAGAAACACTCTGAAAAAGATTGACCTTCCGATCGAATCGGGGATTGTCAGTCACAATTATTGAAGCAGCCCCCTAGTCACAGTGCAAGTACTAACCAGGCCTGCCTGCGGCCCAGATCTGTTCTACACTGAAATTGTGTGACGGATTGTGAAGGATTAAAATATGCAAAAAAGACCCCGACGGCTGACTAACAGAAGTCTTGTATCATGAAATAATGGCAAGAAATTCGGCTGCTTTTGCATTTTTCTGAATCAGAGGACTGAAAAATGCCAAATTGATAGGAGTGACAACATGACTTCTGAGGCCTTTTATCTTGCAACAAACACAGAATGCTTAGTAATGCTGTGTGGAGCACGAAGAGATGAAAATAAACACATTTTGCAATTAGATCTGTCTCAATATCCCCGGCAAAACAGTTACTGCATCATTTTGTTTTGCTGAAAGAAAATCAGCATTGCTTTGACACTTTCAATTACTTAGCAAGCTCACATAAATAAATGCTCAAGAATAAATCTGTGACAATGATTCTAAAGTACCATGCCTTTCAATACCATGCTAAATACTACATGAGCTACTTTTGCTCATGTGGGAAGAATTTGTTAGACACAGGCAAAAACAAGCTGAAAACTAACTTAAATTCAGTAACTGTTCTTCTAGTGTGCAACCATATTCATATTCACTGCGATTGCATGAGTTTCAATGACACATTCTCATTCCTGTTGTCTTGGAATCCAAAATTTACCTGGGTCGGTGCACACAAGAGGCTGTAACGTGATGCCACCACAATTATAAGCTCAATTTGAAAACAAACTCGGTTTAGCTAAAAGTGATGTGTGCACGTTTAAGCAAGCATTTATTAACAACACATCAGCATACATGTTAAATCTATCACTTTTGGCGGTAAAATACTGCTTTTGGGGCGTTTTTTTTCAAAATGAAATGCCCCGAAAGCGGTTGAGTTGGCATGTATGCATCAAGGAGTTAGTTTTACTAAATCTGTTAAAGCTAAACCACTAGTCTGAGGGCATTTATAAGCCTAGCACAAGATTGCATGTCTCAGTGCGGAGCAAGTGAAGTGCTAATGCAGGCTGAAGACAAAGCTAAAAAACTGTCTGTTAAATGCCTCTCGCAGGTGATCCGATGCTGAAATTGAGCAGTCTCACTCTAAAGTCTCAGTTCAACCAGTGCTCCTATACAAAACTAGTGTCTAAAACTACAGTAAGTAACAGTGATTACTCTTAACAAGTACGCGGTAGAAATAACAGGATCACAGTAAGTACAGTTGCAGGTGACATGAGAGACTATGGGTGGTGGTCTCAGTTTCTCTATGGTGAAAGGCGATCTTGTGAGGGAACTGGGGCGGCTCACTCAATAAAGGCACCGCTTGTGGCGCAAGACTGATTGCCACGACAACGAATTGTGTTCTGCCGTGACAGTGTTCAGGGGCCTAGTGAGAGCGGTGACATAATCAGCTTTGTGCTGCTCAGGGAAATGGGAGGAATACAGTCTGTTTGGGTGAGCATAGTTCATTGTTCCAGAGCCTCCTGCTCGCCATCCAAGCGCTCATCAGTAGCAATCTGTGCAAGCACATGTGCGCATTTCCTCTGCCCTCGTTCTGTCCATGCAGGATTTGAATCTAAGAGTGAAAAGAAGCAGCGGCTGACAGAACCAAGTACTGTCTGCGCTCTCCCGAGATGTCAGCAGGCGGGCTGCGGCAGTCGGCAATGGCAGTCTGAAGTAAAATACTCATATGATGCACTTATATCATTGAATCTGTTCAAATGCGCTCCTTTGTTAAAAAGAGAATTAAGTAGAGAAGACAAGCAGGGGCAGGAGTGCGCACACACACACACGCACGCACACACACACACACACACGTGCGCGCGCTCACACACACACACTCACACACACAAACACAGGAATCGCTGCAACAAGAGCAGAGGTGGTTGCTTCCCCTTGAAGTGACACATTCCAGGCTTTCTACCAGAGGGAAGAATCCCACTGGAGTTTGTATGGAAAGGTGTGCACACTATCGATACGTGAGACAAGGTTTTCTAAGACCTGCACCCACCTCACCGGTTAAGAAAGCTGACCCGTTATGAGAGCTAATCCGCACCGCAATGTGCGTTAAACAACCACCCAAACCTTACCAAACCCCAAAACTGGCATTTCTTGGAGACAAAACTAAATATGGCCCTCTTTCCCCTAGGCGTACGTGTTTAAATTTGAATTGTACAATTGAATAGGCCTATATGCTGCAGTGAATTTGAAAATACAACAAAAACAGGCCTACCAAAGAAAATGGCCGAGCTTTAAAAAAAAAAGTTCATAGGATGCCTACCTTTTTCAAATAACCAGCAACGCAAAATGGAAAACACGCCACAGTCCCGCAAAACTTCACACCAGAATATTTTAAAGTTGATACATTTTCACCAGAACCAAGCTCACGTAAAGCTCACGGTCCGTAACAAACCCAGAGATGAACAAATCGCGCATGCGCACTCGCGCGTTTTCAATGCAATGTACTCCGAACAATTAATTAAATCCAATTAATTTTATCTCCTTTTTAGCATTTTTCCAGCAGTGCAATTCACTTTAAGATGGCACTCAACTTAATCAAAATGGTTTGAGTGTAAAAAAGAACACATAATACGGCTAACGCTTTCTTTTGACAGACCAAAGCCTATTGAAGATTCATCAGTGCTTTCAGGATGTATCAATAGATTCTCAAGTCTTTTTAAGAATGTAAATAGTTTTTGCTTAACCTTGCCCGATTTATGATTAGAATTCTATATATTTATCATTCCTATAGATATAGGTAACAGAAAAGTAGTTTAAACTAGGCTTATGCCGTCGGAGGCGACGGCTTGGGGTATATCTCCGAACGCCCCCAATCCTCCAATTCCCCAATCCTTGAACAGACCTTGAATAGACTTTAATTTGAACTTAATTTCAGGTCAATCAGACAAATGGTTCTGAAGATATGGCCAAAACGGTACTTTTGTCATTTTCCATCACAAAGCGCCACCTGGTGGCAAAATATTGACCCATACAGGTATGATGTCATCATGTGACACGTTGTGAGGTCATGATCTCGCAGTTGCACATAGTTTCATGTCAATTGGACAAATAGTTCCAAACATATGGCAAAAATGGTGAATTTTAAGTGAGAAAGCTCCACCTTGTGTCAAAATTTTGAACCAAACAGGTATAATGTCATCGTGAGACACATCCTCAGGTCATGACCTTTCATTTGCACTTGATTTGAGGTCAATCGTACAAATATTTCCAGAGATATGATAAAAACAGTGATTTTTTCAGTTTTCGGCCCCTGGTGGCCAATGTAGAAACTGTAACTTGTGCAAAATCGAATCAGTTCTTCCTCTTTATGATACTTACTTATATGCAAAACTTGGAATTTCTAATTGAAATATTACTGTTACTGAAGTTATCGCGTTAACACGTAAATCAGTTTTTGGCCCCTGGTGGCCAATCTAGAAATCGTAAATTGTCCAAAATCGAATCAGTTCTTCCTCTTTATGATACTTATATGCAAAACTTGAAATTTCTAATTGAAATATTACTGAAGTTAATACGTAGGGCGGCGCCGGTCGAACCAAAAACATAATATACAATTCATGGCTTCAAGAGAAATTGTATCAGCCGCTAGGCTCTCACAACACAAAAAACATTTCAAGGCGTGTTCACACAGCCCAAGTAGCACGTAAAGGCATGAATCATGCATAAAATTTGGTTGTGCGTGCTTGTCCGTCGAGAATTTGACAATTTTCGTGGATTTACGCTATGAAACATCACCTATGAATTGCGCAAGAACTACGGAAAGATCACGCACAAATCACTGACAAACCATGCACTTCAGCGCATAGGCACGCAAAGGCCCCAAAATAAAATTTGTTCCAGTTATTTTCAATGATAAGTAGGTGTTACAAGCGCGAAGCATGCGTCACATGTCTGCTAATCCTCAGTGGAAAGTCGTCGATGAACGCGATAGCGGCAACATTTTCGCGAACGATCTTTGATATTCCACGAATATTTTGTGCATTGTCCGAGTAAGAACTACGCAAACTACGCAAAAATTACGTAAACCAGCGCAATACTGCGACATCGGCTGACAACTACGGACGTTCCACGTCAAAAAAACTGATTAAATGCGCAAATCGCGGATGTATCGTGTAAGACTAGAATTTTGTGCAATTCATGCGTTTACGTGACTTTTGGGCTGTGTGACCACGCCATCACAGAGCACATTTCTCTCGCATTGGCCTCAACAGAAATTGTGTTAGCCCCTGGGTAGTCAGTTTGTACAGGATCCCCAAAAAGTGTTTATCTAGAACTGCTGTACCACATCAGGGAAAAATTATACCCATCCTACACAAGGTTGCCCCGCATCTGAGGTTGGGAATGACTGCATTAAAAGCTTTCTATAAATATATATATATTTTTTTCCATTTTAGGCACAGACAATTTATTTAACCATTTAATTTAACCAAAAGTGAGATAGGGCAGTGTCTAAAGGCTTTTTCTTTTGCACTCCCCCACTCCCCATCCCCTGACAAGACTTGGTTGGAAAAAGCTTCCATTAATTAAAACCAATACACAGATAAAGAAGTAAAAAGATGAAGCTGTATATTATGCCTCAAACTAGGAATGCAAGACAGATCTATTAAAAAATCATTTACAGTGCTTTTCTTAAGTGTTTGTGTAGTGATACTGGATGGATTGGTTGCAATTCCTGCACCGATTGCACTATATGAATGTAAGTACAAGCAGAACTAAAAGTCACTTCTCTACACTCATATCCATTGTTTTCAAATCCAGTATTCTTGACAATATAGTCCAAATACTTATAGGCTACACTTTATGCCGGACCTTTTATTCAGTCATTGATAATTACAGCTGTGATGATGTTCTGTATTGCAAAAGGAGCTTTAGAGCAATTGTACAGCAGTTCAATAAACAATGAAGTTATCACAATGAGAAACTGACATTTCAGCCACAATTAAACAAATGGTATTTATCGTTTGCTTTGCCAATAATGAAAATAGTTCCCACAAAAGACAAGTTCACCCAAAACCAGTAAAGTTGGTATGTTATGTAAATCGTAGATAAAAACAGACTACAATGATTTGCAAATCCTTTTCAACTTATATTCAATTGAATACACTGCAAAGACAAGATTTTTAAAGTTCAAACTGAGAAACTTTTTTTTTTTTTTTGCAAATAATCATTAACTTAGAATTTAAAGGCAGCAACACATTGCAAAAAAGTTGGCACAGGGGCCACTTTACCACTGTGTTACATCGCCTTTCCTTTTAACGACACTCGGTAAACGTTTGGGAACTGAGGAGGCCAATTTTTGAAGCTTTTCAGGTGGAACTCTTTCTCATTCTTGCTTGATGTACAGCTTAAGTTGTTTAACAGTCCGGGGTCTCCGTTGTCGTATTTTACGCTTCATAATGCGCCACACATTTTCAATGGGAGACAGGTCTGGACTACAGGCCTACAGGCAGGCCAGTCTAGTACCTGCACTCTTTTACAACGGAGCCGTGCTGTTGTAACACGTGCAGAATGTGGCTTGGCATTGTCTTACTGAAATAAGCAGGAGCGTCCATGAAAAAGACGTTGCTTGGATGGCAACATATGTTGCTCCAAAACCTGAATGTACCTTTCAGTATTAATGGTGCCTTCACATATGTGTAAGTTGCCCATGCCTTGGGCACTAATACACCCCCATACCATCACAGATGCTGGCTTTTCAACTTTGCGCCTATAACAGTCCAGGTGGTTCTTTTCCTCTTTGGTCCGGAGGAAACGACATCCACAGTTTCCAAAACTCGTCAGACCAAAGAACACTTTTCCACTTTACATCAGTCCATCTTAGATGAGCTTGGGCCCAGCGAACCCGGCGGCGTTTCTGGGTGCTGTTGATAAATGGCTTTCGCTCTGCATTGTAGTTTTAACTTGAACTTGCAGATGTAGCGACGAATTGTAGTTACTGACAGTGGTTTTCTGAAGTGTCCCTGAGCTCATGTGGTGATGTCCTTTACACACTGATGTCGGTTTTTGATGCAGTACCGCCTGAGGGATCGAAGGTCACGGGCATTCAATGTTGGTTTTCGGCCTTGTCGCTTACGTGCAGTGATTTCTCTAGATTCTCTGAACCTTTTGACCATATTACGGACCGTAGACGATGAAATCCCTAAATTTCTTGCAATAGCTTGTTGAGGAATGTTGTTTTTAAACTGTTCAACAATCAGCTCACGCATTTGTTCACTAAGTGGTGACCCTTGCCCCATCCTTGTTTGTGAATGACTGAGCATTTCAGGGAAGCTGCTTTTATACCCAATCATGGCACCCACCTGTCCCCTATTAGCCCATTCACCTGTGGGATGTTCCATGTAAGTGTTTGATGAGCATTCCTCAACTCTCTCAATCTTTTTTGCCACTTGTGCCAGCTTTTTTGAAACATGTTGCAGGCATCAAATTCCAAATGAGCTAATATTTGCAAAAAATTACAAAGTTTACCTGTTTGAACATTAAGTAACTTGTCTTTGCACAGTATTCAATTGAATATAGGTTGAAAAGGATTTGCAAATCATTGTATTCTGTTTTTATTTACGATTTACACAACATGCCAACTTCACTGGTTTTGGGTTTAGCATTACTTGCTTCTAAACAATTCTCAGCCACAGCAACAGCTCATTAGTTACTAGCTTACTGGCTGACCCACACTAATTTGCATATTCCTGTTAACACTGCATCAAGCGAAATGTAAATTTGGTGGCAGGTAGCTTTTTTGTCATGCAAAAATCAAACTTAGGAACTGGAATGATGCTCTCATTCATTTTAACATAGACAAGCAAAGTGATACATAAACTAAAATGTTTGTCGCAACCCTTGTGCTAATGCCTTTTGTGTCTCGTCCTATTCCGCAACTTGTGCGTCTATTAGAAGTATGTTTCCTTTGATTAGTTTATGTGTCGTGTCTAATACCCTTGCCGGCTGTGTCTTGTTTTGTGGTTACCTCCTACTGGTCCAGTGACGTGTGTTTAAACCCCTTGCTTTACGTTGCAAGTAGCTGGATTAAAATTGGCTATTTCTGATTAGAACCAGTCAGTATTCCAAGTGGAAACTCTTTGTCTTTATTAAGTGAAATGTGTACTTTTATAAAAATTTGGCGTTTCCAATCCCACCAGAATTTGCAATGTCCTATTTGGGAAATATGTACAAGGCTTCCGCATATGCGACCCCTGGTTGCCAACTGAGAGTGAAGACAGTTCGCGGCTCTCCTCCGAAGCACGTGCCTGTCAGCCACTGCTTCTTATACACTCATTGGTTGAATCATCGCAAGTTCAGAATGAGGGCAGAGGATACCCGAACACGAACAAGCTTAGAATCTTCCCAACGAGTGCCCATCTGGCCAACAGAAGGCACCTAAGGAACGAACAAAGCAACTTATATTACCTTTCCCGGCTGACCCTTCCCAATTTGTACCCCTGTAGCGCATTGGCCAATTGCGCGCTACTTCTGAAAAAGCTGCCAACCACTGCCGGATGGAACGACTGGGGCTCGAACCCGCGCTGTGATGTGTAACGTGTAATGACTGCTTTTATCAGCCGCTTTCCTCTCTACTAAGTTAACTGGAACATGCTCCCAAGCCCAATCAGGCTCCAGAATTGGGACCACATTCTCATTTACCCTAATAATAAATAATAAACAGAATAAAGTCTGTTCCTGTCGAATTTGTTAGGAACAAGCTCCCATTCCTTCAACAGTCATTGTAATTCAAACCGAGTTCCCCTCAACGACTCAATCCTCTTGTGGGACAGTCGGAAATGGCGAAGAGTGCACTCCACCTGGCTGCTATCTTGGAAACCAACAGCCGGGGATTGTCAGCTCAGCTTTGCCTACAACATCCGTACTGAACTGTAATATCCTTATACGATCCCAAATTACTGCATAAGCGGTCAATAAACTACCAGTATGTTGTACTCTGCCTCTGCACTTGATTCCTGATCTGTAATATAACAATGTTGGAGTGATGTTACAACAAATATCATCACTAAAGCCTCTTGTCCAGTCAGAGCCCTTGACTGGAAATAACGTTTTTCTAATCGAGCTCATCTCCACATGAACAACCAGGAACCACACATATCAAAATCTCCATTGCCACTGAAGGTGAAGACAAAGGCTAAAATACATAAGCTGTAAAGATGAAATGCAGCAGTATTCATTAATATTTCCATTTACATGTTTGACACAAGAGGAATGACTTCATGTTATCTGCATGGATAGCGATAATGACAAAAGACAAACATCTTAATGAGATATTGATGACGGCAGCTCATGGATTTGAACATGACTTTTAGAGAGGGTAGCGTGCCGTTGGAACACAGCAGCGGGCAAATCAATATGCATGACCCCTGACACGTGCAGTTCTGCTCCATAATTCCTGGGTTGTGTGGTGGGTACAGCCGACGGTGGGGACAGTGCCCTCTTCTCTTCCCGCCTGTTCTCCTCCATCCCTCCGCAGTGCTCATGTTGTCATGTTAGGACAGGGGTAACAGCTCTGAAATTTCCTCATCTGTCAGCTGCACTGAGCCGGAAGAGCCACCGCATTCACAGCAGGCGCCTTTCCCGATTTCAACGCTCGCGAAACGCAAATCCGAGGAGCGACTGCCGCGGAGCCAGCGAACAGACGGACGCGCTGTCGCAGAAACAGCACATCGCAGCACCCTACTGCCTGCTTTACTCATTCCCTCCCGGCCAAATGCATTTTTGCACCGACTAATGAGGATGAAAGGCGTGTGCAGACTTTTATAATGATGGAACAATTTGGTAGCTTTTCACAGCAAAAATAGACGAATAAACAAACAAGCAAATAAATAGATAAATAAATAAATACATAAATAAACTCAACCAGACTTTTACTCTCATTTATAAGCTTTTTTCAAACGCTTTTGCTGAAAGAGTCAAAAAAGCTGCCAATGAACTGAGATGGTTTGATTCATTTGAAGTGTTGCCAATGGGTCGATAGTCCCCTCATTGCATTTTAAGTCCAGTTGACAAAAAGACTCATTACAAGGGACTTTTATGGAGGTTATTAAAATCAATATGGCCTCAGTTCATTATTTAAGATTGTTCTGTTAGATGAAACAAATTAGACTGATACAGCCACTGTTAAAGTGAGATTTTATTTTTGGATAAACAAGGTATTCACATTTGTTTTCAAGCCATGGTATGAGGCGTAAGCATTTGTTTAAAAATAGTCACACAATTTCAAGTGAGGCATTTTTGCAGCTCAGGACCGCCCCAGGGAGATAGCAGCACGCGAAAAACATGGATAACAAGAGGATGTCCCCAATTAATGTTTACCTCGGACGTTTCACACTGAACGAGGAAGGGCGCATTCAGACCGAGAAGCAGATATAGAATAAAACTATTTCCTTCACTGGGCAATTTTCTTTGATTTGACTTCCAAATGGCTGCTGCGTCAGATATTCGGCTCCCTATCCAGTCCACGCAGGTTTAAATCCAATTTAATCAACTGAATCCTGTCGTTTCACCAATCCACAGGTTCCAAAATAACCAAATAATCCAAAATAACCACAGGTTCACAAAGGAAGACGTGACCAAAAGTAAACATTTTATTGGTCACGATTATCCATCTAAAATCAAATGGCACTAAGCAGCGTTCACAGTTAAAAATGAACTGCTCTTGTATCAGGCAGCTCAAAAATAAAATAAATCAAAAACTCACATCCTTTTATAAATTAAGAACACATAAACACTGAATCCTGTGGTCAAAAACTTCCAGTTGGTACAAAGTAAACAGCCAGAAAATTAAAGGAGGCAACTGATCTGGACCAACACCGTGCAACCTTTATGCCATAATAAAAGCTGTGCTATAAATATCGTAAGGTCCTTCATTAAAAACATTAGACCGCTCATATTTCCGAGCAATGTTTTGCCAGTCTATATCAGTCTTCAATCCTGTAAATGCTATTAAAAATAGATATGCGCACCAATGTGTGCATAGCGGTAAAGGTCTTCCCGTAAAGCAGTCGTTCAGAAGCAATAACCACAGCGGCGCCCCTGATGATCTTATTACACAGGGAAATTATCACATGCACATTAATAATGAAACCAACCAATGCCATGCACAACAAACAATCAAAACGACGATGTTTCCCTAAATCCTTTTTTTAATGTAATTGATTAGTAACAGGAAATTTGCTGCAGTACTGTACTTATGAACCATAATTGAATGAGGTCATCAGTGAGGAGGATTTGAGAGACAACGCAAGCGATTTATATTTCACTTACAATCGCAGGAGAGTCACAAATATACACACTCATATGATAAAAACATTTGTGCAGATGCGTGTCATGCAACCACCGAAGAATAGGAAATGTCAAAATAATGTGTGGGTGAGCTATAATATTCACCTGAATGTGAAGGAAGAGTCATTTTTCTTAAAGAATTAACTGAATCGAACGATTACTGAATTGATATATGAAAATTTAGTTTGTAAAAAAAAAAATCAAAAGCCTGCAGGACAGAACAAAAAATACTGCTAACCCACTCACTTCATCAATTCATTTAAGAAAATTCTTAGTGAGTCCAGAGAAAAAACTTTTCAATAGCGCTGATTAACAAAATGAATGAGTCACTTTGAGAGGAGGGAAAAAATTTGTTGAATAGAATGAAAATCTTTTGGCTCGAGAATATAATACTGAACACTAAGGCCAAGTTTCTAATCAATATGACCATTTTTAAGGAACCAGTTTCTGGTTTTTTGACGACTTTGACCTTGACCTCCGCACAAGGTTTCCAAGTCAGTCACCATTTTATAGCTGTGACCAACACCGATCCATCATCAAATTTACACGAAAATATCCATTGAATTGTGGCTTTACTAAATGATAATATAAATTGGCAGTTTTTTCATTGTTTAGATTTTCACTGAAGCAGGAACCAATACATCAGCAGTCAATTCAAGTACATTTCTTGCAGTGCTGCTCCTCCTCTATTGGGAACCTGCTTTTCAAACATAGCACATAAATAAAAAGGCCCATGTTAAGATTTTCAGAACATTTTCTTGAAAAACAAACACAGGTACATAAGCAATTCATTTGACAGAAGTAAACACATTGTCAGGGCAGCACAGTAATCACTGTACATAATTGTTTATAGCATTTTCAAGTTTAAAATCCTGCATAGTATGCCTTCAAGCACTTGTGGAATATTTGAATCTGTGATTCCAAATATAGCGCAGTCAAAGTACAAGAATGCCAACAGTTTTTTGTACTTTTGGTTCAGTAGGCCTACTCTAATGCTCCGGAGAATTAAGAATGAATATGAGAATGCAGTGCAGATTGTCAGTGCTCATTTACATCTGTTTTTGATGTTGTGTGTGGGAGTTTTGTTTCATTTCTAATTCAATCTACTACAGCACACAAAAAAATTAGGTCACAAGCCAAATAATAACAGACTGCACTGTCTATTATTCCATGTGCAATAAAATGATTGAACTCACCCGTAGTTGCACAATATTCTTCAGATGAAAGCCAGATATTCTACCTTTTTCGTGAGTAAATGAATGCCATGAAATAAATGTTGGACTGCTATCTCAGTATGGCATGAAATGTTTAGTGCTTCCTCATGATTGGTGCGTTATTGAATGAGCAACTATATATGTTCTTTAAGTGCTGAAGTGCACTTTTTAAAATAAGGAAGAGTTTAACAATCATAAGTCTTAAAAAGTCTTAATGAGATGATTTTATAAATAAATGTGCAAAGATCATTGCACAGCAGTTTGCATGCATACATATGGGGATATGTATCAATTTGATATACACAATTAACAGTAAATAATTTTTTTAGGAATTTGGAATATATTTAACTGACCATAGTGAATTACAACTATGTAAGAATATTAAGGCAGATACTGCCCTCTAGTGACAAACTACAGACATTAAAACATCTTTTTATGCTGGGGACGAGAGAAGAAAAACAAGTTAATTTGCAATTATTGCAATCTGGTTATCTGAGCATGCTTAACCTTTTTATGGCTGTGTCATTGTAAGCCTTAAATTCATAACAAAAGCACTTTTGTTATTTTTAAATTCCGGAGAATTAACCATAAGTCTCAATAGAACCACTATGTTAACCACCATCATTAACTTAACACGTTGCAATTTAACACAGAAATGCAGAAATTCCAACAAATTAACCCACCTTTAGTGCAGACAGTTTCTTAAAGTAAAGACTGTAAACGTAGTGGCTTATTCGCCAGGAGCATTTTCAAGACCAAAGGGTCTCATGCTAGGTTTCGGGAGGGAAAGACTTCCAAGTTTTGAACGATTTGCAAATTTTTGTACGCTTTCCAACATGGCTGCCATCTAAGGCTTGCGTTGAATTATAATTAACAAGCTGTGCGAACTTGTGGATACTAATATTGACAATACTGGTTGCCATCTTGAACAGCGAGGCGAGAGTGTTTACAGATGTTCTTGTTTGTCAACGCAAAACGAAACTTGGTTTGATCGTTCAGGAGGCAAGATCTCGCAGGCCCTCGCTCAACCCAGCAAACCTGAACATGCCCCAGCTCAACCTCAAAGAGTGAGGGGCATCTTAATAGATCATTGAATAATTTTACTCGCACTATTCCTTGTTTTCTCTCACGTGACATGGACATTGACAAAGGTTGCTATGCACACATCTTTGTGCCCCTGGAGCGTAAATACACTGGTAGATTAACGTAACGGTCATCAAGTGCGAGACTTCAAAACAGTTCTCTGTATTGTAGTCAGTCAATAGTGGCAACAAAAGTGGTAAGTGAGAAGTAAGCCTCGGTTCTTCTGTATAGCAAAGATTATTTCAAATCTTGGAGATGCAGAAGAATTAAGGATGGAGAGAATAAGTCAATGGATTTTATTCGTGAGTCGAGTCCATCCTTAGACAGAGCAAACTCTCGTTAGAAATTTCATGCTCATGGTTGTCACGTCGTGTCGGGAAAGACCCTAGCCACCTGGGACGAGTGCAATATTGATAATTATACAATACGTAGTATTGGGAAATTATTTTTGAATGAGCTGAAATTATCTTTCTAGGCTCTGAAGCCCCAAATCCATACAACACTTGTTTGTAACTGCCCTACCAAACTTTAATAGTACTTAAACTGATCGGTCGTTTAATAGATAACTAATTTGTTTTTCAGATCAAGTAGCCAAATTAATTGGAGTAATCTGGTGGTGTCAAATATACTTTTTTAGCTGCTCGCCTGGGGTATTGATCAGCTCCATACCAACCATAGAAATCTTTGGCAGTTATTTGGCTTTCCAAGGAAACTGTAAATGTGCTGCGTTTGATACATCCTGGGTTCTGTGAATTTCCTAGTTTAAATTGCCCAGTACCCAGCAAGGCACATTTGAAAGCTGAACCAGGGAGAAACAACAAAAAGGGGGTTTGTTTGAACCAGTCTTCTTAACGGATGCTACAAATTAACCCCTTAAACTCTAACTTTTCACTTATGTTTTCCCTTAAGTTAAGTCAGAAAAGGCATTATTTTCATACTGTTGGACAATGTCACATACATATTCTGTATTTGCTGGTTGCAACATGTCATTGAAGTAACATCACCCTTTTACTGAGAGAAAATTCAAACCCAGGATGCCAGAGCACTAAATCCAGCGAAAAATGTCCAGATCTTCATTCATACACATTTCCCTTTAATTCAGCACAACATATTTGGGATTGTGGTAAATATTGGGATATCCACTAGGAAATAGGCCTGAAATCCCACATGTCTGAATTCAGTACCTGCATTCGATAAACCCATACACGGGTCTGCAGGTTTTACGGGATTCATGTTATCTACTCTCCAAACATCTGCAAACATTACACATCGTGTTTGTCTGATAGCCTAGCTAACATTGGCATAACAGAATTTCTGTGAGCACCAGGTCCCATGGCTCACGAGAGCATATTTAACAATGAGGTTACAATTAAATTTCTAATTTACAGTAGCTATAAGTTAACAGTTGTCTGGAAAGCGTAATACTGAATTAATTCAGTATTCACTAAATATTTAACTATGTAAACTGGGAATTCTGACAGCATATGGGAGCCCCTTGATGGGAATGCCCACTTGGCGAGGTGTTCGAGCACACTTTTCCTACTCAGTATTAGGAATGTTCCCAGTTCCCATGACATCTTGAACTAGAGAGGTGCCATCAGGGTAGGCATAACTGTACCTTCTATCACAGGGTTACTTTCAACCTGTCCCCCAGCACACTGCCTTATTAACAATAAAGCAATTTATTCCCCCAAAACATCAAATCCAATTTGTATCCTATAATAATTAAGGTGTGATAATGACAGAGATTCAATAATGCCCTCTTTCCATGAAAGAGGACGAAAAGGTCAGGAAATAATTTGAAAAAATATCAATTTTCTCAGTAATTCCATGTTTTGTTGTAACCCTTTTTTCATCTGAATAGGAAAGAGGGATGGAAACCAATTGTACATAATTAATCTTAACCCCTTTGCGCAGATGCCAAATATGGCTATTTATATGTTGCCCTATTTAATGCTTTATAATTCAAAATTTAAGCTTGATAGAAAGGGGCTATGTGGTCCAAGTGAGACAAGATACTTGCCGCATTTAGAATTCCATCATATTCCATTTATTTTCATGATTTTGGTAGAGAAAAGGGGCTGCACACACAAAAAAAATCTCCATGAAAATTCTGCATTGAAATTATGAAAAAAAAATCCTGAGGATTGAGAAGTGGCTGGGCGTTAAAAACAATATATTTCTGGGATGATAAGCTCCTATACCGCAAGTATTCTTCATCTGAGCATTAACTTATTCAACAAGGGCAATCTTGTAACAACACTTTTTCTTAAGGAGCAAGTATAACTCACAACACAGTAATAGTTGTTCACATTTTAAATGAGTGAAAGACCAAGGCATTCAATGTTGTTAAATGCTATATAAATTCTAAAACAGATCGCCACTATAAGCAAAATGCCAAAGATAGAGCTACACCATACAAAGACAGTTTTACTCACACTTCTCTCTCCATCATTGAATTGCTCCTCCAATAATCAATACTGTCAGCCCTCCAGACTGTTCCATTCAGAATAACTGCCATTTTCAATCTCAAAATCATATTTCCATCCCTGAAATATAAGCTCTGCCCTCCAAGGTTGCTTCTGGAACTTTTTTTTTTCCATGCAATCATGGCATTCTCAGCTGTGCAAAGTTGAGACAATACAATCTAACTTCTATTATTCAAGTGTTTAAATAAGTATCTGAAGATCCAATCAGTGTCTGTCTATTACTGAGGAAAGCGTATACTGTCTGCAATTGGATAAAAATCTTGTCAATCAATAGGCAATTACTGGGAGAGTTTCACGTAGGCGTGTATTATAGATTTGCTTTTACATAGATACCAATTAATAACCATCAAAGTGATTGTATTTCCATGAGAGCTTGTATGAGGCTCCAAAATACAGCTGAATTCTTCAACAGATGATTCTACTCGTAAATCCACAGTAGGAAATGACGCATTTTTAATATGTGATAATTATAATCGATAGTAGAATGACATAAAATCAATATCATGGCTAATTTTTGCTGCAGAAAACGGATTTTTCAAATAAATAAATTGGGATACCATTGGTTCACTATAGCTGAAGTAGTTGTTACAAAGGACGATGATATTTTCAGCTGCAAGAGATCTTTTTTTTCCAGTTGCTGGATAGATTCCATGGGCAAGTATATTGAGCAGTTTGCACATCAGGCATGGCCGAGGAGTTTAGTTCATGCAACCCATGGGGAACAGGGAAGGAACATAATTTATCCATATTTTAAACCGTGTTTGAGCTTGGGCTTGCTAATGAATATCTAATAACTGACCTATCTAGTGATATGAAAGTGTAATTGCATGCATAAATAGAGAAGCTCCATGCCCGCTGATGTCTACATCTGCACAAAAGGGTTAAACGCAGGGCTGGAGTGGGACTCATTTTCAGCCCAGATGGGATTTCAGCCCATCGGGAATTGTCCAGATCATCCACTCTGGGCCTCGTTAAATGTATTAATTAGACCATTAATTGAAATGGTTTTGCGTTGACCTCCTGTCGACCTATAGCAAACAAATATACACCAATCTCTGCTTGACAGCATTTCGAGCTCAGATGTAATAAGCAATAATGTTACGTAAATATAAACAGGCCAGTCATTCTGTTGATCAGTCTGAGTAAATGAGTCAATCATTTAATTACCAATCAAGCAAAGTAAATGAGAGCAGGTAATTGAATGCTAAAAGTTGCCTCACCCAACTTAACTCTGACGGTATGTTACTGTCTCAAATGCAGCATTAGAAAGCACTAAAATATTGTTGCCGAATCTCTATCGAATTTTAATCCTTTTTCAAACCTAAATCGGTCTTCTATTTGCGGAATAAAGTGAAAAATGCAAAGAGTCTAAAAAAATAGCCGACTACTGGCATGAATTTCACAGTCTGAGGGGCACTATTGTGGTGAAAATCAGGCCTGTGACGTGAGGTGAAAACCAACCAATATCCTGTTGGAGCAGCACTGAAATTAAATCATTTACCCCCTTAGAGTAAAAAAATGAGACAGGAAAGTCTGAAATTAGATGTTTGAGAAATATTTTTGTAGAAGATTGTTCAAAAACTATTTTTAGGTGACCTGACGATAAGCAAAGTTCAGTCACAGAAATCGATAAAGCATACAAGCCAGATAGCTTATGTACAACACAGAGCTTTACTTTAGACTTTACTTTAGAATTCACAACGTCTGCCTATTTTTAGAAGTCTGGGAGCAGCCAATTGTATTCCATTTCATTATTCTATTTGCTCAACGCATGACCTGATCCAGGGCACTTTGCGCAGCTCAGAGTTTGCCATATATAGAGCTAAAAGTTTGGACACACTTTGCTAATGCCACAACACTCTTTTTAGAGGAGTTTTAAATGGCTTAATTTCACTATATAATCTGAAATGGAATCCGGTGAGAGATGAACTTGTTAGAAGTTAAGAGAGAATACTTGTTTGAACAGGGTCCAAAATTTTGGAATTCTCCAAGAGTCAATATTTTGCAAAGTAAACAGACAAACAAGCTCCGTCCATTTTCCAATAGCCAAATTAAAGTCAAGCAGTTTTGGGACTTATTGGGCAGATAGAATGAGAAGAAGTGAACCACAAGTGCAGCACATCTTTGGGAAGTTAGACAGCCTCGCAGCTGCAAGCAGTTAGTTTGATGGATTTAACAATTGCATCTTTTTTTTTCTTTTGCAAAATATAGGCTGATTATTTCCTTATTTGACATGTATTGTAAGAAAAATGTGGATATGTCCAAACTTTAGACTAAAGGAACTTGGACCGAACTCTTTGCTCAACAAAACTGCCGCAGTGGCTCACTCTTTTTTCTGACAGACAAGACAACCTTTGTCATTCGGTGGAATTGCCAGTAAAAACAAGGATACCAAGAACTAAAATAAAATTCAGTTAAACTGTATTCACTGACTCTGTCCTTGCCCACAGACCACGTGGGCTGAAGAGGCGGAAGGGTGCATGTTTTCTGCGGCAGGTCAAAGCAAAAAAAAAAAAAGTGTTTTAGTTTCTTTTGAGACTTGAAATCTTAATAGAGAATATAACCTTGTTTTGGGTAAGATTTTTCCTGTGATTAGAGTACTGGCAAATCCTGAAATTAGTTGCACTACACTAGCAAGCCTTTTTCCAAGTTCAGCAAGTAAGAATGTTAGAAGTATAGTCTTATATTAATACCTATAATCTAAATTTGTTCAGCACAAATTCATATTGACTTTTTCACATTCTCTAATTTTTAAATATTTGCATTGTGGTGCAGAAGACCTCTCGGCCAATCTCATGTTGACACAAACAGAAGAGGGTAATTTGGCCTGGGCAGCAGTACAACCTGTCTCAGTGTACTGTATGCTCAGTGTATTCTGAGTCTTTCACAACAAAAATGTCTGATACATATCTGAGGAATCAGGTGTCAATAACATGAAATCTGATTTTCGGAGGGAGGGGTGGTGCAGCTGTTTCGTTCTCTTTGCTTGTAATATATGCACTATAGTACATATAGCATATTACTGAAACTTTATCTTAGTGCCGTGCAAATGCTTTCTCAGGCATGTGGTCTCACAGAACAGCGCCAAACCCAACACCCAGAGGGCAGCTGTTGAAAAGCAAACATGGTGTCACGTTAAGAGATCTACAGGAAGGGTACATTTTGTATTTCACCTCATGTGGCCACTGTCCTTGTGAGAGCTCTTATCTTCCATAGGTTTGTTTTGTGAACAAAGCTCTGAGGAGACAGAGAGAGAGAGAGAGGAGTGGGGTGAGGAAAACATTTGTAGTATACGGCCGCGATGATGAGTATGTGCTTGATGCAATTAACAGGACAGTGACATCTACCCAGAAAGATGACTTGAATCGGTTGTCTAAGGGATGAGAACGATCTTCCCGCCTACCTGTAAGAGAACCGCCCCTTCCACTTGTGATAGATGGAGGGAGGCAGCCCAGCCCTGTGACCACACAGTCAGAAAACAAGTGACATCAGAAACTGCAGTAGGCCAATGAGAGGATGTAAGATCAGGTAAATAAACTATATCTCATTGCCAGGATGTCACCATCACATTCATTATAACCTGTGAAGTACTCACACCGATGCAGAGCCTTACGGCTCAGGTCTGCTCTCTCATCAACGTTTCACGGCATATAGCGACGAATGAGGATGTTTCAAAGGGGCAGCTATTGAAGGTGTTCGCAAACTCCTTGTCAACGGTTTTGTGTGTTTTTCATTCCCACCAAATTGCACAGCTGGCTTATGTCAGATTGTTTATCATTTCTGGCGATATACATTTCAACGTCAGTTTCAGTCTTTTCACTCATAAGCCACATAATGGTAGAAAAAGCATTATAAACAATGAAGAATAAATGTTCACTATTAAATCCCTGAGCCTTTATATCAGTACAGAAATCAGCTTCCTCTGATTCAGTCTGTGAGAAACATTTTTTTTTTGAAGTTGTTGACTTTCTAATTAAATTTAGTCATTGTGACACATGAAATCAGTGGAGTCCTAACGGCTGACAGTGCGGAATTTTTTATAAATGCCATCATTGTGACAATATTTTGAAGGAATATAAAAACAACAAGCAAACAACGTTGATTGATAAATATTCTTAAATGAAATTTCCTCAGAAAGTAGAGTGGAAGGCTTGTGAAACAATATGGAGGATAAAGGCTTTGTTCCAATAGCTACACTTGGGAGATAGTGGCCACTTGAGAGATGCATTTCCAGGATCGGCCTACAGTGTGTAAGTGTACAGGCTGCAAGTGCAATGAGGTTTTGTCATCTCAGATCAGGATGCACTTGACACAAGGAAAATGTTTCCATTTGAGGCAGTAGTTCGAGGAGTTTATGAGCCAAGAGGGACTTAAAGAGGCTATATTCTGAATAAGTTTGTGAATAAAGGCCCAATTAGCGATCCAAACACTAAAAAACAAACAAACAATAAAATATCCAAAGTCATGAATAAATAGTATGGTAAACTACCGAGTAAAATTGTCAATAAACATGGAACAAATTGGATCACAGTTGCTCAATTTACACTGAGTACATTGCCCAGTAACAAAATCTTCAGAAACCTGATATAACTTTATTTACACTTTATTTTCTAGCCTGTAATCTCAAAAACCACTTCGTCCTTTCTGCGTACAAAACCCTGATGACACTTCGCCCTTAATACCCTGCCCAAGTGGCATTGAGATAAGAGGGTTCATTAGTGGCCACTTTCAGAAATGGGACCGTCTTCCGCACTTACTCGGTAGCGCGTGAACGTACACTTGAGCCTGCAAGACTGCAAGCAAGGGCATTGGGATGAAGCCAAAATCACCTGTTTTCTCTTGTTCCTTCCCGACAGAACTCATACACGGCGTGACGTCATTCAAGCTGCAGTGCCGGCAGTACCTGCTCTCAGACGTCTTTCTTTTCGACTGCTTATCTTCCTTCAGGGAAGATACCGCACCCTCACTTCCTTTGGTGATTCATCCGAGACAAAGCAGCTTTCCACGCCGACGCATGGTATAACAGAATAGAACCACTGTCAGGGCTCCAGAGGGAGGAGGGCAGCAGAGGACAGGGGTAAGAGTCATTAACTACAGGAAGCCCTTGTTTATATAGAGATCATGACTGCGGAAAAAATAATAGACACAAATATTTTCTGTAAAGATTTCTGATTGGGTGACTACGGTGCTGTTTACAAACAGTTAGCAAGAAAAAATCAGCACAAAGACTGCTGTGCACACCTATGAACAAAAAAAAAAAAAAAAAAAAAAAGCCAGATAAAATTGTAGAAGGGTTGCTGGCATGAATAAGTTAATAGTAATAATAAAAATAAACAAATAAATAAAACAGGTATGCGGTGGATCACTCTTAGTATTCCTGTTGGGTTTGTTGTGCAGCGATCCGATACATATCAATGGATTCAGTCAGTTTTCATTGAAGGTAAACAACATTCTAATCATTTTAATGCTATTTGATCTAAGTCAGCGTTCCCAAGCTCTCCGAGAATACATTCTAATCTTCTGTACGTCAGGTTTACCTACGCATTCATGTGCGGCAGATAATTTTTTTGTCGTATTATCTATCTGATGTGATGCTACTTAGCGAAACTCCGGAACTTTCGAAATGAATTTTTTTTTTTTTTGAGTAATTTACTTACAGCCTTTTGGCAGACACTACTGCCTGAATAAATAGGTATCCTGTTCTAAGATTGTGCTGAATTGTTTCCTAGCATCTGCCAGCACAACATCCATTATATTTCAAGGGGTTCTCATTGTTGTTCGAAGAAGCAGGTGGAAGCATGGCCTATGGAGCAGCAAACAGTCCCTCATGCTCTGTTAATGATCCTGACATTGGCTCTGGTATTTATCATATCAGTTACATACTAATTAGCCATCATAAATGGTACTGGCGACTCATTTAGCTCAGACATTTCCTAGTCTCTGCTGCACGCATCTCTAGAGACAAAGTCTGAATTGGAAATATGTATTAACATGAAGAGGCTAGACGGGAAGAGGCTGATTGCAGTCGTGTAAGATGTTCTACGATTGTATGCTCGTTATCGGAAGGTATTCCTTCAACATTTTCTTGCATTTGGAATGATGTAAAGCATGCAACACCAGCCTCCATCTTTTTCAAAAGCCCCACTGTTCGGTATTGTTGTTTACAGCAGAAGATGAGACCTTGGTTCACCGCTAAGCTGGGACGGCTGTACACAGTCTACGTGCTAAGAATCAGTACAGCTATAACTGCAGCCCTGAATGTACTGGTATAGACAAAGAAATCCATGTATTGCTGGTCATTCGCTTATCACTGCTACATTACATTTTGCAAACAAGGAACATTGTCCGTCTGGATTATCGTCTGCTAGTAAGCTTCGTGGAGGTTGGAAGTTCTAGCTGCTAGAATGGCCTCACGGCGCCTCACAAGCTTGTATAGTCCAGCGTAGGAATAAGCACACAGCCACTGATGCCCTGGACATACATCGATTGATTCACTAGGTAGTACATTCCTTCAAGGAATGACATTATGGCAGCAAGTGCCTTGGCTGGAAATTGTTTGGTCCATTAGGTACTATAATCGTGCAGGGAATGGCCTCACAGCAGCTGGAGCCTTGGCCATACATTGATAGCTTCACTGGGCACAATATTCCTGCATGGAATGGCCTTGTGGCAGCGGGTGCCTTATTGTACATATTGATAGCTTCACTAGGTAGTGAACTCCCACTTGGAATATCCTCACGATGGCTAGTGGCTTGGCTTCACAGTAATGGCTCACGTAATTTGTATATTCCTGCATGGAATGTCCACACAGTGGCTGATACCTCAACCCCACATTGATAGGTTGTCCAAGACTTACTAATAAAATGAAATAGGAACGCCACACACCAGGGCCATAATTTTGTCTAATAAAACAATATTTTGCACTTGGAGTTTGACTGTGCGGTGTTCCTTTTTTATTTTATTAATATATCTACTCCGTTGCCTGCAAGCCCGACTCCTCCAGCCTTCTTACTTCCGCTTAATTTCATTTCGCTTCAGTACTCAGTTTACCATCCTCGTTTACCATCCGCAGAAAATACGCAGGACCAATCAACGGACAGAAGACATGGCCGAGAGCCACGATGTAGCTGCTGCACCGAGTTTGAAATGGTAGTCACCGAAATCAACAATGGCTACGGACATAGATACTTTGGAGACCATTCGCTCTGTTGTGGAGAAAATCCCGGGTATCAGCGACTTATAGCCACAACAAGATGAATGTTTGGTTAGTTTTTTGAATAGAAATGACGTTGTAGCGCTACTCCCCACAGATTCATATCTATTTAATAGCCATCATGAAATAGGCACCCTGTTCATCTCTGTGAGAGACGGCCGAACCACCTCAGCTAGCTTGTAGCTTCTAGTGTGACATCGCCCGCAAATTTCACACTACTTGTTAAAAGCCGTGTTTTTGTTCATGTCACAACACCAATTCGCTGTCTCAGTGTTATGCTGTCATTATCCATGAATGAAATGGCCAAACGCTTAGAGCCAAACTGTGTTGCTGTAAAGTTAGATAGCGAGCTATTTAACGGTTCAGTTTTCGTGTCAACGGAGATTTCGTCCTGATGTAAATTTTTCTCACCGATTCTGCCGTTGGTTTCTGGTCTCTTACGTTTTTTTTTTTTTCGTTTTTTTTTTAACAGCAGCAGTCTCTGCAGGAAAAACGATAGCTCAACAGTTTGTTTCTTGTAAGGAGAACAAAAAGAGTACCTATGGTTCTTTTAAGTGAATGAGTGAAGGCTAATATTTGGTAGATGGGCATATGTATGGGTACAGTATTAACATTAATGTGCTGATCAGTTTGTTTGCACTGCAGTCCTGGTATGAAGGACTGTAGTTTCCAACGGAAGTACAAGGCAGCTGAGCCGGCGCATAAAAAACGTCATCGCCAAACGTTAGTGATGGCTCTGGTGATTAGGTTATGGGCACACCAATGATTTTAAACTTTTAACAAGCGCCCACCCACCAGGAAGTAAACACTTCTCAATGACGACTACCCAAACTCTGTGTACGAAGCAAAGCGAAGTAGCAGAGTCTGGTTTTACCAGGCTAGTTGCCTGCACCTCATAGCTAAAAAACCTACGGTGTGCATTACTCTCTCTTTGGCTTTTTGCTGCCCTGTGGGGGAACTGTACTTAGGCTGTATTGCAGGGATCTTAGTCGTGTTGTTTTGGGGGATATCCAAGCAATTATTGCTCTCTTCTCCACAAGGTCACTAAGTCGCAGGGTCTGTCACAGTCAGATGCCGAACTATTATTATATCTATTTGTTCATTAATGCCGCAATTAAAGGTGTACATGTGTGTTAGATGACAGAAGTATAGTTGGACCCACTAAGCGCACACTTTAGTAAGGTTAGTAAACTCTGCAGCTGAAGCAGTGCCGTAAATAGAGTAGAAACCCTATTTCAAGCAACTACGTAATTTACAGCTCAATCATCATTTCGTCCTTGTGCAGTTATGTTTATTGCAACACTGGTTCGGCTTGCCCTCATAGCCACAGTTCTGTTGTGTTTAATTCCTCACTGCAGTCATGATGTAGAATCTGTTTATAGCATAGTGCACTCACTCCTGTTTGTTGTCGAGGGGATTTCTCCACGCTGTGTACGTTGCCAGTAAACTCACTGGCCTTGGACTGGAGCGTAGCCAGACTGAGGTAGCGGGGGGTGAAAGGGGGGAGAGACCAACAGTAAACACTGCTTCTTGGCTCGTGTATTGCAACAGGCTCAGTGACACAGGCAGGGAAGGGCTCAGCTCCAACACGTGCATCAAAAACAAGGCCTTGCCTGTATCTGAGCATGTTGTCAGTAAAGAAAAACAAGAGCTAGGATTTTGTACCGGATGAGGACATATGGCGGGATTATGCACCAAAACAACCATGAATATTACAGATCGTGTCCAAATTTATAAACCTAGTGCGAATTAGATATCTTGAGTGTGACAGAATGACAGAAGGAAGTGGGGGAGAAGAATGATGGGTAACTGAGTGCAATAGTTTGTGACACTCCGGTAAAATCTATATCCTCACACAACCCCTGCTGCTATATTGCCACACAGTTTATGTTTTGCCATTAAGGATGAAGATCCGTTTAGTAAACATCATACTGTTCGCTAAATCCTACTATCCTGACATACGGTGCTCTCCACTAATACTAGCACCCTTGATAAATGTTAGCTAAAATGCGGTCACTGTTAATCTCCTCGATATTTTATTCAAAATATTCAAACAAATCCAGCCCTGAGTTTAAAAAAATTTTCAGCGGAATCTTAATTTTAAGAGAAATCTAATAGATATCTATTCCTGTTCATACTTTACAACCTTAATTCCACAAGCACTGGGACAGTATATAAAATGGTAAGAAAAACATGATTAAGTAATATTAAAATAATCTTTTACCTGCATTTAGTTAAAAAAAAGCACCAAAAATAATATTTAAAGTTTCACATTATTGAGAGTATTGATATTTGTAAATATTGGCAAATTCTGAACTTGGTACCTGCCAGATTCTCGAAAACAAAAGGTACAGGGTAATGGAAAGACTGGAGAAGTTGCCAAATCTCTAGGAAAACTCCCGTTTGGGGTAGTTGTATCGGTAACAGGAGATTCAATTTTGATTGGTACAAAATGAAGTCACAAAAGCCACTGTCATTTAATAGCTAGATGGTTCAAGGTTTGCAGATTTGCCAAAAGCTGCATGAAAAAAAATTGTCAAACAGAATAAGGACAACGTTCCCAATAGAATTTGGGAATTTCACAATCAATGGTCCATAAATATAGTGAAAAGATTCAGGAATCGGTAGAAACTGGAGCAATCTCCATGTGAAGACGATGAGGCTGAATGCCGATATTGGATGCCCATGGCCTTCCAGTTTTCAGATGGCACTGCATATTCACATGCTTCTATAATAAACAAAACCAAGTGTGACGATTCGAGACAAGAGGCAGTGGCAGAGTACAATCCATTGGTGGGGTTTGTTGATAAGAATGTGGTGATGACAGAAAGGAATGGATCCCTGTTAAGAATGTGGACAGTTCACTTCAGATGGTTATGAGCTTGGGTAAGGGGCATGTCCGCACCCGGCCAGTGGCATCCCGTGGCAGATGTTAGATGAAGACGGGCCTTGGCAGAGCAGAACTTTCAGATGGCAAGTTTAGGGAGTTTAGCAGGAACGCAGTCTGGATGACCACATAAGGTTTGGTTAGTGTTCCTAAAAAAAATAGAAAAAAACTGAAGAGATAAGCAAACAGGAATGCAGTCACAAGCCTGGACACCAGGAAGTAAGTGTGCAAACTTGTTCCTATTAATGCAACTAAAAAGATTACTTTTTTACTACATTTTACCACATTTTACTCTTATTAAACATTTCAATAATGTCCAAAGACAATAAATTCTTAAATTAAGAACAAACTGAGGGGGACAATCCAGCTACTTGACTGACTCAAAGTAAGATTTATATACACGACAGGGACATATGAGAATGGATAAACAAAAATGCAGAACACCTGGCGGGGGACACACGGAGGACGCTAAACCAATAAAAGGAAACTATATATCAAAAAGTGATGCAGGTTGCTGGATGGGAGGAGGAACAATAGGGATTCACTCGAGGATTGTAACTTAAGTGGGCTTATGAATATTTCTGATGACCTGCGTCCGTGAAAACGGCTTGTCATGGCACCATCAAATGCAAAAAGGAAGTCATATTATCAACACCATCCAGAGGCCCTGTCACCACAAGCATTAGTAACATACACATCTGTGTAGGCACAGCTGTAGCAGAGAGAAACACAATTCTGGAACCACACATATATTGCCTTCCAGTGGTGAGGATTCTGTCTACCCTAATTGACCTCCGTCGGCACATCACTGCATGTTACTCATTTTGAGTAAATCAGCTTTTTTCTATGTTGACGGATACCTATTGCATTTTATCGAATAACACAAAATTTGACCATGAAAAAATATACCTTATAGTATGAATTTCTAAAATTGGATTTTTGCACCTTGTGTAAGAAAATTCGTTAATTTCTCATCTTGTCATTGTCCTGTATTACAATTACTTGGATGATCTGAAACATTTCATAAGACAAATAAGCAAAAATAAAAGAAATCGGGAAGAGGGCAAATACTTTTTCGCAGCAATTTACATGTTTAACCAAAAGATAAGTTTCGTAACTCCTCTTGTACGCCAACATTATATCATAAAAAACTTGCATTCAATTTTGGCGATTTGCGAAATGCACTCTCTCATCCAGGAAGATAATTTGAGTATTTACAGACAAACTGATTCACCTTTTAATCCCCGAAACTGGAACACAAAAAAGTAAGCAAAGGCTTTTGGAAATCATTGTTTGTACAGTTAAACTTCAAGCTACTTGAATATCTCCTCGGCTGACTGCTGTCTCTCATCACTTTATTTCCATCAACACTCCAATGGGCATCCCAAATTTACTCACCGGAAGTGTTAACAAAGCACTTTTAAATGTGCAGTCAACCAGTTACACGTCCACACACAAAATAATGGATTTGTATATGCATTTGAAAGTCATGAAAGTCTTTTGCCTTTGCATCACGCCCTTGGTCACTGGGCCATAACATTCCTTGTATTCGCCCTGAAAAGAGTCAATCATTACAAGCAGCGTTGTCTTAGATTGCGAGTTAGTATAATATTATTGATCATATTGTTTATATAATTTGCCTGGTATTGAACTACAAATATTACTGATCAGGTGAGGCAGTTTAACTAATTTCAAGATATGCCAGTGGGGTAAGAAAATTTTACATTGATTTTAAAAAACATTTACAATCCTCTAACGGCACAAATGCTTTTCTTCTGCTAGTCTTTTTTGTGAGTGTGAGTACATTTAAAGATGTGGCTATTTCTCTCCATTTTCTCTAACTACACATTTCTGCAAGATCCACTGTTGACATTCTGTATGTACTTGTCATGTCTTTTCAGAAGAAGGTGTGTTCCTGGAATGTAGATATTATGCCTTCAGAGAAAACGTGTGCCGTTCAGATTGCCTGCAGACACGGAACACAGCAGTGTGCATGCCTGCACCGGACCTCTAACCTCTTTTCAGAGAATCCAGAAGTACTCAACCACATGGTGTAGCTGTCAAGTAATTCCAGGAAAAGAAATAGAAAGAAAAAAAATGGAACACAATGTTCAGTACAAAGCCCCGCACTGAAAATGGATAAGGTTTATGGTGCCAGAACACAACCATGTTAAACAAAAAAGGCGATAAGGTTTTGCTCCCCCAGTCAACTTAAATGTTAACCCCTTCTCTTAAAAACTTTACCCTTATTAAATATAACTGCAATCAAGCAACAGAAAGATTTATCTGGGCAACTCTACAAATAATCTTTCCTGGTCGCTTGGAATGCATTTTGCATTATTGGCATGTAAGGAAAAGTAGTTCAGTCATTTTTAATCAGCCATGACTAAACCTAGTCATTGTTTTGTTTACAAACACTACACACAAAGCAAGGAAGTTATGTGCTTCATTAGCAAAAGTAAAAAAAGGCCTTGAGAGATATGTACAGTAGATAACCTGAGAGTCCAAAGGTCTGGCTGTAAAATATAAAAGGTGGTTTAGCAGTGGACTTCCACAAAGAGACATGTGCACATATATTTAGATTTCATGGCTTTCACCTCTGCAGGTCATACTGACAACTGTACACTGAGCAGCAGATTCACTATGACCTTTTGCACGTGCAGAGCCAGTAACATTGCCAATGATTAGTGCAAAACAAATACCCTAGTTAATCACTGGTCGAGTTATTATATCCCTGAACGCCAAATGGCGTTCCGGGGATATTATATTTTTGGTCCGACCACCGCCGCAGCTGCCGCTGCCGCACTACGTGTTAACGCAATAACTTCAGTAATATTTCAATTACAAATTTAAAATTTTGCACATAAGTAAGTATCATAAAGAGGAAGAACTGATTCGATTTTGGACTATTTACTATCTCTAGATTAGCCACCAAGGGCCAAAAACATAAGCCTAGTTAGTTTTGAAATGACGAAGATTGTGCATATGCAGGTCTTTGTGAATCTGGCTCAAAGCTTTTCAAAAAAATTACTATGGGAGAGCCTCTAAACAAAATTAGAATCATATTTTGAGATTTTGATCTAGATCTGGAAATGCACCCAAGATTATTTTGTCAAAAAGAGAAAAGTGGAATAGTCTTCGGCAAGAGTCGAACATACAAATTAGAAGAAATAAATTCTGTATACAGTACTTCTGCACTTTGTGAAATACTTTCAACTTCTTTAATGTCTTTGCAATGATCTGTTGATCTGCCATTTTTCATAATGAAGGTTTGAACTCCATAAGACAAAAAGTTATGCATAAGCACCATATCAACAGCATATGGCCCCTCCAATGTTTGAATTCTAGTTGGGGACCCAGTCAAGTTCCTGTTGCAACATCGAGGATCTTAAATGAGTGGGCGTGTCGTATGAAAGTTATGAAACGAGTTGAGTAAATTTTGCATTTGCTGCGAGCTTTAGCAAGCAAGAACCCCAAAATTTACTCAACGAGTTTTATAACTTTCATATGACATGACCAAGAGTGTAAGATTCTGTTTATCACATATCTGAATTGCATAATTTAATTTTCAAAAAAATATAGATAATTTCTGTTTGCACCTTAACAGTAATTCCATTATGACAGTACTGAGCTAACGCCATCACTTTGATACTTTGTGAGCCACTGAGTCACACAGATTCGCAGTTGAACTATCAATGTGATATGGAATCAGTTGACACCAGATGCGGGAAAAGGGAATGAGGATTTATTTATAAACCAAAACAAAACAGGCACGAGGGCCAACAAAAAACTTGGCCCAAAGGGTTGCAAAAAACAAACTAAGGTAAGCTACACAGAGCTACAAAACAAAGAATGCAAATGACAGAAAACAAAAGGCACTGGAAACTCCAGGCAAGAAGATCAAGAAAAGTAAATAACAAGACTAAATATATATACACAAGACAAAGGGCTAGGACAAGACTAGGGAACTTGACAAGGACTTGGCTAAACGAGCCGCGACTAGAAACAAACTTGCACATGCGAGACGCGAGACACTGTCTGCCAGCCAACTTCCACCGCATCCAGATAAAGGCTTGGAAATCATGACATGAGGGGTAACACCTGGAGAGAGAGAAACAAGAGGCATGGCAAGATCAAGACATGGACAAGATTGGTTGACAAGACTTGCTCATTAAGAGAATGAGCGTGCTCAGCTTAAGTACCAATTAAGTATGCAGCTTGGAAGCAAGCATGAATGTTAACAGAAAAGCACAGCAAGATCTTGAAATAGCAAAGCAGGAATCATGACAATAAACTCCCTGTCTAAATTAGTAGTATTAGTAATGTGCCTATCTAAGAATTACACCAACCCAGTGAATGTTAGTAAATGTTAGTAACTTAAAAACAGTTAATTGTCAATTAAGCTTAGAGAGCCCCGAATCAGCACAGCACAGAAGGAAGAGGAAATACCAAAGCCAACCAGAGCTCAGAAATGTGCAACAACGAAGGCACGGGGCGGAACGCAGACAAGCGGTGGAGTGGCATGGCAGACCTGGCGAAAACAAAAACATGGAAAAGTAAAAACATGGACATGGAATGTAAAACATGAAATGCAAAAAACCTGATACAAGAAACTGTTAAAACTATGACTATGAACATGAACTTGAACTATGAAACTATGAACTATGGAACATGAAACTGTTAAAACCATGAATAATACTGTTCTGGCCAAAGGCCAGAACCCTGGAACACAACAGTACCCCCCCCTTACAAAAGCGGCACCTGACGCTGACAAAAAACACCAATAACTAAAATACATGAAGCCGCACACAACTAAATACAAATCCTACAAGACTAATAACCAAGTAAATACTATGGACAAAAACCCTAAGACACAAAACACCTAACCAAGAAACAGGACAACAAGAAACACTAAACATAAACAAGATTACTAGGTCTCCAGCAAGCTGGGGCTAAGGCTTAGGCTATGGTTTGGGGCTATGGCTATGGCTTGGGCTTGGACTTGGGACTATGGCTATGGCTTGGCTTGAGGTTAGAGGCTATGGCTATGGGCTATGGGCTATGGGGTTGGGGCTGTGGCTATGGCTTGGGACTGTGGCTTGGGCTTGGAACTATAGCTATGGCTTGGCTTGGCTTGAGCGTATGGCTATGGCTTGGGGTGTGACTGGTGGTAGTCACGGATGAGGGATTTATCGAGAATGTGCCTGGCCGGGACCCAGGAACGCTCCTCTGGGCCGTACCCCTCCCAATCCACGAGGTACTGGAGGCCCCGGCCCCTCCGTCGGCAATCCAGTAGAGCTTTGACTGTGTAGGCCTCCCCTCCGTCGATGAGCCGAGGAGGAGGCGGAGGCTCAGGTGGGGGCATGAGGGGGGAGGTGGCAACAGGCCTCAGGCGTGAGACGTGGAACACAGGGTGGAGACGTCGCATGGTGGATGGGAGCTTGAGCCGGACAGCCGTGGGGCTGATGATCCTTTGTATGGGGAAAGGACCCAGGAAGCGAGGAGCCAGCTTGCGGCTTTCCACCCGGAGTGGGATGTCCTGCGCCGCTAACCAGACCTTCTGGCCGACCCGATAGTGAGGGGCTGGGCGCCGACGCTTGTCTGCCGTGGTCTTCATCGTCTTACCCGCCCGAACCAAGGCGCGGCGAGCAGACAGCCACACACGGCGACACCGCCGGATGAATGCCCCGGCCGAAGGCACCCCGACCTCCTCCTCCTGGCTGGGGAACAATGGAGGCTGGTAGCCCATACAGCACTCGAAGGGGGAGAGGCCGGAGGCAGAGGCGGCGTGGGAGTTTACGGCGTACTCGACCCAGGGTAGCATGGTAGACCAGGATCTTGGGTTGGTCGAGCACACGCATCGGAGGACCGTCTCCAGGGTTTGGTTGGCCCGCTCAGTCTGTCCATTGGTCTGTGGGTGGTATCCGGAGCTGAGGCTGAAGGAGGTGCCAAGGGATGTGCAGAATGCTTTCCAGAACTGGGAGGTGAATTGGGGACCACGATCTGATACTATATCCACGGGAATGCCATGGGGACGGACAACATGCTGGATAAGTAGATCAGCTGTGGTTTTAGCAGAGGGGAGCTTGGGAAGGGGCACGAAGTGGGCAGATTTGGAGAACCGGTCAACTATGGTGAGGACAGTGGTGTTTCCATGGGAGACGGGCAGGCCAGTGACGAAGTCCAGAGCTATGTGGGACCAGGGACGGTGAGGAATGGGCAGTGGTTGGAGCAGACCAGAGGGAGGTGCGTGGGAGGACTTGGCGCGGGAACAGACTGAGCAGGCAGAAACGAACCCCCGGACCTCTGCTGCCATCTTGGGCCACCAGAAACGGCGCTGGATAAACCGCAGGGTCCGGCCGACCCCAGGATGGCATGACAGGTTGGAGGAGTGGCCCCACTGGAGAACGTCAGACCGGGCAGCTGCAGGGACGTACAGGCAGTTGGCAGGGCAGGCACTGGGCGTAGCTGCGCTGTTCTGGGCGTTGCGGACCAGCTCCTCGATCCGGAGGCACACGTTGTTGACAAAACATGTTCTGGGCAGAATGGAGCTGGGCTCTCCCTTGGCCGAGGAAGCGTCGAAACGCCTGGAGAGCGCGTCAGCCTTAGTATTCTTGGACCCTGGTCTGTAGGCCAGGGAGAAGTTAAACCGGTCGAAAAAGAGGGCCCATCTGGCTTGTCTGGGTGTCAACCTCTTGGCTGAACGGAGGTACTCTAGGTTTTTATGGTCCGTCCAGACCAGGAACGGAACCCTTGCCCCCTCAAGCCAGTGCCTCCACTCCTCCAGGGCCAGCTTCACCGCCAGCAGCTCCCGGTTCCCGACGTCGTAGTTGGACTCCGCAGGCGTCAGTCGGTGGGAGTAGAACGCGCACGGGTGTACCTTCTGATCATTGCTGGATCTTTGGGATAGTACCGCACCAACCCCGACATTGGAGGCATCCACCTCCACAATGAACTGCTTGGCGGGGTCGGGGGTGGTGAGGATGGGCGCGGTGGTGAAGCGCCTCTTCAGCTCACAGAAGGTCACCTCGGCTTGCGGAGTCCAACGGAATGGCACCTTGATGGAGGTAAGGGCCGTCAGGGGAGCTGCCACGGTGCTATAGTTCCTGATGAATCGCCTATAGAAATTAGCGAATCCTAGGAAGCTCTGTAGGGCCTTGCGGTCCTTGGGTGCGGGCCAGTCCACCACAGCCTTGACCTTCTCTTCGTCCATGCCCAGGTGGTTAGGGGAGATGACGTGCCCCAGGAAGGAGGTAGTGGTGGTGCTGAACTCGCACTTTTCAGCCTTGACGAAGAGGCGGTTTTCGAGGAGGCGGCGGAGCACCTGGCGAACATGGTTAGTGTGCTCCGTCTTGTCCCGGGAGAAGATCAGGATGTCGTCAAGGTAGACGTAGACGAACCTCCCGATCATGTCTCCAAGCACATCGTTCACCAAGTTCTGGAACACTGCGGGCGCGTTGGTCAGGCCGAATGGAACCACCAGGTACTCCCAGTGGCCGCTAGGGGTGTTGAAAGCGGTCTTCCATTCGTCGCCCTCCCTGATGCGCAAGAGGTGGTAGGCATTCCGCAGGTCCAGCTTGGTGAAGATGGCCGCCCCCTGGATAACATCAAACGCCGAGGACATCAGTGGAAGCGGGTAGCGGTTCCTGACCGTGATCTTATTGAGCCCTCGGTAATCGATGCAGGGGCGCAGGGAGCCATCCTTCTTCTTGACGAAGAAGAAGCCTGCCCCCGCGGGAGAGGAGGATGGACGGATGATGCCAGCTGCAATGGACTCCCGGATGTACTTGTCCATGGCCCCCCTCTCTGGCTCAGACAAGGCAAAGACACGACCCCTAGGAGGCGCTGTGCCAGGCTGGAGGTCAATAGCACAGTCATACGGACGGTGCGGGGGCAGGGACACCGCACGGGACTTGCTAAAGACTGTTGCTAGGTCGTGGTATTCGGGGGGCACTCTGGAGACGTCTGGCCTCCCCTCGGGAGCTGGTCCACCCACAGAGCAAGAAGGTCGGGAGTCGAGGAGGCAGCTGGCTGAACAGGAGGCACTCCACTCCCGCACCTCATGGCGGGCCCAGTCGATCACCGGCCCGTGTAGCGCCAACCAGGGATGACCCAGGACAATAGGGGAGCGAGGTGTCTCGGTCACGAACAGCCGGATCTGCTCGCGGTGGTTACCGGACGCCAGCAGCTGGATGGAAACGGTCCGGAAGGACACCTTAGCTAGGGGTTGCCCACCCAGCCCTGAGATGGACAATGGGCTGGGAAGATGGCATAGGGGAACCCCCCACTCAGCAGCAGCTCTGGCGTCGATAAAGTTTTCCTCAGCCCCCGAGTCAATGAGGGCGGTGGTCTTGCGGGAGCGGCCCTCCCAGGTCAGGGTCACCGGAACGCAGGTCCGGCGGTAGGAGGAGGTCTCCTTGGATGAAGCACCCACCAGTACTCCTCCAGACGCTAGGGGGCGCTGTTTTGACTGACAGCCTCGCACCGCATGACCCTGCTGGCCGCAGTAAAAACACGCCCCCGACCTCCTTCTCCGTTGGCGCTCCTCCTGGGTGAGCCGGGACCTCCCGATCTCCATGGGAGATGCCTCCCCAGGAGGGGGTGTGGTGGTGCTTCTCCTCGGCTGGTCCTGAGGCGACGCACGACTGGGACCCGGGGGTTGGATCTGACCAGCGGGGGCAGAACGTCGGCCAGGGCTAAGGGTGAGCGCCCTCTCCTCCAGGCGGCTGTCAATACGCAGGGCCAGGTCTATAAGGGCCTCTGGAGACTCAGGGATCTCACAGAAGAGCAGTCGGTCTTTGACTGGTTCGGACAGCCCCTGGAGGAACACGTCACACAGCGCCTCCCTGCTCCAGCCCGACGTGGCTGCCACCGTCTGAAAATCGATGGCGTAGTCCGCCACCGATCTCCTCCCCTGCCTCATCCTCAGTAGCTCCCGTCCTGCAGCTCTCCCCTGCTTGGAGCGGTCAAAGATGCGCAGTAGCTCCTCCGCCAAGGCCTGGTAGGTGGTAGTGCAGGGCTGCCGAGCCTGCCATGCGGCAGTTCCCCACAAGCGAGCCCGCCCCGTCAGCTGGGAGAGGACAAAGGCGACTCGGGCCGGCTCTGAGGCGAAGGTGGAGGGCTGCAGAGCGAAACACATCTCACAGGAGGTGAGGAAAGCCCTGCAGAACCCTGGTTCTCCACCGTACCTTTCGGGCGGTGGAAGGCAGGGCTCAGGACCAGGGTGGACAGCTGGCTGCAGCTGAGATGCTTCTGCGCCGGGCTGGCGCACAGGGGTGACGGGTGGCTGGTGTGCTGCAGGAGCCCGGGGCTGGACAGCTGGCATGATGGGACCCTGGCTGGGACTTGCCCGGGGAAGGCTGGCTTGCAGTGTGGCCAGCGCAGCTGTCAGCTCCTGGATCTGCTGCCGTTGATGCAGCAGCTCAGCCTCTCGCTGGGCGATCCTGCACTCCATCCCGCTGGTGTCAAGGGGACAGTGTCTACTGATATGGAATCAGTTGACACCAGATGCGGGAAAAGGGAATGAGGATTTATTTATAAACCAAAACAAAACAGGCACGAGGGCCAACAAAAAACTTGGCCCAAAGGGTTGCAAAAAACAAACTAAGGTAAGCTACACAGAGCTACAAAACAAAGAATGCAAATGACAGAAAACAAAAGGCACTGGAAACTCCAGGCAAGAAGATCAAGAAAAGTAAATAACAAGACTAAATATATATACACAAGACAAAGGGCTAGGACAAGACTAGGGAACTTGACAAGGACTTGGCTAAACGAGCCGCGACTAGAAACAAACTTGCACATGCGAGACGCGAGACACTGTCTGCCAGCCAACTTCCACCGCATCCAGATAAAGGCTTGGAAATCATGACATGAGGGGTAACACCTGGAGAGAGAGAAACAAGAGGCATGGCAAGATCAAGACATGGACAAGATTGGTTGACAAGACTTGCTCATTAAGAGAATGAGCGTGCTCAGCTTAAGTACCAATTAAGTATGCAGCTTGGAAGCAAGCATGAATGTTAAGAACAGAAAAGCACAGCAAGATCTTGAAATAGCAAAGCAGGAATCATGACAATAAACTCCCTGTCTAAATTAGTAGTATTAGTAATGTGCCTATCTAAGAATTACACCAACCCAGTGAATGTTAGTAAATGTTAGTAACTTAAAAACAGTTAATTGTCAATTAAGCTTAGAGAGCCCCGAATCAGCACAGCACAGAAGGAAGAGGAAATACCAAAGCCAACCAGAGCTCAGAAATGTGCAACAACGAAGGCACGGGGCGGAACGCAGACAAGCGGTGGAGTGGCATGGCAGACCTGGCGAAAACAAAAACATGGAAAAGTAAAAACATGGACATGGAATGTAAAACATGAAATGCAAAAAACCTGATACAAGAAACTGTTAAAACTATGACTATGAACATGAACTTGAACTATGAAACTATGAACTATGGAACATGAAACTGTTAAAACCATGAATAATACTGTTCTGGCCAAAGGCCAGAACCCTGGAACACAACACAATGGTTTTTTAATTAAAGTAGCTAGCTAACAAACCAATGTTAAATAATGGTTACGGAAAGGTATTACATGCATGCTAGCTAGCCAAGTAATGCTAATTTAGTTATGAGAGTGGTAGTTAACTAACTCTCAAAAGCGCCAAACCATTCTGATTAAACCCACATCACACTCGGTATTCAGTTTGGATTTTAAGAGCGTGATGCACCGCGAAACTATTTTTTTCCCTCGCTCTCAGCCAATGAAATTTTCGCAAAAGTGATATTGCCCACTGGGCTATTGGAAAAGTAGTGCAGTTATATGATAAATAGAAATTAAATAGAAATAAATAGAAAGGGGGGGGGGGGGGGCAAAGACACGTCCCTTTTAGTTCTGGCTAGATCTCAATCATTTTCCTTCATTGACGTCTTTTCCAATTATCGTAATTGGCAGGTGAAGGACACGGTTTCTCACCGTATGTGATCTAACAGCGATGAAATCATGGGCTAAATTCAGTGCAGAAAAATAATTGACTTATTAATTGGCCAATGCTTCGCGTGATTGAACTGGTCCGTGTTCCAATGAAACGAGGACTTTCACTCTCGGTATTTCGTGGGTTGATTTAAAAAAAAAAAAAAAACTGACACTCGGCAGTTAAATAGCCTAGGTTATAAAAAGCGTGCGGCTCAAGCCATTTGCGTGAGAGTCGACAGGTAGGCTATGCAATTTTGAAAAACATAGATTTAAATACAGCAAACACATGTCCAGATGAATGATTGTCGTCTTACCTAATCGGGGAGAACAAGCAGCACCTGTTAAGTGCGGAGTGCTCTCGGAGTGAACCTTTTGTTAATCATGAAGATGACTGGGAACAGGTCAGGATTTATAATCGTTTTAAACGGCTGTTTTGTGCAACCCAATTCTCTGTTCCGCCACTGTACTGAATTTATCCCGCCATTTAATCACTGTTAGATCGCATGTGGTGAGAAACCGTGTGTTCAGTTGCCAAATACAATAATTGGAAAACAAGTCAATAAAGGAAAATGATTGAGATCTATAAGGGACGTGTCTTTTAGATGAGAAATTAGATCAATTTAGGCACTAAGCTTGTAGCTGTCATAAGTGGTGGAATTTTGTGTCATAATATGTATATATATTTATTATATGTCATAATAAGTGGAATTTTTTAGTGGTGTGCCACTCAAAGAGATGATCATTCCTAGAATTGCAATTATCCAACCACTTAGTAGCTTAGGCTGGTCTACTGTGGCCGAGAAGCAGGGAGGAGTCACACATATAAGTGTCCACTGCACTTTTGAAATGATTTCCTGAAGTTATGTGACTGTCATGTAGCATAAAATTGTTAATTTGCACGTCCACAGCCTTTCTCTCTTTATTGAATCTAAGATGCAGTAGAATGCAAACTTGTGTTAACCCGGCAAGACCTTCAACATTTTGGTTCTGCAAAGTACACTGTCTTTCCTGGGGGTTATCTCACTTGAACTCCAAAGCAAATCGAAGTAAATGGAGTAGAAATACAGGATACAGTTACACACAGATGGACTGCATGCCCTAGGGCTAATCCAAGGACATGTACTTTGGACGTACCTTGGTCGATTTCTAAGTTTTATGTAACTAGAGAACAGAATGAGACTATCATTAGGGTACAGTAAGGTAATCAGCACATTTATCATTCACTTAGCGATTATAGACTGTTTATGCAGATATTTTCTATTGATTACAAACAGTTTTAATTTACACAGTATTTTGGCCTGAGTGTGGGAGGGGTACTCAGTCATGGTTATCACCTGTGTTATGCAATCTTACAACACGTGCACTACATTCATGGGAAAGCCTATGCAGCTGCAAAATAACAAACTAGCTGGCCAAGTTTTGCCATGTGCGAGTGTCTTCTAAGGTTTCACTTTTAGTAGTATTGCCAGGAATATTTATAGAATTATTTTCAGGAATACAGTATTTATCCAACTGTATTAATAAATTCTATGGAATATACACACACACACACAAATGAATGCTATATGGACTCATAAACTCATAAGTAATGGAAATCAATCTATTGTATTTTCTTGTGATTCTTTTTTTTTTCACAAGATCCGTAGCTCATGTAAATTCATCACATTGCATAAATGGGAAACTAATTAGGTGGCAAAATTCATTAATAAAACTTTTCCCATTATGCTGTATTAGCAGAGATTAGTATACTACCGTTGTTTTCATCCATGCAGAGTTGCGCACAAGTGCATATTTCACAAACCTCAAATGTGTCGTCTTCTGGCCACGAGTGTTCTACTTGTGACAGAAATTCAAGTACAACTTGTTCATGTTTTACGCAAACCAAATCTCACTTCCTGTCCTCAACACCATCACAGGATCAGAGAAATGCACCGCCACGTACCTCCCTGCCAAACCACAAAGAACTGGTACACAAAAGGCAACTCTCAAATTGTTGCACTGGGTGACATTTTTTTACGTTTGCATGTTTGGAGAGAGAAGCAATAGCCAGCACGACTTACGCGTAATACAAAACTTGAAGATGAGAAATACTGGCAAACAACATTGATTGGCATGAGAAATGTTTGCATAATACCTTGTAGATTTTTAGATGTAAAACCAATGTCTCCTGGCTGAACCAGTTTCTTTGATTAATACATTTTAACAGCAGCTTGATTCTTAAAGGATTACACAACAAGGCTAACTCTACTGGAAAAAATATTCATGGAACATTTGAAAAGCTTCACAAAGCTAGGACAAACGTGAATTATCGACCAGACAAAGCTGTTACGGTAGCTTGTTTATGTCACAACCAGCCTGCAATCAAAATAGACTATTGTGACAAATACGTTTCGGCCACGAAAAAACATGAGAAATCGCTCCGTGCTATGCAAACACAAATTAATTTAGAAGCACTTTATTTTTAAACTGGCAAAGCCGCATCATAAACAAGCGAGGCCTGTTGCCCACACATCAAGTCAAGGTTGTCAGACCGAGGCTCTATAAAAAAAGACTACAGTTCAGCTGAGCACACGTACCACGTGTGTCTGTTGGCAATCCCTTATATGGATATCAGAACCACAGACTAATTGTGTAGTCCACTCCTCACTTGAGCGCGCTGCTCGCTTTGACGGCGGGAATCATAAAAATAAATTACTTATATACAGTAATTAAATTATTTATAGATACAGTTATACTGAATGCATGTTGCTACAAACACGCTCCCCAACACTTTGGCTATTTAACTTTTGAGCGAATTGAAAACCCAAGGGTATCGAATAGCTCAATTTCCCCAATGAAATACTATTCTGAAAAATAAGATAACGATTTTTCCATTTTATGGCAATAAGCCACGTGAATTTGAAGTCGAAATAATATCCTGCTATGTGTCAGCTGCGTTGTTAGAATAATATTCTTTCCTATAATCATTTCACATTATTCTTTTGACAAGGTCAAAGCTGAGAAAATCACTGCATTGTAACTTAGAATATTAATATTACGATGAGTATTTAAGCGTTTCCGTAAAGATCAATGACTGTAATTACAGTTTGGTCATTTTCTGCTGCTGTACAACAAATAGCCAAGGCAAAAGAAATATGCTTGGCATCGTGGAAAAAAAAATCAGGATAGCAGCATATTAAAGTTCGTTTAAATTTATGCATACTCGTTCAATATCCACAAAGGCCGCCATTGCAAGCATTGGGCGGTAAGGTGAATGAACATAAACTGTAGGTCTGTTTTTCATAACACCCCAGCAGTCAGTTCCTCTCTCCAACGCGCCACACTCTGCAGTTTCGAGATTATGTAACCACTTACAAGATGACGTTACATTCCGAATTTCTTGGCTCAAAAGACTGTGGGGGAGCATTTCGTTAAGTGCAAAATTAATATATAGGCCTACAGCAAGTTTATACAGGGTAAGTTAATCTTAGCCCTATTTGATGTCGCACGGGGTTTTTAATTGGCATGTAATACATTATATAAACATTATTATATTTCTTGGTAGACGTATTACAGAATGATGAGTTATTTTAGTTTAATTACTCCCCTGCCTGTAATGGTACAATCCGGATCATGCGTCACCCATTGTTTACAAATCAAGCCAAGTGAGTCCTTTTCCTTTGAGCAGCGTGGTGAGGGGTCAGAGCA